>CM060948.1:253878418-253935918 GCA_030765055.1 Mantis religiosa | reverse complement strand
TTAAGCTGTAAGATTTTTATATAAACTTTATACCTAACTCACGATTCAAACGATAAGTGTGCGTAATTACTTTTGTTATTTGGGTTTGGTGGTGAAGTTGGAATCAGAGGAGAAGATCTGGAAGAATAAAGAATATTACAGAAAGCTAATTCAGGAGTGTTCCTCTTCACTATTAGTAACGAAAAATCATCGAAGTAAATTTTGTATTAAACGCTAAGCGATATTTTGTAAGCTGTTAATTTTTATGTTGTTCAATTTTAAGTTTCTTCTTATTTATTTGTTCTCTTGTTTATTCCATTATCTCCTGAGACTGGTATAAGTGAAACACAAACAGAGCTCTTTGCTACGACGGGCCCAAATGACCTCGTTGTCGACGGGCCCTAAAACCCACTAATCCGATCCTATACAATCTTTGCTACGAGCCCCAAATGATAAAAAGCTCTTTCCCCTTTTTTAGAATATACTTTCGCAATATTTAAATGTTTCTGGCGGCAACAGATTGGCGCCAATTAGACGAACCATTTAGCTCGGAGAATATGCATTGCTACAAACTGAACAATTTTTGGGACTTGTTTTCACGTTACTTCATCTTATTCTTCTTCTCCTTCTCCTCCTCCTCATCCTCCCCCCCCCCCCTTATTCGAACTTTAACATACCCATTTAAGTACAACTTATAACTATCATCATACAGTTTAGGCAGTAATTAAGCCGTAGTCAGCAGAGGCAATCTAAAGAAATATGGAATAATACTCAAGACCTTCTAGAAGCCCTACTACGCAATCGTTAAGCCAAACAAGGTAATCGGTGCAAGAGGTCCTGAGTTCGAAACTCGGTCAGGGTGAGTTACCTGGATAAGGCTTTTCCGGGGATTTCCCTTATCCTGAAAGGCGAATGTCGGGTAATTCAAATCTCTTTGGGGCCCTGGGCTCATTTGCACATCATTTCACCCATTCATCGTCTGATATGACATAACGTTGGAGGACGAAAAACTACAAAAAAAAAAAAACATCGGTGCGATATTTACGTGAAATTTTACATGTAGCTTGCTGTTTATTTTTAGCAAATGCATCACCTTACCTTTATTTATTGTTCATTTGTTGTATTTTATTTATGGTCGTGATGCTGTCATCAGAAGAAACATTCTGCAGGAACAGGGAGTATTACTCAAAACTTACACTAAAGGGCGCTACTTCGCCATCCAAAACAAAACAAGATCAACGCGGGAAATCTTGATGTTTAACTGACAATCGAAAATCTGCTTGCTGTTCTTTGTTCACGCTATAAAATATTTTATTTCATTCTATTTATTTGTAATCTCCCGAGATAGAAGTAAGTGAAACGCAATTCTAACCTCTTTATACGGCTCCAAAATGCTTCAAATCTCTTTGTGCTTCTTTAAAATATTTCCTATCGTGATTTTCAATAAATTTACACATAATGCAATGCCGCTAATAAGACAAATTGTTTTTCTCTTATAATTCGCAGTGCTAAAAACCAAACGCACTTTAGGTGCTATTCTGATTTTTCTTCTTCACTTTCCTACCTATACGTATTTCACATTTATATTTGTACACATTTTAAAACTACCGTGATAATTGTAAACAGTAGTGAAGGAGATGAAACAGTAATCAGAGGAGAAAATCTGAGATAATAAGGAATAATACTGCAAACTATTTCTAGAGGGCGCCAATTCTCCATTCCTAAAGGAATCCATATCATAACAGTAAGATCTGATATTTAATTTACATTCCATTTTTGGTTGCTTTTCTTTGTTTATGCAATTCAGTATTCTTATTTATTTGTGCATTTATTTACTTATTTATTTATCTATTCATTTATTTATATGTATTTATTTGGTGTTATTTCAATATTATTTTATCCATTTCATTGACTGAACCTTACGATCTCATATGGGACAAAATGAACGATTATTTCTGCATAACTTGATTACCATCAAGTAGAGAGAGAAATGAATATATTTTAAAATGGTGAAAAGGGTACAGTGATGTTCAAATGCAGCTTCACAGATTCTAATATACATATCGATGATATTGAAGTGTGTTTAATTGAAACAGCCCCTCACGTTAGAGAGACATCACTAGAAACAGAGAAAAAAAAACCTTACCCGAAATAAATGTTCGTTATTTTACAAACTTTAATTATATGATAATATCAAAATTCACATTTTAGACAATACCTCGCTGCTGTTATCTTTAATATTCCTCATCTTGTATTCTAAAATACAAGTTCCTCATTTTTGTTTCGCGATATTCAATTGTTTCTACTCGAAATGCAATGGGACCAATAAGGCGAAGCGGTCACTTCGTAGAATTTACAGTGCTCAAAAGTAAACATATTTCTGCATATGTTTCACCTTACCTCTTATTACTTCTCGTTTTCCTTTTCTCCTTTTTCGACTTTTATAAATATATATTTAGTTACAACTCAAAAGTATCATGATAAAGTCAGGCAGTATAGAAGCAGATGTAGTAGTGGTCGTAAGAGAAAATCTGAGAGAATAGGGAATAGTTCTCAGAATTAACTCTAGATAGCGCTGCCTCGCTATTCTTAAACGTAACAAGATCTTCGCGGTAAAATTTTATATTTACTTGATATTTGACGTTTCGTTTGCTGTTTATTTTTAGGTAATGCTTCATCATATATTTATATATGATTTGTTTGTTGTTTCTTGTTTATGGTCACGATGCTGTCATGAGAAGAAACCATCTGGGGGTACAGGGAGTAGTGCTCAAAATTAAATCTAGTGGGCGCTACCTCGCCATTCGTAAACAAAACAAGATCATCGCGGTAAATTTTAATATTAAATTGACAGTCGACACTCTGGCTGCTGTTCACTGTTCACGATATGCCACATTTTATTTCGTTCTACCTATTTGTTGTCTCCGAATATAGAACTAGGTGAAACGCCGCTTTGTTTGGCGCCGAAGTGGTTCAGATACCTTTGCCAACTTTTACTCTTTCCTTTCATGTTCTTCAACTGTTTATAGAGCGAACTGTTTATACTCATAATGCAATGGCGCCAATAAGACGAAATGGTTAGATCGTAGAATTAGCAGTGCTACAAAACAAACGAATTTTCAATGCTTCTAGTCTTTGGTCCCTTGTCATTTTGTTACCGGTTTATTTTTATTCTATGCAATATCGTACATTTATATATTATTAGTATTGTCACCCGAACAGCGGAATTCGCGATAGAACCAGCTGGCAGGTAGGGCCATACAGGTGAATCCAGGCCACGGCTACACATTTATCTCGTGTCACTAATTGAGAGGATGATTAGAAGAGCGGCACGAGCCCTGTACCGTCTCTTTCCCCTTCCCCGACGTCTGGAACATCTGCTATGATTTTCCGAACCGCGAAGCTTCTAGAAACAGCGATCTTACTTTATAAGGCAGCAGTGGACGAGTCAGTGCAGTTCTTGGCAAACAGCCACGTGGAGCGCTGGGCTAGTGAACGGACTGGAATACTGTGTACGTGTATCAGAGGAGTTGTACATAATTGTGAGTGTAGAGTGGACTTGTGACAGACGAACTGCCGAATTTTAATTGTGTGCGCTACGTAATTCCGTGTAATCGGCAAGTGTTCCAAATGTAACTTGGTGGAAACAAAGAACATTTTGAGTTTGTGCAATTGGACTTTTAAATTCACGAACCTACAAGGTCACAGTATATTGTTTCTTGTTTATGTTCATGACGCTATCATAAGAAGCAACAATCTAGAGGAACAGGGAGTGGTACTCAAAGTTCAATCACGTTAGCGCTACCTCGCCATTCCTAAACAAAACAAGATCATCGCGGTAAATCCTGATATTCAATTGACATTCCAAGTTTTGACTGCTGCTCATTGTTCACGCTATGCAACATTTTATTTAATTCTATTTATTAGTTTAATCCCGCGATAGTTCTGGAATTAATTAAACTAATTTGAAAGTGCGCTAATTCATTATTTGTAACACAAACAAGATCATCGCACTATACTTTGATATTTAGTAGACATCTGACATCTTTTTGTATGCCCTTTTCTAACATTATGTATTTATTTTCACTTATTGTTATTTTATCTTCTAAATAAATATAGCTGAAAGACAAACAACCTCTTTGCTAAAGTTCCCAATGATTAAAATCTCTTTATCATGTTTACTCTTTCCTTCCGCAAACTTTTATTATTTTTGTCAATTGAATTTTATTATGTTTTAGCTATTTTGTTGTCATTCAGAGTTTGTGTGTGATTTGGTTCTTCTTTAAACATGTTTATTTCCGGTTTTATTTCTTGTATTCCTTTTGTCTTGCTTTCCATCTTTATTTCTTCCTTTATTTCTATCTTTCCTTCTTTCAACTTTTCTTTCTGCCTTCCTTTCCTTCCATCCTTCATCTTAAGGACAGTGAGATTATTTTGGATACAGATATTTGCTTTATATCTTTGTCCTAGACGAATTAGAGCTTTTATCAAAGGAAAGATGGCAAAAGTGTTCTGGAAATGTGTAAGTTCGGAAAATATTGAATGTAATCTTCTTTTTTCTGTAGAACTCCACCTTTAACCTAAATAACGGTTCAAACCACAGATATGAATATTTCTTTTTGTTTATAGTGATGACGCATTATTCGCTAGAAACAATCTGGAAAAGTACGTAATTTTACTCAAAACTGATTCCAGATTATGCTACTTCAACATTGGTAAACGCAGCAAGTATGTGGTAGTAAATATTGGCTTTTATATTACATCCGATATTTTTTTGCAGTTTGTTGTATATGTTATGGAAATTATGTATATTTTTACCTTATTTATTTACTACCTTAATTATTTATTTACTTATCTCCCGATATAGAAATAACTGAAGCGCGATCAATCCTCTTTGCTACGAACTCGAAGTGACTTAAAGTTCTTTGCATTTTTTCAATTGTTTCTTTCACAATATTTAATTGATTCTACTCGCAATGCAATGTCCCCAGTAAGACGAATCGTTTAGCTCGTAGAATTGACAGTGTTCCAAAATAAACAAATTTCTGCTTTTGTTTCACATATCTTCTTCTTATTTCTCGTCTTCTTTTTCTCCTTTTTCGACTTTTTGACATACATATTTAAGTACAATACAAGAATATGATGATAAGTTTAGGCAGGATAGAAGTAGATGTAGCAGTGGTCAGATGAGAAAATCTGAGAGAATAGGGAATAGTTCTCAGAAGTAACTCTAGATGGCGCTATCTCGCTATTCCTTAACGGAAAAAAAAAATCTTCGCAATAAATGTTTATATTTACTTGATATTTGACATTTCGTTTGCGGTTTATTTTTATATTTGCTACACCATATATTTATATATCATTTGTCTATTGTTTCTTGTTTATGATCATGACGCTCTCATGAGAAGAAGCAATGTGAAGGTAGAGGAAGTAGTACTCAAATTAAATCTAGTGGGCGCTACCCCGGCATTCGTAAACAAAAGGAGATCATCGCGTAAATCTTAATATTAAATCGACAGTCGACACTCTGGCTGTAGTTCATTGTTCACGCTATGCAACATTTTATTTCGCTCCATTTATTTGTTATCTCCCGAGATAGAACTGAGTGAAACGCAATCAAATATCTTTGATCGGTGCAAATTGGTCCAAACCTCTTTGCCGCCTTTTACATTTTCCTTTCACGTTCATCAACTGTTTATACTCATAATGCAATGGCGCAAAATTGACGCTTTGTTTGCAGTTTGTTGTTTGCGTTATGCAAATTATGTATATTTTTACTTTAATTATTTATTTACCACCTTATGTGTTTAGTTACTTGCTATCTCCCCAGATACAATTAACTGAAACGCAATCAATTCACTTTGCTATGAGCCCAAAATGATACAAAGTTCTTTGTATTTTTTAATCTTTTCTTTCGCGATATTCAACTGTTTCAGCTCGCAATGCAATGGTACCAGTAAGACGAAGGGTTACCGGGTAGAATTTACAATGTTCCAAACAAATCAAACTTTCGTCATTTTTCACTTTGCTCCTTCTTATTCTTCGTCTTCTTTTTTCCTTTTTAGACTTTTAACTACATATTTAGGCACAATTCAGACGCACCATGACAAATTTAAGTCGTATAGAAGCAGATGAAATAGTGGTTGGAAGAGAAAATCTGAGGGAATAGGGAATAGTTCTCACAACTAACTCTAGATGGCCCTACTTCGCTATTTTCAAACGAAACGGGATATTCGCCGTAAACTTCTATATTTACTTGACATTTGACATTTTGGTTGCGGTTTATTTTTAGTTTATGCAACAAAATTTAGTTATATATTATCTGTTTTTTTCTTGTTTATGATCATGATGCTGTCATGACAAGGAACAATCTGGAGGTACAGAAAGCAGTGCTCAAAATTAAATATAGTGGGCGCCACTTCGCCGAAAACAAAACAAGATCATCGCGGTAAATCTTAATATTAAATTGACAGTAGACACTTTGGCTGCTATTCATTGTCCACGCTATGCAACATTTTATTTCATTCTATTTGTTTTCTGCCGAGATAGAACTAAGTTAAACGCAATCAAACCTCTTTGTTCGGCGCCAAAACGGTCAAATCTCTTTGCCGCACTTTACTCTTTCCTTTCACGCTCTTTAACTGTTTATACTCATAATGCCCTGGCGGCAGTAACACGAACTGTTTAACTCGTAGAATTTACAGTGCCATAAGCCAAACGAATAATCGATTTTATTTTTATTTCCCTTTGTCTTCTTCCTCCTTATTGGTCCTCTTAACCTTCATATTTAAAAATAATTTAAAATTTTAATGTTATTATATGCTAAATTAAACACCGCTTCTCAATTTTGCTTAAAACATTTACATTCTCATGTAGAATAAAAGTTACAGATATGTGTTAGAAATACAACCTGCGCATTACTCTTCTACATTAGCCTTCAGTTTTTTTCTTCTAATGTTTCACTGTTTGCCTTTAAAATGGATCTTTGGGAATATTTATAATAATTCTTTATCATTCACAGTTTTTCCTGATTTCCTCTTCTTTTGCCGTTGTTTCTCCTGTTTCTTTCCTTTCTTCTCTTGGGGTTAACACTTCAGCAATATTCCAGATTCTGTATTTTTATCTCCAATACTATTATCAGGATTCAAATGTTTAAGCACATATTTCAAATATTAATGGAAGTTCAAAGGTACCAAACGCAGGCAAAAAGTTAAACAAAGTGCTGTTTCACTCAACTAATTTAAAAAATCCTCTTTCTTTAATACTAGAATATTGAACAACAAACACCAACAAAAGATAATGATGATAATAATAATGATGATGATGATAATAATAATGATGATGATAATAATAATAATAATAATAATAATAATAATAATAATAATAATAATAATAATAATAATAATAATAATAATAATAATAATAATAATAATAATAATAATAATAATAATAATAATAATAATAATAATAATAATAATAATAATGATGATGATAATAATAATAATAGTAATAATAATAATAATAATAATAATAATAATAATAATAATAATAATAATAATAATAATAATAATAATAATAATAATAATAATAATAATAATGATAATGATAATGATAATGATAATGATAATGATAATGATAATGATAATGATAATGATAATGATAATGATAATGATAATGATAATGATAATAATAATAATAATAATAATAATAATAATAATAATAATAATAATAATAATAATAATAATAATAATAATAATAATAATAATAATAATAATAATAATAATAATAATAATAATAATAATAATAATAATAATAATAATAATAATAATAATAATAATAATAATAATAATAATAATAATAATAATAATAATAATAATAATAATAATAATAATAATAATAATAATAATAATAATAATAATAATAATAATAATAATAATAATAATAATAATAATAATAATAATAATAATAATAATAATAATAATAATAATAATAATAATAATAATAATAATAATAATAATAATAATAATAATGTGACTTTGTGGGATCGTGAAATGAAAAGTCCAATTTCACCACTCAAAAATGTTCTTTATTTCCACCGACTTACAGTTTAACACTTGCCAATTACACAGAATTACTTGCTGCACATAATTACAATTCACCAGATCGTCCGTTACAATTTCACGAGTACTCGCGATTACATAAACTCCGATGCACATACCAGTTACGTACAGTCTTCCGTTGCACAATCTTCTCGTTCATTAACACGTCACTGACTAACTCTTACACCAACAACTGCGACTGTCTCCTCGCTCACACTCACTAACCAACTGACTGACTGACTAGCTGCAGCCCTTTTTATAGGCATCTTGCCGTCTTCTCGACGTTTCCAGATGATGACCGATCCCGTAATTTCTGGAACCAGGTGGACAGAAACAGACGGCACACTGATGTTTTACCTCCCAACCACTGCCTGTCACCACTACAAGACAAACGAGGAGGAGGTGTGGCTAACACGAACCTCCCCTGTCTTCCGCTCCCAGCTGCTTTCATAAGGCGTTCCAGCGCTCGCGTTACACTGCTCCCTCCTCAAAGCTGTTCGCCCCGAACAGCCCCATCGTAGCGTGCGAGGCGGTCCAGGTGTACCACCAGCATCTGCTCGGAGTCTCAGCCAGAAGTAGCGCTGCCGTAGTATGTGAATCATTCGGTTCGCTCCCAAGTGTCCTCCTGAAGTACCGGCGTGCACTTCCTCCAAGACTTCCGGGACCTTGCTCCGGGGAAGTACCAACTGTTCTCTCTGCGCCTTCCCATCGGGTGACTCCCATACCCGGAACAGCACGCCCTCTCTGGTCTTTAACGAGTCCCATTGGGCCAGTACCATTTGTAGGTGGCGCTCCTCGGTGCGATGTCCTTCCAGGTTGGTCTCGTTCCTGCGTCCACTTCCCTCAAGAGTGGCCCCAAGTCTGCGTCCGCCAGCTGCTCCCTCCTCAGGCCTGCGCTATCCCAGCCTTCAGCAGGCACTGCCACAACTACTCGGGCTGCTGCGGCACGCTCCTTCTCTTCCACTCTGGTACACTGACCGCACTCTACTGAACAGGGTCTTCGGGACATGGCGTCTGCGTTATCGTGACTCTTCCCTCTACGATGTTCCGAGGTGAAGTCGTACTCCTGCAGCCTCTGGACCCAACGTGCTGTCTGGCCTTCCAGGTTCTGCGATAGGACACCTCCAATGCAATGGTCACTAGCGTCGGTGTCCACAATGAAGGCGCCACCCGGTTGTGGGAAACCCGAAATTGGAGCACTGCACAGGGTCCCCTTCGGGTGCTGGAAAGCGTCTTCGGCGTCCTCCGTCCACACATAAGGCCGGTTTTCCTCCGTCAGGCGGGTGAGGTGTTTTGCGATGTTGTCAGCCTTTTCCTCTAAATCATTAAGGCGGTCGTCTACTTGACCCTTCCGCTTGCCCAGGTTCGTGACGTCATCCCTCACGCCGGCCAACCGTTCCTCAAACTTTGCGGCGAGAGCCTCGTTCGCCGCCTTCATTTCCGTGGCCAGACTGCCGTTCGCTGCTCTCATTTCTGTGGTTAACTCGGCCTTCATTTCTTCCATCTCCGCGGTGATGTTGTCGTTGGCGGTTTCTATTTTTGCAGCGAGGATTTCAGTTGCCGTCTTCATTTCTTTCAGTTCCGCCAAAATCTTGTCTAATGCTGCCTCCATGGTTGTAATGTTCGGTGATGTTATGTTGTTTTCCCGCTTCCTGACACCAGTGTGACTTTGTTGGTTCGTGAAATGAAAAGTCCAATTTCACCACTCAAAAATGTTCTTTATTTCCACCGACTTACATTTTAACACTTGCCAATTACACAGAATTACTTGCTGCACACAATTACAATTCACCAGTTCGTCCGTTACAATTTCACTTGTACTCGCGATTACATAAACTCCGATGCACATACCAGTTACGTACAGTCTTCCGTTTCACAATCTTCTCGTTCATCAACACGTCACTGACTAACTCTTACACCAAGAACTGCGACTGTCTCGTCGCTCACACTCACTAACCAACTGACTGACTGACTAGCTGCAGCCCTTTTTATAAGCATCTTGCCGTCTTCTCGACGATTCCAGATGATGAACGATCCCGTAATTTCTGGAACCAGGTGGACAGAAACAGACGGCACACTGATGTTTTTCCTCCCAACCACTGCCTGTCACCACTACAAGACAAACGAGGAGGAGGTGTGGCTAACACGAACCTCCCCTGTCTTCCGCTCCCAGCTGCTTTCATAGGGTGTTCCAGCGCTCGCGTTACAATAATAATAATAATAATAATAATAATAATAATAATAATAATAATAATAATAATAATAATAAGAATAATAATAATAATAATAATAATAATAATAATAATAATAATAATAATAATAATAATAATAATAATCATAATAATAATAATAATAATAATAATAATAATAATAATAATAATAATAATAATAATAATAATAATAATAATAATAATAATAATAATAATAATAATAATAATAATAATAATAATAATAATAATAATAATAATAATAATAATAATAATAATAATAATAATAATAATAATAATAATAATAATAATAATAATAATAATAATAATAATAATAATAATAATAATAATAATAATAATAATAATAATAATAATAATAATAATAATAATAATAATAATAATAATAATAATAATAATCATGATGATGATGATGATGACGATGACGATGATGACGACGACGATGCCGATGACGATGATAATGATGATGTGAATGATAATTGTCATAGTCATACTCATAGTCATAGTCATAGTCATCATAATCATAATCATAATCACCATCGCCATCACCATAAACCGACCGACCGAAGTGCTGGCAAGTAGTTTGGATATTTTGCAAAAGTAATTTTTATAAAGTCATGATATATACATCAGAGGCATACTTTTAGAAGGGGAAATTCGTCCCAAGAACAATTTTGGCAAATTTCCCCGTTTTTCGATGGCGCGTTGCACCGGACCTATTAGACGACAATTCCGGCCCTCGGGCGACGTGGGCCCCAACTGCCGGCATGGCTCCGAGACGAACTCCCGGGGGACTAAAAAATTTTTGGCTCGGAGTTGGACTTTGAAGCACTTTAAATTTTCTCAGGCCGAAAAATTTTTTTTGATAAATGTGAAACATGCATCCTTGGTGATCGTTTGATAAAGAAAACACATCCTAAGCCTCGTTTTTGCTAATTGGCCCTCTTTCATAAAGCTTTTGCGCCGATTTGGACTGGGAAGTAGTTTGGATATTTTGCAAAAGTAATTTTTATAAAGTCATGAAATATACATCAGAGGCATCCTTTTAGAAGGGGAAATTCGTCCCAAGAACAATTTTGACAAATTTCCCCGTTTTTCGATGGCGCGTTGCACCGGACCTATTAGACGACAATTCCGGCCCTCGGGCGGCGTGGCCTCAACTGCCGGCATGGCTCCGAGACGAACTCCCGGGAGACTTAAAATTTTTGGCTCGGAGTTGGACTTTGAAAAATTTTGATCGAAGTGAAAAATTTTATTTGAAAAATGTGAAACATGCATCAGTGGCATTCGTTTGATAAGGCAAACATATCCCAGGGTTCGCATCTGCTAATTTGTCCCTCTTTAAGAAGCAGTTTGCTCCGAAAGTGGTCGTTCGCCCATGTTCGATTTCGATTTCGATTTCGTTTTAAATTTCCATTTCGATTTCGATTTCGATTTCGAATTCGATTTCGAATTCGATTTCGATTTCGATTTCGATTTCCGATTTCGATTTCGATTTCGATGGCGATTTCGATTTTGGATTTCGATTTCGATTTCTATTTCTATTTCTATTTCGATTTCGATTTCGATTTAGATTTCGATGGCGCGTTGCACCGAGCCTAGAAGACGGCCTTTCTGGCCCTCGAGCGGCGAGGCCTCAACTGCCGGCATGGTTCCGAGACGAACTCCCGGGGAACTTGGAAATTTTTCGCTCGGAGTTGGACTTTGAAAATTTTTGATCGAAGTGAAAAAAATGTTTTTTTAAAAAATGTGAAACATGCATCAGTGTGATGCGTAAAAATGATTTTTTAAGAACATGAAATATACATCAGACGCATTCTTTTAGAAGGGGAAACTCTTACCAAGCACAACTTTGGCAAATATCCCCGTATTTCAATAGCGCGTTGCACCAGACCTATTTCGATTTCGATTTCGATTTCGAGTTCCGATTTCGATTTCGATTTCGATTTTTATTTCGATTTCGATTTCGATGGCGCGTTGCACCGAGCCTAGAAGACGGCCTTTCTGGCCCTCGAGCGGCGAGGCATCAACTGCCGGCATGGTTCCGAGACGAACTCTCCGGGAAATTTTTATTTCGAGTTCGATTTCGATTTCGATTTAGATTTCGATTTCGGTTTCGATTTCCGATTTCGATTTCGATTTCAATTTTGATTTCGATTTCGATGGCGATTTCGATTTCGATTTCGATTCGATTTCGATTTCGATTTCGAATTCGATTTCGATATTTCGATTTCGATTTCCAATTTCGATTTCAATTTCGATTTCGATTTCTATTTCGAATTCGATTTCGATTTCGATTTCGATTTTTATTTCGATTTCAATTTCGATTTCTATTTCGATTTCGATTTCGATTTCGATGTCGATTTCGATTTCGAATTCGATTTCGATTTCCGATTTCGATTTCGATTTCGATGGCGATTTCGATTTCGATTTCGATCGATTTCGATTTCGAATTCGAATTCGATTTCCATTTCGATATTTCGATTTCGAATTCCGATTTCGATTTCGAATTCGATTTCGAATTCGATTTCGATTTTTATTTCGATTTCGATTTCTATTTCTATTTTGCAACATTTTATTTCGCTCCATTTATTTGTTATCTCCCGAGATAGAACTGAGTGAAATGCAATCATATATCTTTGATCGGCGCAAATTGGTTCAAACCTCTTTGCCGCCTTTTACTTTTTCCTTTCACGTTCATCAACTGTTTATACTCATAATGCAATGGCGCAAAATTGACGTTTTGTTTGCAGTTTGTTGTTTGCGTTATGCAAATTATGTATATTTTTACTTTTATTATTTATTTACCACCTTATGTGTTAAGTTACTTGCTATAACAATAATAATAATAATAACAATAATAATGATAATAATAATAATAATAATGATAATAATAATAATAATGATAATAATAATAATAATGATAATAATAATAATGATAATAATAATAATAATAATAATAATAATAATAATAATAATAATAATAATAATAATAATAATAATAATAATAATAATAATAATAATAATAATAATAATAATAATAATAATAATAATAATAATAATAATAATAATAATAATAATAATAATAATAATAATAATAATAATAATAATAATCATAATAATAATCATAATCATAATCATAATAATAATCATAATCATAATAATAATCATAATCATAATCATAATCATAATAATAATAATAATCATAATAATAATCATAATCATAATCATAATCATAATAATAATAATAATAATAATAATAATAATAATAATAATAATAATAATAATAATAATAGTAATAATAATAATCATAATAATAATAATCATAATGATAATAATAATGATAATAATAATGATAATAATAATGATAATAATAATAATAATAATAATAATAATGATAATAATAATAATAATAATAATAATAATAATAATAATAATAATAATAATAATAATAATAATAATAATAATAATAATAATAATAATAATAATAATAATAATAATAATAATAATAATAATAATAATAATAATAATAATAATAATAATAATAATAATAATAATAATAATAATAATAATAATAATAATAATAATAATAATAATAATAATAATAATAATAATAATAATAATAATAATAATAATAATAATAATAATAATAATAATAATAATAATAATAATAATAATAATAATAATAATAATAATAATAATAATAATAATAATAATAATAATAATAATAATAATAATAATAATAATAATAATCTTATGATGATGATGATGATGACGATGACGATGACGATGACGATGATGACGACGACGATGACGATGACGATGATAATGATGATGTGAATGATAATTGTCATAGTCATACTCATAGTCATAGTCATAGACATCATAATCATAATCACCATCGCCATCACAATAAACCGACCGACCGAAGTGCTGGCTGGTTGTATAAGGCCAGAAGGTTATAGCTGCGTGCCCACCCGTTAAGGGTTTTACAGCAGGTAGAGTTCCTCTTTTCGTGATGTTGTAGGATCGGTTGTGGGTTTTGCGTTAGAAATTATTTCGAGTTAACAAGTTTTATGTACCTCAGGTTATACGAATGGATGCAAAACCTTGCACTCTGGTGTTCTACTTCTTAATTTGTTTTAAATTGTTGTAGCTGCCGAGTTCAAATTTTGGTCAGGATGAGTCTTCCAAATAGGTTTCTTGTGGGATTTCCCTTTATCCTGAAAGTTGGGTTTCAGCTCGCTGGGCCCTAGGCTCATTTCAGCATCAGTTTATCCATTTCATTTATTGTACAATAGGATCTGAGATGGGAGAAAATGAACTAAAATATTAGGAGTAAGATAATATCTGCATACCTTGATTAATATCAATTAGATGGCGAAATAAATATATTTATAAAAGGTGTGAAAGAGGTAGAGTGATGTTCAGATGCAGCTCGACGGATTCTAAAATACTTATCGATGATTTTGAAGTGCGTTTAAATGCAACAGTCCTTCATATTAGACAGACATGAGTTCTTTTAAGCAGAAATTTGTTACCGTCATTGGTTCTGCAATATTTGAACTCAAGAGATTTCAGAATATTATGCATATAAGATACAGAAGCCTTACATTCTATTTCCCCCCTCATAAGTTGGCCTGCCTTTTGGCAGTTGAATAATTATTCACCCTTGTCATATAAATCATAAATTGTTCTACGTAAAAGGCACTTGCAACACATCCCAGGGTTCGCTTCTGCTAATTTGTCCCTCTTTAAGAAGCAGTTTGCTCCGAAAGTGGTCGTTCGCCCATGTTCGATTTCGATTTCGATTTCGATTTCAATTTCGATTTCGATTTCGAATTCGATTTCGAATTCGATTTCGATTTCTATTTCGATTTCGATTTTTATTTCGATTTCGATTTCCGATTTCGATTTCGATTTCGATGGCGATTTCGATTTTGATTCGATTTCGATTTCGATTTCCAATTCGATTTCTATTTCGATATTTCGATTTCGACTTCCGATTTCGATTTCGATGGCGCGTTGCACCGAGCCTAGAAGGCGGCCTTTCTGGCCCTCGAGCGGCGAGGCCTCAACTGCCGGCATGGTTCCGAGACGAACTCCCGGGGAACTTGGAAATTTTTCGCTCGGAGTTGGACTTTGAAAAATTTTGATCGAAGTGAAAAAAATGTCTTTTTAAAAAATGTGAAACATGCATCAGTGGCATTCGTAAAAATAATTTTTTAAGAACATGAAATATACATCAGGCGCATTCTTTTAGAAGGGGAAACTCTTACCAAGCACAACTTTGGCAAATATCCCCGTATTTCAATAGCGCTTTGCACCAGACCTACAATACGACAATTCCGGCCCTCGGGCAGGGTTCCGAGACGAACTCCCTGCTGGATTTGGAAATTTTTCGCTTGGAGTTGGACTTTGAAAAAATTTGTTCGGACCGACGAAAACAGTTTCTGTTAAATGCGAAACACGCATCATTGGTGTTCGTTTGATAATGAAAACAAATCCTAAGCCTCCTTTTTGCTAATTTGTCCCTCTTTCATTAACCTTTTGCGCCGATTTGGACTTAGAAAGAGTTTCGATATTTTGCAAAAATAATTTTTTTAAAAACATAAAATATACATCAGTGGCATTCTTTTAGAAGGGAAAATTCATCCCAAGAACAATTTTGGCAAATTTCCCCGTTTTTCGATGGCGCGTTGCACCAGACCTACAAGACGACAATTCCGGCCCTCGGACGTCGTGGCCTCAACTGCCGGCATAGCTCCGAGACGAACTCCCGGGGGACTTAAAAATTTTTCCCTCGGAGTTGGACTTTGAAAAATTTTGATCGAACTGAAAATTTTTTTTGAAAATGTGAAACATGCATCATTGGCATTCGCTTGATAAGGCAAACACATCCTAAGGTTCGCTTTTGCTAATTTGTCCCTCTTTAAGTAGCAGTTTGCTCCGAAAGTGGTCATTCCCCCATGTACTCCGCGGCTGGGCTTAGAACATCTTCGCTCGGAGCTGGACTTCTAACTTTTCTCAGACCGAAAAAAAGCTTTTTGGATAAATGTGAAGCATGCATCATTGGTGTTCGTTTGATTAAGAAAAGACATCCTAAGCCTCCTTTTTGCTAATTTGTCCCTCTTTCATTAACCTTTTGCGCCGATTTGGACTGAGAAATAGTTAGGATATTTTGCAAAAGTAATTATTATAAAATCATGAAATATACATCACAGGCATTCTTTTCGATGGCGCGTGGCACCGAGTCGAGAAGACGACTCTTCCGGCCCTCGGATGGCGACGCCTCAACTGCCGGCATGGTTGCGAGACGAACTCCCGGCTGCGTAAAAATCGCTATTTTGGCGTAAAAATTTCGTTTTTTGCTATCTTCAGGTCAAAAGCTGATTTTCGCTTTTTATGCTGTTTTCACGCTAAAACTTCTTTCCATGAACAATTTACTTTGAGAATTAACATCGCATGTTAAGTTATATTTTAGCTCGCCTTTTAGTTCGTCCGCCTTCCTTTTGACGATAAAGGCTAGTTTTGAAGATACGCTTTCGTTTTTAACCAAAGTTCATTTTTTCACTTCACAATGTCATTTTCATCTCGTTTAACCTCGGCAATCTTGCTTTGACCATAACGCCTATATTTGTTGTAAAATTTAACTTTAATGAACAAAACTGTCTTTATACGCAAAATTCACGGCAAGGATGTCACAGGTCGCTGTTTTCATATTGACTCATTTTCCATAGAAACCGGTTATGCAAAGAATGTGCCTTTACGGAAAGACCTCATTCCACTCGAAGTTTCTAAAACAAAGCCTGTTTTAAGTAAAACGCTATTTTGGCGTAAAAAGTAGGTTTTTTGCTATCTTCACGTAAAAAGCTGATTTTCGCTTTTTATGCTGTTTTCATGCTTATAGTTCTTTTCCGCGAACAATTAACTTTGAGAATGAACATCGCATGTTAAGTTATATTTTAGCTCACCTTTTACTTCGTCCGCCTTCCTTTTGACGATAGAGGCTAGTTTTCAAAATAGGCTATCGTTCTTAACCACAGTTCGTTTTTTCACTTCACAATGTCATTTTCGTCTCGTTTAACCTCGGCAATCTTCTTTTGACCATGAAGAGTGCATTTCTTGTAAAATGCATGTTTAATGAACAAAACTATCTGTATAGGCAACAGACGTATCATGGAAGTCACAGGTCGCTGTCTTCACAATAAAGGTCATTTTCTATAGATTCCGGTTATGCAAAAAATGTACTTTTACGCAAAATCATAATTCCCCTCGAAGTTTCTCAAACCAAGCTTGTTTTTACGTAAAAAGCGATAATTTGGCGTAAAAAGTTCGGTATTTTTACTATCTTCGCTAAAAAGCTGGTTTCGCTTTTAATGCTTTTTTCACACTAAAACGTCTTTTCCGCAAACAATTTACTTTGAGAATTAACATTAGCTTGATTTAAGTAAAAATCGCTCCTTTGGCGTAAAAAGTTCGTTTTTTGCTATCTTGACGTAAAAAGCTGGTTTCGCTTTTAATGCTGTTTTCACACTAAAACGTCTTTTCCACAAACAATTTACTTTGAGAATTAACATTAGCTTGTTTTAAGTAAAAACCGCTGTTTTAGCGTAAAAAGTTCGTTTTTTGCTAACCGCGTGAGATGCTGATTTTCGCTTTTTATGCTGTGTCACGCTAAAACCTCTTTTCCGTAAATATTTTACTTTGACCATAAAGGCTATATTTGTTGTAAATTTATATCATGGATATCACAGGTCGCTCTTTTCACATTAAAAGTCATTTTCCATAGATTCCTTTTATGCAAATAATGTCCATTTACGCAAAATCCTCATTCCCCTCGAAGTTTCTAAAACAAAGCTTGTTTTAAGTAAAAATCGCTCCTTTGGCGTAAAAAGTTCGTTTTTTGCTATCGTGACGTAAAAAGCTGGTTTCGGTTTTAATGCTGCTTTCACACTAAAACGTCTTTTCCGAAAAATATTTACTTTGAGAATTAACATTAGCTTGTTTTAAGTAAAAATCGCTATTTTGGCATAAAAAGTTCGTTTTTTGCTAACCCCGTGAGATGCTGATTTTCGCTTTTTATGCTGTGTCACGCTAAAACCTCTTTTCCGCAAATAATTTACTATGAGAAATAACATTAGCCTGTTTTAAGTAAAAATCGCTCCTTTGGCGTAAAAAGTTCGTTTTTTGCTATCTTGACGTAAAAAGCTGGTTTCGCTTTTAATGCTGTTTTCACACTAAAACGTCTTTTCTGCAAAATATTTACTTTGAGAATTAACATTAGCTTGTAAAAAGCTGATTTTCGCTTTTTGTGCTGTTTTCACGCTACAACTTCTTTTCGGCAAACAAATTACTTTGAGAATTACCATTTGCTTGTTTTAAGTAAAGATAGCTATTTTTGTGTAAAAGGTTCGTTTTTTGCTATCTTCGCGTAAAAAGCTGATTTTCGCTTTTTATGCTGTTTTCACGCTAAAAGTTCTTTTCCGCGAACAATTTACTTTGAGAATGAACATGGCATGTTAAGATATATTTTAGCTCACCTTTTAGTTCGTCCGCCTTCCTTTTGACGATAGAGGCTAGTTTTCAAAATACGCTATCGTTATTAACCACAGTTCGTTTTTTCACTTCACAATGTCATTTTCGTCTCGTTTAACCTCGGCAATCTTCTTTTGATCATGAAGAATGCATTTCTTGTAAAATGAATGTTTAATGAACAAAACAATCTGTATAGGCAGAAGTCGTATCATGGAAGTCACAGGTCGCTGTCTTCACAATAAAAGTCATTTCTATAGGTTCCGGTTATTCAAAAAATGTACTTTTACGTAAAATCATCATTCGCCTCGAAGTTTCTCAAACCAAACTTGTTTATACGTAAAAAGCGATAATTTGGCGTAAAAAGTTCGTTATTTTTACTATCTTCGCTAAAAAGCTGGTATCGCTTTTAATGCTGTTTTCACACTAAAACGTCTTTTCCGCCAACAATTAACTTTGAAAATTACCATTAGCTAGTTTTATGTAAAAATAGCTATTTTGGCGTAAAAAGTTCGATTTTTACTAACTTCACGTAAAATGCTGATTTTCGCTTTTTGTGCTCTTTTCACGCTAAAACCTCTTTTCCGCAAACAATTTGCTTTGAGAATTAGCATTAGCGTCTTTTAAGTAAAAATCGCTATTTTGGCGTAAAAAGTTCGTTTTTTGCTATCTTCAGGTAAAAAGCTCATTTTCGCTTTTTATGCTGTTTTCACGCTAAAACTTCTTTTCCGTGAACAATTTACTTTGAGAATTAACATCGCATGTTAAGTTATATTTTAGCTCGCCTTTTAGTTCGTCCGCCTTCCTTTTGACGATAAAGGCTAGTTTTGAAGATACGCTATCGTTTTAAACCAAAGTTCATTTTTTCACTTCACAATGTCATTTTCATCTCTTTTAATGTCGGCAATATTGCTTTGACCATAACGCCTATATTTGTTGTAAAATTTAACTTAACTTTAATGAACAAAACTGTCTTTATACGCAAAATTCACGGCAGGGATGTCACAGTTCGCTGTTTTCTTATTGACTCATTTTCCATAGAAACCGGTTATGCAAAGAATGTGCTTTTACGCAAAATCCTTATTCCACTCGAAGTTTCTAAAACAAAGCTTGTTTTAAGTAAAACGCTATTTTGGCGTAAAAAGTTAGTTTTTTGCTAACCGCGTGAGATGCTGATTTTCGCTTTTTATGCTGTGTCACGCTAAAACCTCTTTTCCGCAAATAATTTACTATGAGAATTAACATTAGCCTGATTTAAGTAAAAATCGCTATTTTGGCGTAAAATTTCGTTGTTTGCTATCTTCCCGTAAAAAGCTGATTTTCGATTGGTATTCTGTTTTCACGCTAAAACGTCTTTTCCGCAAACAATTTACTATGAAAATTACCATTAGCTTGCTCTAAGTAACTATAGCTTTTTTGGCGTAAAAAGTTCGTTTTTTTGCTAACTTCACGTAAAAAGCTGATTTTCGCTCTTTTGGTGTTTTCACGCCAAAACTTCTTTTCCGCAAACAATTTACTTTGAGAATTACCATTAACTTGTTTTAAGTAAAGGTAGCTATTTTTGTGTAAAAGGTTCGTTTTTTGCTATCTTCGCGTAAAAAGCTGATTTTCGCTTTTTATGCTGTTTCCACGCTAAAACTTCTTCTCCGCAAACAATTTACTTTGAGAATGAACATCCCATGTTAAGTTATATTTTAGCTCACCATTTAGTTCGTCCGCCATCCTTTTGACGATAGAGGCTAGTTTTCAAATTACGCTATCGTTATAAACCACAGTTCGTCTTTTCACTTCACAATGCCATTTTCGTCTCGTTTAACCTCGGCAATCTTCTTTTGACCATGAAGAATGCATTTCTTGTAAAATGCATGTTTAATGAGCAATACTATCTGTATAGGCTAATGAAGTCACAGGTCGCTGTTTTCCCATTAAAAGTCCTTTTCCATAGATTCCGGTTATGCAAAAAATGTACTTTTACGCAAAATCATAATTCCCCTAGAAGTTTCTCAAACCAAGCTTGTTTTTACGTAAAAAGCGATAATTTGGCGTAAAAAGTTCGTTCTTTTACTATCTTCGCATAAAAAGCTGGTTTCGCTGTTAATGTTGTTTTCACACTAAAACGTCTTTTCCACAAACAATTTACTTTGAGAATTAACATTAGCCTGTTTTAAGTAAAAATCGCTGTTTTAGCGTAAAAAGTTCGTTTTTTGCTAACCGCGTGAGATGCTGATTTTCGCTTTTTATGCTGTGTCACGCTAAAACCTCTTTTCCGCAATTATTTTACTTTGACCATAAAGGCTATATTTGTTGTAAATTCATATCATGGATGTCACAGGTCGCTCTTTTCACATTAAAAGTCATTTTCCATAGATTCCTTTTATCCAAATAATGTCCATTTACGCAAAATCCTCATTCCAAAACACATCCTAAGGTTCGCTTTTGCTAATTTGTCCCTCTTTAAGTAGCAGTTTGCTCCGAAAGTGGTCGTTCCCCCATGTACCACGCGGCTGGGCTTAGAAAATTTTCGCTCGGAGCTGGACTTTGAACTTTTCTCGGACCGAAAAAAAGCTTTTTTGATACATGCATCATTGGTGTTCGTTTGATAAAGAAAAGATATCCTAAGCCTCCTTTATGCTAATTTGTCCCACTTTAAGTAGCAGTTTGCTCCGAAAGTGGTCGTTTGCCCATGTACCTCGCGGCTGGACTTAGAAAATGTTCGCTCGGAGCTGCACTTTATCTCAGACCGAAAAAAGTTTTTTTGATAAATGTGAAATATGCATCCTTGGTGATCGTTTGATAAATCTATTTCGATTTCGATTTCGATTGCGATTGCGATGTCGATTTCGATTCGATTTCGATTTCGATATTTCGATTTTGATTTCCATTTCGATTTCGATTTCGATTTTTATTTCGATTTCGATTTCGATGGCGCGTTGCACCGAGCCTAGAAGACGGCCTTTCTGGCCCTCGAGCGGCGAGGCCTCAACTGCCGGCATGGTTCCGAGACGAACTCACGGGGATCTTGGAAATTTTTCGCTCGGAGTTGGACTTTGAAAAATTTTGATCAAAGTGAAAAAAATGTTTTTTTAAAAAATGTGAAACATGCATCAGTGGCATTCGTTATTTCGATTTCGATTTCGATTGCGATTTCGATTTCGATTTCGAATTCGATTTCGAATCCGATTTCGATTTCGATTTTTATTTCGATTTCGATTTCGATATCTGATTTCGATTTCGATTTTTATTCGATTTCGATTTCGATATTTCGATTTCGATTTTCGATTTCGATTACGAATTCGATTTCGAATTCTATTTCGATTTCGATTTTTATTTCGTTTTCGATTTCTATTTCGATTTCGATGTCGATTTCGATTTCTATTTCCAATTTCGTTTTCGATTTCAATTTCGATTTCGATGGCGATTTCGATTTCGATTCGATTTCGACTTCGATTTCGATTTTGAATTCGATTTCTATTTCGATATTTCGATTTCGATTTCCGATTTCGATTTTTTGATTTTTAATTCAATTTCGATTTCGATATTTCGATTTCGATTTCGATTTCCGGTTTCGACTTCGATTTCGATTTCGTATTCGAATTCGATTTCGATTTCGAATTCAATTTCGATTTCGATATTTCGATTTCGATTTCCGATTTCGAATTCGATTTCGATTTCAATTTCGATTTTTATTTCGATTTCGATTTCTATTTCGATTTCGATATCCCATTTGGATTTCGATTTCCATTTCGATGGCGATTTCGATTTCGATTTCCAATTCGATTTCGATATATCGATTTCGATTTCGATTGCCGATTTCGGTTTCGATTTAGATTTCGATTTCGAATTCGGTTTCGAATTCGATTTTGATTTGTCGACGGGCCCTAAAACCCACTAATCCAATCCAATACAATCTTTGCTACGAGCCCCAAATGATAAAAAGCTCTTTCCCCTTTTTTAGAATATACTTTCGCAATATTTAAATGTTTCTGGCGGCAACAGATTGGCGCCAATTAGACGAACCATTTAGCTCGGAGAATATGCACTGCTACAAACAGAACAATTTTTGGGATTTGTTTTCATGTTACTTTATCTTATTCTACTTCTCCTTCTCCTCCTCCTCATCCTCCCCCCCCTTATTGGAACTTTAACATACCCATTTATGTACAACTTATAACTATCATCATAGAGTTTAGGCAGTAATTAAGCCGTAGTCAGCAGAGGCAATCTAAGGCAAACACATCCTAAGCTTCGCTTTTGCTAATTTGTCGCTCTTTAAGTAGCAGTTTGCTACGAAAGTGGTCGTTCTCCATGTACTTCGCGGCTGGACTTAGAAAAATTTTCGATATTTTGCTTAATAATTTTTTTAAAAACATGAAGTATACATCAGAGGCATTCTTTTAGAAAGGGAAACTCATCCCAAGCACAATTTGGCAAATATCCCCGTATTTCGATGGCGTGTTGCACCGGACCTACAAGACGACAATTCCGGGCCTCGGGCGGGGAGGCTCAACTTTCGGCATGGTTCCAAGACGAACTCCCGGCTGGACTTCAAAATTTTTCGCTCCGAGTTGGACTTTGAAAAAAAAATTTCCGACCGAAAAAAGCCCTTTTTGATAAATGTGAAGCATGCATCATTGGTGTTCGTTTGATAAAGAAAACACATCCTAAGCCTCGTTTTTGCTAACTTGTCCCTCTTTCATTAACCTTTTGCCCCGATTTGGACTTAGAAAGAGTTTCGATATTTTGCAAAAATAATTTTTTTAAAAAACATTAAATATACATCAGTGGCATTCTTTTAGAAGGGAAAATTCATCCCAAGAACAATTTTGGCAAATTTCGCCGTTTTTCTATGGCGCGTTGCACCCGACCTACAAGACGACAATTCCGGCCCTCGGGCGGCGTGGCCTCAACTGCCGGCATAGCTCCGAGACGAACTCCCGGGGGACTTAACAATTTTTCGATCGGAGTTGGACTTTGAAAAATTTTCACCGAAGTGAAATTTTTTTTGAAAATGTGAAACATGCATCATTGGCATTCGCTTGATAAGGCAAACACATTCTAAGGTTCGCTTTTGCTAATTTGTCCCTCTTTAAGTAGCAGTTTGCTCCGAAAGTGGTCGTTCCCCCATGTACCACGCGGCTGGGCTTAGAAAATTTTCGCTCGGAGCTGGACTTTTAACTTTTCTCGGACCGAAAAAAAGCTTTTTTGATACATGCATCATTGGTGTTCGTTTGATAAAGAAAAGACATCCTAAGCCTCCTTTATGCTAATTTGTCCCACTTTAAGTAGCAGTTTGCTCCGAAAGTGGTCGTTCGCCTATGTACTTCGCGGCTAGACTTAGAAAATGTTCGCTCGGAGTTGCACTTTAAATTTTCTCAGACCGAAAAAGTTTTTTTCATAAATGTGAAACATGCATCCTTGGTGATCGTTTGATAAATCGATTTCGATTTCGATTTCGATTGCGATTTCGATTTCGATTCGATTTCGATTTCGATTAAGATTTCGATATTTCGATTTCGATTTCCGATTTCGATTTCCATTTCGATTTCGATTTCAATTTCCATTTTTATTTCGATTTCGATTTCGATGGCGCGTTGCACCGAGCCTAGAAGACGGCCTTTCTGGCCCTCGAGCGACGAGGCCTCAACTGCCGGCATGGTTCCGAGACGAACTCCCGGGTAACTTGGAAATTTTTCGCTCGGAGTTGGACTTTGAAAAATTTTGATCGAAGTGAAAAAAATGTTTTTTTAAAAAATGTGAAACATGCATTAGTGGCATTCGTAATTTCGATTTCGATTGCGATTTCGATTTCGATTCGATTTCGATTTCCATTCGATTTCGATTTCGAATTCGATTTCGATTTCCGATTTCGAATTCGATTGCGAATTCGATTTCGATTTCGATTTCAATTTCGATTTCGATTTTTATTTCGATTTCGACTTCGATTTCGAATTCTATTTCTATTTCGATTTCGATTTCGATTTCAATGGCGCGTTGCACCGAGCATAGAAGACGGCCTTTCTGGCCCTCTAGCGGCGAGGCCTCAACTGCCGGCATGGTTCCGAGACGAACTCCCGGGGAAATGGAAATTTTTCGCTCGGAGTTGGACCTTGAAAAATTTTGATCGAAGTGAAAAAAATGTTTTTTTAAAAAATGTGAAACATGCATCAGTGGCATTCGTAAAAATAATTTTTTAAGTACATGAGATATACTTCAGACGCATTCTTTTAGAAGGGGAAACTCTTATCAAGCACAACTTTGGCAAATATCCCCGTATTTCAATAGCGTGTTGCACCAGACCTATTTCGATTTCGATTTCGATATTTCGATTTCGATTTCGAATTCGATGTTGATTTCTGATTTCGATTTCGATATCTATATCGTAATCGATATCGATTTCGATTGCGATTTTATTTCGATTCGATTTCAATTTCGATTTCCATATTTCGATTTCGATTTCCGCTTTCCGATTTCCGATTTCGATTTCGAATTCGAATTCGATTTCGATTTCGATTTTTATTTCGATTTCGATTTCGATGGCGCGTTGCACCGAGCCTAGAAGACGGCCTTTCTGGCCCTCGAGCGGCGAGGCCTCAACTGCCGGCATGGTTCCGAGACGAACTCCCGGGGAACTTGGAAATTTTTCGCTCAGAGTTGGACCTTGAAAAATTTTGATCGAAGTGAAAAAAATGTTTTTTTAAAAAATGTGAAACATGCATCGGTGGCATTATTAATTTCGATTTCGATTGCGATTTCGATTCGATTTCGAATTCGATTTCGATTTCGATATTTCAATTTCTATTTCGATTTCCGATTTCGATTACGATTTCGACTTCGATTTCGATTTCGATTTCGATTTCTGATTTCGATTTCGATTCCGATGGCGATTTTGATTTCGATTTTGATTTGATTTCGATTTCGATTTTGATTTGGATTTCGATTTCGATATTTCGATTTCGATTTCCGATTTTGATTTCGATTTCGATTTCGATTACGAATTCGATTTCGAATTCTATTTCGATTTCGATTTCGATTTTTATTTCGATTTCTATTTCGATTTCGATTTCTATGTCGATTTCGATTTCAATTTCCGATTTCGATTTCGGTGGCGATTTCGTATTCGTTTTCGATTTCGATTTCGAATTCGATTTCTATTTCGATATTTCGATTTCGATTTCGATTTCCGATTTCGATTTTTCGATTTCGAATTCAATTTCGATTTCGATATTTCGATTTCGATTTCCGATTTCGATTTAGATTTTGATTTCGATTTCGAATTCGATTTCGAATTCGATTTCAATTTCGATTTCGAATTCAATTTCGATTTCGATATTTCGATTTGGATTTCGATTTCGAATTCGATTTCGATTTCGATTTCGTTTTTTATTTTGATTTTGATTTCTATTTCTATTTCTATTTCTATTACTATTTCTATTTCCATTTCGATTTCGATTACGATTTCGATTTCGATTTCCGATTTCGATTTCGATTTCGATGGTGATTTCGATTTCGATTTCGATTCGATTTCGAATTCGATTTCGATATTTCGATTTCGATTTCCACTTTCGATTTAGATTTAGATTTCGATTTCGAATTCGATTTCGATTTCGATTTGTCGACGGGCCCTAAAACCCACTAATCCGATCCAATACAATCTTTGCTACGAGCCCCAAATGATAAAAAGCTCTTTCCCCTTTTTTAGAATATACTTTCGCAATATTTAAATGTTTCTGGCGGCAACAGATTGGCGCCAACTAGACGAACCATTTAGCTCGGAGAATATGCACTGCTACAAACTGAACAATTTTTGGGATTTGTTTTCACGTTACTTCATCCTATTCTTCTTCTCCTTCTCCTCCTCCTCATCCTCCTCCCCCTTATTCGAACTTTAACATACCCATTTAAGTACAACTTATAACTATCATCATACAGTTTAGGCAGTAATTAAGCCGTAGTCAGCAGAGGCAATCTAAGGCAAACACATCCTAAGCTTCGCTTTTGCTAATTTTTCCCTCTTTATGTAGCAGTTTGCTCCGAAAGTGGTCGTTCCCTCATGTACTCCGCGGCTGGACTTAGAATAAGTTTCGATATTTTGCAAATATAATTTTTTTAAAAACATGCAATATACATTAGAGGCATTATTTTAGAAAGGGAAGCTCATCACAACCACAATTTTGGGCAAATTTCTCAGTATTTCGATGGCGCGTTGCACCAGACCTATAAGACGACATTTCCGGCCCTCGGGCGGTGAGGCCTCAACTGTCGGCTTGGTTCCAAGACGAACTGCCGGCTGGACTTGGAAATTTTTCGCTCGGAGTTGGACTTCGAAAAAAAAAATTCCGACCGAAAAAAGCCTTTTTTGATAAATGTGAAGCATGCATCATTGGTGTTCGTTTGATAAAGAAAACACATCCTAAGCCTCGTTTTTGCTAACTTGACCCTCTTTCATTAACCTTTTGCGCCGATTTGGACTTAGAAAAAGTTTCGATATTTTGCAAATATAATTTTTTAAAACATGAAATATACATCAGAGGCATTATTTTAGAAACGGAAACTCATCCCAAGAACAATTTTGGCAAATTTCCCCGTTTTTCTATGGCGCGTTGCACCGAGTTGAGAAGAAGACCTTTCCGGCCTTCGGGTGGCGAGGCCTCAACTGCCGGCATTGTTCCGAGACGAACTCCCGCCTGGACTTAGAATTTTTTGGTCGGAGTTGGACTAAGATAAATTTTGATCGAAGTGAAAAAATGTTCTTCGAAAAATGTGAAACATACATCAATGGTATTCGTTTGATAAGGCAAACACATCCTAAGCTTCGCTTTTGCTAATTTGTCCCTGTTTAAGTAGCAGTTTGCTCCGAAAGTGGTCGTTCCCCCATGTATTTCGCGGCTCGACTTAGAAACATTTTCGATAATTTGCATAAATAATTTTTTTAAAAACATGAAGTATACATCAGAGGCATTCTTTTAGAAAGGGAAACTCATCCCAAGCACAATTTTGGCAAATTTCCCCATATTTCGATGCTGCGTTGCACCGGACCTACAAGACGACAATTCCGGGCCTCGGGCGGCGAGGCTTCAACTGCCAGCATGGTTCCGAGACGAACTGCAGGCTGGACTTGGAAATTTTTCGCTCGGAGTTGGACCTTGAAAAAAAAATTTCGCACCGAAAAAAGCATTCTTTGATAAATGTGAAACATGCATCATTGGTGTTCGTTTGATAAAGAAAACAAATCCTAAGCCTCCTTTTTGCTAATTTGTCCCTCTTTCATTAACCTTTTGCGCCGATTTGGACTTAGAAAAAGTTTCGATATTTTGCAAATATAATTTTATAAAACATGAAATATACATCAGAGGCATTATTTTAGAAAGGGAAACTCATCCCAAATCAATTTTGGCAAATTTCCCCGTTGTTCGATGTCGCGTTGCACCGAGTCGAGAAGACGACCTTTCCGGCTCTCGGATGGCGAGGCCTCAACTGCCGGCATTGTTCCGAGATGAATTCCCGCCTGGACTTAGAAATTTTTCAGTCGGAGTTGGACTCAGATAAATTTTGATCGAACTGAAAAAATGTTTTTTGAAAAATGTGAAACATGCATCAATGGTATTCGTTTGATAAGGCAAACGCATCCTAACCTTCCCTTTTGCTAATTTGTCCCTGTTTAAGTTGCAGTTTGCTCCGAAAGTGGTCGTTCCCCCATGTACTCCGCGGCTGGACTTAGAAAAAGTTTCTATATTTTGCAAATATAAGTCCTTTAAAAACATGAAATATACATCAGAGGCATTATTTTAGAAAGGGAAGCTCATCACAACCACAATTTTGGCAAACTTCTCAGTATTTCGATGGCGCGTTGCACCAGACCTATAAGACGACAATTCCGGCCCTGGGCGGGGACGCCTCAACTTTCGGCATGGTTCCAAGACGAACTCCCGGCTGGACTTGGAAATTTTTCGCTCGCAGTTGGACTTTGAAAAAAAAATTTCCGACCGAAAAAAGCCTTTTTTGATAAATGTGAAGCATGCATCATTGGTGTTCGTTTGATAAAGAAAACACATCCTAAGCCTCGTTTTTGCTAACTTGACCCTCTTTCATTAACCTTTTGCGCCGATTTGGACTTAGAAAAAGTTTCGATATTTTGCATAAATAAATTTTTTAAAAACATGAAGTATACATCAGAGGCATTCTTTTAGAAAGGGAAACTCATCCCAAGCACAATTTGGCAAATATCCCCGTATTTCGATGGCGTGTTGCACCGGACCTACAAGACGACAATTCCGGACCTCGGGCGGGGAGGCCTCAACTTTCGGCATGGTTCCAAGACGAACTCCCGGCTGGACTTCAAAATTTTTCGCTCGGAGTTGGACCTCGAAAAAAATTTTTCGCACCGAGAAAAGTATTCTTTGATAAATGTGAAACATACATCATTGGTTTTCGTTTGATAAAGAAAACAAATCCTAAGCCTCCTTTTTGCTAATTTGTCCCTCTTTCATTAACCTTTTGCGCCGATTTGGAC
Source organism: Mantis religiosa (assembly GCA_030765055.1). Taxonomy (NCBI): domain Eukaryota; kingdom Metazoa; phylum Arthropoda; class Insecta; order Mantodea; family Mantidae; genus Mantis; species Mantis religiosa. The sequence continues at coordinate 253,906,570 of CM060948.1, read as the reverse complement.
TTAGAAAGAGTTTCGGTATTTTGCAAAAATAATTTTTTTAAAAACATTAAATATACATCAGTGGCATTCTTTTAGAAGGGAAAATTCATACCAAGAACAATTTTGGCAAATTTCCCCGTTTTTCGATGGCGCGTTGCACCAGACCTACAAGACGACAATTCCGGCCCTCGGGCGGCGTGGCCTCAACTGCCGGCATAGCTCCGAGACGAACTCCCGGGGGACTTAACAATTTTTCGCTCGGAGTGGGACTTTGAAAAATTTTGATCGAAGTGAAAAATTTTTTTGAAAATGTGAAACATGCATCATTGGCATTCACATGATGAGGCAAACACATTCTAAGGTTCGCTTTTGCTAATTTGTCCCTCTTTAAGTAGCAGTTTGCTCCGAAAGTGGTCGTTCCCCCACGTACCACGCGGCTGGGCTTAGAAAATTTTCGCTCGGAGCTGGTCTTTTAACTTTTCTCGGACCGAAAAAAAGCTTTTTTGATACATGCATCATTGGTGTTCGTTTGATAAAGAAAAGACATCCTAAGCTTCCTTTATGCTAATTTGTCCCACTTTAAGTAGCAGTTTGCTCCGAAAGTGGTCGTTCGCCCATGTACTTCGCGGCTGGACTTAGAAAATGTTCGCTCGGAGTTGCACTTTAAATTTTCTCAGACCGAAAAAAGTTTTTTTGATAAATCGATTTCGATTTCGATTTCGATTGCGATTTCCATTTCGATTTCGATTCGATTTCGACTTCGATTAAGATTCCGATATTTCGATTTCGATTTCCGATTTCGATTTCCATTTCGATTTCGATTTCCATTTTCATTTCGATTTCGATTTCGATGGCGCGTTGCACCGAGCCTAGAAGACGGCCTTTCTGGCCCCCGAGCGGCGAGGCCTCAACTGCCGGCATGGTTCCGAGACGAACTCCCGGGGAACTTGGAAATTTTTCGCCCGGAGTTGGACTTTGAAAAATTTTGATCGAAGTGAAAAAAATGTTTTTTTAAAAAATGTGAAACATGCATCAGTGGCATTCGTAAAAAGAATTTTTTAAGAACATGAAATATACATCAGACGCATTCTTTTAGAAGGGGAAACTCTTACCAAGCACAACTTTGGCAAATATCCCCGTATTTCAACAGCGCGTTGCACCAGACGTATTTCGATTTCGATTTTGATATTTCGATTTCGAAATCGATGTCGATTTCTGATTTCGATTTCGATATCGATATCGATTTCGATTTCGATTGTGATTTCGATTTCGATTCGATTTCGATTTTGATTTCGATATTTCGATTTCGATTTCTATTTCGTATTTCCGATTTCCAATTTCGATTTCGAATTCGAATTCCATTTCGATTTCGATTTTTATTTCGATTTCGATGGCGCGTTGCACCGAGCCTAGAAGACGGCCTTTCTGGCCCTCGAGCGGCGAGGCCTCAACTGCCGGCAGGGTTCCGAGACGAACTCGCGGGGAACTTGGAAATTTTTCGCTCGGAGTTGGACTTTGAAATATTTTGATCGAAGTGAAAAAAATGTTTTTTTAAAAAATGTGAAACATGCATCAGTGGCATTCGTAATTTCGATTTCGATTTCGATTGCGATTTCGATTCGATTTCGATTTCGATTTCCGATTTCGATTACGATTTCGATTTAGATTTCTTTTTTGATTTCGATTTCGATTCCGATTTCTATTTTTGATTTCGATTTCGATGGCGATTTCGATTTCGATTTTGAGACGATTTCGATTACGAATTCGATTTCGATTTCGATATTTCGATTTCGATTTCCGATTTCGATTACGATTTCGATTTCGATTTCTATTTTTATTTCGATTTCGATTTCGATTTTTGATTTCGATTTCGATGTCGATTTCGATGGCGATTTCGATTTCGATTTTGAGACGATTTCGATTACGAATTCGATTTCGATTTCGATTACGAATTCGATTTCGAATTCTATTTCGATTTCGATTTTGGTTTTAATTTCGATTTCGATTTCGATAACGATTTCGATTTCAAATTCCGATTTCGATTTCGATGGCGATTTCGATTTCGATTCGATTTCGATTGCGATTTCGATTTCGAATTCGATTTCTATTTCGATATTTCGATTTCGATTTCGATTTCCGATTTCAATTTTTCGATTTCGAATTCAATTTCGATTTCGATATTTCGATTTCGATTTTGATTTCCGATATCGATTTAGATTTCGTTTTCGATTTCGATTTCGAATTCTATTTCGAATTCGATTTCGATTTCGATTTCGAATTCAATTTCGATTTCGATATTTCGATTTCGATTTCGATTTCCGATTTCGATTTCGAATTCGATTTCAAATTCGATTTCGATTTTTATTTCGATTTCGATTTCTATTTCTATTTCGATTTCGATTTCGATTTTGATTACAATTTCGATTTCGATTTCCGATTTCGATTTCGATTTCGATGGCGATTTCGTTTTCGATTTCGATTCGATTTCGATTTCAAATTCGATTTCGAATTCGATTTTGATTTCGATATTTCGATTTCGATTTCGATTTGCACTTTCGATTTCGATTTAGATTTAGATATCGATTTCGAATTCGATTTCGAATTCGATTTCGATTTGTCGACGGGCCCTAAAACCCACTAATCCGATCCAATGCAATCTTTGCTACGAGCCCCAAATAATAAAAAGCTCTTTCCCCTTTTTTAGAATATACTTTCGCAATATTTAAATGTTTCTGGCGGCAACAGATTGGCGCCAATTAGACGAACCATTTAGCTCGGAGAATATGCACTGCTACAAACTGAACAGTTTTTGGGATTTGTTTTCACGTTACTTCATCTTATTCTTCTTCTCCTTCTCCTCCTCCTCATACTCCCCCCCTTATTCGAACTTTAACATACCCATTTAAGTACAACTTATAACTATCATCATACAGTTTAGGCAGTAATTAAGCCGTAGTCAGCAGAGGCAATCTAAGGCAAACACATCCTAAGCTTCGCTTTTGCTAATTTTTCCCTCTTTATGTAGCAGTTTGCTCCGAAAGTGGTCGTTCCCTCATGTACTCCGCGGCTGGACTTAGAATAAGTTTCGATATTTTGCAAATATAATTTTTTTAAAAACATGCAATATACATTAGAGGCATTATTTTAGAAAGGAAAGCTCATCACAACCACAATTTTGGGCAAATTTCTCAGTATTTCGATGGCGCGTTGCACCAGACCTATAAGACGACATTTCCGGCCCTCGGGCGGTGAGGCCTCAACTGTCGGCTTGGTTCCAAGACGAACTGCCGGTTGGACTTGGAAATTTTTCGCTCGGAGTTGGACTTCGAAAAAAAAAATTCCGACCGAAAAAAGCCTTTTTTGATAAATGTGAAGCATGCATCATTGGTGTTCGTTTGATAAAGAAAACACATCCTAAGCCTCGTTTTTGCTAACTTGACCCTCTTTCATTAACCTTTTGCGCCGATTTGGACTTAGAAAAAGTTTCGATATTTTGCAAATATAATTTTTTAAAACATGAAATATACATCAGAGGCATTATTTGAGAAAGGGAAACTCATCCCAAGAACAATTTTGGCAAATTTCCCCGTTTTTCTATGGCGCGTTGCACCGAGTCGAGAAGAAGACCTTTCCGGCCTTCGGGTGGCGAGGCCTCAACTGCCGGCATTGTTCCGAGACGAACTCCCGCCTGGACTTAGAATTTTTTGGTCGGAGTTGGACTAAGATAAATTTTGATCGAAGTGAAAAAATGTTCTTCGAAAAATGTGAAACATACATCAATGGTATTCGTTTGATAAGGCAAACACATCCTAAGCTTCGCTTTTGCTAATTTGTCCCTGTTTAAGTAGCAGTTTGCTCCGAAAGTGGTCGTTCCCCCATGTATTTCGCGGCTCGACTTAGAAACATTTTCGATAATTTGCATAAATAATTTTTTTAAAAACATGAAGTATACATCAGAGGCATTCTTTTAGAAAGGGAAACTCATCCCAAGCACAATTTTGGCAAATTTCCCCATATTTCGATGCTGCGTTGCACCGGACCTACAAGACGACAATTCCGGGCCTCGGGCGGCGAGGCTTCAACTGCCAGCATGGTTCCGAGACGAACTGCAGGCTGGACTTGGAAATTTTTCGCTCGGAGTTGGACCTTGAAAAAAAAATTTCGCACCGAAAAAAGCATTCTTTGATAAATGTGAAACATGCATCATTGGTGTTCGTTTGATAAAGAAAACAAATCCTAAGCCTCCTTTTTGCTAATTTGTCCCTCTTTCATTAACCTTTTGCGCCGATTTGGACTTAGAAAAAGTTTCGATATTTTGCAAATATAATTTTATAAAACATGAAATATACATCAGAGGCATTATTTTAGAAAGGGAAACTCATCCCAAATCAATTTTGGCAAATTTCCCCGTTGTTCGATGTCGCGTTGCACCGAGTCGAGAAGACGACCTTTCCGGCTCTCGGATGGCGAGGCCTCAACTGCCGGCATTGTTCCGAGATGAATTCCCGCCTGGACTTAGAAATTTTTCAGTCGGAGTTGGACTCAGATAAATTTTGATCGAACTGAAAATATGTTTTTTGAAAAATGTGAAACATGCATCAATGGTATTCGTTTGATAAGGCAAACGCATCCTAACCTTCCCTTTTGCTAATTTGTCCCTGTTTAAGTTGCAGTTTGCTCCGAAAGTGGTCGTTCCCCCATGTACTCCGCGGCTGGACTTAGAAAAAGTTTCTATATTTTGCAAATAAAAGTCCTTTAAAAACATGAAATATACATCAGAGGCATTATTTTAGAAAGGGAAGCTCATCACAACCACAATTTTGGCAAACTTCTCAGTATTTCGATGGCGCGTTGCACCAGACCTATAAGACGACAATTCCGGCCCTGGGCGGGGACGCCTCAACTTTCGGCATGGTTCCAAGACGAACTCCCGGCTGGACTTGGAAATTTTTCGCTCGCAGTTGGACTTTGAAAAAAAAATTTCCGACCGAAAAAAGCCTTTTTTGATAAATGTGAAGCATGCATCATTGGTGTTCGTTTGATAAAGAAAACACATCCTAAGCCTCGTTTTTGCTAACTTGACCCTCTTTCATTAACCTTTTGCGCCGATTTGGACTTAGAAAAAGTTTCGATATTTTGCATAAATAAATTTTTTAAAAACATGAAGTATACATCAGAGGCATTCTTTTAGAAAGGGAAACTCATCCCAAGCACAATTTGGCAAATATCCCCGTATTTCGATGGCGTGTTGCACCGGACCTACAAGACGACAATTCCGGACCTCGGGCGGGGAGGCCTCAACTTTCGGCATGGTTCCAAGACGAACTCCCGGCTGGACTTCAAAATTTTTCGCTCGGAGTTGGACCTCGAAAAAAATTTTTCGCACCGAGAAAAGCATTCTTTGATAAATGTGAAACATACATCATTGGTTTTCGTTTGATAAAGAAAACAAATCCTAAGCCTCCTTTTTGCTAATTTGTCCCTCTTTCATTAACCTTTTGCGCCGATTTGGACTTAGAAAGAGTTTCGGTATTTTGCAAAAATAATTTTTTTAAAAACATTAAATATACATCAGTGGCATTCTTTTAGAAGGGAAAATTCATACCAAGAACAATTTTGGCAAATTTCCCCGTTTTTCGATGGCGCGTTGCACCAGACCTACAAGACGACAATTCCGGCCCTCGGGCGGCGTGGCCTCAACTGCCGGCATAGCTCCGAGACGAACTCCCGGGGGACTTAACAATTTTTCGCTCGGAGTGGGACTTTGAAAAATTGTGATCGAAGTGAAAAATTTTTTTGAAAATGTGAAACATGCATCATTGGCATTCACATGATGAGGCAAACACATTCTAAGGTTCGCTTTTGCTAATTTGTCCCTCTTTAAGTAGCAGTTTGCTCCGAAAGTGGTCGTTCCCCCACGTACCACGCGGCTGGGCTTAGAAAATTTTCGCTCGGAGCTGGTCTTTTAACTTTTCTCGGACCGAAAAAAAGCTTTTTTGATACATGCATCATTGGTGTTCGTTTGATAAAGAAAGGACATCCTAAGCTTCCTTTATGCTAATTTGTCCCACTTTAAGTAGCAGTTTGCTCCGAAAGTGGTCGTTCGCCCATGTACTTCGCGGCTGGACTTAGAAAATGTTCGCTCGGAGTTGCACTTTAAATTTTCTCAGACCGAAAAAAGTTTTTTTGATAAATCGATTTCGATTTCGATTGCGATTTCCATTTCGATTTCGATTCGATTTCGACTTCGATTAAGATTCCGATATTTCGATTTCGATTTCCGATTTCGATTTCCATTTCGAATTCGATTTCCATTTTCATTTCGATTTCGATTTCGATGGCGCGTTGCACCGAGCCTAGAAGACGGCCTTTCTGGCCCCCGAGCGGCGAGGCCTCAACTGCCGGCATGGTTCCGAGACGAACTCCCGGGGAACTTGGAAATTTTTCGCCCGGAGTTGGACTTTGAAAAATTTTGATCGAAGTGAAAAAAATGTTTTTTTAAAAAATGTGAAACATGCATCAGTGGCATTCGTAAAAAGAATTTTTTAAGAACATGAAATATACATCAGACGCATTCTTTTAGAAGGGGAAACTCTTACCAAGCACAACTTTGGCAAATATCCCCGTATTTCAATAGCGCGTTGCACCAGACGTATTTCGATTTCGATTTTGATATTTCGATTTCGAAATCGATGTCGATTTCTGATTTCGATTTCGATATCGATATCGATTTCGATTTCGATTGTGATTTCGATTTCGATTCGATTTCGATTTCGATTTCGATATTTCGATTTCGATTTCTATTTCGTATTTCCGATTTCCAATTTCGATTTCGAATTCGAATTCCATTTCGATTTCGATTTTTATATCGATTTCGATGGCGCGTTGCACCGAGCCTAGAAGACGGCCTTTCTGGCCCTCGAGCGGCGAGGCCTCAACTGCCGGCAGGGTTCCGAGACGAACTCGCGGGGAACTTGGAAATTTTTCGCTCGGAGTTGGACTTTGAATAATTTTGATCGAAGTGAAAAAAATGTTTTTTTAAAAAATGTGAAACATGCATCAGTGGCATTCGTAATTTCGATTTCGATTTCGATTGCGATTTCGATACGATTTCGATTTCGATTTCCGATTTCGATTACGATTTCGATTTCGATTTCTTTTTTGATTTCGATTTCGATTCCGATTTCTATTTTTGATTTCGATTTCGATGGCGATTTCGATTTCGATTTTGAGACGATTTCGATTACGAATTCGATTTCGATTTCGATATTTCGATTTCGATTTCCGATTTCGATTACGATTTCGATTTCGATTTCTATTTTTATTTCGATTTCGATTTCGATTTTTGATTTCGATTTCGATGTCGATTTCGATGGCGATTTCGATTTCGATTTTGAGACGATTTCGATTACGAATTCGATTTCGATTTCGATTACGAATTCGATTTCGAATTCTATTTCGATTTCGATTTTGGTTTTAATTTCGATTTCGATTTCGATAACGATTTCGATTTCAAATTCCGATTTCGATTTCGATGGCGATTTCGATTTCGATTCGATTTCGATTGCGATTTCGATTTCGAATTCGATTTCTATTTCGATATTTCGATTTCGATTTCGATTTCCGATTTCAATTTTTCGATTTCGAATTCAATTTCGATTTCGATATTTCGATTTCGATTTTGATTTCCGATATCGATTTAGATTTCGTTTTCGATTTCGATTTCGAATTCTATTTCGAATTCGATTTCGATTTCGATTTCGAATTCAATTTCGATTTCGATATTTCGATTTCGATTTCCGATTTCGATTTCGAATTCGATTTCAAATTCGATTTCGATTTTTATTTCGATTTCGATTTCTATTTCTATTTCGATTTCGATTTCGATTTTGATTACAATTTCGATTTCGATTTCCGATTTCGATTTCGATTTCGATGGCGATTTCGTTTTCGATTTCGATTCGATTTCGATTTCAAATTCGATTTCGAATTCGATTTTGATTTCGATATTTCGATTTCGATTTCGATTTGCACTTTCGATTTCGATTTAGATTTAGATATCGATTTCGAATTCGATTTCGAATTCGATTTCGATTTGTCGACGGGCCCTAAAACCCACTAATCCGATCCAATGCAATCTTTGCTACGAGCCCCAAATAATAAAAAGCTCTTTCCCCTTTTTTAGAATATACTTTCGCAATATTTAAATGTTTCTGGCGGCAACAGATTGGCGCCAATTAGACGAACCATTTAGCTCGGAGAATATGCACTGCTACAAACTGAACAGTTTTTGGGATTTGTTTTCACGTTACTTCATCTTATTCTTCTTCTCCTTCTCCTCCTCCTCATACTCCCCCCCTTATTCGAACTTTAACATACCCATTTAAGTACAACTTATAACTATCATCATACAGTTTAGGCAGTAATTAAGCCGTAGTCAGCAGAGGCAATCTAAGGCAAACACATCCTAAGCTTCGCTTTTGCTAATTTTTCCCTCTTTATGTAGCAGTTTGCTCCGAAAGTGGTCGTTCCCTCATGTACTCCGCGGCTGGACTTAGAATAAGTTTCGATATTTTGCAAATATAATTTTTTTAAAAACATGCAATATACATTAGAGGCATTATTTTAGAAAGGGAAGCTCATCACAACCACAATTTTGGGCAAATTTCTCAGTATTTCGATGGCGCGTTGCACCAGACCTATAAGACGACATTTCCGGCCCTCGGGCGGTGAGGCCTCAACTGTCGGCTTGGTTCCAAGACGAACTGCCGGCTGGACTTGGAAATTTTTCGCTCGGAGTTGGACTTCGAAAAAAAAAATTCCGACCGAAAAAAGCCTTTTTTGATAAATGTGAAGCATGCATCATTGGTGTTCGTTTGATAAAGAAAACACATCCTAAGCCTCGTTTTTGCTAACTTGACCCTCTTTCATTAACCTTTTGCGCCGATTTGGACTTAGAAAAAGTTTCGATATTTTGCAAATATAATTTTTTAAAACATGAAATATACATCAGAGGCATTATTTTAGAAAGGGAAACTCATCCCAAGAACAATTTTGGCAAATTTCCCCGTTTTTCTATGGCGCGTTGCACCGAGTCGAGAAGAAGACCTTTCCGGCCTTCGGGTGGCGAGGCCTCAACTGCCGGCATTGTTCCGAGACGAACTCCCGCCTGGACTTAGAATTTTTTGGTCGGAGTTGGACTAAGATAAATTTTGATCGAAGTGAAAAAATGTTCTTCGAAAAATGTGAAACATACATCAATGGTATTCGTTTGATAAGGCAAACACATCCTAAGCTTCGCTTTTGCTAATTTGTCCCTGTTTAAGTAGCAGTTTGCTCCGAAAGTGGTCGTTCCCCCATGTACTTCGCGGCTCGACTTAGAAACATTTTCGATAATTTGCATAAATAATTTTTTTAAAAACATGAAGTATACATCAGAGGCATTCTTTTAGAAAGGGAAACTCATCCCAAGCACAATTTTGGCAAATTTCCCCATATTTCGATGCTGCGTTGCACCGGACCTACAAGACGACAATTCCGGGCCTCGGGCGGCGAGGCTTCAACTGCCAGCATGGTTCCGAGACGAACTGCAGGCTGGACTTGGAAATTTTTCGCTCTGAGTTGGACCTTGAAAAAAAAATTTCGCACCGAAAAAAGCATTCTTTGATAAATGTGAAACATGCATCATTGGTGTTCGTTTGATAAAGAAAACAAATCCTAAGCCTCCTTTTTGCTAATTTGTCCCTCTTTCATTAACCTTTTGCGCCGATTTGGACTTAGAAAAAGTTTCGATATTTTGCAAATATAATTTTATAAAACATGAAATATACATCAGAGGCATTATTTTAGAAAGGGAAACTCATCCCAAATCAATTTTGGCAAATTTCCCCGTTGTTCGATGTCGCGTTGCACCGAGTCGAGAAGACGACCTTTCCGGCTCTCGGATGGCGAGGCCTCAACTGCCGGCATTGTTCCGAGATGAATTCCCGCCTGGACTTAGAAATTTTTCAGTCGGAGTTGGACTCAGATAAATTTTGATCGAACTGAAAAAATGTTTTTTGAAAAATGTGAAACATGCATCAATGGTATTCGTTTGATAAGGCAAACGCATCCTAACCTTCCCTTTTGCTAATTTGTCCCTGTTTAAGTTGCAGTTTGCTCCGAAAGTGGTCGTTCCCCCATGTACTCCGCGGCTGGACTTAGAAAAAGTTTCTATATTTTGCAAATATAAGTCCTTTAAAAACATGAAATATACATCAGAGGCATTATTTTAGAAAGGGAAGCTCATCACAACCACAATTTTGGCAAACTTCTCAGTATTTGGATGGCGCGTTGCACCAGACCTATAAGACGACAATTCCTTCCCTGGGCGGGGACGCCTCAACTTTCGGCATGGTTCCAAGACGAACTCCCGGCTGGACTTGGAAATATTTCGTCGCAGTTGGACTTTGAAAAAAAAATTTCCGACCGAAAAAAGCCTTTTTTGATAAATGTGAAGCATGCATCATTGGTGTTCGTTTGATAAAGAAAACACATCCTAAGCCTCGTTTTTGCTAACTTGACCCTCTTTCATTAACCTTTTGCGCCGATTTGGACTTAGAAAAAGTTTCGATATTTTGCATAAATAAATTTTTTAAAAACATGAAGTATACATCAGAGGCATTATTTTAGAAAGGGAAACTCATCCCAAAAACAATTTTGGCAAATTTTCCCGTTTTTCTATGGCGCGTTGCACCGAGTCGAGAAGACGACCTTTCCGGCCCTCGGCTGGCGAGGCCTCAACTGCCGGCATTTTTCCGAGACGAACTCCCGCCTGGACTAGGAATTTTTCGGTCGGAGTTGGACTAAGATGAATTTTGATCGAAGTGAAAAAATGTTCTTCGAAAAATGTGAAACTTGCATCAATGGTATTCGTTTGATAAGGCAAAAACATCCTAAGCTTCGCTTTTGCTAATTTGTCCCTGTTTAAGTAGCAGTTTGCTCCGAAAGGGGTCGTTCCCCCATGTACTTCGCGGCTCGACTTAGAAAAATTTTCGATAATTTGCATGAATAATTTTTTTAAAAACATGAAGTATACATCAGAGGCATTCTTTTAGAAAGGGAAACTCATCCCAAGCACAATTTTGGCAAATTTCCCCATTTTTCGATGGCGCGTTGCACCGGACCTACAAGACGACAATTCCGGGCCTCGGGCGGCGAGGCTTCAACTGCCGGCATGGTTCCGAGACGAACTGCAGGCTGGACTTGGACATTTTTCGCTCGGAGTTGGACTTTGAAAAAAAAATTACCGACCGAAAAAAGCCTTTTTTGATAAATGTGAAGCATGCATCATTGGTGTTCGTTTGATAAAGAAAACATCCTTAGCCTCGTTTTTGCTAATTTGTCCCTCTTTAATTAACCTTTTGCGCCGATTTGGACTTAGAAAAGGTTTCGATATTTTGCAAATATACTTTTTTAAAACATGTAATATACATCAGAGGCATTATTTTAGAGAGGGAAACTCATCCCAAAATCAATTTTGGCGAATTTCCCCGTTTTTCGATGGCGCGTTGCACCGAGTCGAGAAGACGACCTTTCCGGCCCTCGGAAGGCGAGGCCTCAACAGCTGGCATTGTTCCGAGATGAATTCCCGCCTGGACTTAGAAATTTTTCAGTCGGAGTTGGACTCAGATAAATTTTGATCGAACTGAAAAAATGTTTTCTGAAAAATCTGAAACATGCATCAATGGTATTCGTTTGATAAGGCAAATGCGCCGATTTGGACTTAGAAAAAGGTTCGATATTTCGCAAAAATAATTTTTTTAAAAACATAAAATATACATTAGAGGCATTCTTTTAGAAAGGGAAACTCATCCCAAGAGCAATTTTGGCAAATTTCCCCGTTTTTCGATGGCGCGTGGCACCGAGTCGAGAAGACGACCCTTCCGGCCCTCGGATGGCGAGGCCTCAACTGCCGGCATGGTTGCGAGACGAACTCCCGGCTGCACTTAGAAATTGTTCGGTCAGAGTTTGACTTGGATAAATTTTGATCGAAGTGAAAGAAATGTTTTTTGAAAAATGTGATACATGCATCAATGGTATTCTTATGATAGGGCAAACACATCCTAAGCTTCGCTTTCGCTAATTTGTCCCTCTTTAAGTAGCAGTTTGCTCCGAAAGTGGCCGTTCCCCCATGTACTCCGCGGCTGGACTTAGAAAAAGTTTCGAAATTTTCCAAATATATTTTTTTAAAACATGAAATATACATCAGAGGCATTATTTTAAAAAGGGAAACTCATTCCAAAATCAATTTTGGCAAATTTCCCCGTTTTTCGATGGCGCGTTGCACCGGACGTACAAGACGACAACTCCGGGCCTCGAGTGGTGAGGCCTCAACTGCCGGCATGGTTCCGAGACGAACTGCCTCCTGGACTTGGAAATTTTTCGCTCGGAGTTGGACCTTGAAAAAAAATTTTCGCACCGAAAAAAGCATTCTTTGATAAATGTGAAACATACATCATTGGTGTTCGTTTGATAAAGAAAACATCCTTAGCCTCGTTTTTGCTAATTTGTCCCTCTTTCATTAACCTTTTGCGCCGATTTGGACTTAGAAAAGGTTTCAATATTTTGCAAATATAATTTTTTTAAACATGAAATATACATCAGAGGCGTTATTTTAGAGAGGGATACTCATCCCAAAATCAATTTTGGCAAATTTCCCCGTTTTTCGATGGCGCGTTGCACTGAGTCGAGAAGACGACCTTTCCGGCCCTCGGTTGGCGAGGCCTCAACAGCCGGGCATTGTTCCGAGATGAATTCCCGCCTGGACTTAGAAATTTTTCAGTCGGAGTTGGACTCAGATAAATTTTGATCGAACTGAACAAATGTTTTTTGAAAAATGTGAAACATGCATCAATGGTATTCGTTTGATAAGGCAAACACATCCAATTACAAAACATTCAATGTGCACATTGCATTAATGGCTTCGGAAGCTAGACAACAGGACCACAAATGGAACAGAAACCACAAATATATAGCAGTTAGGGTAGAATCAGAGCTAACATGGGAAAACCAAGTAAAACAATTGAAGGAGGTATACAGCAAATATTAAGAATGCCCAAAACATTGACAGGCAGCAAATGCGGCTACTCAAAAGGAACACTATGTATAACATATAAATCGTGTTTACAAATATTACCAATGTTTCAACAAATATGCGGCATAATAAATAGAAGCTTAAAAACTAAAACTTGACAAGAAACACGGATGAAATTTTAAAAGTAATGGCTGTGCCTGCCCTTCCTTTTTGGTTCTGAAACATGGACATTAACAAAAGCAGACAAAAACAAGATAGAGGCTGCCGAAATGAGATTTTTAAGCATAGTATAGGGATGTATTCTTTTAGATAAAATCCCAAATGAAAAAATAAAAGAAGGTGTAGAAATAAGTTCTTTAGAAGAAAAAGATAATAAACTATAGAAATGAATGGAGAGAGCATATTGAGAGAATGCCGAGAGATAGGATCCCAAGAGGAGTTATAAACTATAAACGTAGAGGAAAGAGACATTAAGGAAACGATGGTCAGAAGTGTTTTAAGCCGGAACAGGCACCATTGCCTAGCCCTTGCAGTGGAGAACAAGAAGAAATATAACAATTTGTAACTTAAAACTTGACCTGTCTAATAAGAATTGATGATACCTTTCTTATAAATGTTTCCTATAACAGCAACCACAACAACATATTGTTACCAAATTAGCGGAAAGCACAACCAACGACAGCTGACAAGGGACCAGAGGCAGCCGAGCCACACCCTCCCATTAATCTCAGTTACTAACTGAGGGGTGGATTAGGGGAGTGTCACTTGTCGCTGGCCGCCTCTTTTCCCTTCCCCTGTCCTCTGGAATCTTCGCGGTAATTCACTAAAACCAGAGACTTCTAGGAAACAGTGATATCTATATAAAAAGGGGTGCAGTGAGTGAATTGAGTCAGTCAGTCAGTCAGTTCTTGGCGAGCAGCGTAAGAGCGCAGTGCTAGTGTACGACGAGAAGACTGTGTACTTGCATCGGAGGATTCTACGTAATAGCGAGAGCAAAGTGGAATTGTAACGGACGAACTAGTGAATCGTAATTGTGTGCATTACGTAATTCTGTGTAATTGGCAATGTTTTTGCTGTAAGTCGGTGGAAATAAAAAACAGTTTTGAGTGGTGCAATTGGAGTTTTCATTTCACGAATTCACAAAGTCACACTGGTGTCAGGAGTGGAATGACAACATCACCGAACATTACGGCCATGGACGCGGCATTGGAAAGGATTTTGGAGAAGATGATGGAAATTAAGGTGGAACTGACAGAAATAAAGACGGACAAAGACAACATCACCGAGAAAATGAAAAAGAATTTGGAAGCGGCAATTTGAAGGCCGATGCGCCGGGACGCGACGCAACATCTGAGAGCGTCAAACCTCCCAAGTATGACAGCGCGTCAACGTTTGAAGTCTTCCGCCGCCAGTTAGACGCAGTGGACAAGCACAACAAATGGTCGCCAAAGGAGGAGGCTACACAGTTAATAGCCAGCCTCCAGGAAAGGGCCGCGTAAGCCCTAAACGCGGTGCAGACAACGGCGGTGCCCAAGGACATCTGGGAGGCCCTGGAGAATCGTTTCGGAAACCACCGCTTAACCGCAGCGTACCGCAGGCAAATAAAAGCCAAGGTCAAAGCAGCCGGAGGACACGCTGCAGGAGTTCGCCCTGGCAGTTGAACGATTGGCAAGCAAGGCCCTAATCGACCTCCCACCAGAGTTCGTGTCCCAGGAAACTGCCTACAGCTTCGTTGACGGGGTACGGGACACGGAGATTCGTCAGCGCATAATGCTCGGCGATTACAAAACCATCCACGAGTCGCTGACGGCAGCATTAAGGATGGAGGCGGACAAAGTTACAGCTATCCCGACGTCGAGAACGAGGTGTGTCCGCTACACCGGAGACAGAAGACCAGCCGAGGGACTCGGCGAAAACCTAGTGGCCTGTGTGGGGGGTTTGGACAGCCCGTACACCTGGAGGGAGACTGCCCACACCAGGAAGGGCAGCTGGAAGAACGAGTAAGGCCCAGCGTGGAGAGGGGCACGTCGGCGCCATTACCACCATCCCGTCGAGTGACACTGCGCACCGTCAGCCGGCGTATGGATGGCAGCCTCATCGCGGGCGGTTGGGTGAGAGGGAAGCCGTGCAGCGTGCTGTTGGACACTGGGTCAGCCGTGACCATCATTAGACTTGACGTGGCGAAGAGTTTGCCGACGAGGAAGCCGAGCCAACCATACGAGCTTGTCACCGCATTGGGCGACACCTTGCTTGTGGAGAAGGAGGCCCTGCTGGAGCTGACCTTGGGGCGAAGTTTCGTGCGTGTGTGGGTGTTCGTCGCGAAGGTGGCTGAGGAGGTGATTCTGGGACTGGATGCCCTCAGGAGCCACGAGGCGATGGCCGACGTAGGCAGGAAGGTCCTGCGGCTCAACGGAGAAGAGGTTATAGACCGTCAACCTTAAGAGCGCCGTGAAATCTCCAGGGTCATCTTGAACGAAGACGTGGTTGTCCCCGCGAGGAGCGAGGTGATGGTGACGATGCGACCGGAAGGACAGACAGCAGGTTGGGTCCAGAGGCTGCAGGAGTACGACTTCACCTCGGAACATCGTAGAGGGAAGAGCCACGGTAACGCTGACGCCATATCCCGAACACCCTGTCTAGAGGAGTGCGGCCAGTGCACAACAATGGAGGAGAAGGAGCGTGCCGAAGCAGTCCGAGTAGTCACGGCAGTGCCTGCGGATGGCTGGTATAGTGTAGGCCTGAGGAGGTAGCAGCTGGCGGAAGCAGACTTGGGGCTACACTTGAGGGCATTGGAGGCAGGGACGAGACCAACCTGGGAGGACATCGCACCGAGGAGCGCCACCTACAAATCGTACTGGGCCCAATGGGACTCGTTGAAGACCAGAGAGGGCGTGCTGTTCCGGGTATGGGAATCACCCGATGGGAAGACGCAGAGAGAACAGTTGGTACTTCCCCGAAGTAAGGTACCGGAAGTCTTGGAAGAAGTGCACGCCGGTACTTCAGGAGGAAACCTGGGAGCGAACCGAACGATTGACAAAATGTGGCAGCGCTACAACTGGCTGAGGCTCCGAGCAGATGCTGAGAGATGGTGCCGTCTGTGTCAGGTGTGCTCGGCGAGTCCCGGCCACCATACTAGGAGCCGGGGTCGCATGCAGCAGTACAACGTCGGAGCGCAATTCGAACGGATCGCCGTTGATATTGCTGGACCGTTCCCAGTTTCCGACCGAGGCAACAAGTACCTAATGGTGGTCGTGGACTAGTTCATCAAATGGCCGGAGGTGTATGCCATCCCAAACCAAGAGGCAAAGACAATGACAGACTGCCTCGTTTAGCAAGTGTTCTGTTGATTTGGGGTGCCGTTAGAGCTACACAGTGACCAGGCTACCAACTTTGAGTCCAACCTAATGAACGAGGCACTACAAAGGCTTGGGGCGAACAAGACCCGCACGACGCCTCTACATCCCCAGTCGGATGGCATGGTCGTAAGATACATCAAGACCTTAGAAGAACACCTGAGGAAGGTCGTGGCCAGCCACCAGTGTGACTGGGACGTCAAGGTGCCACTGTTCTTCCTGGCCTACCACTCGTCTACACACGACACATTTGGAATGACGCCAGCTAGCCTAATGTTTGGCCGAGAGTTACGCCTTTCTTGTGACGTGGCTTTTGGAAGCCCTCCGGAAGCGAAACAGCCAGCGACCGAGTATTTGGAGAACTTGGTGGACCATCTCCACGACATGCACGCGATGGCTCGCCAGAACATCCAGAAGGCGAGCGACCGCATGAAGACTAGGTATGACAGGCAAGCCAACAGCCAAGGGTTCCAGCAAGATGACCTGGTCTGGTTGCACCGTCCTACCCGGACCAAGGGACGCTGCCCGAAGCTCCAGCAGCAATGGCAACGACCGTACCGGGTGGTGAAGAGGATTAACGTCGAGGTCTGCTGCATCCAGAAGGTTCCCCGAGGGAAGATGATGGTGGTACACCTGGATCGTCTAGCCCGCTACGATGGTGCTGTTCAGGACGACCAGCTTTGAGCAGGGAGCAGTGTCACCCAATTAGCGGAAAGCACAACCAACGACAGCTGAGAAGGGACCAGAGGCAGCCGAGCCACACTCTTCCATTAATTTCAGTCACTAACTGAGATGTTGATTAGGGGAGTGTCACTTGTTGCTGGCCGCCTCTTTCCCGTTCCCCTGTCCTCTGGAATCTTCGCGGTAATTCACTGAAACCAGAGACATATAGAAAACATTGATATCAATATAAAAAGGGGTGCAGTGACTTAATTGAGTTAGTCAGTCAGTCAGTTAGTCAGTTCTTGGCGAGCAGCGTAAGAGTGCAGTGCTAGTGTACGACGAGAAGACTGTGTACGTGCATCGGAGGATTGTACGTAATAGCGAGAGCAAAGTGGAATTGTAACGGACGAACTGGTGAATCGTAATTGTGTGCATTACGTAATTCTGTGTAATTGGCAAGTGTTTAACTGTAAGTCGGTGGAAATAAAGAACGTTTTTGAGTGGTGCAATTGGACTTTTCGTTTCACGAACCCACAAAGTCACAATATTGACATCTAGCATTCTTAACGACGACATCAGCTTTGTTGTTTCCGGCTGACGATGTGTAAAAGTTTTACATGAAATCTCGATCCCGAACAATTTATAAGAAAGGTATCATCAATTCTGATAAGAACGATGTAAATTTAAGCTAAACTTGTAATATTTGTATATATTTGTTTCCTTTATTGTTAATAGCTTCATATTTTACGTATATATAAATTGTGTATAAAACTGTCTGTCCCGGCGTAATTCGTACCGTCAATAAAAGCTTCCTGGACTTACCTATATAGATAAAGCAAACCACCTCACGATTCCAACGTTGGACGTGCCTAAATTTTTCTGTTTTCTATTTATGATCATGAAACAGTAATCGGAGGGAAAAAACCGTAACAGTAAGAAATATTGCTAAAAACTAATTTAAGGTGCGCTAATTCACTATTTGTAACACAAACAAGGTCGTCGCACTATACTTTGATATTTAGTTTACATTTGACATTTATGTTGCCCTTTTCTAACATCATGTATTTATTTTTACTTATTGGTATTATATATTCAAAATAAATATAATTGAAAGGCAATCAACCTCATTGCTAGGATTTCCCAACGATTGAAATCCCTTTATCAAGTTTACTCTTTCCTTCCGCGAACATTTATTATTTTGGTCAATTGAATTTTATTATTTTTTATCTATTTCGTTGTCATTCAGAGCTTGCGTGTGATTTGGTCCTTTTTTAAACATGTTTATTTCAGGCTTTCTTTCTTTTATTCCTTTCTTTCTTCCTTTCCTTCTTTATTCCTTCCTTTCTTTCTATCTTTACATCTTTCAACTTTTCTTTCTGCCTTCTTTTCTTTCCCTCCTTCACCTTAAGGGCAGTGAGATCATTTTTATACAGATATCTGCTTTATACCTTTGTCCTAGACAAATTAGGTTTTTTTTTAAAAAAAAATGGCAAAAGGGTTCCGGAAATGTGTAAGTTCCGAAATTTTTTAATGTGTTTTTTTTCTGTAGAACTCTACTTTGGACCTATCTAACGATTCAAACCACAGATATGAATAATTCTTTTTGTTTATAATGATGACATATTAATCGTTAGAAACAATCTGGAAAAGTAGGCAATATTACTCAAAACTGATTCTAGATTTTGCAACTTCAACATTGGTAAACGCAGCAAGATCATAGTAGTAAATTTTGGTTTTTAAATTACATCGCATAGTTTGTTACAGTTTGTTGTTTATGTTATGCACATTATGTCTGCAGTTTCACACCATTTTTGTCCAGAAAACCACAACATTGGCCACAACATTAAGCTGTTAAAATTTTTAAGTACACCCATAGAATTGGATATTTGGGAAAACAATATTCATAAACAAAATCCGTGATAAAATTATAAATTTTGAAATCCCGGCATTAAATGAAGTATTAAAACTTAGTGCCCCTAACACCAGATGGCAGAGTGATCGGAGTTCCGTAGCAGTGGAAGAAGAGGAAGTCACCATTTAGTCACCAAACAGCTGAGGATGAGATCGAATGAATTTGAAAACGTTTCAATTATACATCAACAAGAAAGTGAAGTTTGAGTGTAAACATAGTGACTCATAAATCAAACTTAAAAATGATTACTCTGTTTTGGATTGTTTGTAACAAACGAATTAGTTCTTATGGAAGTAAATGTTGTAAACGTTTCCCGCAAACGCTTAGATTCTGTAAATTCTGTAAATATCTGGATTTTTCATATAAACTTTAGACCTAACTCCCGATTCAAACGACGAGTGTGCGTAATATCTTTTGTTGTTTTTGTTTTTGGTGGTGAAGCAATAATCCGAGGAAAAGATTTCGAAGAATAAAGAATGTTACACAAAACTACATCGCAGTTAATTTTGGCAATAAAAGTACTTTTTTCTTATAAATTGTTCCTATCACAGCAACATATGAACATCTAGCGTTCGTTATGATGACAACAGCTTTGTTTCCGGTGTAGGATGAGTAAACGTTTACATGAAATCGTAATCACGAACAAACTTATAAGACACACAAACCCATTACACAAATCTAATAAATATTTAGGAGACTTTGTAATGTGTATTCCTAATGAAATCTGTGATAAAATGTTTGTGTAGAATACAAATGCACTTGTGCCAACTATCTACGTGATAAAGAAAGTAAAACTCAAAATTGTCCTGCAGTGTCATGAACAAAATATTAATTTCTTCACTAATTACCTGCAAACCACTTAAATGACCTGAAAATGTTGCAGCGCGGCATTACCTTCAGTTGCGAGCTTGTTCTTAGACTTACACTGAAAATCTGAAACGTTCACTTAACACAACTGCATTGTGATTATTTCTGACATCTGTAAAGTCTAAAACTGTTTCTCTCTCTTTGACACAACGAATGACATCGGAAAGTTGGAATAAGTATGCTGCATCCAACGTTTCTTCCAGCGTTCACATAATAGGTATTTATGGGTCTTGAGAGGTAATTTGAGTTCATTAGCGAGTGAAAACTTTAACGTCCTAAGCATTAAACATCAAACCTGGCTAACCCAATACGTAATTTTATCCATTACCAACAAAAAATCCACTTGAATGTATAAGCTTTTCTTTATATTTGTCGGGGCTTCTGAAGGGTAGAGAATAATGAAAATAAAAGAAAATCCTACAAACACTTTAGACCCAATTGACGATTCCAACGTTGCACGTGCCTAACATTTTCTCAGTAATCGGCAGAAAAAACTGAAACAGTAAGGACTATTCCTGAAAATTAATTTGAAAGCGCGCTTGTTCGTCATTTGTAAAGCAAACAAGATCTTCGTGCTATATTTTGATATGCAGTTGACATTTCAAATACAATTTGCTCTTTTTAACATTATGTATTTATTATTTATTTATTTGTTTGTTAACTTTTCAATAAATATAGCTGAAAGGTGATCACCCTCTTGTCTAGGATCTGCCATTGACTTTTTTTTTTCCTTATTTAACCGATTTTTCAGTATTTCCGTTTGTTTTCCTTATCTGTTTTCCTAGTTTCACAAATATTCACTATACACATAAACACACATGCCCAAGGCGGAACTCGAACCCGCGACTCTTTACGCGATGGAACACTAGAGACATACGCTTTAGCGGCCATGGCTACGAGGGCCGGCTCGATTCTAATCACTTTATCAAGTTTACTCTTTACCTCCGCGAACTTGTATTATTTTTGTCAATTGGATTTAGATTATGTGTTAGCTACTTTGTCATCATCCAGAATTTGTGTGTGATGTGCGACATTTTTAAAACTTCTTCATTTCAGGCTTTCTTTCTTTTATTCTTTTCTTTCTTCCTTTCCTTCTTGATTTCTTCCTTACTTGATTTCTTTCCTTCTTTCAACTTTCATTTGTCTTCCTATGTTGCCCTTCTTCATCTTAACGGCAGTGAGATTATTTTGAAAATATATATTTGTTTTTAAACCTTCGCGCTAGAAGAATTAGGATTTTACGAAAGGAAAAAGAACAAAAATGTGCCGGAAATTTGTGTTCGGAAAAATTTTAATGTGTTTTTCTGTAGGAATCCACTTTAGACCCAGTTAGCGATTCAAACGACAGATCTGCATTACTTTGTTGTTCCTTGTTTATAGTGATGGTGCAGTTATTAGAAGAGAAATATCTGGAATAATAGAAAATATTACTGAAAACTTATTCTAGACTGTGAACTTCACCATTAGTAAACGGAACAAGATCATCGCAATAAATTTTGGTTTTTAAATTACATCCCACATTTTGTTTGTAGTTTGTTGTTTACGTTATGCAAAATATGTATATTTTTACTTTATTTATTTATTTGACACCTAAATCACCTATTTACTTGTTATCTCCCTTGATAGAAATAACTGAAATGCAATCAATCCTCTTTGCTATGAGCTCCAAATGATACAAAGTTCTTTGCATTACTTAATCTTTTCTTTGCGACATACCAATGTTTGCACTCGCAATGCAATGGCACAAATAAGACGAAGCGTTTATCCCGTACAGTTTACACTATTCCAACCTAAACAATTTTCCGCCTTTTTCGACTTTACTTCTTCTTATTCCTCGTCTTTTTCCACTTTTTAACATACATAATTAAGTACAACTTAAAAGTATCATGATAAATTTATGCATTATAAAAGTAGATGTAGTAGTGGTCAGAAGAGAAATTCTGAGTGAATGGGGAATATTTATCAGAATTAACTCTAGATGGCGCTACTTCGCTATTCTTAAACGAAACAAAATCTTCGCCGTAAATTGTTATATTTACTTCATATTTGACATTTTTATTGCAGTTTATTTTTAGGTTATGCTATATCATATATTTATATGTTATTTGTCTGTCGTTTCTTGTTTATGATCATGACGCTATCATGAGAAGAAACAATCTGGAAGTACAGGGAGTAGTACCCAAAATTAAATCTAGTGGGCGCTACTTCGCCATTCGCAAACAAAACAAGATCATCGCGGTAAATCTTGATATTTAACTCACATTCGGAAATTTTCTTGCTGTTCATTGTTCATGCTATGCAGCATCTTATTTCATTCTATTTATTTGTTATCTCCCGAGATAGAAATAAGTTAAACGCTATCAAACCTCTTTGTATGATGCCAAAATGGTTCAAATTCGGATTTTAGTTATTCTGCAACTGGGGATGAATTTTATGTATTACACAGCTACAATTAAGTTAATCAATTTAAAGCTTTCTAGTAAACTATAAAAATTGCCTTTTATTTGGTGTATATGTAAAGAGATGATGGTTTTCCGATAGTATTGGCCTCCTTACTACATTCCCTTTGTATGTTCAAAACATAAAATGCGAATACGTACTTCCCACTTGAGTAATGTGTAAGTAATGGAAAACTCATACACGTAACTAGGAACATCCGGGAAATGGATAATTACATAAAATTGGCATACATTTTGTAGTTTATTTTGAGCTGTATGTTTTACGTATTAAGATTGTGTGTATCTTTTATGATTTACGGTTATATAACCATTATTCCACTAGAATAGTATTTCAAATGCTATTTGTAGAAAATATGAAATACAAAACGTTTCATTATTTATGAACATATCTTAAAAACTAAGTATTTTAATATTCTCTTGAAAGGTCAACATACTTTGAAAACTTTTTCATGCAAACAACAATTTGCGACAAGGGAATTTTTTGAATTGTTGTCAGCCACATTTTGGGAAGCACGTTGAACATAAGCGCCGAAACAGACTTTTTCCTTTTTGAGAGCTACTGATAGACTGTGCTGTGAAAGACACACACAAACCCACTACATGGATCTAATAATTATTTGGGGGACTTTGAAATGTTTAATCCTAGTGAAATCTGGCATCCAATTTTTGTGCAGAATTCCTTACCACTTGTGCCTACTATCTACGTGATAAGGAAAGTGAACCTGGACACAGTCATGCAGTATCATGAAAAATATCTGAAGTTTTTCACTAGTTATTTGCAAACCACTTAAATGACTTGAAAATGTTGCAGCACGGCCTCATCCTTCAGTTGCGAGTTTGTTCTTAGACTCGCATTGAAAATCTGAAACTTTCACTTAACACAACTGCATTGTGAATATTTCTGACATCTGTAAAGTCTAAAACCGTTTAACTCTTTTTGACATAACAAGTGCCATTCGAAATTTGCAATAATTGTGCTACATCCAAAGTTTCTTCGAGCATTCACTTAATAGTTATTTATGGGGCTTGAGAAGTAAGTTCAGGTTTATTAGCGAGTGAAAACTTTAAGGTCTGAGGCATTAAACATCAAACCTGGCTAGCTCAATACGTATTTTATCCATTACCAAAAAAAAAAAACACTTGAATTTATAAGCTTTTATTTATCTTTATCGCGTCTACTGAAGGGTATAGGATAATCTAAATAAAACAAAATCCTACAATCATTTTAGACCCATCTCACGATTCCAACGTTGAGCGTGCATATTTATTTGCTATTTAAGGTCATGAAGAAACAGTAATCTGAAAAAAAACTGGAAGAGTAAGGAATATTACTGAAAATTAATTTCACATTGCGCCAATTCATCATTTGTAAAGCAAACAAGGTCTTCGTGCTATATTTTGATATTTAGTTGACGTTTCACATATTAGTTTCTCTTTTCTATTATTAATTATTTACTTATATATTTGATATCTTATAAATAAATATAGCTGGAAGGCAATCGCCTTCTAGATTGTGCTACTTCTTCATTAGTAAACGAAGCAAGACCATCGGAATAAATTTTTGTTTTTAAATTGCATGCGATATTTTGTTTGCAGTTTCTTGCTTATGTTATGCAAATTGTGTATCATTTTACTTTACTTATTTATATACCATGTTAATCATTTATTTACTTATCTCCCAAGACAGAAATAACTGCAGCGCGATCAATCCCCTTTGCTACGAGCTCCAAGAGATACAAAGTTCTTTGCATTTTTTTAATTGTTCCTTTCACGATATTCAATTGTTTCTACTCGCAATGCAATGGCGCCAATAAGACGAAGCGTTTACCTCGTAGAATTTACAGTGTTCCAAAATAAACAATTTTGTGCTGTTGTTTCACCTTACTTCTTCTTACTTCTCGTCTTCTTTTTTCCCTATTCGACTTTTTAAATACATATTAAAGTACAGCTCAAAAGCATCATGATAAATTTAGGCAGTATAGAAGCAGATGTAGTAGTGGTCAGATTAGAAAAACTGAGGGAGTAGCGAGTAGTTCCCAGAATTAAATCTATATGGCGCTGCCTTGCTATTCTTAAATGAAGCAAGATCTTCGCCGAAAATTCTTATATTTGCTTGGTATTGGACGTTTTGGATGCTGTTTAGTTTTAGGTTATGCTACATCATATATATAACTTGTTTGTTGTATTTGTTTATGATATTGACGCTATCATCAGAAGAACAATCTCTAGGTACAGGAAGTAGTACTCAAAATTAAATCTAGTGGGCACTACCCCGCCATTCGTAAACAAAGCAAGATCATCGCGGTAAATCTTAATATTAAATTGACTGTCGACACTCTGGCTCCTGTTCATTGTTCACGCTATGAAACATATTATTTCGTTCTATTTATTTGTTATCTCCCGAGATAGAACTGAGTGAAACGCAATCAACTGCTTTGTTCGGCGACAAAATTGTTCTTACCCTTTTGCCACCTTTTACACTTTCCTTTCACGCCCTTCAACTGTTTATACTCATAATTCAATGGCGTGAAAAAGACGAACTGTTTAATTGGCAGAATTTGCAGTGGATAAGTCAAACGAATTTTCAATGCTTCTACTCTATCCCCCCTATACCTTTTATAAAACCCATACTTACATTCTTAAGTTATCGTAATGACTTTAAGCAATTGCAAAGGAAATGAAGCAGTAATCAGGAGGTAAAAATCTTGAAGAATAGGAAAGTCTACCCCAAACTAATTCAAGAGCGCACCACTTCACAATTCATAATGGAATCGAGATTATTTCTGATATTTAATTTACATGCGACATTTTGTTTGCCTTACACAGATCATCTATTGAAGTTTATTATTTATTTACTTCATAAATTTATGTATCTGTGTTTATTAACTAAATAACTAATTTGTTTGTTACGCTACCTAATAGCTAGTGGCCGCTACTTCGCCATCCGTAAACAGAACAAGATCATCGCGGTAAATCTTGATATTTAACTCAAATTCGAAAATTTGCTTGATGTTCATTGTACATGGTATGCAACATTTTATTTCATTATATTTATTTGTTATCTCTTTGAGACAGAAATCAAACCTCTTTGTACGACGCCAAAGTGGTTCAAATCACTTTGCCGCCTTTCACTCTTTCCTTTCACGTTCTTCAGTTGGTTATACTTTGGTGTTACCCGACATTCGTCTTTCAGGTTAAGGGAAGGCCACAGAAAAAATCTTATTCAGGTAACTCACCCTGACCGGGTTGGAACTCGGGACCTCTTGAACGTGAGGCAGACACGCTACCGCCACGCTATGGAGGCGGGCTTATTTTGTTAAGAATGGAGAATTTGGGGGGACTGCCGAACCCGAAAGAGTATACATGTCCTTCAGATTCAGCAGGCACAGCAAATTATGGGTCATCGCTGTCTTATATAACCATTTGGAACCATTCTGTCCATAACGTCCTCAGTCCACAATCGAAATATACCGTGTTCCAATCCCCTTAGGCTGCAGACCCAACTGGGTATCCCACATACGATAGTTCTTACTTGTCTCACATAGTTTGTCAACCTAAGATTCCACGTTAGCTCCAAAATCATTTAAATATGATACTCACGTATAAAAGCGCATCGTCTGCCATGTACCGGAAGAGCCAATATAGCCTTTGGGGCCGAGCGCTATAGCCAATACAGGGCACGAGTACAAGCTATGGAATATTAAAGATATCACAAGTGAGGTATTTGCTAACATATGGCTTCTGATATTATCACATTATTAAAGTAAAATAAACAAAGACGAATTGCGGGAAGGTTAATAAACAATGATAGTGTATTTTATAATTGCGGAGAAACAGAATATAGCTGTAATGATTGGAAGGATAAACAACAATCTGTAGTTCGTATTCCTTGTAGTTTAAGGAAAAAAGAAATGTACAGAATGTATAGAATGCGGGACGTATAAGATGTTTTAGCATAGATTAATAACTCGAACCAACTATAGATAGAGTTGCATTTAAAATAACGTAGGAACAAAATAAGAAATGTGCAAGTAGAATAAAAAGGGATAGAATAAAAGACAAAACTATACTGGAAACAAATAGCTGAAGGGAAAGAAGGAAATTGCTACACAATCAGAAGGAGATATTAATGGTGCATTCTCAGAACAAAGAGAATTCCGCACGAATTACTTCCAAACCAAATGAATTACAAGACATTCAATGTGCACGTTGCATTGATGACCTCGGAACCTAGACAATAGTACCATAGATGGATCAGAAACTTCAAATATATAGCAGTTAGTGTAGATTTAAAGCTAACATGGGAAAACCAATTAAAATAATTGCAGAAAATGTGCAAGAAAGACTAACAGTGCTTTAAAGAAGGACAGGCAGCAAATATGGCTACTCCAAAGGCATCCTATATATAACAAATTGTGTATAAAAATATAACAATTTCTAACTTAAAACTTCAGTTATGTTATGATATTTTTCTTATAAATTGATGTTATAACAACAACATATTAACATCTAGCGTTCGTAAAGGTGACAACAGCTTTGCTTCCGGTTTAGGGTATGTAAACAATTTACATGAAACTGCGATCCCGGACAATTTATAAGAAAAGTATCATCAATTCTTATAAGTTAAGTGAAGTTTTAAGCTACAGATGGTTATATTTGTATACATTTGTATGCTTCATTGTTAATAGTTTCATATTATGCGTATATATAAATTGGGTATAAACGTATCTGACAGGACGAAATTCGCACAGCCAATAAAAAGTTTCCTGGACATATCTATATAGATAAAACAAATTCGAATTTTACTTATTCTGCAATTGGGGATCACGTTTATGTATTACACACTTACAATTAAGTTAATCAATTTAAAGCTTTCTGCTAAACAATAAATGTAGTCTTTTACTTTGGTATATATATTATATAAAGATTCTGGTTTTCCGAGAGTACTGGCCTCCTAATTACATTCTCTTTGCATGGTCAAAACATAAAATGCGAATACCTACTTCCCACTTGAGAAACGTGTAAGTAATGGAAAACTCAAACACCTAACTAGGAATATCTCGGAAATGGACAACTATATCAAATTAGCATAAATTTTGTGGTTTATTTGGAGCTGTATGTTTTAATTATTGAGATTGTGTGTATCATTTAAGATTTACCCGTTATATAAACATTGTCTCACATGAATAGTACTTCAGATTATTCATGAACATATCTTTAAAATTACGTATTTTAATACGCTTTTGAAATGTAAACATTCTTTGAAAACTTTTCCATCCAAACAATAATTTGCGAGGAGAGAATTTTTTGAATTGTTGTGAGCCGCATTTTGGGAAACACGTTGAACATGAGCGCCGAAAATGCCTTTTCCTTTTTGAGAGCTACTGATAGACAGACTGTTCTGTGAAAGACACACACAAACCCAATACATGGACCTAATAATTATTTGGGGGACTTTGAAGTGTGTAATCCTAGTTAAATCTGGCATCCAATTTTTGTGTAGAATTCCTTACCACTTGTGTCTACTATCTACGTGATAAAGAAAGTAAACCTGATTACAATCATGCAGTGTCATGAACAATATCTTAATTTCAGCAATACTTATTTCCAATCCACATAAATGACCTGAAAATGTTGCAGTCCGGCCTCACCTTCAGTTGCAATTTGGTTCTTAGACTTACACGGAAAATCTGATACGTTCACTTAACACAATTGCATTGTGATTATTTCTGACACCTGTATACCTTAACACTGTTGCTCACTCTTTGACATAACGAATGACAATGGAAAGTTGGGATAATTTTGCTGCATCCAACATTTCTTCTAGCATTCACTAAATAGTTA
>CM060948.1:253865918-253873418 GCA_030765055.1 Mantis religiosa | reverse complement strand
GACTGTTACTACTAGACGCACCAGTACTAGGCTTAGTAAGTGGTATATATATATACTTACTTTGAAAAGCTTGTGTGTACTCTTAAAACATCACCAGTTTACTGAAAGCAGGATACAAAATATTCTGTTTTGGAGTGTTTGTGATAACCGAATTAGTTCTTATGGAAAAAAATATTGTAAAATTTTCCACAAACGCTTAGATTCTGTAAATTCTGAACGTCTTTAAGCTGTAGGATTTTTATATAAACTTTATACCTAACTCACGATTCAAACGATAAGTGTGCGTAATTACATTTGTTATTTGGGTTTGGTGGTGAAGTTGGAATCAGAGGAGAAGATCTGGAAGAATAAAGAATATTACAGAAAGCTAATTCAGGAGTGTTCCTCTTCACTATTAGTAACGAAAAATCATCGAAGTAAATTTTGTATTAAACGCTAAGCGATATTTTGTAAGCTGTTAATTTTTATGTTGTTCAATTTTAAGTTTCTTGTTATTTATTTGTTCTCTTGTTTATTCCATTATCTCCTGAGACTGGTAAAAGTGAAACACAAACAAAGCTCTTTGCTACGACGGGCCCAAATGACCTCGTTGTCGACGGGCCCTAAAACCCACTAATCCGATCCAATACAATCTTTGCTACGAGCCCCAAATGATAAAAAGCTTTTTCCCCTTTTTTAGAATATACTTTCGCAATATTTAAATGTTTCTGGCGGCAACAGATTGGCGCCAATTAGACGAACCATTTAGCTCGGAGAATATGCACTGCTACAAACTAAACAATTTTTGGGACTTGTTTTCACGTTACTTCATCTTATTCTTCTTCTCCTTCTCCTCCTCCTCATCCTCCCCCCCCCCTTATTCGAACTTTAACATACCCATTTAAGTACAACTTATAACTATCATCATACAGTTTAGGCAGTAATTAAGCCGTAGTCAGCAGAGGCAATCTAAAGAAATATGGAATAATACTCAAGACCTTCTAGAAGCCCTACTACGCAATCGTTAAGCCAAACAAGGTAATCGGTGCAAGAGGTCCTGAGTTCGAATCTCGGTCAGGGTGAGTTACCTGGATAAGGCTTTTCCGGGGATTTCCCTTATCCTGAAAGGCGAATGTCGGGTAATTCAAATCTCTTTGGGGCCCTGGGCTCATTTGCACATCATTTCACCCATTCATCGTCTGATATGACATAACGTTGGAGGACGAAAAACTACAAAAAAAAAAACATCGGTGCGATATTTACGTGAAATTTTACATGTAGCTTGCTGTTTATTTTTAGCAAATGCATCACCTTACCTTTATTTATTGTTCATTTCTTGTATTTTATTTATGGTCGTGATGCTGTCACCAGAAGAAACATTCTGCAGGAACAGGGAGTATTACTCAAACTTACACTAAAAGGCGCCACTTCGCCATCCTAAACAAAACAAGATCAACGCGGGAAATCTTGATGTTTAACTGACAATCGAAAATCTGCTTGCTGTTCTTTGTTCACGCTATAAAATATTTTATTTCATTCTATTTATTTGTAATCTCCCGAGATAGAAGTAAGTGAAACGCAATTCTAACCTCTTTATACGGCTCCAAAATGCTTCAAATCTCTTTGTGCTTCTTTAAAATATTTCCTATCGTGATTTTCAATAAATTTACTAATAATGCAATGCCGCTAATAAGACAAATTGTTTTTCTCTTATAACTCGCAGTGCTAAAAACCAAACGCACTTTAGGTGCTATTCTGATTTTTCTTCTTCACTTTCCTACCTATACGTATTTCACATTTATATTTGTACACATTTTAAAACTACCGTGATAATTGTAAACAGTAGTGAAGGAGATGAAACAGTAATCAGAGGAGAAAATCTGAGATAATAAGGAATAATACTGCAAACTATTTCTAGAGGGTGCCAATTCTCCATTCCTAAAGGAATCCATATCATAACAGTAAGATCTGATATTTAATTTACATTCCATTTTTGGTTGCTTTTCTTTGTTTATGCAATTCAGTATTCTTATTTATTTGTGCATTTATTTACTTATTTATTTATCTATTCATTTATTTATATGTATTTATTTGGTGTTATTTCAATATTATTTTATCCATTTCATTGACTGAACCTTACGATCTCATATGGGACAAAATGAACGATTATTTCTGCATAACTTGATTAACATCAAGTAGAGAGAGAAATGAATATATTTTAAAATGGTGAAAAGGGTACAGGGATGTTCAAATGCAGCTTCACAGGTTCTAATATACATATCGATGATATTGAAGTGTGTTTAATTGAAACAGCCCCTCACGTTAGAGAGACATCACTAGAAACAGAGAAAAAAAAACTTACCCGAAATAAATGTTCGTTATTTTACAAACTTTAATTATATGATAATATCAAAATTCACATTTTAGACAATACCTCGCTGCTGTTATCTTTAATATTCCTCATCTTGTATTCTAAAATACAAGTTCCTCATTTTTCTTTCGCGATATTCAATTGTTTCTACTCGAAATGCAATGGGGCAATATAAGGCGAAGCGGTCACTTCGTAGAATTTACAGTGCTCAAAAATAAACATATTTCTGCATATGTTTCACCTTACCTCTTATTACTTCTCGTTTTCCTTTTCTCCTTTTTCGACTTTTATAAATATATATTTAGTTACAACTCAAAAGTATCATGATAAAGTCAGGCAGTATAGAAGCAGATGTAGTAGTGGTCGTAAGAGAAAATCTGAGAGAATAGGGAATAGTTCTCAGAATTAACTCTAGATAGCGCTGCCTTGCTATTCTTAAACGGAACAAGATCTTCGCGGTAAAATTTTATATTTACTTGATATTTGATGTTTTGTTTGCTGTTTATTTTTAGGTAATGCTTCATCATATATTTATATATGATTTGTTTGTTGTTTCTTGTTTATGGTCACGATGCTGTCATGAGAAGAAACCATCTGGGGGTACAGGGAGTAGTGCTCAAAATTAAATCTAGTGGGCGCTACCTCGCCATTCGTAAACAAAACAAGATCATCGCGGTAAATTTTAATATTAAATTGACAGTCGACACTCTGGCTGCTGTTCATTGTTCACGGTATGCCACATTTTATTTCGTTCTACTTATTTGTTGTCTCCGAATATAGAACTAGGTGAAACGCCGCTTTGTTTGGCGCCGAAGTGGTTCAGATACCTTTGCCACCTTTTACTCTTTCCTTTCATGTTCTTCAACTGTTTATAGAGCGAACTGTTTATACTCATAATGCAATGGCGACAATAAGACGAAATGTTTAGATCGTAGAATTAGCAGTGCTACAAAACAAACGAATTTTCAATGCTTCTAGTCTTTGGTCCCTTGTCATTTTGTTACCGGTTTATTTTTATTCTATGCAATATCGTACATTTATATATTATTAGTATTGTCACCCGAACAGCGGAATTCGTGATAGAACCAGCTGGCAGGTAGGGCCATACAGGTGAATCCAGGCCACGGCTACACATTTATCTCGTGTCACTAATTGAGAGGATGATTAGAAGAGCGGCACGAGCCCTGTACCGTCTCTTTCCCCTTCCCCGACGTCTGGAACATCTGCTATGATTTTCCGAACCGCGAAGCTTCCAGAAACAGCGATCTTACTTTATAAGGCAGCAGTGGACGAGTCAGTACAGTTCTTGGCAAACAGCCACGTGGAGCGCTGGGCTAGTGAACGGACTGGAATACTGTGTACGTGTATCAGAGGAGTTGTACATAATTGTGAGTGTAGAGTGGACTTGTGACAGACGAACTGCCGAATTTTAATTGTGTGCGCTACGTAATTCCGTGTAATCGGCAAGTGTTCCAAATGTAACTTGGTGGAAACAATGAACATTTTGAGTTTGTGCAATTGCACTTTTAAATTCACGAACCTACAAGGTCACAGTATATTGTTTCTTGTTTATGTTCATGACGCTATCATAAGAAGCAACAATCTAGAGGAACAGGGAGTGGTACTCAAAGTTCAATCACGTTAGCGCTACCTCGCCATTCCTAAACAAAACAAGATCATCGCGGTAAATCCTTTTATTCAATTGACATTCCAAGTTTTGACTGCTGCTCATTGTTCACGCTATGCAACATTTTATTTAATTCTATTTATTAGTTTAATCTCGCGATAGTTCTGGAATTAATTAAACTAATTTGAAAGTGCGCTAATTCATTATTTGTAACACAAACGAGATCATCGCACTATGCTTTGATATTTAGTAGACATTTGACATCTTTTTGTTTGCCCTTTTCTAACATTATGTATTTATTTTCACTTATTGTTATTTTATCTTCTAAATAAATATAGCTGAAAGACAAACAACCTCTTTGCTAAAGTTCCCAATGATTAAAATCTCTTTATCATGTTTACTCTTTCCTTCCGCAAACTTTTATTATTTTTGTCAATTGAATTTTATTATGTTTTAGCTATTTTGTTGTCATTCAGAGTTTGTGTGTGATTTGGTTCTTCTTTAAACATGTTTATTTCAGGTTTTATTTCTTGTATTCCTTTTGTCTTGCTTTCCATCTTTATTTCTTCCTTTATTTCTATCTTTCCTTCTTTCAACTTTTCTTTCTGCCTTCCTTTCCTTCCATCCTTCATCTTAAGGACAGTGAACTATTTTGGATACAGATATTTGCTTTATATCTTTGTCCTAGACGAATTAGAGCTTTTATCAAAGGAAAGATGGCAAAAGTGTTCTGGAAATGTGTAAGTTCGGAAAATCTTGAATGTAATCTTCTTTTTTCTGTAGAACTCCACCTTTAACCTAAATAACGGTTCAAACCACAGATATGAATATTTCTTTTTGTTTATAGTGATGACGCATTATTCGCTAGAAACAATCTGGAAAAGTACGTAATTTTAATCAAAACTGATTCTAGATTATGCTACTTCAACATTGGTAAACGCAGCAAGTATATGGTAGTAAATATTGGCTTTTATATTACATCCGATATTTTTTTGCAGTTTGTTGTATATGTTATGGAAATTATGTATATTTTTACCTTATTTATTTACTACCATAATTATTTATTTACTTATCTCCCGATATAGAAACAACTGAAGCGCGAACAATCCTCTTTGCTACGAACTCGAAGTGACTTAAAGTTCTTTGCATTTTTTCAATTGTTTCTTTCACAATATTTAATTGTTTCTACTCGCAATGCAATGTCCCCAGTAAGACGAATCGTTTAGCTCGTAGAATTGACAGTGTTCCAAAATAAACAAATTTCTGCTTTTGTTTCACATATCTTCTTCTTATTTCTCGTCTTCTTTTTCACCTTTTTCGACTTTTTGACATACATATTTAAGTACAATACAAGAATATGATGATAAGTTTAGGCAGGATAGAAGTAGATGTAGCAGTGGTCAGATGAGAAAATCTGAGAGAATAGGGAATAGTTCTCAGAAGTAACTCTAGATGGCGCTATCTTGCTATTCCTTAACGGAAAAAAAAATCTTCGCAATAAATGTTTATATTTACTTGATATTTGACATTTCGTTTGCGGTTTATTTTTATATTTGCTACATCTTATATTTATATATCATTTGTCTATTGTTTCTTGTTTATGATCATGACGCTCTCATGAGAAGAAGCAATGTGAAGGTAGAGGAAGTAGTGCTCAAAATAAATCTAGTGGGCGCTACCCCGGCATTCGTAAACAAAAGGAGATCATCGCGTAAATCTTAATATTAAATCGACAGTCGACTCTCTGGCTGTAGTTCATTGTTCACGCTATGCAACATTTTATTTCGCTCCATTTATTTGTTATCTCCCGAGATAGAACTGAGTGAAACGCAATCAAATATCTTTGATCGGCGCAAATTGGTTCAAACCTCTTTGCCGCCTTTTACTTTTTCCTTTCACGTTCATCAACTGTTTATACTCATAATGCAATGGCGCAAAATTGACGTTTTGTTTGCAGTTTGTTGTTTGCGTTATGAAAATTATGTATATTTTTATTTTAATTATTTATTTACCACCTTATGTGTTTAGTTACTTGCTATCTCCCCAGATACAATTAACTGAAACGCAATCAATTCACTTTGCTATGAGCCCAAAATGATACGAAGTTCTTTGTATTTTTTAATCTTTTCTTTCGCGATATTCAACTGTTTCAGCTCGCAATGCAATGGTACCAGTAAGACGAAGGGTTACCAGGCAGAATTTACAGTGTTCCAAACTTTCGTCATTTTTCACTTTGCTCCTTCTTATTCTTGGTCTTCTTATTTCCTTTTTAGACTTTTAACTACATATTTAGGCACAATTCAGACGCACCATGACAAATTTAAGTCGTATAGAAGCAGATGAAATAGTGGTTGGAAGAGAAAATCTGAGGGAATAGGGAATAGTTCTCACAACTAACTCTAGATGGCCCTACTTCGCTATTTTCAAACGAAACGGGATATTCGCCGTAAACTTCTATATCTACTTGACATTTGACATTTTGGTTGCGGTTTATTTTTAGTTTATGCAACAAAATTTAGTTATATATTATCTGTTTTTTTCTTGTTTATGATCATGATGCTGTCATGACAAGGAACAATCTGGAGGTACAGAAAGCAGTACTCAAAATTAAATATAGTGGGCGCCACTTCGCCGAAAACAAATCAAGATCATCGCGGTAAACCTTAATATTAAATTGACAGTAGACACTTTGGCTGCTATTCATTGTCCACGCTATGCAACATTTTATTTCATTCTATTTGTTTTCTGCCGAGATAGAACTAAGTTAAACGCAATCAAACCTCTTTGTTCGGCGCCAAAACGGTCAAATCTCTTTGCCGCACTTTACTCTTTCCTTTCACGCTCTTTAACTGTTTATACTCATAATGCCCTGGCGGCAGTAACACGAACTGTTTAACTCGTAGAATTTACAGTGCCATAAGCCAAACGAATAATCGATTTTATTTTTATTTCCCTTTGTCTTCTTCCTCCTTATTGGTCCCCTTAACCTTCATAATTAAAAAGAATTTAAAATTTTAATGTTATTTTATGCTCAATTAAACACCGTTTCTCAATTTTGCTTAAAACATTTACATTCTCATGTAGAATAAAAGTTACAGATATGTGTTAGAAATACAACCTGCGCATTACTCTTCTACATTAGCCTTCAGTTTTTTGCTTCTAATGTTTCACTGTTTGTTTTAAATTGGATCTTTGGGAATATTTATAATAATTCTTTATCATTCACATTTTTTCCTGATTTCCTCTTCTTTTGCCGTTGTTTCTCCTGTTTCTTTCTTTTCTTCTCTTGGGGTTAACACTTCAGCAATATTCCAGATTCTGTATTTTTATCTCCAATACGATTATCAGGATTCAAATGTTTAAGCACATATTTCAAATAACAATGGAAGTTGAAAGGTACCAAACGCAGGCAAAAAGTTAAACAAGTACTGTTTCACTCAACTAATTTAAAAAATCCTCTTTCTTTAATACTAGAATATTGAACAACAAACACCAACAAAAGATAATGATGATAATAATAGTG
>CM060948.1:253825918-253863418 GCA_030765055.1 Mantis religiosa | reverse complement strand
ATTTCCGATTTCGATTTCGATTTCGATGGCGATTTCGATTTCGATTTCGATTTCGATTCGATTTCGATTTCGAATTCGATTTCGATATTTCGATTTCGATTTCCGATTTCGATTTCGATTTCGATGGCGCGTTGCACCGAGCCTAGAAGGCGGCCCTTCTGGCCCTCGAGCGGCGAGGCCTCAACTGCCGGCATGGTTCCGAGACGAACTCCCGGGGAACTTGGAACTTTTTCGCTCGGCTTTGGACTTTGAAAAATTTTGATCGAAGTGAAAAAAATGTTTCTTTTAAAAAATGTGAAACATGCATCAGTGGCATTCTAAAAATAATTTTTTAAGAACATGAAATATACATCAGGCGCATTCTTTTAGAAGGGGAAACTCTTACCAAGCACAACTTTGGCAAATATCCCCGTATTTCAATAGCGCGTTGCACCAGACCTACAATACGACAATTCCGGCCCTCGGGCAGGGTTCCGAGACCAACTCCCTGCTGGATTTGGAAATTTTTCGCTCGGAGTTGGACTTTGAAAAAATTTGTTTCGACCGACGAAAACAGTTTTTGTTATATGCGAAACACGCATCATTGGTGTTCGTTTGATAAAGAAAACAAATCCTAAGCCACCTTTTTGCTAATTTGTCCCTCTTTCATTAACCTTTTGCGCCGATTTGGACTGAGAAATAGTTTGGATATTTTGCAAAAGTAATTATTATAAAATCATGAAATATACATCACAGGCATTCTTTTAGAAGAGGAAATTCATCCCAAGAACAATTTTAGCAAATTTCCACGTATTCCGATGGCGCGTTGCACCAAGCGTAGATTTCCTTTCTGGCTTGGACTTTGAAAAATTTTGATCGAAGTGAAAACTTTTTTTTGAAAAATGTGAAACATGCATCAGTGGCATTCGTTTGATAAGGCAAACACATCCCAGGGTTCGCTTCTGCTAACTTGTCCCTCTTTAAGAAGCAGTTTGCTCCGAAGGTGGTCGTTTGCCCATGTACTACGCGGCTGGACTTTGAAAATTTTCGCTCGGAGTTAACTTCTCTCGGACCGAAAAAGTTTTTTTGATAAATGTGTAACATGCATCCTTGGTGATCGTTTGATAAAGAACACGCATCCTAAGCCTCCTTTTTGCTAATTTGTCCCTCTTTCATTAACCTTTTGCGCCGAATTGGACTGAGAAATAGTTTGGATATTTTGCAAAACACATCCTAAGCCGCGTTTTTGCCAACTTGACCCTCTTTCATTAACCTTTTGCTCCGATTTGGACTTAGAAGAAGGTTCGATATTTTGCAAAAATAATTTTTTAAAAAACATAAAATATACATTAGAGGCATTCTTTTAGAAAGGGAAACTCACCCCAAGAACAATTTTGGCAAATTTCCACGTTTTTCGATGGCGCGTGGCACCGAGTCGAGAAGACGACCCTTCCGGCCCTCGGATGGCGAGGTCTCAACTGCCGGCATGGTTGCGAGACGAACTCCCGGCTGCGTAAAAATCCGTGAACAATTTCCTTTGAGAATTAACATCGCATGTTAAGTTATATTTTAGCTCGCCTTTTAGTTCGTCCGCCTTCCTTTTGACGATAAAGGCTAGTTTAGAAGATACGCTATCGTTTTAAACCAAAGTTTATTTTTTCACTTCACAATGTCATTTTCATCTCGTTTAACCTCGGCAATCTTGCTTTGACCATAACGCCTATATTTGTTGTAAAATTTAACTTTAATGAACAAAACTGTCTTTATACGCAAAATTCACGGCAAGGATGTCACAGGTCACTGTTTTCATATTGACTCATTTTCCATAGAAACCGTTTATGCAAAGAATGTGCCTTTACGGAAAATCCTCATTCCACTCGAAGTTTCTAAAACAAAGCCTGTTTTAAGTAAAACGCTATTTTGGCGTAAAAAGTAGGTTTTTTGCTATCATCACGTAAAAAGCTGATTTTCGCTTTTTATGCTGTTTTCACGCTTATAGTTCTTTTCCGCGAACAATTTACTTTGAGAATGAACATCGCATGTTAAGTTATATTTTAGCTCACCTTTTACTTCGTCCGCCTGCCTTTTGACGATAGAGGCTAGTTTTCAAAATAGGCTATCGTTCTTAACCACAGTTCGTTTTTTCACTTCACAATGTCATTTTCGTCTCGTTTAACCCCGGCAATCTTCTTTTGACCATGAAGAATGCATTTCTTGTAAAATGCATGTTTAATGAACAAAACTAACTGTATAGGCAACAGACGTATCACGGAAGTCACAGGTCGCTGTCTTCACAATAAAAGTCATTTTCTATAGATTCCGGTTGTGCAAAAAATGTACTTTTACGCAAAATCATCACTCCCCTCGAGGTTTCTCAAACCAAGCTTGTTTTTACGTAAAAAGCGATAATTTTGCGTAAAAAGTTCGGTATTTTTACTATCTTCGCTAAAAAGCTGGTTTCGCTTTTAATGCTTTTTTCACACTAAGACGTCTTTTCCGCAAACAATTTACTTTGAGAATTAACATTAGCTTGTTTTAAGTAAAAATCGCTATTTTGGCATACAAATTTCGTTTTTTGCTATGCTCAGGTAAAAAGCTGATTTTCGCTTTTTATGCTGTTTTCACGGTAAAACTTCTTTTCCCCGAGCAATTTAGTTTCAGAATTAATATCGCATGTTAAGATATATTTTAGCTCGCCTTTTAGTGCGTCCGCCTTCCCTTTTGACGATAGAGGCTAGTTTTGAAGATACGCTATCGTTTTAAACCAAAGTACATTTTTTCACTTCACAATGTCATTTTCGTCTAGTTTAACCTCGGCAATCTTCCTTTGACCATTGTTGTAAATTCATACCATTGATGTCACAGGTCGCTATTTTCACATTAAGTCATTTTCAATAGGTTCCGGTTATGCAAAAAATGTACATTTACGCAAAATCCTCATTGCACTCGAAGTATCTAAAACAAAGCTTGTTTTAAGTAAAAATAGCTATTTTGGCGTAAAAAGTTCGTTTTTTGCTAAGTTCACGTAAAAAGCTGATTTTCGCTTTTTGTGCTGTTTTCAAGCTAAAAATTATTTTCCGCAAAGAATTTACTTTGAGAATTACCATTAGCTTGTTTTAAGTAAAAATAGCTATTTTGGCGTAAAAGGTTCGTTTATTGCTATCGTCACGTAAAAAGAAAAAGCTGATTTTCGCTTTTTATGCTGTTTTCAAGCTAAAACCTCTTTTCCGCAAATAATTTACTATGAGAACTAACATTAGCCTGTTTCAAGTAAAAATCGCTATTTTGTCGTGAAAAGTTCGTTTTTTGCTATCTTCCCGTAAAAAGCTGAGTTCACGCTAAAACGTCTTTTCCGCAAACAATTTACCTTGAAAATTACCATTAGCTTGCTTTAAGTAAATATAGCTCTTTTGGCGTAAAAAGTTCGTTTTTTGCTAACCTCACCAAAAAAGCTGATTTTCGCTTTTTTTGCTGTTTTCACGCTAAAACTTCTTTTCCGCAAACAATTTACCTATGAGAATTAACATTAGCCTGTTTTATGTAAAAATCGCTATTTTGGCGCAAAAAGTTCGTTTTTTGCTATCTTCCCGAAAAAAGCTGAGTTTCGATTAGTATTCTGTTTTCACGCTAAAACGTCTTTTCCGCAAACAATTTACTGTGAAAATTACCATTAGCTAGTTTTATGAAAAAATAGCTATTTTGCGTAAAAAGTTCGATTTTTACTAACTTCACGTAAAATGCTGATTTTCGCTTTAGTGTTCTTTTCATGCTAAAACCTCTTTTCCGCAAATAATTTACTATGAGAATTAACATTAGCCTGTTTCACGTAAAAATCGCTATTTTGGCGTGAAAAGTTCGTTTTTTGCTATCTTCCCGTAAAAAGCTGAGTTCACGCTAAAACGTCTTTTCTGCAAACAATTTACTTTGAGAATTACCATTAGCTAGATTTATGTAAAAATAGCTATTTTGGCGTAAAAAGTTCGATTTTTACTAACTTCACGTAAAATGCTGATTTTCCCTTTTTGTGCTCTTTTCACGCTAAAACGTATTTCCGCAAACAATTTGCTTTGAGAATTGGCATTACGTGTTTTAAGTAAAAATCGCTATTTTGCCGTAAAAGGTTCCTTTTTCACTATCTTCAGGTGAAAAGCTGATTTTCGCTTTTTATGCTGTTTTCACGCTAATACTTCTTTTCCGTGAACAATTTACTTTGAGAATTAACATCGCACGTTAAGTTATGTTTTAGCTCGCCTTTTAGTTCGTCCGCCTTCCTTTTGACGATAAATGCTAGTTTTGAAGATACGCTATCGTTTTAAACCAAAGTTCATTTTTTCACTTCACAATGTCATTTTCATCTCTTTTAACGTCGGCAATATTGCTTTGACCATAACGCCTATATTTGTTGTAAAATTTAACTTAACTTTAATGAACAAGACTGTCTTTATACGCAAAGTTCACGGCAGGGATGTCACAGTTCGCTGTTTTCATATTGACTCATTTTCCATAGAAACCGGTTATGCAAAGAATGTGCTTTTTACGCAAAATCCTCATTCCACTCGAAGTTTCTAAAACAAAGCTTGTTTTAAGTAAAACGCTATTTTGGTGTAAAAAGTTCGTTTCTTGCTATCTTCCCGTAAAAAGCTGAGTTTCGATTAGTATTCTGTTTTCACGCCTAAACGTCTTTTCCGCAAACAATTTACCTTGAAAATTACCATTAGCTTGCTTTAAGTAAATATAGCTCTTTCGGCGTAAAAAGTTCGTTTTTTGCTAACCTCACCAAAAAAGCTGATTTTCGCTTTTTGTGCTGTTTTCACGCTAAAACTTCTTTTCCGCAAACAATTTACCTATGAGAATTAACATTAGCCTGTTTTATGTAAAAATCGCTATTTTGGCGCAAAAAGTTCGTTTTTTGCTATCTTCCCGTAAAAAGCTGAGTTTCGATTAGTATTCTGTTTTCACGCTAAAACGTCTTTTCCGCAACCAATTTACTGTGAAAATTACCATTAGCTAGTTTTATGAAAAAATAGCTATTTTGCGTAAAAAGTTCGATTTTTACTAACTTCACGTAAAATGCTGATTTTCGCTTTTGTGCTCTTTTCATGCTAAAACCTCTTTTCCGCAAATAATTTACTATGAGAATTAACATTAGCCTGTTTCAAGTAAAAATCGCTATTTTGGCGTGAAAAGTTCGTTTTTTGCTATCTTCCCGTAAAAAGCTGAGTTCACGCTAAAACGTCTTTTCCGCAAACAATTTACTTTGAGAATTACCATTAGCTAGTTTTATGTAAAAATAGCTATTTTGGCGTAAAAAGTTCGATTTTTACTAACTTCACGTAAAATGCTGATTTTCGCTTTTTGTGCTCTTTTCACGCTAAAACTTCTTTTCCGTGAACAATTTACTTTGAGAATTAACATCGCATGTTAAGTTATGTTTTAGCTCGCCTTTTAGTACGTCCGCCTTCCTTTTGACGATAAATGCTAGTTTTGAAGATACGCTATCGTTTTAAACCAAAGTTCATTTTTTCACTTCACAATGTCATTTTCATCTCTTTTAATGTCGGCAATATTGCTTTGACCATAACGCCTATATTTGTTGTAAAATTTAACTTAACTTTAATGAACAAAACTGTCTTTATACGCAAAATTCACGGCAGGGCTGTCACAGTTCGCTGTTTTCTTATTGACTCATTTTCCATAGAAACCGGTTATGCAAAGAATGTGCTTTTACGCAAAATCCTCATTGGACTCGAAGTTTCTAAAACAAAGCCCGTTTTAAGTAAAACGCTATTTTGGCGTAAAAAGTTCGTTTTTTGCTATCTTCGCGTTAAAAGATCATTTTCGCTTTTTATGCTGTTTTCACGCCAGAACTGGTTTTCCGCGAACAATTTACTTTGAGAATTAACATCGCATGTTAAGTTATATTTTAGCTCACCATTTAGTTCGTCCGCCATCCTTTTGACGATAGAGGCTAGTTTTCAAAATACGCTATCATTATAAACCACAGTTCGTCTTTTCACTTCACAATGCCATTTTCGTCTCGTTTCACCTCGGCAATCTTCTTTTGACCATGAAGAATGCATTTCTTGTAAAATGCATGTTTAATGAGCAATACTATCTGTATAGGCTAAGGAAGTCACAGGTCGCTGTTTTCACATTAAAAGTCCTTTTCCATAGATTCCGGTTATGCAAAAAATGTACTTTTACGCAAAATCATCATTCTCCTAGAAGTTTCTCAAACCAAGCTTGTTTTTACGTAAAAAGCGATCATTTGGCGTAAAAAGTTCGTTTTTTTACTATCTTCGCATAAAAAGCTGGTTTCGCTTTCAATGCTGTTTTCACACTAAGACGTCTTTTCCACAAACAATTTACTTTGAGAATTAACATTAGCTTGTTTTAAGTAAAAATCGCTGTTATAGCGTAAAAAAGTTGGTTTTTGCTAACCGCGTGAGATGCTGATTTTCGCTTTTTATGCTGTGACACGCTAAAACCTCTTTTCCGAAAATATTTTACTTTGACCATAAAGGCTGTATATGTTGTAAATTCATATCATGGATGTCACAGGTCGCTCTTTTCACATTAAAAGTTATTTTCCATAGATTCCTTTTATGCAAATAATGTCCATTTACGCAAAATCCTCATTCCACTCGAAGTTTCTAAAACAAAGCTTGTTTTAAGTTAAAATCGCTCTTTTGCAGTAAAAAATTCGTTTTTTGCTATCTTGACGTAAAATGCTGATTTGCGCTTTTTATACTCTTTTCACGCTAAAACTTCTTTTCCGCAAACAATTTACTTTGAAAACTACCATTAGCTTGCTTTAAGTAAATATAGCTCTTTTGGCGTGGAAAGTTCGTTTTTTGCTAACTTCACGTAAAAAGCTGATTATCGCTTTTGTGCTGTTTTCACGCTAAAACGTCTTTTCCGCAAACAATTTACTTTGAAAATTACCATTAGCTACTTTTATGTAAAAATAGCTATTTTGGCGTAAAAAGTTCGTTTTTTGCTATCTTCAGGTAAACAGCTGATTTTCGCTTTTTATGCTGTTTTCACGGTAAAACTTCTTTTCCCCGAGCAATTTAGTTTCAGAATTAATATCGCATGTTAAGATATATTTTAGCTCGCCTTCTAGTGCGTCCGCCTTCCCTTTTGACGATAGAGGCTAGTTTTGAAGATACGCTATCGTTTTAAACCAAAGTACATTTTTTCACTTCACAATGTCATTCTCGTCTAGTTTAACCTCGGCAATCTTCCTTTGACCATTGTTGTAAATTCATACCATTGATGTCACAGGTCGCTATTTTCACATTAAGTCATTTTCAATAGGTTCCGGTTATGCAAAAAATGTACATTTACGCAAAATCCTCATTGCACTCGAAGTATCTAAAACAAAGCTTGTTTTAAGTAAAAATCGCTCTTT
Source organism: Mantis religiosa (assembly GCA_030765055.1). Taxonomy (NCBI): domain Eukaryota; kingdom Metazoa; phylum Arthropoda; class Insecta; order Mantodea; family Mantidae; genus Mantis; species Mantis religiosa. The sequence continues at coordinate 253,856,025 of CM060948.1, read as the reverse complement.
TGGCGTAAAAAGTTCGTTTTTTGCTATCTTGACGTAAAAAGCTGATTTTCGCCTTTTATACTGTTTTCACACTAAAACTGCTTTTCCGCAAACAGTTAGTTTGAAAACTTCCATTAGCTTGCTTTAAGTAAAAATAGCTATTTTGGCGTAAAAAGTTCGTTTTTTGCTAAGTTCACGTAAAAAGCTGATTTTCGCTTTTTGTGCTGTTTTCAAGCTAAAAATTATTTTCCGCAAAGAATTTACTTTGAGAATTACCATTAGCTTGTTTTAAGTAAAAATAGCTATTTTGGCGTAAAAGGTTCGTTTATTGCTATCGTCACGTAAAAAGAAAAAGCTGATTTTCGCTTTTTATGCTGTTTTCAAGCTAAAACCTCTTTTCCGCAAATAATTTACTATGAGAACTAACATTAGCCTGTTTCAAGTAAAAATCGCTATTTTGTCGTGAAAAGTTCGTTTTTTGCTATCGTCCCGTAAAAAGCTGAGTTCACGCTAAAACGTCTCTTCCGCAAACAATTTACCTTGAAAATTACCATTAGCTTGCTTTAAGTAAATATAGCTCTTTTGGCGTAAAAAGTTCGTTTTTTGCTAACCTCACCAAAAAAGCTGATTTTCGCTTTTTTTGCTGTTTTCACGCTAAAACTTCTTTTCCGCAAACAATTTACCTATGAGAATTAACATTAGCCTGTTTTATGTAAAAATCGCTATTTTGGCGCAAAAAGTTCGTTTTTTGCTATCTTCCCGAAAAAAGCTGAGTTTCGATTAGTATTCTGTTTTCACGCTAAAACGTCTTTTCCGCAAACAATTTACTGTGAAAATTACCATTAGCTAGTTTTATGAAAAAATAGCTATTTTGCGTAAAAAGTTCGATTTTTACTAACTTCACGTAAAATGCTGATTTTCGCTTTTGTGTTCTTTTCATGCTAAAACCTCTTTTCCGCAAATAATTTACTATGAGAATTAACATTAGCCTGTTTCAAGTAAAAATCGCTATTTTGGCGTGAAAAGTTCGTTTTTTGCTATCTTCCCGTAAAAAGCTGAGTTCACGCTAAAACGTCTTTTCTGCAAACAATTTACTTTGAGAATTACCATTTGCTAGTTTTATGTAAAAATAGCTATTTTGGCGTAAAAAGTTCGATTTTTACTAACTTCACGTAAAATGCTGATTTTCCCTTTTTGTGCTCTTTTCACGCTAAAACGTATTTCCGCAAACAATTTGCTTTGAGAATTGGCATTACGTGTTTTAAGTAAAAATCGCTATTTTGGCGTAAAAGGTTCCTTTTTCACTATCTTCAGGTGAAAAGCTGATTTTCGCTTTTTATGCTGTTTTCACGCTAATACTTCTTTTCCGTGAACAATTTACTTTGAGAATTAACATCGCATGTTAAGTTATGTTTTAGCTCGCCTTTTAGTTCGTCCGCCTTCCTTTTGACGATAAATGCTAGTTTTGAAGATACGCTATCGTTTTAAACCAAAGTTCATTTTTTCACTTCACAATGTCATTTTCATCTCTTTTAACGTCGGCAATATTGCTTTGACCATAACGCCTATATTTGTTGTAAAATTTAACTTAAATTTAATGAACAAGACTGTCTTTATACGCAAAGTTCACGGCAGGGATGTCACAGTTCGCTGTTTTCATATTGACTCATTTTCCATAGAAACCGGTTATGCAAAGAATGTGCTTTTTACGCAAAATCCTCATTCCACTCGAAGTTTCTAAAACAAAGCTTGTTTTAAGTAAAACGCTATTTTGGTGTAAAAAGTTCGTTTCTTGCTATCTTCCCGTAAAAAGCTGAGTTTCGATTAGTATTCTGTTTTCACGCCTAAACGTCTTTTCCGCAAACAATTTACCTTGAAAATTACCATTAGCTTGCTTTAAGTAAATATAGCTCTTTCGGCGTAAAAAGTTCGTTTTTTGCTAACCTCACCAAAAAAGCTGATTTTCGCTTTTTGTGCTGTTTTCACGCTAAAACTTCTTTTCCGCAAACAATTTACCTATGAGAATTAACATTAGCCTGTTTTATGTAAAAATCGCTATTTTGGCGCAAAAAGTTCGTTTTTTGCTATCTTCCCGTAAAAAGCTGAGTTTCGATTAGTATTCTGTTTTCACGCTAAAACGTCTTTTCCGCAAACAATTTACTGTGAAAATTACCATTAGCTAGTTTTATGAAAAAATAGCTAATTTGCGTAAAAAGTTCGATTTTTACTAACTTCACGTAAAATGCTGATTTTCGCTTTTGTGCTCTTTTCATGCTAAAACCTCTTTTCCGCAAATAATTTACTATGAGAATTAACATTAGCCTGTTTCAAGTAAAAATCGCTATTTTGGCGTGAAAAGTTCGTTTTTTGCTATCTTCCCGTAAAAAGCTGAGTTCACGCTAAAACGTCTTTTCCGCAAACAATTTACTTTGAGAATTACCATTAGCTAGTTTTATGTAAAAATAGCTATTTTGGCGTAAAAAGTTCGATTTTTACTAACTTCACGTAAAATGCTGAATTTCGCTTTTTGTGATCTCTTCACGCTAAAACTTCTTTTCCGTGAACAATTTACTTTGAGAATTAACATCGCATGTTAAGTTATGTTTTAGCTCGCCTTTTAGTTCGTCCGCCTTCCTTTTGACGATAAATGCTAGTTTTGAAGATACGCTATCGTTTTAAACCAAAGTTCATTTTTTCACTTCACAATGTCATTTTCATCTCTTTTAATGTCGGCAATATTGCTTTGACCATAACGCCTATATTTGTTGTAAAATTTAACTTAACTTTAATGAACAAAACTGTCTTTATACGCAAAATTCACGGCAGGGATGTCACAGTTCGCTGTTTTCTTATTGACTCATTTTCCATAGAAAGCGGTTATGCAAAGAATGTGCTTTTACGCAAAATCCTCATTGGACTCGAAGTTTCTAAAACAAAGCCCGTTTTAAGTAAAACGCTATTTTGGCGTAAAAAGTTCGTTTTTTGCTATCTTCGCGTTAAAAGATCATTTTCGCTTTTTATGCTGTTTTCACGCCAGAACTGGTTTTCCGCGAACAATTTACTTTGAGAATTAACATCGCATGTTAAGTTATATTTTAGCTCACCATTTAGTTCGTCCGCCATCCTTTTGACGATAGAGGCTAGTTTTCAAAATACGCTATCATTATAAACCACAGTTCGTCTTTTCACTTCACAATGCCATTTTCGTCTCGTTTCACCTCGGCAATCTTCTTTTGACCATGAAGAATGCATTTCTTGTAAAATGCATGTTTAATGAGCATTACTATCTGTATAGGCTAAGGAAGTCACAGGTCGCTGTTTTCACATTAAAAGTCCTTTTCCATAGATTCCGGTTATGCAAAAAATGTACTTTTACGCAAAATCATCATTCTCCTAGAAGTTTCTCAAACCAAGCTTGTTTTTACGTAAAAAGCGATCATTTGGCGTAAAAAGTTCGTTTTTTTTACTACCTTCGCATAAAAAGCTGGTTTCGCTTTCAATGCTGTTTTCACACTAAGACGTCTTGTCCACAAACAATTTACTTTGAGAATTAACATTAGCTTGTTTTAAGTAAAAATCGCTGTTATAGCGTAATAAAGTTGGTTTTTGCTAACCGCGTGAGATGCTGATTTTCGCTTTTTATGCTGTGACACGCTAAAACCTCTTTTCCGAAAATATTTTACTTTGACCATAAAGGCTGTATATGTTGTAAATTCATATCATGGTTGTCACAGGTCGCTCTTTTCACATTAAAAGTCATTTTCCATAGATTCCTTTTATGCAAATAATGTCCATTTACGCAAAATCCTCATTCCACTCGAAGTTTCTAAAACAAAGCTTGTTTAAGTAAAAATCGCTCTTTTGCAGTAAAAAATTCGTTTTTTGCTATCTTGACGTAAAATGCTGATTTTCGCTTTTTATACTCTTTTCACGCTAAAACTTCTTTTCCGCAAACAATTTACTTTGAAAACTACCATTAGCTTGCTTTAAGTAAATATAGCTCTTTTGGCGTGAAAAGTTCGTTTTTTGCTATCTTCACGTATAAAGCTGATTTTCGCTTTTTATGCTGTTTTCACGCTAAAAGTTCTTTGCCGCGAGCAATTTACTTTGAGAATTAACATGGCATTTTAAGATATATTTTAGCTGGCCTTTTAGTTCGTCCGCCTTCCTTTTGACGATAGAGGCTAGGTTCGAAGATACGCTATCGTTTTAAACCAAAGTACATTTTTTCACTTCACAATGTCATTTTCGTCTCGTTTAACCTCGGCAATCTTCCTTTAACCATTGTAAATTCATACCATGGATGTCAAAGGTCAGTCTTTTCACATTAAAAGTCATTTTCCATAGGTTCCGGTTATGCAAAAAATGTACATTTACGCAAAATCCTCATTCCACTCGAAGTTTCTAAAACAAAGCTTGTTTTAAGTAAAAATCGCTATCTTGGCGTAAAAAGTTCGTTTTTTGCTATCTTGACGTAAGTCTAGTTTAACCTCGGCAATCTTCCTTTGACCATTGTTGTAAATTCATACCATTGATGTCACAGGTCGCTATTTTCACATTAAGTCATTTTCAATAGGTTCCGGTTATGTAAAAAATGTACATTTACGCAAAATCCTCATTGCACTCGAAGTATCTAAAACAAAGCTTGTTTCAAGTAAAAATCGCTCTTTTGGCGTAAAAAGTTCGTTTTTTGCTATGTTGACGTAAAAAGCTGATTTTCGCCTTTTATTATGTTTTCACACTAAAACTGCTTTTCCGCAAACAATTAGTTTGAAAACTTCGATTAGCTTGCTTTAAGTAAAAATAGCTATTTTGGCGTAAAAAGTTCGTTTTTGCAAAGTTCACGTAAAAAGCTGATTTTCGCTTTTTGTGCAGTTTTCAAGCTAAAAATTATTTTCCGCAAAGAATTTACTTTGAGAATTACCATTAGCTTGTTTTAAGTAAAAAATAGCTATTTTGGCGTAAAAGGTTCGTTTATTGCTATCGTCACGTAAAAAGAAAAAGCTGACTTTCGCTTTTTATGCTGTTTTCAAGCTAAAACCTCTTTTCCGCAAATAATTTACTATGAGAATTAACATTAGCCTGTTTTAAGTAAAAATCGCTATTTTGGCGTGAAAAGTTCGTTTTTTGCTATGTTGCCGTAAAAAGCTGAGTTCACGCTAAAACGTCTTTTCCGCAGAGAATTTTTGAGAATTACCATTAGCTGGTTTTATGTAAAAATAGCTATTTTGCGTAAAAAGTTGGATTTTTACTAACTTCACGTAAAATGCTGATTTTCGCTTTTGTGCTCTTTTCATGCTAAAACCTCTTTTCCGCAAACAAATTGCTTTGAGAATTAGCATTAGCGTGTTTTAAGTAAAAATCGCTATTTTGGCGTAAAAAGTTCGTTTTTTGCTATCTTCAGGTAAAAAGCTGATTTTCGCTTTTTATACTCTTTTCACGCTAAAACTTCTTTTCCGCAAACAATTTACTTTGAAAACTTCCATTAGCTTGCTTTAAGTGAATATAGCTCTTTTGGCGTGAAAAGTTCGTTTTTTGCTAACTTCACGTAAAAAGCTGATTTTCGCTTTTGTGCTGTTTTCACGCTAAAACGTCTTTTCCGCAAACAATTTACTTTGAAAATTACCATTAGCTACTTTTATGTAAAAATAGCTATTTTGACGTAAAAAGTTCGATTTTTACTAACTCCACGTAAAATGCTGATTTTCGCTTTTTGTGCTCTTTTCACGCTAAAACCTCTTTTCCGCAAACAATTTGCTTTGAGAATTAGCATTAGCGTGTTTTAAGTAAAAATCCCTATTTTGGCGTAAAAATTTCGTTTTTTGCTATCTTCAGGTAAAAAGCTGATTTTCGTTTTTTATGCTGTTTTCACGCTAAAAGTTCTTCTCCCCGACCAATTTAGTTTCAGAATTAATATCACATGTTAAGATATATTTAAGTTCCCCTTTTAGTGCATCCGCCTTCCCTTTTGACGATAGAGGCTAGTTTTGAAGATACGCTATCGTTTTAAACCAAAGTACATTTTTTCACTTCACAATGTCATTTTCGTCTAGTTTAACCTCGGCAATCTTCCTTTGACCATTGTTGTAAATTCATACCATTGATGTCACAAGTCGCTATTTTCACATTAACTCATTTTTAATAGGTTACGGTTATGCAAAAAATGTACATTTACGCAAAATCCTCATTGCACTCGAAGTATCTAAAACAAAGCTTGTTTTAAGTAAAAATCGCTCTTTTGGCGTAAAAAGTTCGGATTTTGCTATCTTGACGTAAAAAGCTGATTTTCGCCTTTTATACTGTTTTCACACTAAAACTGCTTTTCCGCAAACAGTTAGTTTGAAAACTTCGATTAGCTTGCTTTAAGTAAAGATAGCTATTTTGGCGTAAAAAGTTCGTTTTTTGCTAAGTTCACGTAAAAAGCTGATTTTCGCTTTTTGTGCTGTTTTCAAGCTAAAAATTATTTTCCGCAAAGAATTTACTTTGAGAATTACCATTAGCTTGTTTTAAGTAAAAATAGCTATTTTGGCGTAAAAGGTTCGTTTATTGCTATCGTCACGTAAAATGAAAAAGCTGATTTTCGCTTTTTATGCTGTTTTCAAGCTAAAACCTCTTTTCCGCAAATAATTTACTATGAGAATTAACATTAGCCTGTTTTAAGTAAAAATCGCTATTTTGGCGTGAGAAGTTCGTTTTTTGGTATCTTCCCGTAAAAAGCTGAGTTCACGCTAAAACGTCTTTTCCGCAAACAATTTACTTTGAGAATTACCATTACCTAGTTTTATGTAAAAATAGCTAGTTTGGCGTAAAAAGTTCGATTTTTACTAACTTCACGTAAAATGCTGATTTTCGCTTTTTGTGCTCTTTTCACGCTAAAACCTATTTCCGCAAACAATTTGCTTTGAGAATTGGCATTAGCGTGTTTTAAGTAAAAATCGCTATTTTGGCGTAAAAAGTTCTTTTTCACTATCTTCAGGTGAAAAGCTGATTTTCGCTTTTTATGCTGTTTTCACGCTAATACTTCTTTTCCGTGAACAATTTACTTTGAGAATTAACATCGCATGTTAAGTTATGTTTTAGCTCGCCTTTTAGTTCGTCCACCTTCCTTTTGACGATAAATGCTAGTTTTGAAGATACGCTATCGTTTTAAACCAAAGTTCATTTTTTCACTTCACAATGTCATTTTCATCTCTTTTAACGTCGGCAATATTGCTTTGACCACAACGCCTATATTTGTTGCAAAATTTAACTTAACTTTAATGAACAAAACTGTCTTTATACGCAAATTTCACGGCAGGGATGTCACAGTTCGCTGTTTTCATATTGACTCATTTTCCATAGAAACCGGTTATGCAAAGAATGTGCTTTTTACGCAAAATCCTCATTCCACTCGAAGTTTCTAAAACAAAGCTTGTTTTAAGTAAAACGCTATTTTGGTGTAAAAAGTTCGTTTCTTGCTATCTTCCCGTAAAAAGCTGAGTTTCGATTAGTATTCTGTTTTCACGCTAAAACGTCTATTCCGCAAACAATTTACTGTGAAAATTACCATTAGCTAGTTTTATGAAAAAATAGCTATTTTGCGTAAAAAGTTCGATTTTTACTAACTTCACGTAAAGTGCTGATTTTCGCTTTCGTGCTCTTTTCATGCTAAAACCTCTTTTCAGCAATTTGCTTTGAGAATTAGCATTAGCGTGTTTTAAGTAAAAATCGCTATTTTGGCGTAAAAAGTTCGTTTTTTGCTATCTTCACGTATAAAGCTGATTTTCGCTTTTTATGCTGTTTTCACGCTAAAAGTTCTTTGCCGCGAACAATTTGAGAATTAACATGGCATTTTAAGATATATTTTAGCTGGCCTTTTAGTTCGTCCGCCTTCCTTTTGACGATAGAGGCTAGGTTCGAAGATACGCTATCGTTTTAAACCAAAGTACATTTTTTCACTTCACAATGTCATTTTCGTCTCGTTTAAGCTCGGCAATCTTCCTTTAACCATTGTAAATTCATACCATGGATGTCAAAGGTCGGTCTTTTCACATTAAAAGTCATTTTCCATAGGTTCCGGTTATGCAAAAAATGTACATTTACGCAAAATCCTCATTGCACTCGAAGTATCTAAAACAAAGCTTGTTTTAAGTAAAAATCGCTCTTTTGGCGTAAAAAGTTCGTTTTTTGCTCTCTTGACGTAAAAAGCTGATTTTCGCCTTTTATACTGTTTTCACACTAAAACTGCTTTTACGCAAACAATTAGTTTGAAAACTTCCATTAGCTTGCTTTAAGTAAAAATAGCTATTTTGGCGTAAAAAGTTCGTTTTTTGCTAAGTTCACGTAAAAAGCTGATTTTCACATTGTGTGCAGTTTTCAAGCTAAAAATTATTTTCCGCAAAGAATTTACTTTGAGAATTACCATTAGCTTGTTTTAAGTAAAAATAGCTATTTTGGCGTAAAAGGTTCGTTTATTGCTATCGTCACGTAAAAAGAAAAAGCTGATTTTCGCTTTTTATGCTGTTTTCAAGCTAAAACCTCTTTTCCGCACATAATTTACTACGAGAATTAACATTAGCCTGTTTTAAGTAAAAATCGCTATTTTGGCGTGAAAAGTTCGTTTTTTGCTATCTTCCCGTAAAAAGCTGAGTTCACGCTCAAACGTCATTTCCGCAAACAATTTACTTTGAGAATTACCATTAGCTAGTTTTATGTAAAAAATAGCTATTTTGGCGTAAAAAGTTCGATTTTTACTAACTTCACGTAAAATGCTGATTTTCGCTTTTTGTGCTCTTTTCACGCTAAAACCTCTTTTCCGCAAACAATTTGCCTTGAGAATTAGCATTAGCGTGTTTTATGTAAAAATCGCTATTTTGGCGTAAAATGTTCGTTTTTTGCTATCTTCAGGTAAAAAGCTGATTTTCGCTTTTTATGCTGTTTTCACGCTAAAACTTCTTTTCCCCGAGCAATTTAGTTTCAGAATTAATATCACATGTTAAGATATATTTAAGTTCGCCTTTTAGTGCATCCGCCTTCCCTTTTGACGATAGAGGCTAGTTTTGAAGATACGCTATCGTTTTAAAGCAAAGTTCATTTTTTCACTTCACAATGTCATTTTCATCTCTTTTAACGTCGGCAATATTGCTTTGACCATAACGACTATATTTGTTGCAAAATTTAACTTAACTTTAATGAACAAAACTGTCTTTATACGCAAATTTCACGGCAGGGATGTCACAGTTCGCTGTTTTCATATTGACTCATTTTCCATAGAAACCGGTTATGCAAAGAATGTGCTTTTTACGCAAAATCCTCATTCCACTCGAAGTTTCTAAAACAAAGCTTGTTTTAAGTAAAAGGCTATTTTGGTGTAAAAAGTTCGTTTCTTGCTATCTTCCCGTAAAAAGCTGAGTTTCGATTAGTATTCTGTTTTCACGCTAAAACGTCTATTCCGCAAAAAATTTGCTGTGAAAATTACCATTAGCTAGTTTTATGAAAAAATAGCTATTTTGCGTAAAAAGTTCGATTTTTACTAACTTCACGTAAAGTGCTGATTTTCGCTTTCGTGCTCTTTTCATGCTAAAACCTCTTTTCAGCAATTTGCTTTGAGAATTAGCATTAGCGTGTTTTAAGTAAAAATCGCTATTTTGGCGTAAAAAGTTCGTTTTTTGCTATCTTCATGTATAAAGCTGATTTTCGCTTTTTATGCTGTTTTCACGCTAAAAGTTCTTTGCCGCGAACAATTTACTTTGAGAATTAACATGTCATTTTAAGATATATTTTAGCTGGCCTTTTAGTTCGTCCGCCTTCCTTTTGACGATAGAGGCTAGGTTCGAAGATACGCTATCGTTTTAAACCAAAGTACATTTTTTCACTTCACAATGTCATTTTCGTCTCGTTTAAGCTCGGCAATCTTCCTTTAACCATTGTAAATTCATACCATGGATGTCAAAGGTCGGTCTTTTCACATTAAAAGTCATTTTCCATAGGTTCCGGTTATACAAAAAATGTACATTTACGCAAAATCCTCATTCCACTCGAAGTTTCTAAAACAAAGCTTGTTTTAAGTAAAAATCGCTATCTTGGCGTAAAAAGTTCGTTTTTTGCTATCTTGACGTAAAAAGCTGATTTTCGCTTTTTATCCTGTTTTCACGCTAAAACTGCTTTTGCGCAAACAATTTGCTTTGAGAATTAGCATTAGCGTGTTTTAAGTAAAAATCGCTATTTTGGCGTAAAAAGTTCGTTTTTTGCTATCTTCAGGTAAAAAGCTGATTTTCGCTTTTTATGCTGTTTTCACGCTAAAACTTCTTTTCCCCGAGCAATTTAGTTTCAGAATTAATATCACATGTTAAGATATATTTAAGTTCGCCTTTTAGTGCGTCCGCCTTCCCTTCTGACGATAGAGGCTAGTTTTGAAGATACGCTATCGTTTTAAACCAAAGTACATTTTTTCACTTCACAATGTCATTTTCGTCTAGTTTAACCTCGGCAATCTTCCTTTGACCATTGTTGTAAATTCATACCATTGATGTCACAGGTCGCTATTTTCACATTAAGTCATTTTCAATAGGTTCCGGTTATGCAAAAAATGTACATTTAAGCAAAATCCTCATTGCACTCGAAATATCTAAAACAAAGCTTGTTTTAAGTAAAAATCGCTCTTTTGGCCTAAAAAGTTCGGATTTTCCTATCTTGACGTAAAAAGCTGATTTTCGCCTTTTATACTGTTTTCACACTAAAACTGCTTTTCCGCAAACAGTTAGTTTGAATACTTCCATTAGCTTGCTTTAAGTAAAAATAGCTATTTTGGCGTAAAAAGTTCGTTGTTTGCTAATTTCACTTAAAAAGCTGATTTTCGCTTTTGTGTGCTGTTTTCAAGCTAAAAATTATTTTCCGCAAAGAATTTACTTTGAGAATTACCATTAGCTTGTTTTAAGTAAAAATAGCTATTTTGGCGTAAAAGGTTCGTTTATTGCTATCGTCACGTAAAAAGAAAAAGCTGATTTTCGCTTTTTATGCTGTTTTCAAGCTAAAACCTCTTTTCCGCAAATAATTTACTATGAGAATTAACATTAGCCTGTTTTAAGTAAAAATCGCTATTTTGGCGTGAAAAGTTCGTTTTTTGCTATCTTCCCGTAAAAAGCTGAGTTCACGCTAAAACGTCTTTTCCGCAAACAATTTACTTTGAGAATTACCATTAGCTAGTTTTATGTAAAAATAGTTATTTTGGCGTAAAAAGTTCGATTTTTACTAACTTCACGTAAAATGCTGATTTTCGCTTTTTGTGCTCTTTTCACGCTAAAACCTATTTCCGCAAACAATTTGCTTTGAGAATTGGCATTAGCGTGTTTTAAGTAAAAATCGCTATTTTGGCGTATAAAGTTCTTTTTCACTATCTTCAGGTGAAAAGCTGATTTTCGCTTTTTATGCTGTTTTCACGCTAATACTTCTTTTCCGTGAACAATTTACTTTGAGAATTAACATCGCATGTTAAGTTATGTTTTAGCTCGCCTTTTAGTTCGTCCACCTTCCTTTTGACGATAAATGCTAGTTTTGAAGATACGCTATCGTTTTAAACCAAAGTTCATTTTTTCACTTCACAATGTCATTTTCATCTCTTTTAACGTCGGCAATATTGCTTTGACCATAACGCATATATTTGTTGCAAAATTTAACTTAACTTTAATGAACAAAACTGTCTTTATACGCAAATTTCACGGCAGGGATGTCACAGTTCGCTCTTTTCATATTGACTCATTTTCCATAGAAACCGGTTATGCAAAGAATGTGCTTTTTACGCAAAATCTCCATTCCACTCGAAGTTTCTAAAACAAAGCTTGTTTTAAGTAAAACGCTATTTTGGTGTAAAAAGTTAGTTTCTTGCTATCTTCCCGTAAAAAGCTGAGTTTCGATTAGTATTCTGTTTTCACGCTAAAACGTCTTTTCTGCAAACAATTTACTTTGATAATTACCATTAGCTTGCTTTAAGTAAATATAGCTCTTTTGGCGTAAAAAGTTCGTTTTTTGCTAACCTCACCAAAAAGGCTGATTTTCGCTTTTTGTGCTGTTTTCACGCTAAAACTTCTTTTCCGCAAACAATTTACCTATGAGAATTATCATTAGCCTGTTTTATGTAAAAATCGCTATTTTGGCGTAAAAAGTTGCTTTTTTACTATCTTCAGGTAAAAAGCTGATTTTCGCTTTTTATGCTGTTTTCACGCTAATACTTCTTTTCCGTGAACAATTTACTTTGAGAATTAACATCGCACGTTAAGTTATATTTTAGCTCGCCTTTTAGTTCGTCCGCCTTCCTTTTGACGATAAAGGCTAGTTTTGAAGATACGCTATCGTTTTAAACCAACGTTTATTTTTTCACTTCACAATGTCATTTTCATCTCGTTTAACGTCGGCAATCTTGCTTTGACCATAACGCCTATATTTGTTGTAAAATTTAACTTTAATGAACAAAACTATCTTTATACGCAAATTTCACGGCAGGGATGTTACAGGTCGCTGTCTTCATATTGACTCATTTTCCATAGAAACCGGTTATGCAAAGAATGTGCTTTTACGCAAAATCCTCATTCCACTCGAAGTTTCTAAAACAAAGCCTGTTTTAAGTAAACTCTATTTTGGCGTAAAAAGTGCGTTTTTTGCTATCTTCCGGTAAAAAGCTGAGTTGCGATTACTATTCTGTTTTCACGCTAAAACTTCTTTTCCCCGAGCAATTTACTTTCAGAATTAATATCGCATGTTAAGATATATTTCAGTTCGCCTTTTAGTGCGTCCGCCTTCCCTTTTGACGATAGAGGCTAGTTTTGAACATACGCTATCGTTTTAAACCAAAGTACATTTTTTCACTTCACAATGTCATTTTCGTCTAGTTCAACCTCGGCAAACTTCCTTCGACCGTTGTTGTAAATTCATACCCTGGATGTCACAGGTCCCTCTTTTCACATTAAGTCATTTTCCATAGGTTCCGGTTATGCAAAAAATGTACATTTACGCAAAATCCTCATTCCACTGGAAGTTTCTAAAACAAAGCTTGTTTTAAGTAAAAATCGCTATTTTGGCGTAAAAAGTACGTTTTTTGCTATCTAGACATAAAAAGCTGATTTTCGCTTTTTATACTGTTTTCACGCTAAAACTGCTTTTCCGCAAACAATTAGTTTGAAATTAGCTTGCTATAAGTTAAAATAGCTATTTTGGCGTAAAAAGTTCGTTTTTTGCTAAGTTCACGTAAAAAGCTGATTTTCGCTTTTTGTGCTGTTTTCAAGCTAAAAATTATTTTCCGCAAAGAATTTACTTTGAGAATTACCATTAGCTTGTTTTTAGTAAAAATAGCTATTTTGGCGTAAAAGGTTCGTTTATTGCTATCGTCACGTAAAAAGAAAAAGCTGATTTTCGCTTTTTATGCTGTTTTCAAGCTAAAACCTCTTTTCCGCAAATAATTTACTATGAGAATTAACATTAGCCTGTTTTAAGTAAAAATCGCTATTTTGGCGTGAAAAGTTCGTTTTTTGCTATCTTCCCGTAAAAAGCTGAGTTCACGCTAAAACGTCTTTTCCGCAAACAATTTACTTTGAGAATTACCATTAGCTAGTTTTATGTAAAAATAGCTATTTTGGCGTAAAAAGTTCGATTTTTACTAACTTCACGTAAAATGCTGATTTTCGCTTTTTGTGCTCTTTTCACGCTAAAACCTATTTCCGCAAACAATTTGCTTTGAGAATTGGCATTAGCGTGTTTTAAGTAAAAATCGCTATTTTGGCGTAAAAAGTTCTTTTTCACTATCTTCAGGTGAAAAGCTGATTTTCGCTTTTTATGCTGTTTTCACGCTAATACCTCTTTTCCGTGAACAATTTACTTTGAGAATTAACATCGCATGTTAAGTTGTTTTAGCTCGCCTTTTAGTTCGTCCGCCTTCCTTTTGACGATAAATGCTAGTTTTGAAGATACGCTATCGTTTTAAACCAAAGTTCATTTTTTCACTTCACAATGTCATTTTCATCTCTTTTAACGTCGGCAATATTGCTTTGACCATAACGCCTATATTTGTTGCAAAATTTAACTTAACTTTAATGAACAAAACTGTCTTTATACGCAAATTTCACGGCAGGGATGTCACAGTTCGCAGTTTTCATATTGACTCATTTTCCATAGAAACCGGTTATGCAAAGAATTTGCTTTTTACGCAAAATCCTCATTCCACTCGAAGTTTCTAAAACAAAGCTTGTTTTAAGTAAAAATCGCTATCTTGGCGTAAAAAGTTCGTTTTTTGCTATCTTGACGTAAAAAGCTGATTTTCGCTTTTTATCCTGTTTTCACACTAAAACTGCTTTTGCGCAAACAATTTGCTTTGAGAATTAGCATTAGCGTGTTTTAAGTAAAAATCGCTATTTTGGCGTAAAAAGTTCGTTTTTTGCTATCTTCAGGTAAAAAGCTGATTTTCGCTTTTTATGCTGTTTTCACGCTAAAACTTCTTTTCCCCAAGCAATTTAGTTTCAGAATTAATATCACATGTTAAGATATATTTAAGTTCGCCTTTTAGTGCGTCCGCCTTCCCTTTTGACGATAGAGGCTAGTTTTGAAGATACGCTATCGTTTTAAACCAAAGTACATTTTTTCACTTCACAATGTCATTTTCGTCTAGTTTAACCTCGGCAATCTTCCTTTGATCATTGTTGTAAATTCATACCATTGATGTCACAGGTCGCTATTTTCACATTAAGTCATTCTCAATAAGTTCCGGTTATACAAAAAATGAACATTTACGCAAAATCCTCATTGCACTCGAAGTATCTAAAACAAAGCTTGTTTTAAGTAAAAATCGCTCTTTTGGCGTAAAAAGTTCGTTTTTTGCTATCTTGACGTAAAAAGCTGATTTTCGCCTTTTATACTGTTTTCACACTAAAACTGCTTTTCCGCAAACAATTAGTTTGAAACCTTCCATTAGCTTGCTTTAAGTAAAAATAGTTATTTTGGCGCAAAAAGTTCGATTTTTACTAACTTCACGTAAAATGCTGATTTTCGCTTTTTGTGCTCTTTTCACGCTAAAACCTATTTCCGCAAACAATTTGCTTTGAGAATTAGCATTAGCGTGTTGTAGGTAAAAATCGCTATTTTGGCGTAAAAAGTTCCTTTTTCACTATTTTCAGGTGAAAAGCTGATTTTCGCTTTTTATGCTGTTTTCACGCTAATACTTCTTTTCCGTGAACAATTTACTTTGAGAATTAACATGTTAAGTTATGTTTTAGCTCGCCTTTTAGTTCGTCCGCCATCCTTTTGACGATAGAGGCTAGGTTCGAAGATACGCTATCGTTTTAAACCAAAGTACATTTTTTCACTTCACAATCTCATTTTCATCTCGTTTAACCTCGGCAATATTGCTTTGACCACAACGCCTATATTTGTTGTAAAATTTAACTTAACTTTAATCTACAAAACTCTCTTTATACGCAAAGTTCACGGCAGGGATGTCACAGTTCGCTGTTTTCATATTGACTCATTTTCCATAGAACCCGGTTATGCAAAGAATGTGCTTTTTACGCAAAATCCTCATTCCACTCGAAGTTTCTAATACAAAGCTTGTTTTAAGTAAAACGCTATTTTGGTGTAAAAAGTTCGTTTCTTGCTATCTTCCCGTAAAAAGCTGAGTTTCGATTAGTATTCTGTTTTCACGCCTAAACGTCTTTTCCGCAAACAATTTACCTTGAAAATTACCATTAGCTTGCCTTAAGTAAATATAGCTCTTTTGGCGTAAAAAGTTCGTTTTTTGCTAACCTCACCAAAAAAGCTGACTTTCGCTTTTTGTGCTGTTTTCACGCTAAAACTTCTTTTCCGCAAACAATTTACCTATGAGAATTAACATTAGCCTGTTTTATGTAAAAATCGCTATTGTGGCGCAAAAAGTTCGTTTTTTGCTATCTTCCCGTAAAAAGCTGAGTTTCGATTAGTATTCTGTTTTCACGCTAAAACGTCTTTTCCGCAAACAATTTACTGTGAAAATTACCATTAGCTAGTTTTATGAAAAAATAGCTATTTTGCGTAAAAAGTTGGATTTTTACTAACTTCACGTAAAATGCTGATTTTCGCTTTTGTGCTCTTTTCATGCTAAAACCTCTTTTCCGCAAACAATTTGCTTTGAGAATTAGCATTAGCGTGTTTTAAGTAAAAATCGCTATTTTGGCGTAAAAAGTTCGTTTTGTGCTATCTTCAGGTAAAAAGCTGATTTTCGCTTTTTATGCTGTTTTCACGCTAAAACTTCTTTTCCCCGAGCAATTTAGTTTCAGAATTAATATCGCATGTTAAGATATATTTAAGTTCGCCTTTTAGAGCGTCCGCCTTCCCTTTTGGCGATAGAGGCTAGTTTTGAAGATATGCTATCGTTTTAAACCAAAGTACATTTTTTCACTTCCCAATGTCATTTTCGTCTAGTTTAACCTCGGCAATCTTCCTTTGACCATTGTTGTAAATTCATACCATTGATGTCACAGGTCGCTATTTTCACATTAAGTCATTTTCAATAGGTTCCGGTTATGCAAAAAATGTACATTTACGCAAAATCCTCATTGCACTCGAAGTATCTAAAACAAAGCTTGTTTTAAGTAAAAATCGCTCTTTTGGCGTAAAAAGTTCGTTTCTTGCTATCTTGACGTAAAAAGCTTATTTTCGCCTTTTATACTGTTTTCACACTAGAACTGCTTTTCCGTAAACAATTAGTTTGAAAACTTCCATTAGCTTGCTTTAAGTAAAAATAGCTATTTTGGCGTAAAAAGTTCGTTTTTTGCTAAGTTCACGTAAAAAGCTGATTTTCGCTTTTTATGCTGTTTTCACGCTAAAACTTCTTCTCCGCGAACAATTTACTTTGAGAATGAACATCGCATGTTAAGTTATATTTTAGCTCACCATTCAGTTCGTCCGCCATCCTTTTGATGATAGAGGCTAGTTTTCAAAATACGCTATCATTATAAACCACAGTTCGTCTTTTCACTTCACAATGCCATTTTCGTGTCGTTTAACCTCGGCAATCTTCTTTTGACCATGATGAATGCATTTCTTGTAAAATGCATGTTTAATGAGCAATACTATCTGTATAGGCTAAGGAAGTCACAGGTCGCTGTTTTCACATTAAAAGTCCTTTTCCATAGATTCCGGTTATGCAAAAAATGTACTTTTACGCAAAATCATCATTCTCCTAGAAGTTTCTCAAACCAAGCTTGTTTTTACGTAAAAAGCGATAATTTGGCGTAAAAAGTTCGTTTTTTTTTTACTATCTTCGCATAAAAAGCTGGTTTCGCTTTCAATGCTGTTTTCACACTAAGACGTCTTTTCCACAATTTACTTTGAGAATTAACATTAGCTTGTTTTAAGTAAAAATCGCTGTTATAGCGTAAAAAAGTTGGTTTTTGCTAACCGCGTGAGATGCTGATTTTCGCTTTTTATGCTGTGACACGCTAAAACCTCTTTTCCGAAAATATTTTACTTTGACCATAAAGGCTGTATATGTTGTAAGTTCATATCATGGATGTCACAGGTCGCTCTTTTCACATTAAAAGTAATTTTCCATAGATTCCTTTTATGCAAATAATTTCCATTTACGCAAAATCCTCATTCCACTCGAAGTTCCTAAAACAAAGCTTGTTTTAAGTAAAAATCGCTCTTTTGCAGTAAAAAATTCGTTTTTTGCTATCTTGACGTAAAATGCTGATTTTCGCTTTTTATACTCTTTTCACGCTAAAACTTGTTTTCCGCAAACAATTTACTTTGAAAACTACCATTAGCTTGCTTTAAGTAAATATAGCTCTTTTGGCGTGAAAAGTTCGTTTTTTGCTATCGTCACGTAAAAAGAAAAAGCTGATTTTCGCTTTTTATGCTGTTTTCAAGCTAAAACCTCTTTTCCGCAAATAATTTACTGTGAGAATTAACATTAGCCTGTTTTAACTAAAAATCGCTATTTTGGCGTGAAAAGTTCGTTTTTTTGCTATCTTCCCGTAAAAAGCTGAGTTCACGCTAAAACGTCTTTTCCGCAAACAATTTACTTTGAGAATTACCATTAGCTAGTTTTATGTAAAAATAGCTATTTTGTCGTAAAAAGTTCGATTTTTACTAACTTCACGTAAAATGCTGATTTTCGCTTTTTGTGCTCTTTTCACGCTAAAACCTATTTCCGCAAACAATTTGCTTTGAGAATTGGCATTAGCGTGTTTTAAGTAAAAATCGCTATTTTGGCGTAAAAAGTTCCTTTTTCACTATCTTCAGGTGAAAAGCTGATTTTCGCTTTTTATGGTGTTTTCACGCTAATACTTCTTTTCCGTGAACAATTTACTTTGAGAATTAACATCGCATGTTAAGTTATGTTTTAGCTCGCCTTTTAGTTCGTCCGCCTTCCTTTTGACGATAAATGCTAGTTTTGAAGATACGCTATCGTTTTAAACCAAAGTTCATTTTTTCACTTCACAATGTCGTTTTCATCTCTTTTAACGTCGGCAATATTGCTTTGACCATAACGCCTATATTTGTTGTAAAATTTAACTTAACTTTAATGAACAAAACTGTCTTTATACGCAAAATTCACGGCAGGGATGTCACAGTTCGCTGTTTTCTTATTGACTCATTTTCCATAGAAACCGGTTATGCAAAGAATGTGCTTTTACGCAAAATCCTCATTCGACTCGAAGATTCTAAAACAAAGCCTGTTTTAAGTAAAACGCTATTTTGGCGTAAAAAGTTCGTTTTTTGCTATCTTCGCTTTAAAAGATCATTTTCGCTTTTTATGCTGTTTTCACGCTAATACTTCTTTTCCGTGAACAATTTACTTTGAGAATTAACATCGCATGTTAAGTTATATTTTAGCTCGCCTTTTAGTTCGTCCGCCTTCCTTTTGACGATAAATGCTAGTTTTGAAGATACGCTATCGTTTTAAACCAAAGTTCATTTTTTCACTTCACAATGTCATTTTCATCTCTTTTAACATCGGCAATCTTGCTTTGACCATAAGGCGTATATTTGTTGTAAAATTTAACTTTAATGAACAAAACTGTCTTTATACGCAAAATTCACGGCAGGGATGTCACATTTCGCTGTTTTCATATTGACTCATTTTCCATAGAAACCGGTTATGCAAAGAATGTGCTTTTACGCAAAATCCTCATTCCACTCGAAGTTTCTAAAACAAAGCTTGTTTTAAGTAAAACGCTATTTTGGTGTAAAAAGTTCGTTTCTTGCTATCTTCCCGTAAAAAGCTGAGTTTCGATTAGTATTCTGTTTTCACGCTAAAACGTCTTTTCCGCAAACAATTTACCTTGAAAATTACCACTAGCTTGCTTTAAGTAAATATAGCTCTTTTGGCGTAAAAAGTTCGTTTTTTGCTAACCTCACCAAAGAAGCTGATTTTCGCTTTTTGTGCTGTTTTCACGCTAAAACTTCTTTTCCGCAAACAATTTACCTATGAGAATTAACATTAGCCTGTTTTATATAAAAATCGCTATTTTGGCATAAAAAGGTCGTTTCTTGCTATCTTCCCGTAAAAAGCTGAGTTTCGATTAGTATTCTGTTTTCACGCTAAAACGTCTTTTCCGCAAACAATTTACTGTGAAAATTACCATTAGCTAGTTTTATGAAAAAATAGCTATTTTGGCCTAAAAAGTTCGATTTTTACTAACTTCAGGTAAAAAGCTGATTTTCGCTTTTTATGCTGTTTTCACGCTAAAGCTTCTTTTCCGTGAACAATTTACTTTGAGAATTAACATCGCATATACTTTAGCTCGCCTTTTAGTTCGTCCGCCTTCCTTTTGACGATAAAGGCTAGTTTTGAAGATACGCTATCGTTTTAAACCAACGTTTATTTTTTGACTTCACAATGTCATTTTCATCTCGTTTAACGTCGGCAATCTTGCTTTGACCATAACGCCTATATTTGTTGTAAAATTTAACTTTAATGAACAAAACTATCTTTATACGCAAAATTCACGGCAGGGATGTTACAGGTCGCTGTTTTCATATTGACTCATTTTCCATAGAAACCGGTTATGCAAAGAATGTGCTTTTACGCAAAATCCTCATTCCATTCGAAGTTTCTAAAACAAAGCCTGTTTTAAGTAAACTCTATTTTGGCGTAAAAAGTCCGTTTTTTGCTATGTTCCGGTAAAAAGCTGAGTTGCGATTAGAATTCTGTTTTCACGCTAAAACTTCTTTTCCCCGAGCAATTTACTTTCAGAATTAATATCGCATGTTAAGATATATTTGAGTTCGCCTTTTAGTGCGTCCGCCTTCCTTTTGACGATAGAGGCTAGTTTTGAAGATACGCTATCGTTTTAAACCAAAGTACATTTTTTCACTTCGGTGTTTTTCTGTAGGAATCCACTTTAGACCCAGTTAGCGATTCAAACGACAGATCTGCATTACTTTGTTGTTCCTTGTTTATAGTGATGGTGCAGTTATTAGAAGAGAAATATCTGGAACAATAGAAAATATTACTGAAAACTTATTCTAGATTGTGAACTTCACCATTAGTAAACGGAACAAGATCATCGCAATAAATTTTGGTTTTTAAATTACATCCCACATTTTGTTTGTAGTTTGTTGTTTACGTTATGCAAAACATGTCTATTTTTACTTTATTTATTTATTTGCCACCTAAATCACCTATTTACTTGTTATCTCCCTTGATAGAAATAACTGAAATGCAATCAATCCTCTTTGCTATGAGCTCCAAATGATACAAAGTTCTTTGCATTACTTAATCTTTTCTTTGCGACATACCAATGTTTGCACTCGCAATGCAATGGCACCAATAAGACGAAGCGTTTATCCCGTACAGTTTACACTATTCCAACCTAAACAATTTTCCGCCTTTTTCGACTTTACTTCTTCTTATTCCTCGTCTTTTTCCACTTTTTAACATACATAATTAAGTACAACTTAAAAGTATCATGATAAATTTATGCATTATAAAAGTAGATGTAGTAGTGGTCAGAAGAGAAATTCTGAGTGAATGGGGAATATTTATCAGAATTAACTCTAGATGGCGCTACTTCGCTATTCTTAAACGAAACAAAATCTTCGCCGTAAATTGTTATATTTACTTCATATTTGACATTTTTATTGCAGTTTATTTTTAGGTTCTGCTATATCATATATTTATATGTTATTTGTCTGTCGTTTCTTGTTTATGAGAAGAAACATCATGAGAAGAAACAATCTGGAAGTACAGGGAGTAGTACCCAAAATTAAATCTAGTGGGCGCTACTTCGCCATTCGCAAACAAAACAAGATCATCGCGGTAAATCTTGATATTTAACACACATTCGGAAATTTTCTTGCTGTTCATTGTTCATGCTATGCAGCATCTTATTTCATTCTATTTATTTGTTATCTCCCGAGATAGAAATAAGTTAAACGCAATCAAACCTCTTTGTATGATGCCAAAATGGTTCAAATTCGGATTTTAGTTATTCTGCAACTGGGGATGAATTTTATGTATTACACAGCTACAATTAAGTTAATCAATTTAAAGCTTTCTAGTAAACTATAAAAATTGCCTTTTATTTGGTGTATATGTAAAGAGATGATGGTTTTCCGATAGTATTGGCCTCCTTACTACATTCCCTTTGTATGTTCAAAACATAAAATGCGAATACGTACTTCCCACTTGAGTAATGTGTAAGTAATGGAAAACTCATACACGTAACTAGGAACATCCCGGAAATGGATAATTACATAAAATTGGCATACATTTTGTAGTTTATTTGGAGCTGTATGTTTTACGTAATAAGATTGTGTGTATCTTTTATGATTTACGGTTATATAACAATTATTCCACAAGAATAGTATTTCAAGTGCTATTTGTAGAAAATATGAAATACAAAACGTTTCATTATTTATGAACATATCTTAAAAACTAAGTATTTTAATATTCTCTTGAAAGGTCAACATTCTTTGAAAACTTTTTCATGCAAACAACAATTTGCGACAAGGGAATTTTTTGAATTGTTGTCAGCCACATTTTGGGAAGCACGTTGAACATAAGCGCCGAAACAGACTTTTTCCTTTTTGAGAGCTACTGATAGACTGTGCTGTGAAAGACACACACAAACCCACTACATGGATCTAATAATTATTTGGGGGACTTTGAAATGTTTAATCCTAGTGAAATCTGGCATCCAATTTTTGTGCAGAATTCCTTACCACTTGTGCCTACTATCTACGTGATAAGGAAAGTGAACCTGGACACAGTCATGCAGTATCATGAAAAATATCTGAAGTTTTTCACTAGTTATTTGCAAACCACTTAAATGACTTGAAAATGTTGCAGCACGGCCTCATTCTTCAGTTGCGAGTTTGTTCTTAGACTCGCATTGAAAATCTGAAGCTTTCACTTAACACAACTGCATTGTGAATATTTCTGACATCTGTAAAATCTAAAACCGTTTAACTCTTTTTGACATAACAAGTGCCATTCGAAATTTGCATTATTGTGCTACATCCAAAGTTTCTTCGAGCATTCACTTAATAGTTATTTATGGGGCTTGAGAAGTAACTTCAGGTTTATTAGCGAGTGAAACCTTCAAGGTCTGAGGCATTAAACATCAAACCTGGCTAGCTCAATACGTATTTTATCCATTACCAAAAAAAAAACACTTGAATTTATAAGCTTTTATTTATCTTTATCGCGTCTACTGAAGGGTATAGGATAATCTAAATAAAACAAAATCCTACAATCATTTTAGACCCATCTCACGATTCCAACGTTGAGCGTGCGTATTTCTTTTCTATTTAAGGTCATGAAGAAACAGTAATCTGAAAAAAAACTGGAAGAGTAAGGAATATTACTGAAAATTAATTTCACATTGCGCCAATTCATCATCTGTAAAGCAAACAAGGTCTTCGTGCTATATTTTGATATTTAGTTGACATTTCACATATTAGTTTCTCTTTTCTATTATTAATTATTTACTTATATATTTGATATCTTATAAATAAATATAGCTGGAAGGCAATCGCCCTCTTGACTAGAATCTCCCAATGATTCAAATCACTTTATCAAGTTTACCCTTTCCTTCCGCGAACTTGTCTTATTTTTGTCAATTGGACCTTGATTATGTTTTAGTTACTTTGTTATCATCCAGAGTTTGGGTGTGACTTGCTACATTTTAAACTTCTTTATTTAAGACTTTATTTCTTTTATTGGTTTCTTTCTTGCTTCCATTCTTGATTTCGTCCTTACTTTATTTGTTTCCTTCTTTCAACTTTCATTTGTGTCTTCCTTTCTTTCCCTCCTTCATCTTAACGGCAGTGAGAGTATTTTGGACATAGATATTTGTTTCTAAACCTTCGCGCTAGATGAATTAGGATTTTATGAACAGAAAAATAACACAATTATTCCTGCAATGTTTAAATTCAGAAAATTTTGAATGTGTTTTTTCTGTAGTACTCCACTTTAGAACTAGTTAGCGATTCAAACGACAGATCTGCATAATTTTGTTGTTGTTTGTTTATAGTGATGATGCAGTTATTAGAAGAAACCATGTGTAAAGTTGGCAATATTACTCAAAACTAATTCTAGATTGTGTAACTTCATCATTAGTAAACGAAGCAAGACCATCGCAATAAATTTTTGTTTTTAAATTGCATGCGATATTTTGTTTGCAGTTTGTTGCTTATGTTATGCAAATTGTGTATCATTTTACTTTACTTATTTATATACCATGTTAATCATTTATTTACTTATCTCCCAAGATAGAAATAACTGCAGCGCGATCAATCCCCTTTGCTACGAGCTCCAAGAGATACAAAGTTCTTTGCATTTTTTTAATTGTTCCTTTCACGATATTCAATTGTTTCTACTCGCAATGCAATGGCGCCAATAAGACGAAGCGTTTACCTCGTAGAATTTACAGTGTTCCAAAATAAACAATTTTGTGCTGTTGTTTCACCTTACTTCTTCTTACTTCTCGTCTTCTTTTTTCCTTATTCGACTTTTTAAATACATATTTAAGTACAGCTCAAAAGCATCATGATAAATTTAGGCAGTATAGAAGCAGATGTAGTAGTGGTCAGATTAGAAAAACTGAGGCAGTAGCGAGTAGTTCCCAGAATTAAATCTATGGCGCTGCCTTGCTATTCTTAAACGAAGCAAGATCTTCGCCGAAAATTCTTATATTTGCTTGGTACTTGACGTTTTGGATGCTGTTTAGTTTTAGGTTATGCTACATCATATATATAACTTGTTTGTTGTATTTGTTTATGATATTGACTCTATCATCAGAAGAACAATCTCTAGGTACAGGAAGTAGTACTCAAAATTAAATCTAGTGGGCACTACCCCGCCATTCGTAAACAAAACAAGATCATCGCGGTAAATCTTAATATTAAATTGACTGTCGACACTCTGGCTCCTGTTCATTGTTCACGCTATGAAACATATTATTTCGTTCTATTTATTTGTTATCTCCCGAGATAGAACTGAGTGAAACGCAATCAACTGCTTTGTTCGGCGACAAAATTGTTCTTACCCTTTTGCCGCCTTTTACACTTTCCTTTCACGCCCTTCAACTGTTTATACTCATAATTCAATGGCGTGAAAAAGACGAACTGTTTAATTGGCAGAATTTGCAGTGGATAAGTCAAACGAATTTTCAATGCTTCTACTCTATCCCCCCTATACCTTTTATAAAACCCATACTTACATTCTTAAGTTATCGTAATGACTTTAAGCAATTGCAAAGGAAATGAAGCAGTAATCAGGAGGTAAAAATCTTGAAGAATAGGAAAGTCTACCCCAAACTAATTCAAGAGCGCACCACTTCACAATTCATAATTGAATCGAGATTATTTCTGATATTTAATTCACGTGCGACATTTTGTTTGCCTTACACAGATCATCTATTGAAGTTTATTATTTATTTACTTCATAAATTTATGTATCTGTGTTTGTTAACTAATTAACTAATTTGTTTGTTACGCTACCTAATAGCTAGTGGCCGCTACTTCGCCATCCGTAAACAGAACAAGATCATCGCGGTAAATCTTGATATTTAACTTAAATTCGAAAATTTGCTTGATGTTCATTGTACATGGTATGCAACATTTTATTTCATTATATTTATTTGTTATCTCTTTGAGACAGAAATCAAACCTCTTTGTACGACGCCAAAGTGGTTCAAATCACTTTGCCGCCTTTCACTCTTTCCTTTCACGTTCTTCAGTTTTTATACTTTGGTGTTACCCGACATTCGTCTTTCAGGTTAAGGGAAGCCCACAGAAAAAATCTTATTCAGGTAACTCACTCTGACCGGGTTGGAACTCGGGACCTCTTGAACGTGAGGCAGACACGCTACCGCCACGCTATGGAGGCGGGCTTATTTTGTTAAGAATGGAGAATTTGGGGGGACTGCCGAACCCGAAAGAGTATACATGTCCTTCAGATTCAGCAGGCACAGCAAATTATGGGTCATCGCTGTCTTATATAACCATTTGGAACCATTCTGTCCATAACGTCCTCAGTCCACAATCGAAATATACCGTGTTCCAATCCCCTTAGGCTGCAGACCCAACTGGGTATCCCACATACGATAGTTCTTACTTGTCTCACATAGTTTGTCAACCTAAGATTCAACGTTAGGTCCAAAATCATTTAAATATGATACTCACGTATAAAAGCGCATCGTCTGCCATGTACCGGTAGAGCCAATATAGCCTTTGGGGCCGAGCGCTATAGCCAATACAGGGCACGAGTACAAGCTATGGAATATTAAAGATAACACAAGTGAGGTATTTGCTAACATATGGCTTCTGATATTATCACATTATTAAAGTAAAATAAACAAAGACGAATTGCGGGAAGGTTAATAAACAATGATAGTGTATTTTATAATTGCGGAGAAACAGAATATAGCTGTAGTGATTGGAAGGATAAACAACAATCTGTAGTTCGTATTCCTTGTAGTTTAAGGAAAAAAGAAATGTACAGAAAGTATAGAATGCGGGACATATAAGATGTTTTAGCATAGATTAATAACTCGAACCAACTATAGATAGAGTTACATTTAAAATAACGTAGGAACAAAATAAGAAATGTGCAAGTAGAATGAAAAGGGATAGAATAAAAGACAAAACTATACTGGAAACAAATAGCTGAAGGGAAAGAAGGAAATTGCTACACAATCAGAAGGAGATATTAATGGTGCATTCTCAGAACAAAGAGTAATGATTTCCGCACGAATTACTTCCAAACCAAATGAATTACAAGACATTCAATGTGCACGTTGCATTGATGACCTCGGAACCTAGACAATAGTACCATAGATGGATCAGAAACTTCAAATATATAGCAGTTAGTGTAGATTTAAAGCTAACATGGGAAAACCAATTAAAATAAATGCAGAAAATGTGCAAGAAAGACTAACAGTGCTTTAAAGAAGGACAGGCAGCAAATATGGCTACTCCAAAGGCATCCTATATATAACAAATTGTGTATAAAAATATAACAAGTTCTAACTTAAAACTTCACTTATGTTATGATATTTTTCTTATAAATTGATGTTATAACAACAACATATTAACATCTAGCGTTCGTAAAGGTGACAACAGCTTTGCTTCCGGTTTAGGGTATGTAAACAACTTACATGAAACTGCGATCCCGGACAATTTATAAGAAAAGTATCATCAATTCTTATAAGTTAAGTGAAGTCTTAAGCTACAGATGGTTATATTTGTATACATTTGTATGCTTCATTGTTAATAGTTTCATATTATGCGTATATATAAATTGGGTATAAACGTATCTGACAGGACGAAATTCGCACAGCCAATAAAAAGTTTCCTGGACATATCTATATAGATAAAACAAATTCGAATTTTACTTATTCTGCAATTGGGGATCACGTTTATGTATTACATACTTACAATTAAGTTAATCAATTTAAAGCTTTCTGCTAAACAATAAATGTAGTCTTTTACTTTGGTATATATATTATACAAAGATTCTGGTTTTCCGAGAGTACTGGCCTCCTAATTACATTCTCTTTGCATGGTCAAAACATAAAATGCGAATCCCTACTTCCCACTTGAGAAACGTGTAAGTAATGGAAAACTCAAACACCTAACTAGGAATATCTCTGAAATGGACAACTATATCAAATTAGCATAAATTGTGTGGTTTATTTGGAGCTGTATGTTTTAATTATTGAGATTGTGTGTATCATTTAAGATTTACCCGTTATATAAACATTGTCTCACATGAATAGTACTTCAGATTATTCATGAACATATCTTTAAAATTACGTATTTTAATACGCTTTTGAAATGTAAACATTCTTTGAAAACTTTTCCATCCAAACAATAATTTGCGAGGAGAGAATTTTTTGAATTGTTGTGAGCCGCATTTTGGGAAACACGTTGAACATGAGCGCCGAAAATGCCTTTTCCTTTTTGAGAGCTACTGATAGACAGACTGTTCTGTGAAAGACACACACAAACCCAATACATGGACCTAATAATTATTTGGGGGACTTTGAAGTGTGTAATCCTAGTTAAATCTGGCATCCAATTTTTGTGTAGAATTCCTTACCACTTGTGTCTACTATCTACGTGATAAAGAAAGTAAACCTGATTACAATCATGCAGTGTCATGAACAATATCTTAAATTCAGCAATACTTATTTCCAATCCACATAAATGACCTGAAAATGTTGCAGTCCGGCCTCACCTTCAGTTGCAATTTGGTTCTTAGACTTACACGGAAAATCTGATACGTTCACTTAACACAATTGCATTGTGATTATTTCTGACACCTGTATACCTTAACACTGTTGCTCACTCTTTGACATAACGAATGACAATGGAAAGTTGGGATAATTTTGCTGCATCCAACATTTCTTCTAGCATTCACTAAATAGTTATTTATGGGGCTTGACATTTATGTTGAGGATTATTTGAGAGTGAAAACTTTAACGTCCGAGACATTAAACATTAAACCTGGCTAACCCAATACGTAATTTTATCCACAAAAAAAGCCAAAAATCTACTTGAATTTATAAGCTTTTCTTTATCTTATTGCGTCTACTGAAGGGTAGAGAATAATCCAAATAAAAGAACATCCTAGAATCACTTCAGATCCAACTCACAATTCCAACGTTAGAGGTGCCAAACTATTTCTCTTTTCCATTTAAGGTAATTATGAAACAGTAATCGGAAGAAAAAGTCTGCAACAGTAAGGATTATTATTGAAAACTAACTTGAAATTGCGCTTATTCATCATTTGTAAAGCAAACAAGATCTTCGTGCTATATTTTGATATTTAGTTGACATTTCACATATTAGTTGCTCTTTTCTAACATTATGTATTTATTATTTGTTTGTTTGTTACCTCCTAAATAAATATAGATGAAAGGCAATTGCCCTCTTGGCTAGAATCTCCCAATGATTCAAAATCACTTTATCAAGTTTACTCTTTGCTTCCATGAACTTGTATTGTTTTTGTAAATTGGATTTTGATTATGTTTTAGCAACTTTGTTATCACTCAGA
Organism: Mantis religiosa; assembly: GCA_030765055.1. Lineage (NCBI taxonomy): Eukaryota > Metazoa > Arthropoda > Insecta > Mantodea > Mantidae > Mantis > Mantis religiosa. Next base: position 253,827,539 of record CM060948.1, on the reverse strand, counting down.
GCTTGTGCCTGATTGGCTACATTTTTAAACTTCTGTATTTCAGACTTTGTTTCTGTTATTCCTTTCTTTCTTCATTTCTTTCTTTCTTTCTTCCTTTCTTTCTTTCTTTTCTTTCTTTCTTTCTTTCTTTCCTTCTTTCTTTCTTTCTTTCTTTCTTTCTTTCTTTTTTTCTTTCTTTCTTTCTTTCTTTCTTTCTTTCTTTCTTTCTTTCTTTCTTTCTTTCTTTCTTTCTTTCTTTCTTTCTTTCTTTCTTTCTTTCTTTCTTTCTTTCTTTCTTTCTTTCTTTCTTTCTTTCTTTCTTTCTTTCCTTCCTTCCTTTTTTATTTCTTTCTTTCCTTTCCTTTCTTCTTTCAAAATCTCTTTCTGTGTTTCTATCTTTCCCTCCTTCATCTTAACGGCAGTGAGATTATTTTGGAAATAGATATTTGTTTTTAAACCATCGCAAGAGACGAATCAGGATTTTATGAAAAGAAAAATAACAAAAATGTTCCGGAAAAGTTTGTATTATGATAATTTTGAGTGTGTTTTTTTTATAGGACACAACTTTAGACTCAGCTAGCTATTCAAACGACATAAAAGCATAATTTTGTTGTTGTTTGTTTATAGTGAAGATGCAGTTATCAGAAGTAAAATATCTGGAATAATAGGACATATTACTTAAAACGGATTCTAGACTGTGATATTTCACCATTGGTAAACGGAACAAGATCATCACAGTAAATTTTAGTTTTGAAATTACATCCCACATTTTGTTTGCAGTTTGTTGTTTGCGTTATGCAAATTATGTATATTTTTACTTTAATTATTTATTTACCACCTTATGTGTTTAGTTACTTGCTATCTCCCCAGATACAATTAACTGAAACGCAATCAACTCACTTTGCTATTAGCCCAAAATGATACAAAGTTCTTTGTATTTTTTAATCTTTTCTTTCGCGATATTCAACTGTTTCAGCTCGCAATGCAATGGTACCAGTAAGACGAAGGGTTACCAGGTAGAATTTACAGTGTTCCAAACAAATCAAACTTTCGTCATTTTTCACTTTGCTCCTTCTTATTCTTCGTCTTCTTTTTTCCTTTTTAGACTTTTAACTACATATTTAGGCACAATTCAGACGCACCATGACAAATTTAAGTCGTATAGAAGCAGATGAAATAGTGGTTGGAAGAGAAAATCTGAGGGAATAGGGAATAGTTCTCACAACTAACTCTAGATGGCCCTACTTCGCTATTTTCAAACGAAACGGGATATTCGCCGTAAACTTCTATATTTACTTGACATTTGACATTTTGGTTGCGGTTTATTTTTAGTTTATGCAACAAAATTTGGTTATATACTATCTGTTTTTTTCTTGTTTATGATCATGATGCTGTCATGACAAGGAACAATCTGGAGGTACAGAAAGCAGTACTCTAAATTAAATATAGTGGGCGCCACTTCGCCGAAAACAAAACAAGATCATCGCGGTAAATCTTAATATTAAATTGACAGTAGACACTTTGGCTGCTATTCATTGTCCACGCTATGCAACATTTTATTTCATTCTATTTGTTTTCTGCCGAGATAGAACTAAGTTAAACGCAATCAAACCTCTTTGTTCGGCGCCAAAACGGTCAAATC
>CM060948.1:253783418-253818418 GCA_030765055.1 Mantis religiosa | reverse complement strand
TCTTTAAGAAGCAGTTTGCTCCGAAAGTGGTCGTTCGCCCATGTTCGAATTCGATTTCGATTCCGATTTCGATTTCGATTTCGAATTCGATTTCGAATTCGATTTCGATTTCTATTTCGATTTTTATTTCGATTTCGATTTCGATTTCCGATTTCGATTTTGATTTCGATGGCGATTTCGATTTCGAGTTCGATTCGATTTCGATTTCGAATTCGATTTCGATATTTCGATTTCGATTTCCGATTTCGATTTCGATGGCGCGTTGCTCCGAGCCTAGAAGGCGGCATTTCTGGCCCTCGAGCGGCGAGGCCTCAACTGCCGGCATGGTTCCGAGACGAACTCCCGGGGAACTTGGAAATTTTTCGCTCGGAGTTGGACTTTGAAAAATTTTGATCGAAGTGAAAAAAATGTTTTTTTTTAAAAAATGTGAAACATGCATCAGTGGCACTCGTAAAAATAATTTTTTAAGAACATTAAATATATATCAGGCGCATTCTTTTAGAAGGGGAAACTCTTACCAAGCACAACTTTGGCAATTATCCCCGTATTTCAATAGCGCGTTGCACCAGACCTACAATACGACAATTCCGGCCCTCGGGCAGGCTTCCGAGACGAACTCCCTGCTGGATTTGGAAATTTTTCGCTCGGAGTTGGACTTTGAAAAAATTTGTTCGGACCGACGAAAACAGTTTTTGTTAAATGCGAAACACGCACCATTGGTGTTCGTTTGATAAAGAAAACAAATCCTAAGCCTCCTTTTTGCTAATTTGTCCCTCTTTCATTAACCTTTTGCGCCGATTTGGACTTAGAAAGAGTTTCGATATTTTGCAAAAATAATTTTTTTAAACACATTAAATATACATCAGAGGCATTCTTTTAGAAGGGAAAATTCATCCCAAGAACAATTTTGGCAAATTTCCCCGTTTTTCGATGGCGCGTTGCACCAGACCTACGGGACAATTCCGGCCCTCGGGCGGCGTGGCCTCAACTGCCGGCATAGCTCCGAGACGAACTCCCGGGGGACTTAAAAATTTTTCGCTCGGAGTTGGACTTTGAAAAATTTTGATCGAAGTGAAAATTTTTTTTGAAAATGTGAAACATGCATCATAGGCATTCGCTTGATAAGGCAAACACATCCTAAGGTTCGCTTTTGCTAATTTGACCCTCTTTAAGTAGCAGTTTGCTCCGAAAGTGGTCGTTCCCCCATGTACTACGCGGCTGGGCTTAGAACATTTTCGCTCGGAGCTGGACTTTTAACTTTTCTCAGACCGAAAAAAAGCTTTTTTGATAAATGTGTAACATGCATCCTTGGTGATCGTTTGATAAAGAAAACACATCCTAAGCCTCCTTTTTGCTAATTTGTCCCTCTTTCGTTAACCTTTTGCGCCGATTTGGACTGAGAAATAGTTTGGATATTTTGCAAAACACATCCTAAGCCTCGTTTTTGCTAACTTGACCCTCTTTCATTAACCTTTTGCGCCGATTTGGACTTAGAAAAAGTTTCGATATTTTGCAAAAATAATTTTTTAAAAAACATAAAATATACATTACAGGCATTCTTTTAGAAAGGGAAACTCATCCCAAGAACAATTTTGGCTAATTTTCCACGTTTTTCGATGGCGCGTGGCACCGAGTCAAGAAGACGACTCTTCCGGCCCTCGGATCGCGAGGCCTCAACTGCCGGCATGGTTGCGAGACGAACTCCCGGCTGCGTAAAAGTCGCTATTTTGGCGTAAAAATTTCGTTTTTTGCTATCTTCAGTAAAAAGCTGATTTTCGCTTTTTATGCTCTTTTCACGCTAAAACTTCTTTCCGTGAACAATTTACTTTGAGAATTAACATCGCATGTTAAGTTATATTTTAGCTCGCCTTTTAGTTCGTCCGCCTTCCTTTTGACGATAAAGGCTAGTTTTGAAGATACGCTTTCGTTTTTAACCAAAGTTCATTTTTTCACTTCACAATGTCATCTTCATCTCGTTTAACCTCGGCAATCTTGCTCTGACCATAACGCCTATATTTGTTGTAAAATTTAACTTTAATGAACAAAACTGTCTTTATACGCAAAATTCACGGCAAGGATGTCACAGGTCGCTGTTTTCATATTGACTCATTTTCCATAGAAACGGGTTATGCAAAGAATGTGCCTTTACGGAAAATTCTCATTCCACTCGAAGTTTCTAAAACAAAGCCTGTTTTAAGTAAAACGCTATTTTGGCGTAAAAAGCAGGTTTTTTGCTATCATCACGTAAAAAGCTGATTTTCGCTTTTTATACTGTTTTCACGGTTATAGTTCTTTTCCGCGAACAATTTACTTTGAGAATAAACATCGCATGTTAAGTTATATTTTAGCTCACCATTTACTTCGTCCGCCTTCCTTTTGACGATAGAGGCTAGTTTTCAAAATAGGCTATCGTTCTTAACCACAGTTCGTTTTTTCACTTCACAATGTCATTTTCGTCTCGTTTAACATCGGCAATCTTCTTTTGACCATGAAGAATGCATTTCTTGTAAAATGCATGTTTAATGAACAAAACTATCTGTATAGGCAACAGACGTATCATAGAAGTCACAGGTCGCTGTCTCCACAATAAAAGTCATTTTCTATAGATTCCGGTTATGCAAAAGATGTACTTTTACAAAAAATCATCATTCCCCTCGAAGTTTCTCAAACCAAGCTTGTTTTTACGCAAAAAGCGATAATTTGGCGTAAAAAGTTCGGTATTTTTACTATCTTCGCTAAAAAGCTGGTTTCGCTTTTAATGCTTTTTTCACACTAAAACGTCTTTTCCGCAAACAATTTACATTGAGAATTAACATTAGCTTGTTTTAAGTAAAAATCGCTATTTTGGCATAAAAAGTTCGTTTTTTGCTAACCCCGTGAGATGCTGATTTTCGCTTTTTATGCTGTGTCACGCTAAAACCTCTTTTCCGCAAATAATTTACTATGAGAATTAACATTAGCCTGTTTTAAGTAAAAATCGCTATTTTGACGTAAAAAGTTCGTTTTTTGCTATCTTCCCGTAAAAAGCTGATTTTCGATTTGTATTCGGTTTTCACGCTAAAACCTCTTTTCCGCAAATAATTTACTATGAGAATTAACATTAGCCTGTTTTAAGTAAAAATCGCTATTTTGGCGTAAAAAGTTCGGTTTTTGCTATCTTCCCGTAAAAAGCTGATTTTCGATTGGTATTCTCTTTTCACGCTAAAATGTCTTTTTCGCAAACAATTTACTTTGAAAATTACCATTAGCTAATTTTATGTAAAAATAGCTATTTTGGCGTAAAAAGTTCGATTTTTACTAACTTCACGTAAAATGCTGATTTTCGCTTTTTGTGCTCTTTTCACGCTAAAACCTATTTCCGCAAACAGTTTGCTTTGAGAATTAGCATTAGCGTGTTTTAAGTAAGAATCGCTATTTTGGCGTAAAAATTTCGTTTTTTGCTATCTTCAGGTAAAAAGCTGATTTTCGTTTTTTATGCTGTTTTCACGCTAAAACCACTTTTCCGTGAACAATTTACTTTGAGAATTAACATCGCATGTTAAGTTATATTTTAGCTCGCCTTTTAGTTCGTTCACCTTCCTTTTGACGATAAAGGCTAGTTTTGAAGATACGCTTTCGTTTTAAACCAAGGTTCATTTTTTCACATCACAATGTCATTTTCATCTCGGTTAACCTCGGCAATCTTGGTTTGACCATAACGCCTATATTTGTTGTAAAATTTAACTTTAATGAACAAAACTGTCTTTATACGCAAAATTCACGGCAGGGATGTCACAGGTCACTGTTTTCATATTGACTCATTTTCCATAGAAAAAGTTATGCAAAGAATGTGACTTTACGCAAAATCCTCATTCCACTCGAAGTTTCTAAAACAAAGCCTGTTTTAAGTAAAACGCTATTTTGGCTTAAAAAGTTCGTTTTTTGCTATCTTCACGTATAAAGCTGATTTTCGCTTTTTATGCTGTTTTCACGCTAAAAGTTCTTTGCGGCGAACAATTTACTTTGAGAATTAACATGGCATTTTAAGATATATTTTAGCTCGCCTTTTAGTTCGTCCGCCTTCCTTCTGAAGATCGGGGCTAGTTTTGAAGATCCGCTATCGTTTTAAACCAAAGTTCATTTTTTTTCACCTCACAATGTCATTTCCGTCTCGGTTAACCTCGGCAATCTTCTTTTGACCATGACGAATGCATTTCTTGTAAAATGCATGTTTAATGAACAAAAGTCTTTACGCAAAATTCATATCACGGAAGGCACAGGTCGCTGTTTTCACATTCACTCATTTTCCATAGATACCGGTTACGCAAAGAATGTGGTTCTACGCAAAATCCCCATTCCACTAGAAGTTTCTAAAATAATGCTTGTTTTAAGTACAAATCGCTATTTTTGCCTAAAAAGTTCGTTTTTTGCTAACTTCCTGTAAAAAAAAGGTATTCGCTTTTCATGCTGTTTTCACGCTAAAACTACTTTTCCCCGAACAATTTACTTTCAGAATTAATATGGCATGTTAGGATATATTTGAGTTCGCCTTTTAGTGCGTCCGCCTTCCTTTTGACGATAGAGGCTAGTTTTGAAGATACGCTATCGTTTTAAACCAAAGTACATTTTTCACTTCACAATGTCATTTTCGTGTCGTTTAACCTCGGCAATCTTCCTTTAACCATTGTAAATTCATACCATGGATGTCACAGGCCGGTCTTTTCACATTAAAAGTCATTTTCCATAGGTTCCGGTTATGCAAAAAATGTACATTTACGCAAAATCCTCATTCCACTCGAAGTTTCTAAAACAAAGTTTGTTTTAAGTAAAAATCGCTATTTTGGCGTAAAAAGTTCGTTTTTTGCTATCTTGACGTAAAAAGCTGATTTTCGCTTTTTATCCTGTTTTCACGCTAAAACTGCTTTTGCGCAATTAGTTTGAAAATCACCATTAGCTTGCTTTAAGTAAAAATAGCTCTTTTGGCGTAAAAAGTTCGTTTTTTTCTAAGTTCACGTAAAAAGCTGATTTTCGCTTTTCGTGTTGTTTTCACGCTAAAAATTATTTTCCGCAAACAATTTACTTTGAGAATTACCATTAGCTTGTTTTAAGTAAAAATAGCTATTTTGGCGTAAAAGGTTCCTTTATTGCTATCTTCACGTAAAAAGCTGATTTTCGCTTTTTATGCTGTTTACACGCTAAAACTTCTCCGCGAGCAATTTACTTTGAGAATGAACATCGCATGTTAAGTTATATTTTAGCTCACCATTTAGTTCGTCCGCCATCCTTTTGACGATAGACGATAGTTTACAAAATACGCTATCGTTATAAACCACAGTTCGTCTTTTCACTTCACAATGCCATTTTCGTCTCGTTTAACCTGGGCAATCTTCTTTTGACCGTGAAGAATGCATTTCTTGTAAAACGCTTGTTTAATGAGCAATACTATCTGTATAGGCTAAGGAAGTCACAGGTCGCTGTTTTCACAATAAAAGTCCCTTTCCATAGATTCCATTTATCCAAATAATGTCCATTTACGCAAAATCCTCATTCCAAAACACATCCTAAGGTTTGCTTTTGCTAATTTGTCCCTCTTTAAGTAGCAGTTTGCTCCGAAAGTGGTCGTTCCCCCATGTACCACGCGGCTGGACTTAGAAAATGTTCGCTCGGAGTTGCACTTTAAATTTTCTCAGACCGAAAGAAGTTTTTTTGATAAATGTGAAACATGCATCCTTGGTGATCGTTTGATAAATCGATTTCGATTTCGATTGCGATTTCGATTTCGATTTCGATTCGATTTAGATTTCGATATTTCGATTTCGATTTCCATTTCGATTTCGATTTTTATTTCGATTTCGATTTCGATGGCGCGTTGCACCGAGCCTAGAAGACGGCCTTTCTGGCCCTCGAGCGGCGAGGCCTCAACTGCCGGCATGGTTCCGAGACGAACTCCCGGGGAACTTGGAAATTTTTCGCTCGGAGTTGGACTTTGAAAAATTTTGATCGAAGTGAAAAAAATGTTTTTTTAAAAAATGTGAAACATGCATCAGTCGCATTCGTAATTTCAATTTCGATTTCAATTGCGATTTCGATTTCGATTCGATTTCGATTTTGATTACGATTTCGATATTTCGATTTCGATTTTGATTTCCGATTTCGATTTCGACTTCGAATTCGAATTCGATTTCGATTTCGATTTTTATTTCGGTTTCGATTTCTATTTCGATTTCGATTTTGATTTCGATGGCGCGTTGCACCGAGCCTAGAAGACGGCCTTTCTGGCCCTCGAGCGGCGAGGCCTCAACTGCCGGCATGGTTCCGAGACGAACTCCCGGGGAACTTGGAAATTTTTCGCTCGGAGTTGGACTTTGAAAAATTTTGATCGAAGTGAAAAAAATGTTTTTTTAAAAAATGTGAAACATGCATCAGCGGCATTCGTAAAAATAATTTCTAAGAACATGAAATATACATCAGACGCATTCTTTTAGAAGGGGAAACTCTTACCAAGCACAACTTTGGCAAAGATCCCCGTATTTCAATAGCGCGTTGCACCAGTCCTATTTCGATTTCGATTTCGATATTTCAATTTCGATTTCGAATTCGATTTCGATTTCTGATTTCGATTTCGATTTCGCTTGCGATATCGATTTCGATTGCATTTCGATTTCGATTTCGACTGCGATTTCGATTTCGATTCGATTTCGATTTCGATATTTCGATTTTCATTCCGATTTCGATTTCCGATTTCGATTTCGAATTCGATTTCGATTTTTTTGATTTCGATTTCGATTGCGATTGCGATTCGATTTCGATTTTTATTTCGATTTCGTTTTCGATTTCTGATTTCGATTTCGATTTTGATTCGATTTCGATTTCGATATTTCGATTAAGATTTCTGATTTCGATTTCCATTTCGATTACGAATTCGATTTCGAATTCTATTTCGATTTCGATTTCGATTTTTATTTCGATTTCGATTTCTATTTCGATTTCTATTTCGATTTCGATATTTCGATTTAGATTTCCGATTTCGATATCCATTTCGAATCCGAATACGATTTCGAATTCTATTTCGATTTCGATTTCAATTTTTATTTCGATTTCGATTTCTATTTCGATTTCGATGTCGATTTCGATTTCCGATTTCGATTTCGATTCTTATTTCGTATTCGATTTCTATTTCGATTTCTATTTCGATTTCGATATTTCGATTTAGATTTCCGATTTCGATATCCATTTCGATTACGAATTCGATTTCGAATTCTATTTCGATTTTGATTTCGATTTCGATTTTTATTTCGATTTCGATTTCTATTTCTATTTCGATTTCGGTGTCGATTTCGATTTCGATTTCCGATTTCGATTTCGATGGCGATTTTGATTTCGATTTCGATTCGATTTCGATTTCTATTTCTATTTCGATATTTCGATTTCGATTTCCGATTTCGATTTTCGATTTTGAATTCAATTTCTATTTCGATATTTCGATTTAGATTTCCGATTTCGATATCCATTTCGATTACGAATTCGATTTCGAATTCTATTTCGATTTCGATTTCGATTTTTATTTCGATTTCGATTTCGATTTCGATGTCGATTTAGATTTCGATTTCCGATTTCGATTTTGATGGCGATTTCGATTTCGATTCGATTTCGATTTCGATTTCTATTTCGGTATTTCGATTTTGATTTCCGATTTCGATTTTTCGATTTTGAATTCAATTTCGATTTCTGTATTTCGATTTCGATTTCCGATTTCGATTTCGATTTCGAATTCGATTTCGAATTCGATTTCGAATTTTATTTCGATTTCGATTTCGATTTCTATTTCTATTTCGATTTCGATTTCGATTTCCGATTTCGATTTCGATTTCGATTTCGATGGCGATTTCGATTTCGATTCGATTTCGATTTCGATTTCGATATTTCGATTTCGATTTCCGATTTCGATTGAGATTTAGATTTCGATTTCGAATTCGAATTCGATTTCGATTTGTCGACGGGCCCTAAAACCCACTAATCCGATCCAATACAACCTTTGCTACGAGCCCCAAATGATAAAAAGCTCCTTCCCCTTTTTTAGAATATATTTTCGCAATATTTAAATGTTTCTGGCGGCAACAGATTAGCGCCAATTAGACGAACCATTTAGCTCGGGGAATATGCACTGCTACAAACTGAAAAATTTTTGGGATTTGTTTTCATGTTAATTCATCTTATTCTTCGTCTCCTTCTCCTCTTCATCCTCCCCCCCCTTATTCGAACTTTAACATACCCATTTATGTACAACTTATAACTATCATCATACAGTTTAGGCAGTAATTAAGCCGTAGTCAGCAGACGCAATCTAAGGCAAACACATCCTAAGCTTCGCTTTTGCTAATTTGTCGCTCTTTAAGTAGCAGTTTGCTCCGAAAGTGGTCGTTCTCCATGTACTTCGCGGCTGGACTTAGAAATTTTTTCGATATTTTGCATATATAATTTTTTTAAAAACATGAAGTATAAATCAGAGGCATTCTTTTAGAAAGGGAAACTCATCCCAAGCACAATTTGGCAAATATCCCCGTATTTCGATGGCGTGTTGCACCGGACCTACAAGACGACAATTCCGGGCCTCGGGCGGTGAGGTCTCAACTGCCGGCATGGTTCCGACACGAACTGCCGGCTGGACTTGGAAATTTTTCGCTCGGAGTTGGACCTTGAAAAAAAAATTTCGCACCGAAAAAAAAATTTTTTGATAAATGTGAAACATGCATCATTGGTGTTCGTTTGATAAAGAAAACATCCTTAGCCTCGTTTTTGCTAATTTGTCCCTCTTTCATTAATCCTTTGCGCCGATTTGGACTTAGAAAAAGTTTCGAAATTTTCCAAATATAATTTTTTAAAACATGAAATATACATCAGAGGCATTATTTTAGAAAGGGAAACTCATCCCAAAATCAATTTTGGCAAATTTCCCCGTTTTTCGATGGCGCTTTGCAACGAGTCGAGAAGACGACCGTTCCGGCCCTCGGATGGCGAGGCCTCAACTGCCGGCATTGTTCCGAGATGAACTCCCGCCTGGACTTAGAATTTTTTCAGTCGGAGTTGGACTTAGATAAATTTTGATCAAAGTGAAAAAATGTTTTTTGAAAAATGTGAAACATGCATCAATGGTATTCGTTTGATAAGGCAACCACATCCTAAGCTTCGCTTTTTCTAATTTGTCCCTCTTTAATTAGCAGTTTGCTCCGAAAGTGGTCGTTCCCCCATGTATCTCGCGGCTGGACTTAGAAAAAGTTTCTATATTTTGCAAATATAATTTTTTTAAAAACATGAAATATAAATCAGAGGCATTATTTTAGAAAGGGAAGCTCATCACACCCACAATTTTGGCAAATTTCTCAGTATTTCGATGGCGCGTTGCACCGGACCTACAAGACGACAATACCGGGCCTCAAACGGTGAGGCCTCATCTGCCGGCATGGTTCCGAGACAAACTGCCTCCTGGACTTGGAAATTTTTCGCTCGGAGTTGGACCTTGAAAAAAAATTTTCGCAACGAAAAAAGCATTCTTTGATAAATGTGAACCATACATCATTGGTGTTCGTTTGATAAAGAAAACAAATCCTAAGCCTCCTTTTTGCTAATTTGTCCCTCTTTCATTAACCTTTTGCGCCGATTTGGACTTAGAAAAAGTTTCGATATTTTGCAAATATAATTTTTTAAAAACATGAAGTATACATCAGAGGCATTCTTTTAGAAAGGGAAACTCATCCCAAGCACAATTTGGCAAATATCCCCGTATTTCGATGGCGCGTTGCACCGGACCTACAAGACGACAATTCCGGCCCTCGGGCGGCGTGGCCTCAACTGCCGGCATAGCTCCGAGACGAACTCCCGGTTGACTTAACAATTTCTCGCTCGGAGTTGGACTTTGAAAAATTTTGATCGAAGTGAAAATTTTTTTTGAAAATGTGTAACATGCATCATTGGCATTCGCTTGATAAGGCAAACACATTCTAAGGTTCGCTTTTGCTAATTAGTCCCTCTTTAAGTAGCAGTTTGCTCCGAAAGTGGTCGTTCCCCCATGTACCACGCGGCTGGGCTTAGAAAATTTTCGCTCGGAGCTGGACTTTTAACTTTTCTCGGACCGATAAAAAGCTTTTTGAATACATGCATCATTGGTGTTCGTTTGATAAAGAAAAGGCATCCTAAGCCTCCTTTATGCTAATTTGTCCCACTTTAAGTAGCAGTTTGCTCCGAAAGTGGTCGTTCACCCATATACTTCGCGGCTGGACTTAGAAAATGTTCGCTCGGAGTTGCACTTTACATTTTCTCAGACCGAAAAATTTTTTTTGATAAATGTGAAACATGCATCCTTGGTGATCGTTTGATAAATCGATTTCGATTTCGATTTCGATTGCGATTTCGATTTCGATTCGATTTCGATATTTCGATTTCGATTTCGATTTCCGATTTCGATTTCGAATTCCATTTCGATTTCGATTTCCATTTTTATTTCGATTTCGATTTCGATGGCGCGTTGCACCGAGCCTAGAAGACGGCCTTTCTGGCCCTTGAGCGGCGAGGCCTCAAATGCCGGCATGGTTCCGAGACGAACTCCCGGGGAACTTTTAAATTTTACGCTCGGAGTTGGACTTTGAAAGATTTTGATCGAAGTGAAAAAAGTGTTTTTTTAAAAAATGTGAAACATGCATCAGTGGCATTCGTAATTTCGATTTCGATTTCGATTTCTAATGCGATTTCGATTTCGATTCGATTTCGATTTCGAATTCGATTGCGATTTCGATTTCGGATTCGATTTCCGATTTCGATTTCGATTTCAATTTCGATTTCGATTTTTATTTCGATTTCGATTTCGAATTCGATTTCGATGGCGCGTTGCACCGAGCATAGAAGACGGCCTTTCTGGCCCACTAGCGGCGAGGCCTCAACTGCCGGCATGGTTCTGAGACGAACTCCCGGGGAACCTGGAAATTTTTAGCTCGAAGTTGGACTTTGAAAAATTTTGATCGAAGTGAAAAAAATGTTTTTTTTTAAAAAATGTGAAACATGCATCAGTGGCATTCGTAAAAATAATTTTTTAAGAACATGAAATATACATCAGACGCATTCTTTTAGAAGGGGAAACTCTTACCAAGCACAACTTTGGCAAATATCCCCGTATTTCAATAGCGCGTTGCACCAGACCTATTTCGATTTCGATTTTGAATTCGATGTCGATTTCTGATTTCGATTTCGATATCGATTGCGATTTCGATTACGATTCGATTTCGATTTCGATATTTCGATTTCGATATTTCGATTTCGATTTCCGATTTCCGATTTCGATTTCGAATTAGATTTCGATTTCGATTTCGATTTTTATTTACATTTCGATTTCGATGGCGCGTTGCACCGAGCCTAGAAGACGGCCTTTCTGGCCCTCGAGCGGCGAGGCCTCAACTGCCGGCAAGGTTCCGAGACGAACTCCCAGGGAATTTGGAAATTTTTCTCTCAGAGTTGGACTTTGAAAAATTTTGATGGAAGTGAAAAAAATGTTTTTTTAAAAAATGTGAAACATGCATCAGTGGCATTCGTAATTTCGATTTCGATTTCGATTTCGATTGCGATTTCGATTCGATTTCGATTTCGATTTCGTTACTTCGATCTCGATTTCCGATTTCGATAACGATTTCGATTTCTGATTTCGATTTCGATTTCGATTCCGATGGCGATTTCGATTTCAATTTTGATTCGATTTCGATTTCGAATTCGGTTTCGATATTTCGATTTCGATTTCCGATTTCGATTTCGATTACGAATTCGAATTCGAATTCTATTTCGATTTCGATTTCGATTTTTATTTCGATTTCGATTTCCGATTTCGATTTCGATTTCGATGGCGACTTTGATTTCGATTTCGATTTCTATTTCGATATTTCGATTTCCGATTTCGATTTTTCGATTTCGATCACAATTTCGATTTCAATATTTCGATTTTGATTGCCGATTTCGATTTAGATTTAGATTTCGATTTCGATTTCGATTTCGAATTCGATTTCGATTTCGAATTCAATTTCGATTTCGGTATTTCGATTTCGATTTCCGATTTCGATTTCTATTTCGATTTCGATTTCGAATTCGATTTTTATTTCGATTTCGATTTCGATTTCTGTTTCTATTTCGATTTTGATTTCGATTTCGATGGCGATTTCGATTTCGATTTATATTCGATTTCGATTTCGAATTCGATTTCGATTTCGATATTTCGATTTCGATTTCGATTTCAATTTCGATTTAGATTTCGATTTCGTATTCGATTTCGATTTCGATTTGTCGACGGGCCCTAAAACCCACTAATCCGATCCAATACAATCTTTGCTACGAGCCGCAAATGATAAAAAGCTCGTTCCCCTTTTTTAGAATATACTTTCGCAATGTTTAAATGTTTCTGGCGGCAACAGATTGGCGCCAATTAGACGAACCATTTAGCTCGGAGAATATGCACTGCTACAAACGGAACAATTTTTGGGATTTGTTTTCACGTTACTTCATCTTATTCTTCTTCTCCTTCTCCTCCTCCTCATCCTCCCCCCCCTTATTCGAACTTTAACATACCCATTATATACAACTTATAACTATCATCATACAGTTTAGGCAGTAATTAAGCCGTAGTCAGCAGCGGCAATCTAAGGCAAACACATCCTAAGATTCGCTTTTGCTAATTTGTCCCTCTTTAAGTAGCAGTTTGCTACGAAAGTGGTCGTTCTCCATGTACTTCGCAACTGGACTTAGAAAAATTTTCGATATTTTTTATAAATAATTTTTTTAAAACATCAGAGGCATTCTTTTAGGAAGGGAAACTCATCCCAAGCACAATTTGGCAAATATCCCCGTATTTCGATGGCGTGTTGCACCGGACCTACAATACGACAATTCCGGGCCTCGGGCGGTGAGGCCTCAACTGCCGGCATGGTTCCGACACGAACTGCCGGCTGGACTTAGAAATTTTTCGGTCGGAGTTGAACTTAGAAACATTTTAATCTAATTGAAAGAAATGTTTTTTGAAAAATGTGATAAATGCATCAATGTTATTCTTATGATAAGGCAAACACTGCCTAAGCTTCGCTTTTGGTAATTTGTCCCTCTTTAAGTAGCAGTTTGCTCTGAAAGTGGTCATTCCCCCATGTACTCCGAAGCTGTACTTAGAAAAAGTTTCGATATTTTGCAAATATAATTTTTTTAAAAACATGCAATATACATTAGAGGCATTATTATTAGAAAGGGAAGCTCATCACAACCACAATTTTGGCAAATTTCCCCATATTTCGATGGCGCGCTGCACCGGACCTACAAGACGACCATTCCGGGCCTCGGGCGGCGAAGCTTTAACTGCCGGCATGGTTCCGAGACGAACTGCAGGCTGGACTTGGAAATTTTTTGCTCAGAGTTGGACTTTGAAAAATTTTGATCGAAGTGAAAAAAATGTTTTTTTAAAAAATGTGAAACATGCATCCGTGGCATTCGAAATTTCGATTTCGATTTCGATTTCGTATGCGATTGCGATTTCGATTCGATTTCCGATTTCGATTACGATTTCGATTTCGATTTCTGATTTCGATTTCGATTTCGATTCCGATGGCGATTTCGATTTCGATTTTGATTCGATTTCGATTTCGATATTTCGATTTCGATTTCCGAATTCCATTTCGATTTCGATTTCGATTACGAATTCGATTTCGAATTCTATTTCGATTTCGATGTCGATCTTTATTTCGATTTCGACTTCGATTTCAATTTCTTTTTCGATTTCGATTTCGATTTCGATTACGAATTCGATTTCGAATTCTATTTCGATTTCGATTTCGATTTCGATCTCCATTTCGATTTCGATTTCTATTTCGATTTCGATGTCAATTTCGATTTCGATTTCGATTACGATTTGGATTTCGATTTCGATTTCGATGGCGATTTCAATTTCGATTTCTATTCGATTTCGATTTCGAATTCGATTTTGATTTCGATATTTCGATTTCGATTTCCACTTTCGATTTCGATTTAGATTTAGATTTAGATTTCGATTTCGATTTCGAATTCGATTTGGAATTCGATTTCGATTTCGATTTGTCCACGGGCCCTAAAACCCACTAATCCGATCCAATACAATCTTTGCTACGAGCCCCAAATGATAAAAAGCTCTTTCCCCTGTTTTAGAATATACTTTCGCAATATTTAAATGTTTCTGGCGGCAACAGATTGGCGCCAATTAGACGAACCATTTAGCTCGGAGAATATGCACTGCTACAAACTGAACAATTTTTGGGATTTGTTTTCACGTTACTTCATCTTATTCTTCTTCTCCTTCTCCTCCTCCTCATCCTCCCCCCCCCTTTTCGAACTTTAACATACCCATTTAAGTACAACTTATAACTATCATCATACAGTTTAGGCAGTAATTAAGCGGTAGTCAGCAGAGGCAATCTAAGGCAAACACATCCTAAGCTTCGCTTTTGCTAATTTGTCCCTCTTTAAGTAGCAGTTTGCTACGAAAGTGGTCGTTCTCCATGTACTTCGCGGCTGGACTTAGAAAAATTTTCGATATTTTGCATAAATATTTTTTTTAAAAACATGAAGTATACATCAGAGGCATTCCTTTAGAAAGGGAAACTCATCCCAAGCACAGTTTGGCAAATATCCCCGTATTTCGATGGCGTGTTGCACCGGACCTACAAGACGACAATTCCGGGTCTCGGGCGGTGAAGCCTCAACTGCCGGCATGGTTCCGAGACGAACTGCCGGCTGGACTTGGAAATTTTTCGCTAGGAGTTGGACCTTGAAAAAAATTTTTCGCACCGAAAAAAAATTCTTTGATATATGTGAAACATGCATCATTGGTGTTCGTTTGATAAAGAAAACATCCTTAGCCACGTTTTTGCTAATTTGTCTCTCTTTCATTAACCTTTTGCGCCGATTTGGACTTAGAAAAAGTTTCGAAATTTTCCAAATATAATTTTTTAAAACATGAAATATACATCAGAGGCATTATTTTAGAAAGGGAAACTCATCCCAAAATCAATTTTGGCAAATTTCCCCGTTTTTCGATGGCGCTTTGCAACGAGTCGAGAAGACGACCGTTCCGGCCCTCGGATGGCGCGGCCTCAACTGCCGGCATTGTTCCGAGATGAACTCCCGCCTGGACTTAGAATTTTTTCAGTCGGAGTTGGACTTAGATAAATTTTGATCAAAGTGAAAAAATGTTCTTTGAAAAATGTGAAACATGCATCAATGGTATTCGTTTGATAAGGCAAACACATCCTAAGCTTCGCTTTTTCTAATTTGTCCCTCTTTAATTAGCAGTTTGCTCCGAAAGTGGTCGTTCCCCCATGTATCTCGCGGCTGGACTTAGAAAAAGTTTCTATATTTTGCAAATATAATTTTTTTAAAAACATGAAATATAAAGCAGAGGCATTATTTTAGAAAAGGAAGCTCATCACAACCACAATTTTGGCAAATTTCTCAGTATTTCGATGGCGCGTTGCACCGGACCTACAAGACGACAATTCCGGGCCTCGGGCGGTGAGGCCTCATCTGCCGGCATGGTTCCGAGACAAACTGCCTCCTGGACTTGGAAATTTTTCGCTCGGAGTTGGACCTTGAAAAGAAATTTTCGCAGCGAAAAAAGCATTCTTTGATAAATGTGAAACATACATCATTGGTGTTCGTTTGATAAAGAAAACAAATCCTAAGCCTCCTTTTTGCTAATTTGTCCCTCTTTCATTAACCTTTTGCGCCGATTTGGACTTAGAAAAAGTTTCGATATTTTGCAAATATAATTTTTTAAAAACATGAAGTATACATCAGAGGCATTCTTTTAGAAAGGGAAACTCATCCCAAGCACAATTTGGCAAATATCCCCGTATTTCGATGGCGTGTTGCACCGGACCTACAATACGACAATTCCGGGCCTCGGGCGGTGAGGCCTCAACTGCCGGCATGGTTCCGACACGAACTGCCGGCTGGACTTAGAAATTTTTCGGTCGGAGTTGAACTTAGAAACATTTTAATCTAATTGAAAGAAATGTTTTTTGAAAAATGTGATAAATGCATCAATGTTATTCTTATGATAAGGCAAACACTGCCTAAGCTTCGCTTTTGGTAATTTGTCCCTCTTTAAGTAGCAGTTTGCTCTGAAAGTGGTCATTCCCCCATGTACTCCGAAGCTGTACTTAGAAAAAGTTTCGATATTTTGCAAATATATTTTTTTTAAAAACATGCAATATACATTAGAGGCATTATTATTAGAAAGGGAAGCTCATCACAACCACAATTTTGGCAAATTTCCCCATATTTCGATGGCGCGCTGCACCGGACCTACAAGACGACCATTCCGGGCCTCGGGCGGCGAAGCTTTAACTGCCGGCATGGTTCCGAGACGAACTGCAGGCTGGACTTGGAAATTTTTTGCTCAGAGTTGGACTTTGAAAAATTTTGATCGAAGTGAAAAAAATGTTTTTTTAAAAAATGTGAAACATGCATCCGTGGCATTCGAAATTTCGATTTCGATTTCGATTTCGTATGCGATTGCGATTTCGATTCGATTTCGATTTTGATTTCGAATTCGATTTCGATATTTGGATTTCGATTTCGATTTCCGATTTCGATTACGATTTCGATTTCGATTTCTGATTTCGATTTCGATTTCGATTCCGATGGCGATTTCGATTTCGATTTTGATTCGATTTCGATTTCGATATTTCGATTTCGATTTCCGAATTCCATTTCGATTTCGATTACGAATTCGATTTCGAATTCTATTTCGATTTCGATGTCGATCTTTATTTCGATTTCGACTTCGATTTCAATTTCTTTTTCGATTTCGATTTCGATTTCGATTACGAATTCGATTTCGAATTCTATTTCGATTTCGATTTCGATCTCCATTTCGATTTCGATTTCTATTTCGATTTCGATGTCAATTTCGATTTCGATTTCGATTACGATTTGGATTTCGATTTCGATTTCGATGGCGATTTCAATTTCGATTTCTATTCGATTTCGATTTCGAATTCGATTTTGATTTCGATATTTCGATTTCGATTTCCACTTTCGATTTCGATTTAGATTTAGATTTCGATTTCGATTTCGAATTCGATTTGGAATTCGATTTCGATTTCGATTTGTCCACGGGCCCTAAAACCCACTAATCCGATCCAATACAATCTTTGCTACGAGCCCCAAATGATAAAAAGCTCTTTCCCCTGTTTTAGAATATACTTTCGCAATATTTAAATGTTTCTGGCGGCAACAGATTGGCGCCAATTAGACGAACCATTTAGCTCGGAGAATATGCACTGCTACAAACTGAACAATTTTTGGGATTTGTTTTCACGTTACTTCATCTTATTCTTCTTCTCCTTCTCCTCCTCCTCATCCTCCCCCCCCCCTTTTCGAACTTTAACATACCCAGTTAAGTACAACTTATAACTATCATCATACAGTTTAGGCAGTAATTAAGCGGTAGTCAGCAGAGGCAATCTAAGGCAAACACATCCTAAGCTTCGCTTTTGCTAATTTGTCCCTCTTTAAGTAGCAGTTTGCTACGAAAGTGGTCGTTCTCCATGTACTTCGCGGCTGGACTTAGAAAAATTTTCGATATTTTGCATAAATATTTTTTTTAAAAACATGAAGTATACATCAGAGGCATTCCTTTAGAAAGGGAAACTCATCCCAAGCACAGTTTGGCAAATATCCCCGTATTTCGATGGCGTGTTGCACCGGACCTACAAGACGACAATTCCGGGTCTCGGGCGGTGAAGCCTCAACTGCCGGCATGGTTCCGAGACGAACTGCCGGCTGGACTTGGAAATTTTTCGCTAGGAGTTGGACCTTGAAAAAAATTTTTCGCACCGAAAAAAAATTCTTTGATATATGTGAAACATGCATCATTGGTGTTCGTTTGATAAAGAAAACATCCTTAGCCACGTTTTTGCTAATTTGTCTCTCTTTCATTAACCTTTTGCGCCGATTTGGACTTAGAAAAAGTTTCGAAATTTTCCAAATATAATTTTTTAAAACATGAAATATACATCAGAGGCATTATTTTAGAAAGGGAAACTCATCCCAAAATCAATTTTGGCAAATTTCCCCGTTTTTCGATGGCGCTTTGCAACGAGTCGAGAAGACGACCGTTCCGGCCCTCGGATGGCGCGGCCTCAACTGCCGGCATTGTTCCGAGATGAACTCCCGCCTGGACTTAGAATTTTTTCAGTCGGAGTTGGACTTAGATAAATTTTGATCAAAGTGAAAAAATGTTCTTTGAAAAATGTGAAACATGCATCAATGGTATTCGTTTGATAAGGCAAACACATCCTAAGCTTCGCTTTTTCTAATTTGTCCCTCTTTAATTAGCAGTTTGCTCCGAAAGTGGTCGTTCCCCCATGTATCTCGCGGCTGGACTTAGAAAAAGTTTCTATATTTTGCAAATATAATTTTTTTAAAAACATGAAATATAAAGCAGAGGCATTATTTTAGAAAAGGAAGCTCATCACAACCACAATTTTGGCAAATTTCTCAGTATTTCGATGGCGCGTTGCACCGGACCTACAAGACGACAATTCCGGGCCTCGGGCGGTGAGGCCTCATCTGCCGGCATGGTTCCGAGACAAACTGCCTCCTGGACTTGGAAATTTTTCGCTCGGAGTTGGACCTTGAAAAGAAATTTTCGCAGCGAAAAAAGCATTCTTTGATAAATGTGAAACATACATCATTGGTGTTCGTTTGATAAAGAAAACAAATCCTAAGCCTCCTTTTTGCTAATTTGTCCCTCTTTCATTAACCTTTTGCGCCGATTTGGACTTAGAAAAAGTTTCGATATTTTGCAAATATAATTTTTTAAAAACATGAAGTATACATCAGAGGCATTCTTTTAGAAAGGGAAACTCATCCCAAGCACAATTTGGCAAATATCCCCGTATTTCGATGGCGCGTTGCACCGGACCTACAAGACGACAATTCCGGCCCTCGGGCGGCGTGGCCTCAACTGCCGGCATAGCTCCGAGACGAACTCCCGGGGGACTTAACAATATCTCGCTCGGAGTTGGACTTTGAAAAATTTTGATCGAAGTGAAATTTTTTTTTGAAAATGTGAAACATGCATCATTGGCATTCGCTTGATAAGGCAAACACATTCTAAGGTTCGCTTTTGCTAATTAGTCCCTCTTTAAGTAGCAGTTTGCTCCGAAAGTGGTCGTTCCCCCATGTACCACGCGGCTGGGCTTAGAAAATTTTCGCTCGGAGCTGGAGTTTTAACTTTTCTCGGACCGATAAAAAGCTTTTTGAATACATGCATCATTGGTGTTCGTTTGATAAAGAAAAGGCATCCTAAGCCTCCTTTATGCTAATTTGTCCCACTTTAAGTAGCAGTTTGCTCCGAAAGTGGTCGTTCACCCATGTACTTAACGGCTGGACTTAGAAAATGTTCGCTCGGAGGTGCACTTTACATTTTCTCAGACCGAAAAAAGTTTTTTTGATAAATGTGAAACATGCATCTTTGGTGATCGTTTGATAAATCGATTTCGATTTCGATTTCGATTGCGATTTCGATTTCGATTCGATTTCGATTTCGATATTTCGATTTCGATTTCCGATTTCGATTTCGATTTCCATTTTTATTTCGATTTCGATTTCGATTTCGATGGCGCGTTGCACCGAGCCTAGAAGACGGCCTTTCTGGCCCTTGAGCGGCGAGGCCTCAAATGCCGGCATGGTTCCGAGACGAACTCCCGGGGAACTTGTAAATTTTACGCTTGGAGTTGGACTTTGAAAGATTTTGATCGAAGTGAAAAAAATGTTTTTTTTTAAAAAATGTGAAACATGCATCAGTGGCATTCGTAATTTCGATTTCGATTTCTATTGCGATTTCGATTTCGATTCGATTTCGATTTCGAATTCGATTTCGATTTCGGATTCGATTTCCGATTTCGAATTCGAATTCGATTGCGAATTCGATTTCGATTTCGATTTCAATTTCGATTTCGATTTTTATTTCGATTTCGAATTCGATTTCGATGGCGCGTTGCACCGAGCATAGAAGACGGCCTTTCTGGCCCACTAGCGGCGAGGCCTCAACTGCCGGCATGGTTCTGAGACGAACTCCCGGGGAACTTGGAAATTTTTCGATCGGAGTTGGACTTTGAAAAATTTTGATCGAAGTGAAAAAAATGTTTTTTTTTTTTAAAAATGTGAAACATGCATCAGTGGCATTCGTAAAAATAATTTTTTAAGAACATGAAATATACATCAGACGCATTCTTTTAGAAGGGGAAACTCTTACCAAGCACAACTTTGGCAAATATCCCCGTATTTCAATAGCGCGTTGCACCAGACCTATTTCGATTTCGATTTCGATAATTCGATTTCGATTTTGAATTCGATGTCGATTTCTGATTTCGATTTCGATTTCGATATCGAATGCGATTATGATTACGATTCGATTTCGATTTCGATATTTCGATTTCGATTTCGATTTCCGATTTCCGATTTTCGATTTCGAATTAGATTTCGATTTCGATTTCGATTTTTATTTACATTTCGATTTCGAAGGCGCGTTGCACCGAGCTTAGAGGATGGCCTTTCTGGCCCTCGAACGGCGAGGCCTCAACTGCCGGCAAGGTTCCGAGACGAACTCCCAGGGAATTTGGAAATTTTTCACTCAGAGTTGGACTTTGAAAAATTTTGATCGAAGTGAAAAAAATGTTTTTTTAAAAAATGTGAAACATGAATCAGTGGCATTCGTAATTTCGATTTCGATTTCGATTGCAATTTCGATTCGATTTCGATTTCGATTTCGAATTCGATTTCGATTTCGATACTTCGATTTCGATTTCCGATTTCGATAACGATTTCGATTTCTGATTTCGATTTCGATTTCGATTCCGATGGCGATTTCGATTTCAATTTTGATTCGATTTCGATTTCGAATTCGGTTTCGATATTTCGATTTCGATTTCCGATTTCGATTTCGATTACGAATTCGAATTCGAATTCTATTTCGATTTCGATTTCGATTTCGATTTTTATTTCGATTTCGATTTCCGATTTCGATTTCGATTTCGATGGCGACTTTGATTTCGATTTCGATTTCGATTTCTATTTCGATATTTCGATTTCCGATTTCGATTTTTCGATTTCGAATTCAATTTCGATTTCAATATTTCGATTTCGATTTCGATTGCCGATTTCGATTTGGATTTAGATTTCTATTTCGATTTCGATTTCGATTTCGAATTCGATTTCGATTTCGATTTCGAATTCAATTTCGATTTCGGTATTTCGATTTCGATTTCCGATTTCGATTTCTATTTCGATTTCGATTTCGAATTCGATTTCGAATTCGATTTCGATTTCGATTTTTATTTCGATTTCGATTTCTGTTTCTATTTTGATTTCGATTTCGATGGCGATTTCGATTTCGATTTATATTCGATTTCGATTTCGAATTCGATTTCAATATTTCGATTTCGATTTCGATTTTGATTTCCACTTTCGATATCGATTTCGATTTAGATTTCGATTTCGAATTCGATTTCGAGATCGATTTGTCGACCTGCCCTAAAACCCACTAATCCGATCCAATACAATCTTTGCTACGAGCCGCAAATGATGAAAAGCTCGTTCCCCTTTTTTAGAATATACTTTCGCAATGTTTAAATGTTTCTGGCGGCAACAGATTGGCGCCAATTAGACGAACCATTTAGCTCGGAGAATATGCACTGCTACAAACTGAACAATTTTTGGGATTTGTTTTCACGTTACTTCATCTTATTCTTCTTCTCCTTCTCCTCCTCCTCATCCTCCCCCCCCCCCTTATTCGAACTTTAACATACCCATTTAAGTACAACTTATAACTATCATCATACAGTTTAGGCAGTAATTAAGCCGTAGTCAGCAGAGGCAATCTAAGGCAAACACATCCTAAGATTCGCTTTTGCTAATTTGTGCCTCTTTAAGTAGCAGTTTGCTACGAAAGTGGTCGTTCTCCATGTACTTCGCGGCTGGACTTAGAAAAATTTTCGATATTTTGCATAAATATTTTTTTTAAAAACATGAAGTATACATCAGAGGCATTCCTTTAGAAAGGGAAACTCATCCCAAGCACAGTTTGGCAAATATCCCCGTATTTCGATGGCGTGTTGCACCGGACCTACAAGACGACAATTCCGGGTCTCGGGCGGTGAAGCCTCAACTGCCGGCATGGTTCCGAGACGAACTGCCGGCTGGACTTGGAAATTTTTCGCTAGGAGTTGGACCTTGAAAAAAATTTTTCGCACCGAAAAAAAATTCTTTGATATATGTGAAACATGCATCATTGGTGTTCGTTTGATAAAGAAAACATCCTTAGCCACGTTTTTGCTAATTTGTCTCTCTTTCATTAACCTTTTGCGCCGATTTGGACTTAGAAAAAGTTTCGAAATTTTCCAAATATAATTTTTTAAAACATGAAATATACATCAGAGGCATTATTTTAGAAAGGGAAACTCATCCCAAAATCAATTTTGGCAAATTTCCCCGTTTTTCGATGGCGCTTTGCAACGAGTCGAGAAGACGACCGTTCCGGCCCTCGGATGGCGCGGCCTCAACTGCCGGCATTGTTCCGAGATGAACTCCCGCCTGGACTTAGAATTTTTTCAGTCGGAGTTGGACTTAGATAAATTTTGATCAAAGTGAAAAAATGTTCTTTGAAAAATGTGAAACATGCATCAATGGTATTCGTTTGATAAGGCAAACACATCCTAAGCTTCGCTTTTTCTAATTTGTCCCTCTTTAATTAGCAGTTTGCTCCGAAAGTGGTCGTTCCCCCATGTATCTCGCGGCTGGACTTAGAAAAAGTTTCTATATTTTGCAAATATAATTTTTTTAAAAACATGAAATATAAAGCAGAGGCATTATTTTAGAAAAGGAAGCTCATCACAACCACAATTTTGGCAAATTTCTCAGTATTTCGATGGCGCGTTGCACCGGACCTACAAGACGACAATTCCGGGCCTCGGGCGGTGAGGCCTCATCTGCCGGCATGGTTCCGAGACAAACTGCCTCCTGGACTTGGAAATTTTTCGCTCGGAGTTGGACCTTGAAAAGAAATTTTCGCAGCGAAAAAAGCATTCTTTGATAAATGTGAAACATACATCATTGGTGTTCGTTTGATAAAGAAAACAAATCCTAAGCCTCCTTTTTGCTAATTTGTCCCTCTTTCATTAACCTTTTGCGCCGATTTGGACTTAGAAAAAGTTTCGATATTTTGCAAATATAATTTTTTAAAAACATGAAGTATACATCAGAGGCATTCTTTTAGAAAGGGAAACTCATCCCAAGCACAATTTGGCAAATATCCCCGTATTTCGATGGCGCGTTGCACCGGACCTACAAGACGACAATTCCGGCCCTCGGGCGGCGTGGCCTCAACTGCCGGCATAGCTCCGAGACGAACTCCCGGGGGACTTAACAATATCTCGCTCGGAGTTGGACTTTGAAAAATTTTGATCGAAGTGAAATTTTTTTTTGAAAATGTGAAACATGCATCATTGGCATTCGCTTGATAAGGCAAACACATTCTAAGGTTCGCTTTTGCTAATTAGTCCCTCTTTAAGTAGCAGTTTGCTCCGAAAGTGGTCGTTCCCCCATGTACCACGCGGCTGGGCTTAGAAAATTTTCGCTCGGAGCTGGAGTTTTAACTTTTCTCGGACCGATAAAAAGCTTTTTGAATACATGCATCATTGGTGTTCGTTTGATAAAGAAAAGGCATCCTAAGCCTCCTTTATGCTAATTTGTCCCACTTTAAGTAGCAGTTTGCTCCGAAAGTGGTCGTTCACCCATGTACTTAACGGCTGGACT
Source organism: Mantis religiosa (assembly GCA_030765055.1). NCBI lineage: Eukaryota > Metazoa > Arthropoda > Insecta > Mantodea > Mantidae > Mantis > Mantis religiosa. The sequence goes on along the minus strand of CM060948.1, from coordinate 253,794,568 downwards.
TAGAAAATGTTCGCTCGGAGGTGCACTTTACATTTTCTCAGACCGAAAAAAGTTTTTTTGATAAATGTGAAACATGCATCTTTGGTGATCGTTTGATAAATCGATTTCGATTTCGATTTCGATTGCGATTTCGATTTCGATTCGATTTCGATTTCGATATTTCGATTTCGATTTCCGATTTCGATTTCGATTTCCATTTTTATTTCGATTTCGATTTCGATTTCGATGGCGCGTTGCACCGAGCCTAGAAGACGGCCTTTCTGGCCCTTGAGCGGCGAGGCCTCAAATGCCGGCATGGTTCCGAGACGAACTCCCGGGGAACTTGTAAATTTTACGCTTGGAGTTGGACTTTGAAAGATTTTGATCGAAGTGAAAAAAATGTTTTTTTTAAAAAATGTGAAACATGCATCAGTGGCATTCGTAATTTCGATTTCGATTTCTATTGCGATTTCGATTTCGATTCGATTTCGATTTCGAATTCGATTTCGATTTCGGATTCGATTTCCGATTTCGAATTCGAATTCGATTGCGAATTCGATTTCGATTTCGATTTCAATTTCGATTTCGATTTTTATTTCGATTTCGAATTCGATTTCGATGGCGCGTTGCACCGAGCATAGAAGACGGCCTTTCTGGCCCACTAGCGGCGAGGCCTCAACTGCCGGCATGGTTCTGAGACGAACTCCCGGGGAACTTGGAAATTTTTCGATCGGAGTTGGACTTTGAAAAATTTTGATCGAAGTGAAAAAAATGTTTTTTTTTTTAAAAATGTGAAACATGCATCAGTGGCATTCGTAAAAATAATTTTTTAAGAACATGAAATATACATCAGACGCATTCTTTTAGAAGGGGAAACTCTTACCAAGCACAACTTTGGCAAATATCCCCGTATTTCAATAGCGCGTTGCACCAGACCTATTTCGATTTCGATTTCGATAATTCGATTTCGATTTTGAATTCGATGTCGATTTCTGATTTCGATTTCGATTTCGATATCGAATGCGATTATGATTACGATTCGATTTCGATTTCGATATTTCGATTTCGATTTCGATTTCCGATTTCCGATTTTCGATTTCGAATTAGATTTCGATTTCGATTTCGATTTTTATTTACATTTCGATTTCGATGGCGCGTTGCACCGAGCTTAGAGGATGGCCTTTCTGGCCCTCGAACGGCGAGGCCTCAACTGCCGGCAAGGTTCCGAGACGAACTCCCAGGGAATTTGGAAATTTTTCACTCAGAGTTGGACTTTGAAAAATTTTGATCGAAGTGAAAAAAATGTTTTTTTAAAAAATGTGAAACATGAATCAGTGGCATTCGTAATTTCGATTTCGATTTCGATTGCAATTTCGATTCGATTTCGATTTCGATTTCGAATTCGATTTCGATTTCGATACTTCGATTTCGATTTCCGATTTCGATAACGATTTCGATTTCTGATTTCGATTTCGATTTCGATTCCGATGGCGATTTCGATTTCAATTTTGATTCGATTTCGATTTCGAATTCGGTTTCGATATTTCGATTTCGATTTCCGATTTCGATTTCGATTACGAATTCGAATTCGAATTCTATTTCGATTTCGATTTCGATTTCGATTTTTATTTCGATTTCGATTTCCGATTTCGATTTCGATTTCGATGGCGACTTTGATTTCGATTTCGATTTCGATTTCTATTTCGATATTTCGATTTCCGATTTCGATTTTTCGATTTCGAATTCAATTTCGATTTCAATATTTCGATTTCGATTTCGATTGCCGATTTCGATTTGGATTTAGATTTCTATTTCGATTTCGATTTCGATTTCGAATTCGATTTCGATTTCGATTTCGAATTCAATTTCGATTTCGGTATTTCGATTTCGATTTCCGATTTCGATTTCTATTTCGATTTCGATTTCGAATTCGATTTCGAATTCGATTTCGATTTCGATTTTTATTTCGATTTCGATTTCTGTTTCTATTTTGATTTCGATTTCGATGGCGATTTCGATTTCGATTTATATTCGATTTCGATTTCGAATTCGATTTCAATATTTCGATTTCGATTTCGATTTTGATTTCCACTTTCGATATCGATTTCGATTTAGATTTCGATTTCGAATTCGATTTCGAGATCGATTTGTCGACCTGCCCTAAAACCCACTAATCCGATCCAATACAATCTTTGCTACGAGCCGCAAATGATGAAAAGCTCGTTCCCCTTTTTTAGAATATACTTTCGCAATGTTTAAATGTTTCTGGCGGCAACAGATTGGCGCCAATTAGACGAACCATTTAGCTCGGAGAATATGCACTGCTACAAACTGAACAATTTTTGGGATTTGTTTTCACGTTACTTCATCTTATTCTTCTTCTCCTTCTCCTCCTCCTCATCCTCCCCCCCCCCCCTTATTCGAACTTTAACATACCCATTTAAGTACAACTTATAACTATCATCATACAGTTTAGGCAGTAATTAAGCCGTAGTCAGCAGAGGCAATCTAAGGCAAACACATCCTAAGATTCGCTTTTGCTAATTTGTGCCTCTTTAAGTAGCAGTTTGCTACGAAAGTGGTCGTTCTCCATGTACTTCGCAACTGGACTTAGAAAAATTTTCGATATTTTTTATAAATAATTTTTTTAAAACATCAGAGGCATTCTTTTAGAAAGGGAAACTCATCCCAAGCACAATTTGGCAAATATCCCCGTATTTCGATGGCGTGTTGCACCGGACCTACAATACGACAATTCCGGGCCTCGGGCGGTGAGGCCTCAACTGCCGGCACGGTTCCGACACGAAGTGCCGGCTGGACTTAGAAATTTTTCGGTCGGAGTTGAACTTAGAAACATTTTAATCTAATTGAAAGAAATGTTTTTTGAAAAATGTGATACATGCATCAATGTTATTCTTATGATAAGGCAAACACTGCCTAAGCTTCGCTTTTGGTAATTTGTCCCTCTTTAAGTAGCAGTTTGCTCTGAAAGTGGTCGTTCCCCCATGTACTCCGAAGCTGTACTTAGAAAAAGTTTCGATATTTTGCAAATATAATTTTTTTAAAAACATGCAATATACATTAGAGGCATTATTATTAGAAAGGGAAGCTCATCACAACCACAATTTTGGCAAATTTCCCCATATTTCGATGGCGCGCTGCACCGGACCTACAAGACGACCATTCCGGGCCTCGGGCGGCGAGGCTTTAACTGCCGGCATGGTTCCGAGACGAACTGCAGGCTGGACTTGGAAATTTTTCGCTCAGAGTTGGACTTTGAAAAATTTTGATCGAAGTGAAAAAAATGTTTTTTTAAAAAATGTGAAACATGCATCCGTGGCATTCGAAATTTCGATTTCGATTTCGTATGCGATTGCGATTTCGATTCGATTTCGATTTCGATTTTGATTTCGATTTTGATTTCGATTTCGATATTTCGATTTCGATTTCGATTTCCGATTTCGATTACGATTTCGATTTCGATTTCGATTTCTGATTTCGATTTCGATTTCGATTCCGATGGCGATTTCGATTTCGATTTTGATTCGATTTCGAATTCGATTTCGATTTCGATATTTCGATTTCGATTTCCGAATTCCATTCGATTTCGATTTCGATTACGAATTCGATTTCGAATTCTATTTCGATTTCGATGTCGATCTTTTTTCGATTTCGACTTCGATTTCAATTTCTATTTCGATTTCGATTTCGATCTCCATTTCGATTTCGATTTCTATTTCGATTTCGATTTCGATGTCGATTTCGATTTCGATTACGATTACGATTTCGATTTCGATTTCGATGGCGATTTCAATTTCGATTTCTATTCGATTTCGATTTCGAATTCGATTTTGATTTCGATATTTCGATTTCGATTTCGATTTCCACTTTCGATTTCGATTTAGATTTCGATTTCGATTTCGAATTCGATTTGGAATTCGATTTCGATTTCGATTTGTCCACGGGCCCTAAAACCCACTAATCCGATCCAATACAATTTTTGCTACGAGCCCCAAACGATAAAAAGCTCTTTCCCCTGTTTTAGAATATACTTTCGCAATATTTAAATGTTTCTGGCAGCAACAGATTGGCGCCAATTAGACGAACCATTTAGCTCGGAGAATATGCACTGCTACAAACTGAACAATTTTTGGGATTTGATTTCACGTTACTTCATCTTATTCTTCTTCTCCTTCTCCTCCTCCTCCTCCTCATCCTCCCCCCCCCTTATTCGAACTTTAACATACCCATTTAAGTACAACTTATAACTATCATCACACAGTTTAGGCAGTAATTAAGCCGTAGTCAGCAGAGGCAATCTAAGGCAAACACATCCTAAGCTTCGCTTTTGCTAATTTGTCCCTCTTTAAGTAGCAGTTTGCTACGAAACTGGTCGTTCTCCATGTACTTCGCGGCTGGACTTAGAACAATTTTCGATATTTTGCATAAATAATTTTTTTAAAAACATGAAGTATACATCAGAGGCATTCTTTTAGAAAGGGAAACTCATCCCAAGCACAATTTGGCAAATATCCCCGTCTTTCGATGGCGTGTTGCACCGGACCTACAATACGACAATTCCGGGCCTCGGGCGGTGAGGCCTCAACTGCCGGCATGGTTCCGACACGAACTGCCGGCTGGACTTAGAAATTTTTCGGTCGGAGTTGAACTTAGAAACATTTTAATCTAATTGAAAGAAATGTTTTTTGAAAAATGTAATACATGCATCAATGTTATTCTTATGATAAGGCAAACACTGCCTAAGCTTCGCTTTTGGTAATTTGTCCCTCTTTAAGTAGCAGTTTGCTCTGAAAGTGGTCATTCCCCCATGTACTCCGAAGCTGTACTTAGAAAAAGTTTCGATATTTTGCAAATATAATTTTTTTAAAAACATGCAATATACATTAGAGGCATTATTATTAGAAAGGGAAGCTCATCACAACCACAATTTTGGCAAATTTCCCCATATTTCGATGGCGCGCTGCACCGGACCTACAAGACGACCATTCCGGGCCTCGGGCGGCGAGGCTTTAACTGCCGGCATGGTTCCGAGACGAACTGCAGGATGGACTTGGAAATTTTTTGCTCAGAGTTGGACTTTGAAAAATTTTGTTTGAAGTGAAAAAAATGTTTTTTTAAAAAATGTGAAACATGCATCCGTGGCATTCGTAATTTCGATTTCGATTTCGTATGCGATTGCGATTTCGATTCGATTTCGATTTCGATTTTGATTTCGATTTCGATTTCGATATTTCGATTTCGATTTCGATTTCCGATTTCGATTACGATTTCGATTTCGATTTCTGATTTCGATTTCGATTCCGATGGCGATTTCGATTTCGATTTTGATTCGATTTCGATTTCGATTTCGAATTCGATTTCGATTTCGATATTTCGATTTCGATTTCCGAATTCCATTTCGATTTCGATTTCGATTACGAATTCGATTTCGAATTCTATTTCGATTTCGATTTCGATGTCGATCTTTATTTCGATTTCGACTTCGATTTCAATTTCTATTTCGATTTCGATGTCGATGTCGATTTCGATTTCGATTTCGATTACGAATTCGATTTCGAATTCTATTTCGATTTCGAATTCTATTTCGATTTCGATTTCGATGTCGATTTCGATTTCGATTTCTATTTTGCAACATTTTATTTCGCTCCATTTATTTGTTATCTCACGAGATAGAACTGAGTGAAACGCAATCAAATATCTTTGATCGGCGCAAATTGGTTCAAACCTCTTTGCCGCCTTTTACTTGTTCCTTTCACGTTCATCAACTGTTTATACTCATAATGCAATGGGGCAAAATTGACGTTTTGTTTGCAATTTGTTGTTTGCGTTATGCAAATTATGTATATTTTTACTTTAATTATTTATTTACCACCTTATGTGTTTAGTTACTTGCTATCTCCCCAGATACAATTAACTGAAACGCAATCAATTCACTTTGCTGTGAGCCCAAAATGATACAAAGTTCTTTGTATTTTTTAATCTTTTCTTTCGCGATATTCAACTGTTTCAGCTCGCAATGCAATGGTACCAGTAAGACGAAGGGTTACCAGGTAGAATTTACAGTGTTCCAAACAAATCAAACTTTCGTCATTTTTCACTTTGCTCCTTCTTATTCTTCGTCTTCTTTTTTCCTTTTTAGACTTTTAACTACATATTTAGGCACAATTCAGACGCACCATGACAAATTTAAGTCGTATAGAAGCAGATGAAATAGTGGTTGGAAGAGAAAATCTGAGGGAATAGGGAATAGTTCGCTATTTTCAAACGAAACGGGATATTCGCCGTAAACTTCTATATTTACTTGACATTTGACATTTTGGTTGCGGTTTATTTTTAGTTTATGCAACAAAATTTAGTTATATATTATCTGTTTTTTTCTTGTTTATGATCATGATGCTGTCATGACAAGGAACAATCTGGAGGTACAGAAAGCAGTACTCAAAATTAAATATAGTGGGCGCCACTTCGCCGAAAACAAAACAAGATCATCGCGGTAAATCTTAATATTAAATTGACAGTAGAAACTTTGGCTGCTATTCATTGTCCACGCTATGCAACATTTTATTTCATTCTATTTGTTTTCTGCCGAGATAGAACTAAGTTAAACGCAATCAAACCTCTTTGTTCGGCGCCAAAACGGTCAAATCTCTTTGCCGCACTTTACTCTTTCCTTTCACGCTCTTTAACTGTTTATACTCATAATGCCCTGGCGGCAGTAACACGAACTGTTTAACTCGTAGAATTTACAGTGCCATAAGCCAAACGAATAATCGATTTTATTTTTATTTCCCTTTGTCTTCTTCCTCCTTATTGGTCCTCTTAACCTTCATATTTAAAAATAATTTAAAATTTTAATATTATTTTATGCTAAATTAAACACCGTTTCGCAATTTTGCTTAAAACATTTACATTCTCATGTAGAATAAAAGTTACAGATATGTGTTAGAAATACAACCTGCGCATTACTCTTCTACATTAGCCTTCAGTTTTTTTCTTCTAATGTTTCACTGTTTGCCTTTAAATTGGATCTTTGGGAATATTTATAATAATTCCTTATCATTCACAGTTTTTCCTGATTTCCTCTTCTTTTGCCGTTGTTTCTCCTGTTTCTTTCTTTTCTTCTCTTGGGGTTAACACTTCAGCAATATTCCAGATTCTGTATTTTTATCTCCAATACTATTATCAGGATTCAAATGTTTAAGCACATATTTCAAATAACAATGGAAGTTGAAAGGTACCAAACGCAGGCAAAAAGTTAAACAAAGTGCTGTTTCACTCAACTAATTTAAAAAATCCTATTTCTTTAATACTAGAATATTGAACAACAAACACCAACAAAAGATAATGATGATAATAATAATGATGATGATGATAATAATAATGATGATGATGATGATGATGATGATAATAATAATAATAATAATAATAATAATAATAATAATAATAATAATAATAATAATAATAATAATAATAATAATAATAATAATAATAATAATAATAATAATAATAATAATAATAATAATAATAATAATAATAATAATAATAATAATAATAATAATAATAATAATAATAATAATAATAATAATAATAATAATAATAATAATAATAATAATAATAATAATAATAATAATAATAATAATAATAATAATAATAATAATAATAATAATAATAATAATAATAATAATAATAATAATAATAATAATAATAATAATAATAATAATAATAATAATAATAATAATAATCTTATGATGATGATGATGATGATGATGATGACGATGACGATGATGACGACGACGATGACGATGAAAATGATGATGTGAATGATAATTGTCATAGTCATACTCATAGTCATAGTCATAGTCATCATAATCATAATCACCATCGCCATCACAATAAACCGACCGACCAAAGTGCTGGCTGGTTGTATAAGGCCAGAAGGTTATAGCTGCGTGCCCACCCGTTAAGGGTTTTACAGCAGGTAGAGTTCCTCTTTTCGTGATGTTGTAGGATCGGTTGTGGGTTTTGCGTTAGAAATTATTTCGAGTTAACAAGTTTTATGTACCTCAGGTTGTGCGAATGGATGCAAAACCTTGCACTCTGGTGTTCTACTTCTTAATTTGTTTTAAATTGTTGTAGCTGCCGAGTTCAAATTTTGGTCAGGATGAGTTTTCCAAATCGGTTTCTTGTGGGATTTACCTTTATCCTGAAAGTTGGGTTTCAGCTCGCTGGGCCCTAGGCTCATTTCAGCATCAGTTTATCCATTTCATTTATTGTACAATAGGATCTGAGATGGGAGAAAATGAACTAAAATATTAGGAGTAAGATAATATCTGCATACCTTGATTAATATTTATTAGATGGCGAAATAAATATATTTATAAAAGGTGTGAAAGAGGTAGAGTGATGTTCAGATGCAGCTCGACGGATTCTAAAATACTTATCGATGATTTTGAAGTGCGTTTAAATGCAACAGTCCTTCATATTAGACAGACATGAGTTCTTTTAAGCAGAAATTTGTTACCGTCATTGGTTCTGCAATATTTTAACTCAAGAGATTTCAGAATATTATGCATATAAGATACAGAAGCCTTAGATTCTATTTCCCCCCTCATAAGTTGGCCTGCCTTTTGGCAGTTGAATAATTATTCACCCTTGTCATATAAATCATGAATTGTTCTACGTAAAACGCTCTTGCAAACACATCCCAGGGTTCGCTTCTGCTAATTTGTCCCTCTTTAAGAAGCAGTTTGCTCCGAAAGTGGTCGTTCGCCCATGTTCGATTTCGATTTCGATTTCGAATTCGATTTCGAATTCGATTTCGATTTCTATTTCGATTTTTATTTCGATTTCGATTTCCGATTTCGATTTCGATGGCGATTTCGATTTCGATTCGATTTCGATTTCCAATTCGATTTCGATATTTCGATTTCCGATTTCGATTTCGATGGCGCGTTGCACCGAGCCTAGAAGCCGGCCTTTCTGGCCCTCGAGCGGCGAGGCCTCAACTGCCGGCATGGTTCCGAGACGAACTCCCGGGGAACTTGGAAATTTTTCGCTCGGAGTTGGACTTTGAAATATTTTGATCGTAGTGAAAAAAATGTTTTTTTAAAAAATGTGAAACATGCATCAGTGTCATGCGTAAAAATAATTTTTTAAGAACATGAAATATACATCAGACGCATTCTTTTAGAAGGGGAAACTCTTACCAAGCACAACTTTGGCAAATATCCCCGTATTTCAATAGCGCGTTGCACCAGACCTATTTCGATTTCGATTGCGATTTCGATTTCGATTTCCGATTGCGATTTCGATTTTTATTTCGATTTCGATGGCGCGTTGCACCGAGCCTAGAAGACGGCCTTTCTGGCCCTCCAGCGGCGAGGCCTCAACTGCCGGCATGGTTCCGAGACGAACTCCCGGGCAACTTGGAAATTTTTCGCTCGGAGTTGGACTTTGAAAAATTTTGATCGAAGTGAAAAAAATGTTTTTTTAAAAAATGTGAAACATGCATCAGTGGCATTCGTAATTTCGATTTCGATTTCGATTGCGATTGCGATTTCGATTCGATTTCGATTTCGATATTTCGATTTCGATTTCGATTTCCGATTTCGATTTCGAATTCGATTCCGATTTCGATTTCAATTTCGATTTCGATTTTTATTTCGAGTTCGATTTCGATTTCGATTTAGATTTCGATATCGGTTTCGATCTCCGATTTAGATTTCGATTTCAATTTTGATTTAGATTTTGATTTCGATTTCGATGGCGATTTCGATTTCGATTTCGATTCGATTTCGAATTCGATTTCGATATTTCGATTTCGATTTCGATTTCCGATTTCGATTTCGATTTCAATTTCGATTTCAATTTCGATTTCGAATTCGGTTTCGAATTCGATTTCGATTTCCGATTTCGTTTTCGATTTTGATTTCGATGGCGATTTCGATTTCGAATTCGATTTCGATTTCGATATTTCGATTTCAATTTCCGATTTCGATTTCGATTTCGGATTCGATTTCGAATTGGATTTCGATTTCGATTTTTATTTCGATTTCGTTTTCTATTTCTATTTTGCATCATTTTATTTCGGTCCATTTATTTGTTATCTCCCGAGATAGAACTGAGTGAAACGCAATCAAATATCTTTGATCGGCGCAAATTGGTTCAAACCTCTTTGCCGCCTTTTACTTTTTCCTTTCACGTTCATCAACTGTTTATACTCATAATGCAATGGCGCAAAATTGACGTTTTGTTTGCAGTTTGTTGTTTGCGTTATGCAAATTATGTATATTTTTACTTTAATTATTTATTTACCACCTTATGTGTTTAGTTACTTGCTATCTGCCCAGATACAATTAACTGAAACGCAATCAATTCACTTTGCTATGAGCCCAAAATGATACAAAGTTCTTTGTATTTTTTAATCTTTTCTTTCGCGATATTCAACTGTTTCAGCTCGCAATGCAATGGTACCAGTAAGACGAAGGGTTACCAGGTAGAATTTACAGTGTTCCAAACAAATCAAACTTTCGTCATTTTTCACTTTGCTCCTTCTTATTCTTCGTCTTCTTTTTTCCTTTTTAGACTTTTAACTACATATTTAGGCACAATTCAGACGCACCATGACAAATTTAAGTCGTATAGAAGCAGATGAAATAGTGGTTGGAAGAGAAAATCTAAGGGAATAGGGAATAGTTCTCACAACTAACTCTAGATGGCCCTACTTCGCTATTTTCAAACGAAACGGGATATTCGCCGTAAACTTCTATATTTACTTGACATTTGACATTTTGGTTGCAGTTTATTTTTAGTTTATGCAACAAAATTTAGTTATATATTATCTGTTTTTTTCTTGTTTATGATCATGATGCTGTCATGACAAGGAACAATCTGGAGGTACAGAAAGCAGTACTCAAAATTAAATATAGTGGGCGCCACTTCGCCGAAAACAAAACAAGATCATCGCGGTAAATCTTAATATTAAATTGACAGTAGACACTTTGTCTGCTATTCATTGTCCACGCTATGCAACATTTTATTTCATTCTATTTTTTTTCTGCCTAGATAGAACTAAGTTAAACGCAATCAAACCCCTTTGTTCGGCGCCAAAACGCCAAATCTCTTTGCCGCACTTTACTCTTTCCTTTCAC
>CM060948.1:253618418-253780918 GCA_030765055.1 Mantis religiosa | reverse complement strand
CCGAAGTGCTGGCTGGTTGTATAAGGCCAGAAGGTTATAGCTGCGTGCCCACCCGTTAAGGGTTTTACAGCAGGTAGAGTTCCTCTTTTAGTGATGTTGTAGGATCGGTTGTGGGTTTTGCGTTAGAAATTATTTCGAGTTAACAAATTTTATGTACCTCAGGTTGTGTGAATGGATGCAAAAGCTTGCACTCTGGTGTTCTACTTCTTAATTTGTTTTAAATTGTTGTAGCTGCCGAGTTCAAATTTTGGTCAGGATGAGTCTTCCAAATAGGTTTCTTGTGGGATTTCCCTTTATCCTGAAAGTTGGGTTTCAGCTCGCTGTAAACTTTATGGGCCCTAGGCTCATTTCAGCATCAGTTTATCCATTTCATTTATTGTACAATAGGATGTGAGATGGGAGAAAATGATCTAAAATATTAGGAGTAAGATAATATCTGCATACCTTGATTAATATCAATTAGATGGCGAAATAAATATATTTATAAAAGGTGTGAAAGAGGTAGAGTGATGTTCAGATGCAGCTCGACGGATTCTAAAATACTTATCGATGATTTTGAAGTGCGTTTAAATGCAACAGTCCTTCATATTAGACAGACATGAGTTCTTTTAAGCAGAAATTTGTTACCGTCATTGGTTCTGCAATATTTGAACTCAAGAGATTTCACAATATTGTGCATATAAGATACAGAAGCCTTATATTCTATTTCCCCCCTCATAAGTTGGCCTGCCTTTTGGCAGTTGAATAATTATTCACCCTTGTCATATAAATCATAAATTGCTCTACGTAAAACGCACTTTTGAAAATTGTTTAAGTTGGTAGCACGTTTTTCAGCTGCTCGATGTTTCCCTGGAGATCTAAATATGAAAACTTCACCTACTTGGTAAACTGTTTGTCTTCTTTAATAACGTTCGTCATAGAATGAGCACTCACCTGACAAGCTTGTAACATTAATTCTCGACTTCCAGCGAAATTTGTACTTTCGAGGACGTCTAATTGACTCCTGTTTGTAAAAGGAATACACATTAATAAGGATATTTTAGACTGCTTATGTAAACTCTTATGAGTTGTTTGACTGTTACTACTAAACGCACCAGTACTAGGCTTAGTAAGTGGTATATATATACTTACTTTGAAAAGCTTGTGTGTACTCTTAAAACATCACCAGTTTACTGAAAGCAGGATACAAAATATTCTGTTTTGGAGTGTTTGTGATAACCGAATTAGTTCTTATGGAAAAAAATATTGTAAAAGTTTTCCACAAACGCTTAGATTCTGTAAATTCTGAACGTCTTTAAGCTGTAGGATTTTTATATAAACTTTATACCTAACTCACGATTCAAACGATAAGTGTGCGTAATTACTTTTGTTATTTGGGTTTGGTGGTGAAGTTGGAATCAGAGGGGAAGATCTGGAAGAATAAAGAATATTACAGAAAGCTAATTCAGGAGTGTTCCTCTTCACTATTAGTAACGAAAAATCATCGAAGTAAATTTTGTATTAAACGCTAAGCGATATTTTGTAAGCTGTTAATTTTTATGTTGTTCAATTTTAAGTTTCTTCTTATTTATTTGTTCTCTTGTTTATTCCATTATCTCCTGAGACTGGTAAAAGTGAAACACAAACAAAGCTCTTTGCTACGACGGGCCCAAATGACCTCGTTGTCGACGGGCCCTAAAACCCACTAATCCGATCCAATACAATCTTTGCTACGAGCCCCAAATGATAAAAAGCTCTTTCCCCTTTTTTAGAATATACTTTCGCAATATTTAAATGTTTCTGGCGGCAACAGATTGGCGCCAATTAGACGAACCATTTAGCTCGGAGAATATGCACTGCTACAAACTGAACAATTTTTGGGACTTGTTTTCACGTTACTTCATCTTATTCTTCTTCTCCTTCTCCTCCTCCTCATCCTCCCCCCCCCCCCTTATTCGAACTTTAACATACCCATTTAAGTACAACTTATAACTATCATCATACAGTTTAGGCAGTAATTAAGCCGTAGTCAGCAGAGGCAATCTAAAGAAATATGGAATAATACTCAAGACCTTCTAGAAGCCCTACTACGCAATCGTTAAGCCAAACAAGGTCATCGGTGCAAGAGGTCCTGAGTTCGAATCTCGGTCAGGGTGAGTTACCTGGATAAGGCTTTTCCGGGGATTTCCCTTATCCTGAAAGGCGAATGTCGGGTAATTCAAATCTCTTTGGGGCCCTGGGCTCATTTGCACATCATTTCACCCATTCATCGTCTGATATGACATAACGTTGGAGGACGAAAAACTACAAAAAGAAAACATCGGTGCGATATTTACGTGAAATTTTACATGTAGCTTGCTGTTTATTTTTAGCAAATGCATCACCTTACCTTTATTTATTGTTCATTTGTTGTATTTTATTTATGGTCGTGATGCTGTCACAAGAAGAAACATTCTGCAGGAACAGGGAGTATTACTCAAACTTACACTAAAAGGCGCTACTTCGCCATCCTAAACAAAACAAGATCAACGCGGGAAATCTTGATGTTTAACTGACAATCGAAAATCTGCTTGCTGTTCTTTGTTCACGCTATAAAATATTTTATTTCATTCTATTTATTTGTAATCTCCCGAGATAGAAGTAAGTGAAACGCAATTCTAACCTCTTTATACGGCTCCAAAATGCTTCAAATCTCTTTGTGCTTCTTTAAAATATTTCCTATCGTGATTTTCAATAAATTTACTAATAATGCAATGCCGCTAATAAGACAAATTGTTTTTCTCTTATAACTCGCAGTGCTAAAAACCAAACGCACTTTAGGTGCTATTCTGATTTTTCTTCTTCACTTTCCTACCTATACGTATTTCACATTTATATTTGTACACATTTTAAAACTACCGTGATAATTGTAAACAGTAGTGAAGGAGATGAAACAGTAATCAGAGGAGAAAATCTGAGATAATAAGGAATAATACTGCAAACTATTTCTAGAGGGCGCCAATTCTCCATTCCTAAAGGAATCCATATCATAACAGTAAGATCTGATATTTAATTTACATTCCATTTTTGGTTGCTTTTCTTTGTTTATGCAATTCAGTATTCTTATTTATTTGTGCATTTATTTACTTATTTATTTATCTATTCATTTATTTATATGTATTTATTTGGTGTTATTTCAATATTATTTTATCCATTTCATTGACTGAACCTTACGATCTCATATGGGACAAAATGAACGATTATTTCTGCATAACTTGATTAACATCAAGTAGAGAGAGAAATGAATATATTTTAAAATGGTGAAAAGGGTACAGGGATGTTCAAATGCAGCTTCACAGATTCTAATATACATATCGATGATATTGAAGTGTGTTTAATTGAAACAGCCCCTCACGTTAGAGAGACATCACTAGAAACAGAGAAAAAAAACTTACCCGAAATAAATGTTCGTTATTTTACAAACTTTAATTATATGATAATATCAAAATTCACATTTTAGACAATACCTCGCTGCTGTTATCTTTAATAATCCTCATCTTGTATTCTAAAATACAAGCTCCTCATTTTTCTTTCGCGATATTCAATTGTTTCTACTCGAAATGCAATGGGGCCAATAAGGCGAAGCGGTCACTTCGTAGAATTTACAGTGCTCAAAAATAAACATATTTCTGCATATCTTTCACCTTACCTCTTATTACTTCTCGTTTTCCTTTTCTCCTTTTTCGACTTTTATAAATATATATTTAGTTACAACTCAAAAGTATCATGATAAAGTCAGGCAGTATAGAAGCAGATGTAGTAGTGGTCGTAAGAGAAAATCTGAGAGAATAGGGAATAGTTCTCGAAAATTAACTCTAGATAGCGCTGCCTTGCTATTCTTAAACGGAACAAGATCTTCGCGGTAAAATTTTATATTTACTTGATATTTGACGTTTTGTTTGCTGTTTATTTTTAGGTAATGCTTCATCATATATTTATATATGATTTGTTTGTTGTTTCTTGTTTATGGTCACCATGCTGTCATGAGAAGAAACCATCTGGGGGTACAGGGAGTAGTGCTCAAAATTAAATCTAGTGGGCGCTACCTCGCCATTCGTAAACAAAACAAGATCATCGCGGTAAATTTTAATATTAAATTGACAGTCGACACTCTGGCTGCTGTTCATTGTTCACGGTATGCCACATTTTATTTCGTTCTACTTATTTGTTGTCTCCGAATATAGAACTAGGTGAAACGCCGCTTTGTTTGGCGCCGAAGTGGTTCAGATACCTTTGCCACCTTTTACTCTTTCCTTTCATGTTCTTCAACTGTTTATAGAGCGAACTGTTTATACTCATAATGCAATGGCGCCAATAAGACGAAATGTTTAGATCGTAGAATTAGCAGTGCTACAAAACAAACGAATTTTCAATGCTTCTAGTCTTTGGTCCCTTGTCATTTTGTTACCGGTTTATTTTTATTCTATGCAATATCGTACATTTATATATTATTAGTATTGTCACCCGAACAGCGGAATTCGTGATAGAACCAGCTGGCAGGTAGGGCCATACAGGTGAATCCAGGCCACGGCTACACATTTATCTCCTGTCACTAATTGAGAGGATGATTAGAAGAGCGGCATGAGCCCTGTACCGTCTCTTTCCCCTTCCCCGACGTCTGGAACATCTGCTATGATTTTCCGAACCGCGAAGCTTCCAGAAACAGCGATCTTACTTTATAAGGCAGCAGTGGACGAGTCAGTGCAGTTCTTGGAAAACAGCCACGTGGAGCGCTGGGCTAGTGAACGGACTGGAATACTGTGTACGTGTATCAGAGGAGTTGTACATAATTGTGAGTGTAGAGTGGACTTGTGACAGACGAACTGCCGAATTTTAATTGTGTGCGCTACGTAATTCCGTGTAATCGGCAAGTGTTCCAAATGTAACTTGGTGGAAACAAAGAACATTTTGAGTTTGTGCAATTGGACTTTTAAATTCACGAACCTACAAGGTCACAGTATATTGTTTCTTGTTTATGTTCATGACGCTATCATAAGAAGCAACAATCTAGAGGAACAGGGAGTGGTACTCAAAGTTCAATCACGTTAGCGCTACCTCGCCATTCCTAAACAAAACAAGATCATCGCGGTAAATCCTGATATTCAATTGACATTCCAAGTTTTGACCGCTGCTCATTGATCACGCTATGCAACATTTTATTTAATTCTATTTATTAGTTTAATCCCGCGATAGTTCTGGAATTAATTAAACTAATTTGAAAGTGCGCTAATTCATTATTTTTAACACAAACAAGATCATCGCACTATACTTTGATATTTAGTAGACATTTGACATCTTTTTGTTTGCCCTTTTCTAACATTATGTATTTATTTTCACTTATTGTTATTTTATCTTCTAAATAAATATAGCTGAAAGACAACCTCTTTGCTAAAGTTCCCAATGATTAAAATCTCTTTATCATGTTTACTCTTTCCTTCCGCAAACTTTTATTATTTTTGTCAATTGAATTTTATTATGTTTTAGCTATTTTGTTGTCATTCAGAGTTTCTGTGTGATTTGGTTCTTCTTTAAACATGTTTATTTCAGGTTTTATTTCTTGTATTCCTTTTGTCTTGCTTTCCATCTTTATTTCTTCCTTTATTTCTATCTTTCCTTCTTTCAACTTTTCTTTCTGCCTTCCTTTCCTTCCATCCTTCATCTTAAGGACAGTGAGATTATTTTGGATACAGATATTTGCTTTATATCTTTGTCCTAGACGAATTAGAGCTTTTATCAAAGGAAAGATGGCAAAAGTGTTCTGGAAATGTGTAAGTTCGGAAAATCTTGAATGTAATCTTCTTTTTTCTGTAGAACTCCACCTTTAACCTAAATAACGGTTCAAACCACAGATATGAATATTTCTTTTTGTTTATAGTGATGACGCATTATTCGCTAGAAACAATCTGGAAAAGTACGTAATTTTAATCAAAACTGATTCTAGATTATGCTACTTCAACATTGGTAAACGCAGCAAGTATATGGTAGTAAATATTGGCTTTTATATTACATCCGATATTTTTTTGCAGTTTGTTGTATATGTTATGGAAATTATGTATATTTTTACCTTATTTATTTACTACCTTAATTATTTATTTACTTATCTCCCGATATAGAAACAACTGAAGCGCGATCAATCCTCTTTGCTACGAACTCGAAGTGACTTAAAGTTCTTTGAATTTTTTCAATTGTTTCTTTCACAATATTTAATTGTTTCTACTCGCAATGCAATGTCCCCAGTAAGACGAATCGTTTAGCTCGTAGAATTGACAGTGTTCCAAAATAAACAAATTTCTGCTTTTGTTTCACATATCTTCTTCTTATTTCTCGTCTTCTTTTTCTCCTTTTTCTACTTTTTGACATACATATTTAAGTACAATACAAGAATATGATGATAAGTTTAGGCAGGATAGAAGTAGATGTAGCAGTGGTCAGATGAGAAAATCTGAGAGAATAGGGAATAGTTCTCAGAAGTAACTCTAGATGGCGCTATCTTGCTATTCCTTAACGGAAAAAAAATCTTCGCAATAAATGTTTATATTTACTTGATATTTGACATTTCGTTTGCGGTTTATTTTTATATTTGCTACATCATATATTTATATATCATTTGTCTATTGTTTCTTGTTTATGATCATGACGCTCTCATGAGAAGAAGCAATGTGAAGGTAGAGGAAGTAGTGCTCAAATTAAATCTAGTGGGCGCTACCCCGGCATTCGTAAACAAAAGGAGATCATTGCGTAAATCTTAATATTAAATCGACAGTCGACTCTCTGGCTGTAGTTCATTGTTCACGCTATGCAACATTTTATTTCGCTCCATTTATTTGTTATCTCCCGAGATAGAACTGAGTGAAACGCAATCAAATATCTTTGATCGGCGCAAATTGGTTCAAACCTCTTTGCCGCCTTTTACTTTTTCCTTTCACGTTCATCAACTGTTTATACTCATAATGCAATGGCGCAAAATTGACGTTTTGTTTGCAGTTTGTTGTTTGCGTTATGCAAATTATGTATATTTTTATTTTAATTATTTATTTACCACCTTATGCTATCTCCCCAGATACAATTAACTGAAACGCAATCAATTCACTTTGCTATGAGCCCAAAATGATACAAAGTTCTTTGTATTTTTTAATCTTTTCTTTCGCGATATTCAACTGTTTCAGCTCGCAAAGCAATGGTACCAGTAAGACGAAGGGTTACCAGGTAGAATTTACAGTGTTCCAAACTTTCGTCATTTTTCACTTTGCTCCTTCTTATTCTTCGTCTTCTTATTTCCTTTTTAGACTTTTAACTACATATTTAGGCACAATTCAGACGCACCATGACAAATTTAAGTCGTATAGAAGCAGATGAAATAGTGGTTGGAAGAGAAAATCTGAGGGAATAGGGAATAGTTCTCACAACTAACTCTAGATGGCCCTACTTCGCTATTTTCAAACGAAACGGGATATTCGCCGTAAACTTCTATATTTACTTGACATTTGACATTTTGGTTGCGGTTTATTTTTAGTTTATGCAACAAAATTTAGTTATATATTATCTGTTTTTTTTCTTGTTTATGATCATGATGCTGTCATGAAGAGGAACAATCTGGAGGTACAGAAAGCAGTACTCAAAATTAAATATAGTGGGCGCCACTTCGCCGAAAACAAAACAAGATCATCGCGGTAAATCTTAATATTAAATTGACAGTAGACACTTTGGCTGCTATTCATTGTCCACGCTATGCAACATTTTATTTCATTCTAATTGTTTTCTGCCGAGATAGAACTAAGTTAAACGCAATCAAACCTCTTTGTTCGGCGCCAAAACGGTCAAATCTCTTTGCCGCACTTTACTCTTTCCTTTCACGCTCTTTAACTGTTTATACTCATAATGCCCTGGCGGCAGTAACAGGAACTGTTTAACTCGTAGAATTTACAGTGCCATAAGCCAAACGAATAATCGATTTTATTTTTATTTCCCTTTGTCTTCTTCCTCCTTATTGGTCCTCTTAACCTTCATATTTAAAAATAATTTAAAATTTTAATGTTATTTTATGCTAAATTAAACACCGTTTCTCAATTTTGCATAAACATTTACATTCTCATGTAGAATAAAAGTTACAGATATGTGTTAGAAATACAACCTGCGCATTACTCTTCTACATTAGCCTTCAGTTTTTTTCTTCTAATGTTTCAGTGTTTGCCTTTAAATTGGATCTTTGGGGATATTTATAATAATTCTTTATCATTCACAGTCTTTCCTATTTTCCTCTTCTTTTGCCGTTGTTTCTCCTGTTTCTTTCTTTTCTTCTCTTGGGGTTAACACTTCAGCAATATTCCAGATTCTGTATTTTTATCTCCAATACTATTATCAGGATTCAAATGTTTAAGCACATATTTCAAATAACAATGGAAGTTGAAAGGTACCAAACGCAGGCAAAAAGTTAAACAAAGTGCTGTTTCACTCAACTAATTTTAAAAAATCCTCTTTCTTTAATACTAGAATAATGAACAACAAACACCAACAAAAGATAATGATGATAATAATAATGATGATGATGATGATAATAATAATGATGATGATGATAATAATAATGATGATGAAAATAATAATAATAATAATAATAATAATAATAATAATAATAATAATAATAATAATAATAATAATAATAATAATAATAATAATAATAATAATAATAATAATAATAATAATAATGATAATAATGATAATAATAGTAATAATAATAATAATAGTAATAATAATAGTAATAATAATAATAATAATAATAATAATAATAATAATAATAATAATAATAATAATAATAATAATAATAATAATAATAATAATAATAATAATAATAATAATAATAATAATAATAATAATAATAATAATAATAATAATAATAATAATAATAATAATAATAATAATAATAATAATAATAATAATAATAATAATAATAATAATAATAATAATAATAATAATAATAATAATAATAATAATAATAATAATAATAATAATAATAATAATAATAATAATAATAATAATAATAATAATAATCATGATGATGATGACGATGACGATGACGATGACGATGATGACGACGACGATCACGATGACGATGATAATGATGTGAATGATAATTGTCATAGTCATACTCATAGTCATAGTCATAGTCATAGTCATCATAATCATAATCATAATCACCATCGCCATCACCATAAACCGACCGACCGAAGTGCGGGCTCGTTGTATAAGGCCAGAAGGGTATAGCTTTGTGCCCACCCGTTAAGGGTTTTACAGCAGGTAGAGTTCCTCTTTTCGTGATGTTGTAGGATCGGTTGTGGGTTTTGCGTTAGAAATTATTTCGAGTTAACAAGTTTTATGTACCTCAGGATGTGCGAATGGATGCAAAACCTTGCACTCTGGTGTTCTACTTCTTAATTTGTTTTAAATTGTTGTAGCTGCCGAGTTCAAATTTTGGTCAGGATGAGTCTTCCAAATAGGTTTCTTGTGGGATTTCCCTTTATCCTGAAAGTTGGGTTTCAGCTCGCTGGGCCCTAGGCTCATTTCAGCATCAGTTTATCCATTTCATTTATTGTACAATAGGATCTGAGATGGGAGAAAATGATCTAAAATATTAGGAGTAAGATAATATCTGCATACCTTGATTAATATCAATTAGATGGCGAAATAAATATATTTATAAAAGGTGTGAAAGAGGTAGAGTGATGTTCAGATGCAGCTCGACGGATTCTAAAATACTTATCGATGATTTTGAAGTGCGTTTAAATGCAACAGTCCTTCATATCAGACAGACATGAGTTCTTTTAAGCAGAAATTTGTTACCGTCATTGGTTCTGCAATATTTGAACTCAAGAGATGTCAGAATATTATGCATATAAGATACAGAAGCCTTATATTCCATTTCCCCCCTCATAAGTTGGCCTGCTTTTTGGCAGTTGAATAATTATTCACCCTTGTCATATAAATCATAAATTGTTCTACGTAAAACGCACTTGCAAACACATCCCAGGGTTCGCTTCTGCTAATTTGCCCTCTTTAAGAAGCAGTTTGCTCCGAAAGTGGTCGTTCGCCCATGTTCGATTTCGATTTCGATTCCGCTTTCGATTTCAATTTCGATTTCGATTTCGAATTCGATTTAGATTTCGAATTCGATTTCGAATTCGATTTCGATTTCTATTTCGATTTCGATTTCGATTTTTATTTCGATTTCGATTTCCGATTTCGATTTCGATGGCGATTTCGATTTCGATTCGATTTCGATTTCGAATTCGATTTCGATATTTCGATTTCGATTTCCGATTTCGATTTCGATTTCGATGGCGCGTTGCACCGAGCCTAGAAGGTGGCCTTTCTGGCCCTCGAGCGGCGAGGCCTCAACTGCCGGCATGGTTCCGAGACGAACTCCCGGGGAACTTGGAACTTTTTCGCTCGGAGTAGGACTTTGAAAAATTTTGATCGAAGTGAAAAAAATGTTTCTTTTAAAAAATGTGAAACATGCATCAGTGGCATTCTAAAAATAATTTTTTAAGAACACAAAATATACATCACGCGCATTCTTTTAGAAGGGGAAACTCTTACCAAGCACAACTTTGGCAAATATCCCCCTATTTCAATAGCGCGTTGCACAAGACCTACAATACGACAATTCCGGCCCTCGGGCAGGGTTCCGAGACCAACTCCCTGCTGGATTTGGAAATTTTTCGCTCGGAGTTGGACTTTGAAAAAATTTGTTCGGACCGACGAAAACAGTTTTTGTTAAATGCGAAAGACGCATCATTAGTGTTCGTTTGATAAAGAAAACAAATCCTAAGCCACCTTTTTGCTAATTTGTCCCTCTTTCATTAACCTTTTGCGCCGATTTGGACTGAGAAATAGTTTGGATATTTTGCAAAAGTAATTATTATAAAATCATGAAATATACATCACAGGCATTCTTTTAGAAGAGGAAGTTCATCCCAAGAACAATTTTAGCAAATTTCCACGTATTCCGATGGCACGTTGCACCAAGCCTAGAAGATTTCCTTTCTGGCCCTCGGGTGTCGAGGCCTCAACTGCCGGCATGGTTCCGAGACGTACTCCCGGGGGACCTAAAAATTTTTGGCTCGGAGTTGGACTTTGAAAAATTTTGATCGAAGTGAAAACTTTTTTTTGAAAAATGTGAAACATGCATCAGTGGCATTCGTTTGATAAGGCAAACACATCCCAGGGTTCGCTTCTGCTAACTTGTCCCTCTTTAAGAAGCAGTTTGCTCCGAATGTGGTCGTTTGCCCATGTACTACGTTGCTGGACTTTGAAAATTTTCGCTCGGAGTTGGACTTTAACTTCTCTCGGACCGAAAAAGTTTTTTTGATAAATGTGTAACATGCATCCTTGGTGATCGTTTGATAAAGAACACACATCCTAAGCCTCCTTTTTGCTAATTTGTTCCTCTTTCATTAACCTTTTGCGCCGAATTGGACTGAGAAATAGTTTGGATATTTTGCAAAACACATCCTAAGCCGCGTTTTTGCCAACTTGACCATCTTTCATTAACCTTTTGCGCCGATTTGGACTTAGAAAAAGGGTCGATATTTTGCAAAAATAATTTTTTAAAAAACATAAAATATACATTAGAGGCATTCTTTTAGAAAGGGAAACTCATCCCAAGAACAATTTTGGCAAATTTCCACGTTTTTCGATGGCGCGTGGCACCGAGTCGAGAAGAGGACCATTCCGGCCCTCGGATGGCGAGGCCTCAACTGCCGGCATGGTTGCGAGACGAACTCCCGGCTGCGTAAAAATCCGTGAACAATTTACTTTGAGAATTAACATCGAATGTTAAGTTATATCTTAGCTCGCCTTTTAGTTCGTCCACCTTCCTTTTGACGATAAAGGCGACGATAGAGGCTAGTTTTGAAGATACGCTTTTGTTTTAAACCAAAGTTCATTTTTTCACTTCACAATGTCATTTTCATCTCGTTTAACCTCGGCAATCTTGCTTTGACCATAACGCCTATATTTGTTGTAAAATTTAACTTTAATGAACAAAACTGTCTTTATACGCAAAATTCACGGCAAGGATGTCACAGGTCGCTGTTTTCATATTGACTCATTTTCCATAGAAACCGTTTATGCAAAGAATGTGCCTTTACGGAAAATCCTCATTCCACTCGAAGTTTCTAAAACAAAGCCTGTTTTAAGTAAAACGCTATTTTGGCGTAAAAAGTAGGTTTTTTGCTATCATCACGTAAAAAGCTGATTTTCGCTTTTTATGCTGTTTTCACGCTTATAGTTCTTTTCCGCGAACAATTTACTTTGAGAATGAACATCGCATGTTAAGTTATATTTTAGCTCATTTTTTACTTCGTCCGCCTTCCTTTTGACGATAGAGGCTAGTTTTCAAAATAGGTTATCGTTCTTAACCACAGTTCGTTTTTTCACTTCACAATGTCATTTTCGTCTCGTTTAACCTCGGCAATCTTCTTTTGACCATGAAGAATGCATTTCTTGTAAAATGCATGTTTAATGAACAAAACTATCTGTATAGGCAACAGACGTATCATGGAAGTCACAGGTCGGTGTCTTCACAATAAAAGTCATTTTCTATAGATTCCGGTTATGCAAAAAATGTACTTTCACGCAAAATCATCACTCCCCTCGAGGTTTCTCAAACCAAGCTGGTTTTTACGTAAAAAGCGATAATTTTGCGTAAAAAGTTCGGTATTTTTACTATCTTCGCTAAAAAGCTGGTTACGCTTTTAATGCTTTTTTCACACTAAGACGTCTTTTCCGCAAACAATTTACTTTGAGAATTAACATTAGCTTGTTTTAAGTAAAAATCGCTATTTTGGCATAAAAAGTTCGTTTTTTGCTAACCCCGTGAGATGCTGATTTTCGCTTTTTGTGCTCTTTTCACGCTAAAACCTCTGTTCCGCAAACAATTTGCTTTGAGAATTAGCATTAGCGTGTTTTAAGTAAAAATCGCTATTTTAGCGTAAAAATTTCGTTTTTTGCTATCCTCAGGTAAAAAGCTGATTTTCGCTTTTTATGCTGTTTTCACGCTAAAACTTCTTTTCCGTGAACAATTTAGTTTGAGAATTAACATCGCATGTTAAGTTATATTTTGGCTCACCTTTTAGTTCGTCCACCTTCCTTTTGACGATAAAGGCTAGTTTTGAAGATACGCTTTCGTTTTAAACCAAAGTTCATTTTTTCACTTCACAATGTCATTTTCATCTCGTTTAACCTCGGCGATCTTGCTTTGACCATAACGCCTATATTTGTTGTAAAATTTAACTTTAATGAACAAAACTGTCTTTATACGCAAAATTCACGGCAGGGATGTCACAGGTCGCTGTTTTCATATTGACTAATTTTCCATAGAAAAAGGTTATGCAAAGAATGTGCCTTTACGCAAAATCCTCATTCCAGTCGAAGTTTCTAAAACAAAGCCTGTTTTAAGTAAAACGCTATTTTGGCTTAAAAAGTTCGTCTTTTGCTATCTTCACGTATAAAGCTGATTTTCGCTTTTTATGCTGTTTACACGCTAAAAGTTCTTTGCCGCGAACAATTTACTTTGAGAATTAACATGGCATTTTAAGATATATTTTAGCTCGCCTTTTAGTTCGTCCGCCTTCCTTTTGACGATAGAGGCTAGGTTCGAAGATACGCTATCGTTTTAAACCAAAGTACATTTTTTCACTTCACAATGTCATTTTCGTCTCGTTTAACCTCGGCAATCTTCCTTTAACCATTGTAAATTCATACCATGGATGTCAAAGGTCGGCCTTTTCACATTAAAAGTCATTTTCCATAGGTTCCGGTTATGCAAAAAATGTACATTTACGCAAAATCCTCATTCCCCTCGAAGTTTCTAAAACAAAGCTTGTTTTAAGTAAAAATCGCTATCTTGGCGTAAAAAGTTCGTTTTTTGCTATCTTGACGTAAAAAGCTGATTTTCGCTTTTTATGCTGTTTTCACGCTAAAACTGCTTTTGCGCAAACAATTAGTTTGAAAGTTAACATGGCATTTTAAGATATATTTTAGCTCGGCTTTTAGTTCGTCCGCCTTCCTTTTGACGATAGAGGCTAGGTTCGAAGATACGCTATCGTTTTAAACCAAAGTACATTTTTTCACTTCACAATGTCATTTTCGTCTCGTTTAACCTCGGCAATCTTCCTTTAACCATTGTAAATTCATACCATGGATGTCAAAGGTCGGTCTTTTCACATTAAAAGTCATTTTCCATAGGTTCCGGTTATGCAAAAAATGTACATTTACGCAAAATCCTCATTCCCCTCGAAGTTTCTAAAACAAAGCTTGTTTTAAGTAAAAATCGCTATCTTGGCGTAAAAAGTTCGTTTTTTGCTATCTTGACGTAAAAAGCTGATTTTCGCTTTTTATCCTGTTTTCACGCTAAAACTGCTTTTGCGCAAACAATTAGTTTGAAAATTACCATTAGCTTGCTTTAAGTAAAAATAGCTATTTTTGCGTAAAAAGTTCGTTTATTGGTATCTTCACGTAAAAAGCTTATTTTCGCTTTTTATGCTGTTTTCACGCTAAAACTTCTTCTCCGCGAACAATTTACTTTGAGAATGAACATCGCATGTTAAGTTATATTTTAGCTCACCATTTAGTTCGTCCGCCATCCTTTTGACGATAGAGGCTAGTTTTCAAAATACGCTATCCTTATAAACCACAGTTCGTCTTTTCACTTCACAATGCCATTTTCGTCTCGTTTAACCTCGGCAATCTTCTTTTGACCATGAAGGATGCATTTCTTGTAAAATGCATGTTTAATGAGCAATACTATCTGTATAGGCTAAGGAAGTCACAGGTCGCTGTTTTCACATTAAAAGACCTTTTCCATAGATTCCGGTTATGCAAAAAATGTACTTTTACGCAAAATCATCATTCCCCTAGAAGTTTCTCAAACCAAGCTTGTTTTTACGTAAAAAGCGATAATTTGGCGTAAAAAGTTCGTTTTTTTTTACTATCTTCGCATAAAAAGCTGGTTTCGCTTTCGATGCTGTTTTCACACTAAGACGTCTTTTCCACAAACAGTTTACTTTGAGAATTAACATTAGCTTGTTTTAAGTAAAAATCGCTGTTATAGCGTAAAAAAGTCGGTTTTTGCTAACCGCGTGAGATGCTGATTTTCGCTTTCTATGCTGTGTCACGCTAAAACCTCTTTTCCGAAAATATTTTACTTTGACCATCAAGGCTGTATATGTTGTAAATTCATATCATGGATGTCACAGGTCGCTCTTTTCACATTAAAAGTCATTTTCCATAGATTCCTTTTATGCAAATAATGTCCATTTACGCAAAATCCTCATTCCACTCGAAGTTTCTAAAGCAAAGCTTGTTTTAAGTAAAACGCTATTTCGGTGTAAAAAGTTCGTTTCTTGCTATCTTCCCGTAAAAAGCTGAGTTTCGATTAGTATTCTGTTTTCACGCTAAAACGTGTTTTCCGCAAACAATTTACCTTGAAAATTACCATTAGCTTGCTTTAAGTAAATATAGCTCTTTTGGCGTAAAAAGTTCGTTTTTTGCCAACCTCACCAAAAAAGCTGATTTTCGCTTTTTGTGCTGTTTTCACGCTAAAACTTCTTTTCCGCAAACAATTTACCTATGAGAATTAACATTAGCCTGTTTTATGTAAAAATCGCTATTTTGGCGTAAAAAGTTCGTTTTTTGCTATCTTCCCGTAAAAACCTGAGTTTCGATTAGTATTCTGTTTTCACGCTAAAACGTCTTTTCCGCAAACAATTTACTTTGAAAATTACCATTAGCTAGTTTTATGAAAAAATAGCTATTTTGCGTAAAAAGTTCGATTTTTACTAACTTCACGTAAAATGCTGATTTTCGCTTTTGTGCTCTTTTCATGCTAAAACCTCTTTTCCGCAAACAATTTGCTTTGAGAATTAGCATTAGCGTGTTTTAAGTAAACATCGCTATTTTGGCGTAAAAAGTTCGTTTTTTGCTACCTTGACGTAAAAAGCTGATTTTCGCTTTTTATACTGTTTTCACGCTAAAACTGCTCTTCTGCAAACAATTAGTTTGACAATTACCATTAGCTTGCTTTAAGTAAAAATAGCTATTTTGGCATAAAAAGTTCGTTTTTTGCTAAGTTCGCGTAAAAAGCTGATTTTCGCTTTTTGTGCTGTTTCAAGCTAAAAATTATTTTCCGCAAACAATTTACTTTGAGAATTACCATTTCCTTGTGTTAAGTAAAAATAGCTATTTTGGCGTAAAAGGTTCGTTTATTGCTATCTTCACGTAAAAAGCTGATTTTCGCTTTTTATGCTGTTTTCACGCTAAAACTTCTTCTCCGCCAACAATTTACTTTGAGAATGAACATCGCATGTTAAGTTATATTTTAGCTCACCATTTAGTTCGTCCGCCATCCTTTTGACGATAGAGGCTAGTTTTCAAAATACGCTATCGTTATAAAACACAGTTCGTCTTTTCACTTCACAATGCCATTGTCTCGTTTAACCTCGGCAATGTTCTTTTGACCATGAAGAATGCATTTCTTGTAAAATGCATGTTTAATGAGCAATAATATAGTCTAAGGCTGTCACAGGTCGCTGTTTTCACATTAAATGTCCTTTTCCATAGATTCCGGTTATGCAAAAAATGTACATTTACGCAAAATCCTCATTCCACTGGAAGTTTCTAAAACAAAGCTTGTTTTAAGTAAAAATCGCTATTTTGGCGTAAAAAGTACGTTTTTTGCTATCTTGACATAAAAAGCTGATTTTCGCTTTTTATACTGTTTTCACGCTAAAACTGCTTTTCCGCAAACAATTAGTTTGAAAATTACCATTAGCTTGCTATAAGTTAAAATAGCTATTTTGGCGTAAAAAGTTCGTTTTTTGCTAAGTTCACGTAAAAGGTGATTTTCGCTTTTTGTGCTGTTTTCAAGCTAAAAATTATATTCCGCAAATAATTTACTTTGAGAATTACCATTAGCTTGGATAAGTAAAAATAGCTATTTTGGCGTAAAAGTTTCGTTTATCGCTATCTTCGCGTAAAAAGCTGATTTTCGCTTTTTATGCTGTTTTCACGCTAAAGCTTCTTTTCCGTGAACAATTTACTTTGAGAATTAACATCGCATGTTAAGCTATATTTTAGCTCGCCTTTTAGTTCGTCCGCCTTCCTTTTGACATAAAGGCTAGTTTTGAAGATACGCTATCGTTTTAAACCAAAGTTTATTTTTTCACTTCACAATGTCATTTTCATCTCGTTTAACGTCGGCAATCTTGCTTTGACCATAAACCCTATATTTGTTGTAAAATTTAACTTTAATGAACAAAACTATCTTTATACGCAAAATTCACGGCAGGGATGTTACAGGTCGCTGTTTTCATATTGACTCATTTTCCATAGAAACCGGTTATGCAAAGAATGTGCTTTTACGCAAAATCCTCATTCCACTCAAAGTTTCTAAAACAAAGCCTGTTTTAAGTAAACTCTATTTTGGCGTAAAAAGTCCGTTTTTTGCTATCTTCCGGTAAAAAGCTGAGTTTCGATTAGTATTCTGTTTTCACGCTAAAACTTCTTTTCCCCGAGCAATTTACTGTCAGAATTAATATCGCATGTTAAGATATATTTGAGTTCGCCTTTTAGTGCGTCCGCCTTCCTTTTGACGATAGAGGCTAGTTTTGAAGATACGCTATCGTTTTAAACCAAAGTACATTTTTTCACTTCACAATGTCATTTTCGTCTAGTTCAACCTCGGCAAACTTCCTTTGACCATTGTTGTAAATTCATACCATGGATGTCACAGGTCGCTCTTTTCACATTAAAAGTCATTTTCCATAGGTTCCGGTTATGCAAAAAATGTACATTTACGCAAAATCCTCATTCCACTGGAAGTTTCTAAAACAAAGCTTGTTTTAAGTAAAAATCGCTATTTTGGCGTAAAAAGTACGTTTTTTGCTATCTCGACGTAAAAAGGTGATTTTCGCTTTTTATACTGTTTTCACGCTAAAACTGCTTTTCTGCAAACAATTAGTTTGAAAATTACCATTAGCTTGCTTTAAGTTAAAATAGCTATTTTGGCGTAAAAAGTTCGTTTTTTGCTATCTTGACGTAAAAAGCTGATTTTCGCTTCGTGTGCTGTTTTCAAGCTAAAAATTATATTCCGCCAATAATTTACTTTGAGAATAACCATTAGCTTGGTTTAAGTAAAGATCGCTATTTTGGCGTAAAACTTCGTTTTTTGCTAACCCCGTGAAATGCTGATTTTCGCTTTTTATGCTGTGTCACGCTAAAACCTCTTTTCCGCAAATAATTTACTATGAGAATTAACATTAGCCTGTTTTAAGTAAAAATCGCTATTTTGGCGTAAAAAGTTCGTTTTTTGCTATCTTCCCGTAAAAAGCTGATTTTCGACTTCTATTCTGTTTTCACGCTAAAACTTCTTTTCCGCAAACAATTTACTTTGAAAATTACCATTAGCTAGTTTTATGTAAAAATAGCTATTTTGGCGTAAAAGTTCGATTTTTACTAACTTCACGTAACATGCTCATTTTCACTCTTTGTGCTCTTTTGACGCTAAAACCTCTTTTCCGGAACCAATTTGCTTTGAGAATTAGCGTTAGTGTGTTTTAAGTAAAAAACGTTATTTTGGCGTAAAAAGTTCGATCCTTGCTATCTTCAGGTAAAAGCTGATAATCGCTTTTTATGCTGTTTTCACGCTAAAAGTTCTTTTCCGCGAACAATTTACTTTGAGAATGAACATCGCATGTTAAGTTATATTTTAGCTCACCTTTTAGTTCGTCCGCCTTCCTTTTGACGATAGAGGCTAGTTTTCAAAATACGCTATCGTTATTAACCACAGTTCGTTTTTTCACATCACAATGTCATTTTCGTCTCGTTTAACCTCGGCAATCTTCTTTTGATCATGAAGAATGCATTTCTTGTAAAATGAATGTTTAATGAAGAAAACAATCTGTATAGGCAAAAGTCGTATCATGGAAGTCACAGGTCACTTGTCTTCACAATAAAAGTCATTTTCAATAGATTCCGGTTATGCAAAAAATGTACTTTTACGCAAAATCATCATTCCCATCGAAGTTTCTCAAACCAAGCTTGTTTTTACGTAAAAAGCATTAATTTGGCGTAAAAAGTTCTTTAATTTAACCATCTTCGCTAAAAAGCTGGTTTTGCTTTTAATGCTGTTTTCACACTAAAACGTCTTTTCCGCAAAATATTTACTTTGAGAATTAACATTAGCTTGTTTCAAGTAAAAATCGCTATTTTGGCGTAAAAAGTTCGTTTTTTGCTATCTTCCCGTAAAAAGCTGATTTTCGATTTGTATTCTGTTTTCACGCTAAAACGTCTTTTCCGCAAACAATTTACTTTGAAAATTACCATTAGCTAGTTTTATGTAAAAATAGCTATTTTGGCGTAAAAAGTTCGATTTGTACTAACTTCACGTAAAATGCTGATTTTCGCTTTTTGTGCTCTTTTCACGCTAAAACCTCTTTTCCGCAAACAATTTACTTTGAGAATTACCATTAGCTTGTTTTAAGTAAAGAGCTATTTTGGCGTAAAAAGTTCGTTTTTTGCTATCTTGACGTAAAAAGATGATTTTCGCTTTTTATACTGTTTTCACGCTAAAACTTCTTTTCCGCAAACAACTCACTATGAAAATTACCATTAGCTTGCTTAAAGTAAATATAGCTCTTTTGGCGTAAAAAGGTCGTTCTTTGCTAACTTCACGTAAAAAGCTGATTTTCGCTTTTTTGCTGATTTCACGCTAAAACTTCTTTTCCGGAAACAATTTACTTTGAGAATTACCATTAGCTTGTTGTAAGCAAAGATAGCTATTTTGGTGTAAAAGGTTCGTTTTTGGCTTTGTTCGTGTAAGAAGCTGATTTTCGCTTTTTATGCTGTTGTCACGCTAAAAGTTCTTTTCCGCGAACAATTTACTTTGAGAATGAACATCGCATGTTAAGTTATATTTTAGCTCACCTTTTAGTTCGTCCGCCTTCCTTTTGACGATAGAGGCTAGTTTTCAAAATACGCTATCGTTATTAACCACAGTTCGTTTTTTCACTTCACAATGTCATTTTGGTCTCGTTTAACCTCGGCAATCTTCTTTTGATCATGAAGAATGCATTTCTTGTAAAATGAATGTTTAATGAAGAAAACAATCTGTATAGGCAAAAGTCGTATCATGGAAGTCACAGGTCACTTGTCTTCACAATAAAAGTCATTTTCAATAGATTCCGGTTATGCAAAAAATGTACTTTTACGCAAAATCTCATTCCCCTCGAAGTTTCTCAAACCAAGCTTGTTTTTACATAAAAAGCGATAATTTGGTGTAAAAAATTATTTAATTTTACCATCTTCGCTAAAAAGCTGGTTTCGCTTTTAATGCTGTTTTCACATTACGTCTTTACTGCAAAATATTTACTTTGAGTAAAGATCGCTATTTCGGCGTAAAAGCTCCTTTTTTTGCTAACCCCGTGAGATGCTGATTTTCTTTTTTTATGCTGTGTAACGCTAAAACCTCTTTTCCGCAAATAATTTACTATGAGAATTAACATTAGCCTGTTTTAAGTAAAAATCGCTATTTTGGCGTAAAAAGTTCGTTTTTTGCTATGTTCCCGTAAAAAGCTGATTTTCGATTTCTATTCTGTATTCACGCTAAAACTTCTTTTCCGCAAACAATTTACTTTGAAAATTACCATTAGCTAGTTTTATGTAAAAATAGCTATTTTGGCGTAAAAGTTCGATTTTTACTAACTTCACGTAAAATGCTGATTTTCACTCTTTGTGCTCTTTTCACGCTAAAACCTCTTTTCCGGAAACAATTTGCTTTGAGAATTAGCGTTAGTGTGTTTTAAGTAAAAATGGCTATTTTGGCGTAAAAAGTTCGTTTTTTGCTATCTTCCCGTAAAAAGCTGATTTTCGATTTGTATTCTGTTTTCACGCTAAAACGTCTTTTCCGCAAACAATTTACTTTGAAAATTACCATTAGCTAGTTTTATGTAAAAATAGCTATTTTGGAGTAAAAAGTTCGATTTGTACTAACTTCACGAAAATGCTGATTTTCGCCTTTTGTGCTCTTTTCACGCTAAAACCTCTTTTCCGCAAACAATTTACTTTGAGAATTACCATTACCTTGTGTTAAGTAAAGATAGCTATTTTGGCGTAAAAAGTTCGTTTTTTGCTATCTTGACGTAAAAAGATGATTTTCGCTTTTTTGTACTGTTTTCACGCTAAAACTTCTTTTCCGCAAACAATTCACTATGAAAATTACCATTAGCTTGCTTAAAGTAAATATAGCACTTTTGGCGTAAAAAGTTCGTTTTTTGCTAACTTCACATAAAAAGCTGAATTCGCTTTTTGTGCTGATTTCACGGTAAAACTTGTTTTTCGGAAACAATTTACTTTGAGAATTACCATTAGCTTGTTGTAAGCAAAGATAGCTATTTTGGTGTAAAAGGTTCGTTTTTGGTTTTTTCGCGTAAGAAGCTGATTTTCGCTTTTTATGCTGTTTTCACGCTAAAAGTTCTTTTCCGCGAACAATTTACTTTGAGAATGAACATCGCATGTTAAGTTATATTTTAGCTCAGCTTTTAGTTCGTCCGCCTTCCTTTTGACGATAGAGGCTAGTTTTCAAAATACGCTATCGTTATTAACCACAGTTCGTTTTTTCACTTCACAATGTCATTTTCGTCTCGTTTAACCTCGGCAATCTTCTTTTGATCATGAAGAATGCATTTCTTGTAAAATGAATGTTTAATGAAGAAAACAATCAGTATGGGCAAAAGTCGTATCATTGAAGTCACGGGTCACTGTCTTCACAATAAAAGTCATTCTCTATAGATTCCGGTTATGCAAAAAATGTACTTTCACGCAAAATCATCATTCCCCTCGAAGTTTCTCAAACCAAGCTTGTTTTTACGTAAAAAGCGATAATTTGGTGTAAAAAATTCTTTAATTTTACCATCTTGGCTAAAAAGCTGGTTTCGCTTTTAATGCTGTTTTCACACTACGTCTTTACCGCAAAATATTTACTTTGAGTAAAGATCGCTATTTTGGCGTAAAAGTTCGTTTTTTGCTACCCCGTGAGATGCTGATTTTCGCTTTTTATGCTGTGTCACGCTAAAACCTCTTTTCCGCAAATAATTTACTATGAGAATTAACATTAGCCTGTTTTAAGTAAAAATCGCTATTTTGGCGTAAAAAGTTCGTTTTTTGCTATCTTCCCGTAAAAAGCTGATTTTCGATTTCTGTTGTTTTCACGCTAAAACTTCTTTTCCGCAAAAAATTTACTTTGAAAATTACCATTAGCTAGTTTTATGTAAAAATAGCTATTTTGGCGTAAAAGTTCGATTTTTACTAACTTCACGTAACATGCTGATTTTCACTCTGTGGTCTTTTCACGCTAAAACCTCTTTTCCGCAGACAATTTACTTTGAGAATTACCATTCGCTTGTTTTAAGTAAAGAACTATTTTGGCGTAAAAAGTTCGGTTTTTGCTATCTTGACGTAAAAAGATGATTTTTGCTTTTTATACTGTTTTCACGCTAAAACTTCTTTTCCGCAAACAATTCACTATGAAAATTACCATTAGCTTGCTTAAAGTAAATATAGCTCATTTGGCGTAAAAAGTTCGTTTATTGCTAACTTCACGTAAAAAGCTGATTTACGCTTTTTCTGCTGATTTCACGCTAAAACTTCTTTTCCGGAAACAATGTACTTTGAGAATTACCATTAGCTTGTTGTAAGCAAAGATAGCTATTTTGGTGTAAAAGGTTCGTTTTTGGCTTTTTCGCATAAGAAGCTGATTTTCGCTTTTTATGCTGTTTTCACGCTAAAAGTTCTTTTCCGCGAACAATTTATTTTGAGAATAAACATCGCATGTTAAGTTATATTTTAGCTCAGCTTTTAGTTCGTCCGCCTTCCTTTTGACGATAGAGGCTAGTTTTCAAAATACGCTATCGTTATTAACCACAGTTCGTTTTTTCACTTCACAATGTCATTTTCGTCTCGTTTAACCTCGGCAATCTTCTTTTGATCATGAAGAATGCATTTCTTGTAAAATGAATGTTTAATGAAGAAAACAATCAGTATAGGCAAAAGTCGTATCATTGAAGTCACAGGTCACTGTCTTCACAATAAAAGTCATTTTCTATAGATTCCGGTTATGCAAAAAATGTACTTTTACGCAAAATCATCATTCCCCTCGAACTTTCTCAAACCAAGCTTGTTTTTACGTAAAAAGCGATAATTTGGTGTAAAAAATTCTTTAATTTTACCATCTTCGCTAAGAAGCTCGTTTCGCTTTTAATGCTGTTTTCACACTACGTCTTTACCGCAAAATATTTACTTTGAGTAAAGATCGCTATTTTGGCGTAAAAGTTCGTTTTTTGCTAACCCCGTGAAATGCTGATTTTCGCTTTTTATGCTGTGTCACGCTAAAACCTCTTTTCCGCAAATAATTTACTATGAGAATTAACATTAGCCTGTTTTAAGTAAAAATCGCTATTTTGGCGTAAAAAGTTCGTATTTTGCTATCTTCCCGTAAAAAGCTGATTTTCGATTTCTATTCTGTTTTCACGCTAAAACTGCTTTTCCGCAAACAATTTACTTTGAAAATTACCATTAGCTAGTTTTATGTAAAAATAGCTATTTTGGCGTAAAAGTTCAATTTTTACTAACTTCACGTAACATGCTCATTTTCACTCTTTGTGCTCTTTTCACGCTAAAACCTCTTTTCCGGAACCAATTTGCTTTGAGAATTAGCGTTAGTGTGTTTTAAGTAAAAAACGTTATTTTGGCGTAAAAAGTTCGATCTTTGCTATCTTCAGGTAAAAGCTGATAATCGCTTTTTATGCTGTTTTCACGCTAAAAGTTCTTTTCTGCGAACAATTTACTTTGAGAATCAACATCGCATGTTAAGTTATATTTTAGCTCACCTTTTAGTTCGTCCGCCTTCCTTTTGACGATAGAGGCTAGTTTTCAAAATACGCTATCGTTATTAACCACAGTTCGTTTTTTCACATCACAATGTCATTTTCGTCTCGTTTAACCTCGGCAATCTTCTTTTGATCATGAAGAATGCATTTCTTGTAAAATGAATGTTTAATGAAGAAAACAATCTGTATAGGCAAAAGTCGTATCATGGAAGTCACAGGTCACTTGTCTTCACAATAAAAGTCATTTTCAATAGATTCCGGTTATGCAAAAAATGTACTTTTACGCAAAATCATCATTCCCCTCGAAGTTTCTCAAACCAAGCTTGTTTTTACGTAAAAAGCATTAATTTGGCGTAAAAAGTTCTTTAATTTTACCATCTTCGCTAAAAAGCTGGTTTTGCTTTTAATGCTGTTTTCACACTAAAACGTCTTTTCCGCAAAATATTTACTTTGAGAATTAACATTAGCTTGTTTCAAGTAAAAATCGCTATTTTGGCGTAAAAAGTTCGTTTTTTGCTATCTTCCCGTAAAAAGCTGATTTTCGATTTGTATTCTGTTTTCACGCTAAAACGTCTTTTCCGCAAACAATTTACTTTGAAAATTACCATTAGCTAGTTTTATGTAAAAATAGCTATTTTGGCGTAAAAAGTTCGATTTGTACTAACTTCACGTAAAATGTTGATTTTCGCTTTTTGTGCTCTTTTCACGCTAAAACCTCTTTTCCGCAAACAATTTACTTTGAGAATTACCATTAGCTTGTTTTAAGTAAAGAGCTATTTTGGCGTAAAAAGTTCGTTTTTTGCTATCTTGACGTAAAAAGATGATTTTCGCTTTTTATACTGTTTTCACGCTAAAACTTCTTTTCCGCAAACAATTCACTATGAAAATTACCATTAGCTTGCTTAAAGTAAATAATGCTCTTTTGGCGTAAAAAGTTCGTTTTTTGCTAACTTCACGTAAAAAGCTGATTTTCGCTTTTTGTGCTGATTTCACGCTAAAACTTCTTTTCCGGAAACAATTTACTTTGAGAATTACCATTAGCTTGTTGTAAGCAAAGATAGCTATTTTGGTGTAAAAGGTTCGTTTTTGGCTTTTTCGCATAAGAAGCTGATTTTCGCTTTTTATGCTGTTTTCACGCTAAAAGTTCTTTTCCGCGAACAATTTATTTTGAGAATAAACATCGCATGTTAAGTTATATTTTAGCTCAGCTTTTAGTTCGTCCGCCTTCCTTTTGACGATAGAGGCTAGTTTTCAAAATACGCTATCGTTATTAACCACAGTTCGTTTTTTCACTTCACAATGTCATTTTCGTCTCGTTTAACCTCGGCAATCTTCTTTTGATCATGAAGAATGCATTTCTTGTAAAATGAATGTTTAATGAAGAAAACAATCAGTATAGGCAAAAGTCGTATCATTGAAGTCACAGGTCACTGTCTTCACAATAAAAGTCATTTTCTATAGATTCCGGTTATGCAAAAAATGTACTTTTACGCAAAATCATCATTCCCCTCGAACTTTCTCAAACCAAGCTTGTTTTTACGTAAAAAGCGATAATTTGGTGTAAAAAATTCTTTAATTTTACCATCTTCGCTAAGAAGCTCGTTTCGCTTTTAATGCTGTTTTCACACTACGTCTTTACCGCAAAATATTTACTTTGAGTAAAGATCGCTATTTTGGCGTAAAAGTTCGTTTTTTGCTAACCCCGTGAAATGCTGATTTTCGCTTTTTATACTGTGTCACGCTAAAACCTCTTTTCCGCAAATAATTTACTATGAGAATTAACATTAGCCTGTTTTAAGTAAAAATCGCTATTTTGGCGTAAAAAGTTCGTATTTTGCTATCTTCCCGTAAAAAGCTGATTTTCGATTTCTATTCTGTTTTCACGCTAAAACTGCTTTTCCGCAAACAATTTACTTTGAAAATTACCATTAGCTAGTTTTATGTAAAAATAGCTATTTTGGCGTAAAAGTTCAATTTTTACTAACTTCACGTAACATGCTCATTTTCACTCTTTGTGCTCTTTTCACGCTAAAACCTCTTTTCCGGAACCAATTTGCTTTGAGAATTAGCGTTAGTGTGTTTTAAGTAAAAAACGTTATTTTGGCGTAAAAAGTTCGATCTTTGCTATCTTCAGGTAAAAGCTGATAATCGCTTTTTATGCTGTTTTCACGCTAAAAGTTCTTTTCTGCGAACAATTTACTTTGAGAATCAACATCGCATGTTAAGTTATATTTTAGCTCACCTTTTAGTTCGTCCGCCTTCCTTTTGACGATAGAGGCTAGTTTTCAAAATACGCTATCGTTATTAACCACAGTTCGTTTTTTCACATCACAATGTCATTTTCGTCTCGTTTAACCTCGGCAATCTTCTTTTGATCATGAAGAATGCATTTCTTGTAAAATGAATGTTTAATGAAGAAAACAATCTGTATAGGCAAAAGTCGTATCATGGAAGTCACAGGTCACTTGTCTTCACAATAAAAGTCATTTTCAATAGATTTGGTTATGCAAAAAATGTACTTTTACGCAAAATCATCATTCCCCTCGAAGTTTCTCAAACCAAGCTTGTTTTTACGTAAAAAGCATTAATTTGGCGTAAAAAGTTCTTTAATTTTACCATCTTCGCTAAAAAGCTGGTTTTGCTTTTAATGCTGTTTTCACACTAAAACGTCTTTTCCGCAAAATATTTACTTTGAGAATTAACATTAGCTTGTTTCAAGTAAAAATCGCTATTTTGGCGTAAAAAGTTCGTTTTTTGCTATCTTCCCGTAAAAAGCTGATTTTCGATTTGTATTCTGTTTTCACGCTAAAACGTCTTTTCCGCAAACAATTTACTTTGAAAATTACCATTAGCTAGTTTTATGTAAAAATAGCTATTTTGGCGTAAAAAGTTCGATTTGTACTAACTTCACGTAAAATGTTGATTTTCGCTTTTTGTGCTCTTTTCACGCTAAAACCTCTTTTCCGCAAACAATATACTTTGAGAATTACCATTAGCTTGTTTTAAGTAAAGAGCTATTTTGGCGTAAAAAGTTCGTTTTTTGCTATCTTGACGTAAAAAGATGATTTTCGCTTTTTATACTGTTTTCACGCTAAAACTTCTTTTCCGCAAACAATTCACTATGAAAATTACCATTAGCTTGCTTAAAGTAAATATAGCTCTTTTGGCGTAAAAAGGTCGTTTTTTGCTAACTTCACGTAAAAAGCTGATTTTCGCTTTTTGTGCTGATTTCACGCTAAAACTTCTTTTCCGGAAACAATTTACTTTGAGAATTACCATTAGCTTGTTGTAAGCAAAGATAGCTATTTTGGTGTAAAAGGTTCGTTTTTGGCTTTGTTCGCGTAAGAAGCTGATTTTCGATTTGTATTCTGTTTTCACGCTAAAACGTCTTTTCCGCAAACAATTTACTTTGAAAATTACCATTAGCTAGTTTTATGTAAAAATAGCTATTTTGGCGTAAAAAGTTCGATTTGTACTAACTTCACGTAAAATGCTGATTTTCGCTTTTTGTGCTCTTATCACGCTAAAACCTCTTTTCCGCAAACAATTTACTTTGAGAATTACCATTAGCTTGTTTTAAGTAAAGATAGCTATTTTGGCGTAAAAAGTTCGTTTTTTGCTATCTTGACGTAAAAAGATGATTTTCGCTTTTTATACTGTTTTCACGCTAAAACTTCTTTTCCGCAAACAATTCACTATGAAAATTACCATTAGCTTGCTTAAAGTAAATATAGCTCTTTTGGCGTAAAAAGTTCGTTTTTTGCTAACTTCAGGTAAAAAGCTGATTTTCGCTTTTTGTGCTGATTTCACGCTAAAACTGCTTTTCCGGAAACAATTTACTTTGAGAATTACCATTAGCATGTTGGAAGCAAAGATAGCTATTTCGGTGTAAAAGGTTCGTTTTTGGCCTTGTTCGCGTAAGAAGCTGATTTTCGCTTTTTATGCTGGTTTCACGCTAAAAGTTCTTTTCCGCAAACAATTTACTTTGAGAATGAACATAGCATGTTAAGTTATATTTTAGCTCAGCTTTTAGTTCGTCCGCCTTTCTTTTGACGATAGAGGCTAGTTTTCAAAATACGCTATCGTTATTAACCACAGTTCGTTTTTTCACATCACAATGTCATTTTCGTCTCGTTTAACCTCGGCAATCTTCTTTTGATCATGAAGAATGCATTTCTTGTAAAATGAATGATTAATGAAGAAAACAATCTGTATAGGCAAAAGTCGTATCATGGAAGTCACAGGTCACTTGTCTTCACAATAAAAGTCATTTTCAATAGATTCCGGTTATGCAAAAAATGTACTTTTACGCAAAATCATCATTCCCCTCGAAGTTTCTCAAACCAAGCTTGTTTTTACGTAAAAAGCATTAATTTGGCGTAAAAAGTTCTTTAATTTTACCATCTTCGCTAAAAAGCTGGTTTTGCTTTTAATGCTGTTTTCACACTAAAACGTCTTTTCCGCAAAATATTTACTTTGAGAATTAACATTAGCTTGTTTCAAGTAAAAATCGCTATTTTGGCGTAAAAAGTTCGTTTTTTGCTATCTTCCCGTAAAAAGCTGATTTTCGATTTGTATTCTGTTTTCACGCTAAAACGTCTTTTCCGCAAACAATTTACTTTGAAAATTACCATTAGCTAGTTTTATGTAAAAATAGCTATTTTGGCGTAAAAAGTTCGATTTGTACTAATTTCACGTAAAATGTTGATTTTCGCTTTTTGTGCTCTTTTCACGCTAAAACCTCTTTTCCGCAAACAATTTACTTTGAGAATTACCATTAGCTTGTTTTAAGTAAAGAGCTATTTTGGCGTAAAAAGTTCGTTTTTTGCTATCTTGACGTAAAAAGATGATTTTCGCTTTTTATACTGTTTTCACGCTAAAACTTCTTTTCCGCAAACAATTCACTATGAAAATTACCATTAGCTTGCTTAAGGTAAATATAGCTCTTTTGGCGTAAAAAGGTCGTTTTTTGCTAACTTCACGTAAAAAGCTGATTTTCGCTTTTTGTGCTGATTTCACGCTAAAACTTCTTTTCCGGAAACAATTTACTTTGAGAATTACCATTAGCTTGTTGTAAGCAAAGATAGCTATTTTGGTGTAAAAGGTTCGTTTTTGGCTTTGTTCGCGTAAGAAGCTGATTTTCGATTTGTATTCTGTTTTCACGCTAAAACGTCTTTTCCGCAAACAATTTACTTTGAAAATTACCATTAGCTAGTTTTATGTAAAAATAGCTATTTTGGCGTAAAAAGTTCGATTTGTACTAACTTCACGTAAAATGCTGATTTTCGCTTTTTGTGCTCTTATCACGCTAAAACCTCTTTTCCGCAAACAATTTACTTTGAGAATTACCATTAGCTTGTTTTAAGTAAAGATAGCTATTTTGGCGTAAAAAGTTCGTTTTTTGCTATCTTGACGTAAAAAGATGATTTTCGCTTTTTATACTGTTTTCACGCTAAAACTTCTTTTCCGCAAACAATTCACTATGAAAATTACCATTAGCTTGCTTAAAGTAAATATAGCTCTTTTGTGGTAAAAAGTTCGTTTTTTGCTAACTTCAGGTAAAAAGCTGATTTTCGCTTTTTGTGCTGATTTCACGCTAAAACTGCTTTTCCGGAAACAATTTACTTTGAGAATTACCATTAGCATGTTGTAAGCAAAGATAGCTATTTCGGTGTAAAAGGTTCGTTTTTGGCCTTGTTCGCGTAAGAAGCTGATTTTCGCTTTTTATGCTGGTTTCACGCTAAAAGTTCTTTTCCGCGAACAATTTACTTTGAGAATGAACATAGCATGTTAAGTTATATTTTAGCTCAGCTTTTAGTTCGTCCGCCTTTCTTTTGACGATAGAGGCTAGTTTTCAAAATACGCTATCGTTATTAACCACAGTTCGTTTTTTCTCTTCACAATGTCATTTTCGTCTCGTTTAACCTTGGCAAGCTTCTTTTGATCATGAAGAATGCATTTCTTGTAAAATGAATGTTTAATGAAGAAAACAATCTGTATAGGCAAAAGTATCATGGAAGTCACAGGTCACTGTCTTCACAATAAAAGTCATTTTCTATAGATTCCGGTTATGCAAAAAATGTACTTTTACGCAAAATCATCATTCCCCTCGAAGTTTCTCAAACCAAGCTTGTTTTTACGTAAAAAGCGATAATTTGGCATAAAAAGTTCTTTAATTTTACCATCTTCGCTAAAAAGCTGGTTTCGCTTTTAATGCTGTTTTCACACTACAATGTCTTTACCGCAAAATATTTACTGTGAGTAAAGATCGCTATTTTGGCGTAAAAAGTTCGTTTTTTGCTAAGCCCGTGAGATGCTGATTTTCGCTTTTTATGCTGTGTCACGCTAAAACCTCTTTTCCGCAAATAATTTACTATGAGAATTAACATTAGCCTGTTTTAAGTAAAAATCGATATTTTGGCGTAAAAAGTTCGTTTTTTGCTATCTTCCCGTAAAAGGCTGATTTTCGATTCGTATTCTGTTTTCACGCTAAAACTTCGTTTCCGCAAACAATTTACTTTGAAAATTACCATTAGCTAGTTTTATGTAAAAATAGCTATTTTGGCGTAAAAGTTCGATTTTTACTAACTTCACGTAAAATGCTGATTTTCGCTTTTTGTACTCTTTTCACGCTCAAACCTCTTTTCTGCAAACAATTTACTTTGAGAATTACCATTAGCTTGTTTTAAGTAAAGAGCTATTTTGGCGTAAAAAGTTTGTTTTTTGCTATCTTGACGTAAAAAGATGATTTTCGCTTTTTATACTGTTTTCACGCTTAAACTTCTTTTCCGCAAACAATTCACTATGAAAATTACCATTAGCTTGCTTAAAGTAAATATAGCTCTTTTGGCGTAAAAAGGTCGTTTTTTGCTAACTTCACGTAAAAAGCTGATTTTCGCTTTTTGTGCTGATTTCACGCTAAAACTTCTTTTCCGGAAACAATTTACTTTGAGAATTACCATTAGCTTGTTGTAAGCAAAGATAGCTATTTTGGTGTAAAAGGTTCGTTTTTGGCCTTGTTCGCGTAAGAAGCTGATTTTCGCTTTTTATGCTGTTGTCACGCTAAAAGTTCTTTTCCGCGAACAATTTACTTTGAGAATGAACATCGCATGTTACGTTATATTTTAGCTCAGCTTTTAGTTCGGCCACCTTCCTGTTGACGATAGAGGCTAGTTTTCAAAATACGCTATCGTTATTAACCACAGTTCGTTTTTTCACTTCACAATGTAATTTTCGTCTCGTTTAACCTCGGCACTCTTCTTTTGATCATGAAGAATGCATTTCTTGTAAAATGAATGTTTAATGAAGAAAACAATCAGTATAGGCAAAAGTCGTATCATTGAAGTCACAGGTCACTGTCTTCACAATAAAAGTCATTTTCTATAGCTTCCGGTTATGCAAAAAATTTACTTTTACGCAAAATCATCATTCCCCTCGAAGTTTCTCAAACCAAGCTTGTTTTTACGTAAAAAGCGATAATTTGGTGTAAAAAATTCTTTAATTTTACCATCTTCGCTAAAAAGCTGGTTTCGCTTTTAATGCTGTTTTCACACTACGTCTTTACCGCAAAAATTTACTTTGAGTAAAGATCGCCATTTTGGCGTAAAAGTTCGTTTTTTGCTAACCCCGTTTTTTGCTAAAAGCTATCTTCAGGTAAAAGCTGATAATCGCTCTTTATGCTGTTTTCACGCTAAAAGTTCTTTTCCGCAAACAATTTACTTTGAGAATGAACATCGCATGTTAAGTTATATTTTAGCTCACCTTTTAGTTCGTCCGCCTTCCTTTTGACGATAGAGGCTAGTTTTCAAAATAC
Organism: Mantis religiosa; assembly: GCA_030765055.1. Classification (NCBI taxonomy): domain Eukaryota; kingdom Metazoa; phylum Arthropoda; class Insecta; order Mantodea; family Mantidae; genus Mantis; species Mantis religiosa. Next base: position 253,749,151 of record CM060948.1, on the reverse strand, counting down.
GCTATCGTTATTAACCACAGTTCGTTTTTTCACTTCACAATGTTATTTTCGTCTCGTTTAAGCTCGGCAATCTTCTTTTGATCATGAAGAATGCATTTCTTGTAAAATGAATGTTTAATGAAGAAAACAATCTGTATAGGCAAAAGTCGTATCATTGAAGTCACAGGTCGCTGTCTTCACAATAAGTCATTTTCAATAGATTCTGGTTATGCAAAAAATGTACTTTTACGCAAAATCATCATTCCCCTCGAAGTTTCTCAAACCAAGCTTGTTTTTACGTAAAAAGCGATAATTTGGCGTAAAAAGTTTTTTAATTTACCATCTTCGCTAAACAGCTGGTTTTGCTTTTAATGCTGTTTTCACACTAAAACGTCTTTTCCGCAAAATATTTACTTTGAGAATTAACATTAGCTTGTTTTAAGTAAAAATCGCTATTTTGGCGTAAAAAGTTCGTTTTTTGCTATCTTCCCGTAAAAAGCTGATTTTCGATTTGTATTCTGTTTTCACGCTAAAACGTCTTTTCCGCAAACAATTTACTTTGAAAATTACCATTAGCTAGTTTTATGTAAAAATAGCTATTTTGGCGTAAAAGTTCGATTTTTACTAACTTCACGTAAAATGCTGATTTTCGCTTTTTGTACTCTTTTCACGCTAAAACCTCTTTTCCGCAAACAATTTACTTTGAGTATTACCATTAGCTTGTTTTAAGTAAAGATAGCTATTTTGGCGTAAAAAGTTCGTTTTTTGCTATCTTGACGTAAAAAGATGATTTTCGCCTTTTATACTGTTTTCACGCTAAAACTTCTTTTCCGCAAACAATTCACTATGAAAATTACCATTAGCTTGCTTAAAGTAAATATAGCTCTTTTGGCGTAAAAAGTTCGTTTTTTGCTAACTTCAGGTAAAAAGCTGATTTTCGCTTTTTGTGCTGATTTCACGTTAAAACTGCTTTTCCGGAAACAATTTACTTTGAGAATTACCATTAGCATGTTGTAAGCAAAGATAGCTATTTTGGTGTAAAAGGTTCGTTTTTGGCCTTGTTCGCGTAAGAAGCTGATTTTCGCTTTTTATGCTGGTTTCACGCTAAAAGTTCTTTTCCGCAAACAATTTACTTTGAGAATGAACATCGCATGTTAAGTTATATTTTAGCTCAGCTTTTAGTTCGTCCGCCTTTCTTTTGACGATAGAGGCTAGTTTTCAAAATACGCTATCGTTATTAACCACAGTTCGTTTTTTCTCTTCACAATGTCATTTTCGTCTCGTTTAACCTTGGCAAGCTTCTTTTGATCATGAAGAATGCATTTCTTGTAAAATGAATGTTTAATGAAGAAAACAATCTGTATAGGCAAAAGTCGTATCATGGAAGTCACAGGTCACTGTCTTCACAATAAAAGTCATTTTCTATAGATTCCGGTTATGCAAAAAATGTACTTTTACGCAAAATCATCATTCCCCTCGAAGTTTCTCAAACCAAGCTTGTTTTTACGTAAAAAGCGATAATTTGGCGTAAAAAGTTCTTTAATTTTACCATCTTCGCTAAAAAGCTGGTTTCGCTTTTAATGCTGTTTTCACACTACAACGTCTTTACCGCAAAATATTTACTTTGAGTAAAGATCGCTATTTTGGCGTAAAAAGTTCGTTTTTTGCTATCTTCCCCTAAAAGGCTGATTTTCGATTTGTATTCTGTTTTCACGCTAAAACTTCGTTTCCGCAAACAATTTACTTTGAAAATTACCATTAGCTAGTTTTATGTAAAAATAGCTATTTTGGCGTAAAAGTTCGATTTTTACTAACTTCACGTAAAATGCTGATTTTCGCTTTTTGTACTCTTTTCACGCGAAAACATTTTTTCCGGAAACAATTTGCTTTGAGAATTAGCATTAGAGTGATTTAAGTAAAAATCGCTATTTTGGCGTAAAAAGTTCGATTTTTGCTATCTGCAGGTAAAAGCTTTTTATACTGTTTTCACGCTAAAACTTCTTTGCCTTGAACAATTTACTTTGAGAATTAACATCGCATCTTAAGCTATATTTTAACTCGCCTTTTAGTTCGTCTGCCTTCCTTTTGACGATAAAGGCTAGTTTTGAAGATACGCTATCGTAAGGCTTCTTGTTGTGGACATACAGTAGTAAACAGATCAACTACCAGAGCAGATAAACAGTTCAAGCTCCTCTGCCATTCATTTCCCTCTAGCCTTCTTGTCATGGGCACACAGTATAAACAGATCAATTACCAGAGCAGAAAACAGTTCAAGTTTGTCGGCCCTTCATTGCCCTCTAGCCTTCTTGTTGTGGACATACAGTAGTAAACAGATCAACTACCACAGCAGATAAGCAGTTCAAGCTCTTCTGCTCTTCATTGCCCTCTAACCTTCTTGTTGTGGACATACAGTAGAAAGCAGATCAACTACCACAGTAGTAAACAGTTCCAGCTCTTCTCCTCTTCATTGCCCCCTAGCCTTCATCTCCTGGGCATACAGTAGTAAACAGATCAACTACCACAGCAGAAAACAGTGCAAGCTCCTCTGCCATTCATTCCCCTCTAGACTTCTTGTCGTGGACATACGGTCCTCCGCGCTTCTTTCCTCTCTAGCCGTCTGGGCTGGACATACAGTAGTAAACAGCACAACAACCAGAGCAGATATACAGTTCAAACTCCTCTGCCCATGCAAATTTCCCAGTATTTGGATGCCGCGTTGCAGCAGACCTACAAAACGACAATTCCGGCCCTCGGGCGGTCAGGCCTCAACTGCCGGCATGGTTCCGAGACGAACTTCCGGCTGCACTTAGAAATTTTTCGGTCGGAGTTGGACTTGGAAAAATTTTGATCTAATTGAAAGAAATGTTTTTTGAAAAATGTGATACATGCATCAATGGTATTCTTATGATAAGGCAAACACATCCTAAGCTTCGCTTTTTCCAATTTGTCCCTCTTTAAGTGGCAGTTTGCTCCGAAAGTGGTTGTTCCGCCATGTACTCCGCGGCTGGACTTAGAAAAAGTTTCGATATTTTGCAAATATAATTTTTTTAAAAATATGAAATATACATCAGAGGCATTATTTTAGAAAGGGAAACTCATCCCAAACACAATTTTGGCAAATTCCCCCGTTTTTGGATGGCGTGTTGCACCGAGTCGAGAAGACGACAATTCCGGGCATCGGGCGGCGAGGCCTCAACTGCCGGCATGGTTCCGAGACGAACTCCCGGCTGCACTTAGAATTTTTTCGGTCGGAGTTGGACTAAGATAAATTTTGATCGAAGTGAAAAAATGTTCTTTGAAAAATGTGCAACTTGCATCAATGGAATTCGTTTGATAAGGCAAACACATCCTAAGCTTCGCTTTTTCTAATTTGTCCCTCTTTAAGTAGCAGTTTGCTCCGAAAGTGGTCGTTCCCCCATGTACTCCGCGACTGGACTTAGAAAAAGTTTCGATATTTTGCAAATATAATTTTTTTAAAAATATGAAATATACATCAGAGGCATTATTTTAGAAAGGGAAACTCATCCCAAACACAATTTTGGCAAATTCCCCCGTTTTTGGATGGCGTGTTGCACCGAGTCGAGATGACCTTTCCGGCCCTCGACCGAAAGTGTTCGTTCGCCCATGTAGTTCGCGGCTGGACTTTGAAAATGTTCGCTCGGAGTTGCACTTTAAATTTTCTCAGGCCGAAAAAAGTTTTTTTGATAAATGTGAAACATGCATCCTTGGTGATCGTTTGATAAAGAAAACACATCCTAAGCCTCGCTTTTGCTAATTTGTCCCTCTTTCATTAACCTTTTGCGCCGATTTGGACTTAGAAAAAGTTTCGATATTTTGCAAAAATAATTTTTTCAAAACATTAAATATACATCAGTGGCATTCTTTTAGAAGGGAAAATTCATCCCAAGAACAATTTTGGCAAATTTCCCCGTTTTTCGATGGCGCGTTGCACCAGACCTACAAGACGACAATTCCGGCCCTAGGGCGGCGTGGCCTCAACTGCCCGCATGGCTCCGAGACGAACTCCCGGGGGACTTAAAAATTTTTCGCTCGGAGTTGAACTTTGAGAAATTTTGATCGAAGTGAAAATTTTTTTTTTGAAAATGTGAAACATGCATCATTGGCATTCGCTTGATAAGGCAAACACATCCTAAGGTTCGCTTTTGCTAATTTGTCCCTCTTTAAGTAGCAGTTTGCTCCGAAAGTGGTCGTTCCCCCATGTACTACGCGGCTGGGCTTAGCAAATTTTCGCTCGGAGCTGGACTTTTAACTTTTCTCGGACCGAAAAAAAGCTTTTTTTGATAAATGTGAAACATGCATCATTGGCCTTCGTTTGATAAAGAAAACAAATCTTAAGCCTCGTTTTTCCTAATTTGTCCCTCTTTCATTAACCTTTTGCGCCGATTTGGACTTAGAAAAAGTTTCGATATTTTGCAAAAATAATTTTTTAAGAACATGAAATATACATCAGACGCATTCTTTTAGAAGGGGAAACTCTTACCAAGCACAACTTTGACAAATATCCCCGTATTTCAATAGCGCGTTGCACCAGACCTACAATACGACAATTCCGGCCCTTCGGCAGGGTTCCCAGACGAACTCCCTGCTGGATTTGGAAATTTTTCGCTCGGAGTTGGACTTTGAAAAAATTTGTTCGTACCTAAGAAAACAGTTTTTGTTAAATGTGAAACACGCATCATTGGTGTTCGTTTGATAAAGAAAACACATCCTAAGCCTCCTTTTTGCTAATTTGTCCCTCTTTCATTAACCTTTTGCGCCGATTTGGACTGAGAAATAGTTTGGATATTTTGCAAAAGTAATTTTTATAAAATCATGAAATATACATCAGAGGCATTCTTTTAGAAGGGGAAATTCGTCCCAAGAACAATTTTGGCAAATTTCCCCGTTTTTCGATGGCGCGTTGCAACAGACCTACTGGACGACAATTCCGGCCCTCGCGCGGCGCGGCCTCAACTGCCGGCATGGCTCCGAGACGAACTCCCGGGGGACTTAAAAATTTTTCGCTCAGAGTTGGACTTTGAAAAATTTTGATCGAAGTGCAAATTTTTTTTTTGAAAAATGTGAAACATGCATCAGTGGCATTCGTTTGATAAGGCAAACACATTCCAGGGTTCGCTTCTGCTAATTTGTCCATCTGTAAGAAGCAGTTTGCTCCGAAAGTGGTCGTTCGCCCATGTACTTCGCGGCTGGACTTTGAAAATGTTCGCTCGGAGTTGCACTTTAAATTTTCTCAGGCCGAAAAAAGTTTTTTTGATAAATGTGAAACATGCATCCTTGGTGATCGTTTGATAAAGAAAACACATCCTAAGCCTCGTTTTTGCTAATTGGCCCTCTTTCATTAAGCTTTTGCGCCGATTTGGACTGGGAAGTAGTGTGGATATTTTGCAAAAGTAATTTTTATAAAGTCATGAAATATACATCAGAGGCATCCTTTTAGAAGGGGAAATTCGTCCCAAGAACAATTTTGGCAAATTTCGCCGTTTTTCGATGGCGCGTTGCACCGGACCTATTAGACGACAATTCCGGCCCTCGGGCGGCGTGGCCTCAACTGCCGGCATGGCTCCGAGACGAATTCAAGGGGACTTAAGAATTTTTGGCTCGGAGTTGGACTTTGAAAAATTTTGATCGAAGTGAAAAATTTTTTTTTGAAAATGTGAAACATGCATCAGTGGCATTCGTTTGATAAGGCAAACACATCCCATGGTTCGCTTCTGCTAATATGTCCCTCTTTAAGAAGCAGTTTGCTCCGAAAGTGGTCGTTCGCCCATGTTCGATTTCGATTTCGATTTCCATTTCGATTTCGATTTCGATTTCTATTTCGATGGCGCGTTGCACCGAGCCTAGAAGACGGCCTTTCTGGCCCTCGAGCGGCGAGGCCTCAACTGCCGGCATGGTTCCGAGACGAACTCCCGGGGAACTTGGAAACTTTTCGCTCGGAGTTGGACTTTGAAAAATTTTGATCGAAGTGAAAAAAATGTTTTTTTAAAAAATGTGAAACATGCATCAGTGGCATTCGTTTGATAAGGCAAACACATCCTAAGGTACGCTTTTACTAATTTGTCCCTCTTTAAGTAGCAGTTTGCTCCGAAGGTGGTCGTTCCCCCATGTACTACGCGGCTGGGCTTAGAAAATTTTCGCTCGGAGCTGGACTTTTAACTTTTCTCGGACCGAAAAAACGCTTTTTTGATAAATGTGAAACATGCATCCTTGGTGATCGTTTGATAAAGAAAAGACATCCTAAGCCTCCTTTTTGCTAATTTGTCCCTCTTTAATTAACCTTTTGCGCCGATTTGGACTTAGAAATAGTTTGGATATTTTCAAAAGTAATTTTTATAAAATCATGAAATATACATCAGAGGCATTCTTTTAGAAGGGGAAATTCATCCCAAGAACAATTTTGGTAAATTTCCACGTATTCCGATGGCGCGTTGCACCGAGCCTAGAAGATTTCCTTTCTGGCCCTCGGGCGTCGAGGCCTCAACTGCCGGCATGTTTCCGAGACGTACTCCCGGGGGACTTAGAAATTTTTCGCTCGGAGTTAGACTTTGAAAAATGTTGATCGAAGTGAAATTTTTTTTTGAAAAATGTGAAACATGTATCAGTGGCATTCGCTAGATAAGGCAAACACATCCTAAGGTTTGCTTTTGCTAATTTGTCCCTCTTTAAGTAGCAGTTTGCTCAGTTCGCCCATGTACTTCGCGGCTGGACTTAGAAAATGTTCGCTCGGAGTTGCACTTTAAATTTTCTCAGGCCGAAAAAAGTTTTTTTGATAAATGTCAAACATGCATCCTTAGTGATCGTTTGATAAAGAAAACACATCCTAAGCCTCGTTTTTGCTAATTTGTCCCTCTTTCATTAACCTTTTGCGCCGATTTGGACTTAGAAGAGGTTTCAATATTTTGCAAAAATAATTTTTTTAAAAACATTAAATATACATCAGTGGCATTCTTTTAGAAGGGAAAATTCATCCCAAGAACAATTTTGGCAATTTCCCCGTTTTTCGATGGCGCGTTACACCAGACCTACAAGACGACAATTCCGGCCCTAGAACGGCGTGGCCTCAACTGCCGGCATGGCTCCGAGACGAACTCCCGGGGGACTTAAAAATTTTTCGCTCGGAGTTGAACTTTGAAAAATTTTGATCGGAGTGAAAACTTTTTTTTGAAAATGTGAAACATGCATCATTGGCATTCGCTTGATAAGGCAAACACATCCTAAGGTTCGCTTTTGCTAATTTGTCCCTCTTTAAGTAGCAGTTTGCTCCGAAAGTGGTCGTTCCCGCAAGTACTACGCGGCTGGGCTTAGAAAAGCTTCGCTCGGAGCTTAACTTTTAACTTTTCTCGGACCGAAAAAAAGTTTTTTTGATAAATGTGAAACATGCATTCTTGGTGATCGTTTGATAAAGAAAACTAATCCTAAGCCTCGTTTTTGCTAATTTGTCCCTCTTTCATTAACCTTTTGCGCCGATTTGGACTTAGAAGAAGTTTCGATATTTTGCAAAAATAATTTTTTTAAAAACAATAAATATACATCAGTGGCATTCTTTTAGAAGGGAAAATTCATCCCAAGAACAATTTTGGCAAATTTCCCCCTTTTTCGATGGCGCGTTGCACCAGACCTACAAGACGACAATTCCGGCCCTAGGGCGGCGTGGCCACAAATGCCGGCATGGCTCCGAGACGAACTCCCGGGGGACTTAAAAATTTTTCGCTCGGAGTTGAACTTTGAAAAATTTTGATCGGAGTGAAAACTTTTTTTTGAAAATGTGAACCATGCATCATTGGTATTCGCTTGATAAGGCAAACACATCCTAAGGTTCGCTTTTGCTAATTTGTCCCTCTTTAAGTAGCAGTTTGCTCCGAAAGTGGTCGTTCGCCCATGTACTTCGCGGCTGGACTTTGAAAATGTTCGCTCGGAGTTGCACTTTAAATTTTCTCAGGCCGAAAAAAGTTTTTTTGATAAATGTGAATCATGCATCCTTGGTGATCGTTTGATAAAGAAAACACATCCTAAGCCTCGTTTTTGCTAATTGGCCCTCTTTCATTAAGCTTTTGCGCCGATTTGGACTGGGAAGTAGTGTGGATATTTTGCAAAAGTAATTTTTATAAAGTCATGAAATATACATCAGAGGCATCCTTTTAGAAGGGGAAATTCGTCCCAAGAACAATTTTGGCAAATTTCGCCGTTTTTCGATGGCGCGTTGCACCGGACCCATTAGACGACAATTCCGGCCCTCGGGCGGCGTGGCCTCAACTGCCGGCATGGCTCCGAGACGAATTCAAGGGGACTTAAAAATTTTTGGCTCGGAGTTGGACTTTGAAAAATTTTGATCGAAGTGAAAATTTTTTTTTTAAAAATGTGAAACATGCATCAGTGGCATTCGTTTGATAAGGCAAACACATCCCAGGATTCGCTTCTGCAAATATGTCCCTCTATAAGAAGCAGTTTGCTCCGAAAGTGGTCGTTCGCCCATGTTCGATTTCGATTTCGATTTCCATTTCGCTTTCGATTTCGATTTCTATTTCGATGGCGCGTTGCACCGAGCCTAGAAGACGGCCTTTCTGGCCCTCGAGCGGCGAGGCCTCAACAGCCGGCATGGTTCCGAGACGAACTCCCGGGGAACTTGGAAACTTTTCGCTCGGAGTTGGACTTTGAAAAATTTTGATCGAAGTGAAAAAAATGTTTTTTTAAAAAATGTGAAACATGCATCAGTGGCATTCGTTTGATAAGGCAAACACATCCTAAGGTACGCTTTTTCTAATTTGTCCCTCTTTAAGTAGCAGTTTGCTCCGAAGGTGGTCGTTCCCCCATGTACTACGCGGCTGGGCTTAGAAAATATTCGCTCGGAGCTGGACTTTTAACTTTTCTCGGACCGAAAAAACGCTTTTTTGATAAATGTGAAACATGCATCAGTGGTGTTCGTTTGATAAAGAAAACAAATCTTCAGCCTCGTTTTTGCTAATTTGTCCCTCTTTCATTAACCTTTTGCGCCGATTTGGACTTAGAAATAGTTTCGATATTTTGCAAAAGTAATTTTTTTAAAAACATTAAATATACATCAGTGGCATTCTTTTAGAAGGGAAAATTCATCCCAAGAACAATTTTGGGAAATTTCCCCGTTTTTCGATGGCGCGTTGCACCGGACCTATTAGACGACAATTCCGGCCCTCGGGCGGCGTGGCCTCAACTGCCGGCATGGCTCCGAGACGAACTCCCGGGGGACTTAAAAATTTTTCGCTCGGAGTTGAACTTTCAAAAATTTTGATCGAAGTGAAAACTTTTTTTTGAAAATGTGAAACATGCATCATTGGCATTCGCTTGATAAGGCAAACACATCCTAAGGTTCGCTTTTGCTAATTTGTCCCTCTTTAAATAGCAGTTTGCTCCGAAAGTGGTCGTTCCCCCATGTACTACGCGGCTGGGCTTAGAAAAGTTTCGCTCGGAGCTTAACTTTTAACTTTTCTCGGACCGAAAAAAAGTTTTTTTGATAAATGTGTAACATGCATCCTTGGTGATCGTTTGATAAAGAAAAGACATCCTAAGCCTCCTTTTTGCTAATTTGTCCCTCTTTAATTAACCTTTTGCGCCGATTTGGACTTAGAAATAGTTTGGATATTTTCAAAAGTAATTTTTATAAAATCATGAAATATACATCCGAGGCATTCTTTTAGAGGGGGAAATTCATCCCAAGAACAATTTTGGTAAATTTCCACGTATTCCGATGGCGCGTTGCACCGAGCCTAGAAGATTTCCTTTCTGGCCCTCGGGCGTCGAGGCCTCAACTGCCGGCATGTTTCCGAGACGTACTCCCGGGGGACTTAGAAATTTTTCGCTCGGAGTTAGACTTTGAAAAATTTTGATCGAAGTGAAATTTTGTTTTGAAAAATGTGAAACATGTATCAGTGGCATTCGCTAGATAAGGCAAACACATCCTAAGGTTCGCTTTTGCTAATTTGTCCCTCTTTAAGTAGCAGTTTGCTCAGTTCGCCCATGCACTTCACGGCTGGACTTAGAAAATGTTCGCTCGGAGTTGCACTTTAAATTTTCTCAGGCCGAAAAAAGTTTTTTTGATAAATGTCAAACATGCATCCTTAGTGATCGTTTGATAAAGAAAACACATCCTAAGCCTCGTTTTTGCTAATTTGTCCCTCTTTCATTAACCTTTTGCGCCGATTTGGACTTAGAAGAGGTTTCAATATTTTGCAAAAATAATTTTTTTAAAAACATTAAATATACATCAGTGGCATTCTTTTAGAAGGGAAAATTCATCCCAAGAACAATTTTGGCAATTTCCCCGTTTTTCGATGGCGCGTTACACCAGACCTACAAGACAATTCCGGCCCTAGAACGGCGTGGCCTCAACTGCCGGCATGGCTCCGAGACGAACTCCCGGGGGACTTAAAAAATTTTCACTCGGAGTTGAACTTTGAAAAATTTTGATCGAAGTGAAAACTTTTTTTTGAAAATGTGAAACATGCATCATTGGCATTCGCTTGATAAGGCAAACACATCCTAAGGTTCGCTTTTGCTAATTTGTCCCTCTTTAAGTAGCAGTTTGCTCCGAAAGTGGTCGTTCCCCCATGTACTACGCGGCTGGGCTTAGCAAATTTTCGCTCGGAGCTGGACTTTTAACTTTTCTCGGACCGAAAAAAAGCTTTTTTTGATAAATGTGAATCATGCATCATTGGTGTTCGTTTGATAAAGAAAACAAATCTTAAGCCTCGTTTTTCCTAATTTGTCCCTCTTTCATTAACCTTTTGCGCCGATTTGGACTTAGGAAAAGTTTCGATATTTTGCAAAAATAATTTTTTAAGAACATGAAATATACATCAGACGCATTCTTTTAGAAGGGGAAACTCTTACCAAGCACAACTTTGACAAATATCCCCGTATTTCAATAGCGCGTTGCACCAGACCTACAATACGACAATTCCGGCCCTAGGGCGGCGTGGCCTCAAATGCCGGCATGGCTCCGAGACGAACTCCCGGGGGACTTAACAATTTTTCGCTCGGAGTTGAACTTTGAAAAATTTTGATCGGAGTGAAAACTTTTTTTTGAAAATGTGAAACATGCATCATTGGCATTCGCTTGATAAGGCAAACACATCCTAAGGTTCGCTTTTGCTAATTTGTCCCTCTTTAAGTAGCAGTTTGCTCCGAAAGTGGTCGTTCCCGCATGTACTACGCGGCTGGACTTAGAAAAGTTTCGCTCGGAGCTTAACTTTTAACTTTTCTCGGACCGAAAAAAAGTTTTTTTGATAAATGTGAAACATGCATTCTTGGTGATCGTTTGATAAAGAAAACTAATCCTAAGCCTCGTTTTTGCTAATTTGTCCCTCTTTCATTAACCTTTTGCGCCGATTTGGACTTAGAAAAAGTTTCGATATTTTGCAAAAATAATTTTTTAAGAACATGAAATATACATCAGACGCATTCTTTTAGAAGGGGAAACTCTTACCAAGCACAACTTTGACAAATATCCCCGTATTTCAATAGCGCGTTGCACCAGACCTACAATACGACAATTCCGGCCTGTCGGCAGGGTTCCCAGACGAACTCCCTGCTGGATTTGGAAATTTTTCGCTCAGAGTTGGACTTTGAAAAAATTTGTTCGTACCTAAGAAAACAGTTTTTGTTAAATGTGAAACACGCATCATTGGTGTTCGTTTGATAAAGAAAACACATCCTAAGCCTCCTTTTTGCTAATTTGTCCCTCTTTCATTAACCTTTTGCGCCGATTTGGACTGAGAAATAGTTTGGATATTTTGCAAAAGTAATTTTTATAAAATCATGAAATATACATCAGAGGCATTCTTTTAGAAGGGGAAATTCGTCCCAAGAACAACTTTGGCAAATTTCCCCGTTTTTCGATGGCGCGTTGCAACAGACCTACTGGACGACAATTCCGGCCCTCGCGCGGCGCGGCCTCAACTGCCGGCATGGCTCCGAGACGAACTCCCGGGGGACTTAAAAATTTTTCGCTCGGAGTTGGACTTTGAAAAATTTTGATCGAAATGAAAATTTTTTTTTGAAAAAGGTGAAACATGCATCAGTGGCATTCGTGTGATAAGGCAAACACATTCCAGGGTTCGCTTCTGCTAATTTGTCCATCTGTAAGAAGCAGTTTGCTCCGAAAGTGGTCGTTCGCCCATGTACTTCGCGGCTGGACTTTGAAAATGTTCGCTCGGAGTTGCACTTTAAATTTTCTCAGGCCGAAAAAAGTTTTTTTGATAAATGTGAAACATGCATCCTTGGTGATCGTTTGATAAAGAAAACACATCCTAAGCCTCGTTTTTGCTAATTGGCCCTCTTTCATTAAGCTTTTGCGCCGATTTGGACTGGGAAGTAGTGTGGATATTTGGCAAAAGTAATTTTTATAAAGTCATGAAATATACATCAGAGGCATCCTTTTAGAAGGGGAAATTCGTCCCAAGAACAATTTTGGCAAATTTCGCCGTTTTTCGATGGCGCGTTGCACCGGACCTATTAGACGACAATTCCGGCCCTCGGGCGGCGTGGCCTCAACTGCCGGCATGGCTCCGAGACGAATTCAAGGGGACTTAAAAATTTTTGGCTCGGAGTTGGACTTTGAAAAATTTTGATCGAAGTGAAAATTTTTTTTTAAAAAATGTGAAACATGCCTCAGTGGCATTCGTTTGATAAGGCAAACACATCCCAGGGTTCGCTTCTGCTAATATGTCCCTCTTTAAGAAGCAGTTTGCGGCGAAAGTGGTCGTTCGCCCATGTTCGATTTCGATTTCGATTTCCATTTCGATTTCGATTTCGATTTCTATTTCGATGGCGCGTTGCACCGAGCCTAGAAGACGGCCTTTCTGGCCCTCGAGCGGCGAGGCCTCAACTGCCGGCATGGTTCCGAGACGAACTCCCGGGGAACTTGGAAACTTTTCGCTCGGAGTTGGACTTTGAAAAATTTTGATCGAAGTGAAAAAAATGTTTTTTTAAAAAATGTGAAACATGCATCAGTGGCATTCGTTTGATAAGGCAAACACATCCTAAGGTACGCTTTTTCTAATTTGTCCCTCTTTAAGTAGCAGTTTGCTCCGAAGGTGGTCGTTCCCCCATGTACTACGCGGCTGGGCTTAGAAAATTTTCGCTCGGAGCTGGACTTTTAACTTTTCTCGGACCGAAAAAACGCTTTTTTGATAAATGTGAAACATGCATCAGTGGTGTTCGTTTGATAAAGAAAACAAATCTTCAGCCTCGTTTTTGCTAATTTGTCCCTCTTTCATTAACCTTTTGCGCCGATTTGGACTTAGAAATAGTTTCGATATTTTCTAAAAGTAATTTTTTTAAAAACATTAAATATACATCAGTGGCATTCTTTTAGAAGGGAAAATTCATCCCATGAACAATTTTGGCAAATTTCCCCGTTTTTCGATGGCGCGTTGCACCGGACCTATTAGACGACAATTCCGGCCCTCGGGCGGCGTGGCCTCAACTGCCGGCATGGCTGCGAGACGAACTCCCGGGGGACTTAAAAATTTTTCGCTCGGAGTTGAACTTTGAAAAATTTTGATCGAAGTGAAAACTTTTTTTTGAAAATGTAAAACATGCATCATTGGCATTCGCTTGATAAGGCAAACACATCCTAAGGTTCGCTTTTGCTGATTTGTCCCTCTTTAAATAGCAGTTTGCTCCGAAAGTGGTCGTTCCCCCATGTACTACGCGGCTGGGCTTAGAAAAGTTTCGCTCGGAGCTTAACTTTTAACTTTTCTCGGACCGAAAAAAAGTTTTTTTGATAAATGTGTAACATGCATCCTTGGTGATCGTTTGATAAAGAAAAGACATCCTAAGCCTCCTTTTTGCTAATTTGTCCCTCTTTAATTAACCTTTTGCGCCGATTTGGACTTAGAAATGGTTTGGATATTTTCAAAAGTAATTTTTATAAAATCATGAAATATACATCAGAGGCATTCTTTTATTAGGGGAAATTCATCCCAAGAACAATTTTGGTAAATTTCCACGTATTCCGATGGCGCGTTGCACCGAGCCTAGAAGATTTCCTTTCTGGCCCTCGGGCGTCGAGGCCTCAACTGCCGGCATGTTTCCGAGACGTACTCCCGGGGGACTTAGAAATTTTTCGCTCGGAGTTAGACTTTGAAAAATTTTGATCCAAGTGAAATTTTTTTTTGAAAAATGTGAAACATGAATCAGTGGCATTCGCTTGATAAGGCAAACACATCCTAAGGTTCGCTTTTGCTAATTTGTCCCTCTTTAAGTAGCAGTTTGCTCAGTTCGCCCATGTACTTCGCAGCTGGACTTAGAAAGTGTTCGCTCGGAGTTGCACTTTAAATTTTCTCAGGCCGAAAAAAGTTTTTTTGATAAATGTCAAACATGCATCCTTAGTGATCGTTTGATAAAGAAAACACATCCTAAGCCTCGTTTTTGCTAATTTGTCCCTCTTTCATTAACCTTTTGCGCCGATTTGGACTTAGAAAAAGTTTCAATATTTTGCAAAAATAATTTTTTTAAAAACATTAAATATACATCAGTGGCATTCTTTTAGAAGGGAAAATTCATCCCAAGAACAATTTTGGCAATTTCCCCGTTTTTCGATGGCGCGTTACACCAGACCTACAAGACGACAATTCCGGCCCTAGGGCGGCGTGGCCTCAACTGCCGGCATGGCTCCGAGACGAACTCCCGGGGGACTTAAAAATTTTTCGCTCGGAGTTGAACTTTGAAAAATTTTGATCGAAGTGAAAACTTTTTTTTGAAAATGTGAAACATGCATCATTGGCATTCGCTTGATAAGGCAAACACATCCTAAGGTTCGCTTTTGCTAATTTGTCCCTCTTTAAGTAGCAGTTTGCTCCGAAAGTGGTCGTTCCCCCATGTACTACGCGGCTGGGCTTAGAAAAGTTTCGCTCGGAGCTTAACTTTTAACTTTTCTCGGACCGAAAAAAAGTTTTTTTGATAAATGTGAAACATGCATTCTTGATGATCGTTTGATAAAGAAAACTAATCCTAAGCCTCGTTTTTGCTAAGTTGTCCCTCTTTCATTAACCTTTTGCGCCGATTTGGACTTAGAAGAAGTTTCGATATTTTGCAAAAATAATTTTTTTAAAAACATTAAATATACATCAGTGGCATTCTTTTAGAAGGGAAAATTCATCCCAAGAACAATTTTGGCACCACTCCAATTGCACCACTCAAAAATGTTCTTTATTTCAACAGACTTACAGTTAAACACTTGCCAATTACACAGAATTACGTAATGCACACGATTACGATTCACCAATTCGTCCGTTACAATTCCACTTGCACTCGTGATTACGTAAACTCCTCCGACGCACGTACGCAGTCCGTCCCCTCACTGGGCGCTCCGCACAGCTCTTCGCCAAACACTGACTGACTTCCAGCCCGACGTGTTGCTTATATAGGGTCAGCTAGCCAATCTAGAAGTTTCTGGTTTCAGCGAATCACCGCGAAAATTCCAGAGGACAGGGAAGGGGAAAGAGGCGGCCAGCGACAAGTGACACTCCCCTAATCTACCACTCAGTTAGTGACTGAGATAAATGAGTGGGTGTGGCCCACATGCTTCTGGTCCCTTCTCAGCTGTCGTTGGTCTGGCTTTCCGCTAATTGGGTGACACTGCTACCTCCTTAAAGCTGGTCGTCCTGAACAGCACCATCGTAGCGGGCTAGACGATCCAGGTGTATCACCAACATCTTTCCTCTGGGCACCTTCTGGATGCGGTAGACCACGTCATTTATCCTCTTCACCACCCGATACGGCCCTTGGCATGGCTGTTGAAGCTTCGGGCAGCGTCCCTTAGTCCGCGTAGGACGGTACAACCAGACCAGATTACATTGCCGGAACCCTTGGCTGTTGGCTTGCCTGTCATATCTTGTCTTCATACGGTCGCTCGCCTTCTGGATATTATGGCGAGCCATCTCGTGCATGTCGTGGAGGTGGTCCACCAGGTTCTCCACATACTCGGTCACCGGCTGCTTCGTCTCCGGAGGGCTACCGAAAGCCAGGTCATAACAGAGGCGTAACTCTCGGCCAAACATTAAGTTGGCTGGCGTCATTCCAGTTGTGTCGTGTGTAGACGAGCGGTAGGCCAGCAGCAACAGTGCAACTTTGACGTCCCAGTCTCGCTGATGGCAGGTCACGACCTTCTTCAGATGTTCCTCTGAGGTCTTGATGTACCTTTCGACCATGCCATTTGACTGGGGATGTAGAGCCGTCGTGCGGGTCTTGTTCACCCCAAGCCTTTGTAGTGCCTCCTTCATTAGGTTGGACTCAAATTTGGTACCCTGGTCACTGTGTAGCTCTAACGGCACACCAAATCGACAGAACACTTGCTCCACCAGGCAGTCTGTAATTGTCTTTGCATCTTGGTTTGGGATGGCATACACCTCCGGCCACTTGGTGAAGTAGTCCACGACCACCATTAGGTACTGGTTGCCTCGGTCAGAAACTGCGAACGGTTCAGCAATGTCAAAGGAGATCCGTTCGAATGGCGCTCCGACGTTGTACTGCAGCATGCGACCCCAGCTCATAGTCGGGGGGCCGGGACTCACCGCGCTCACGTGACACCGACGGCACCATCTCTCAGCATCTGCTCGGAGTCTCAGCCAGTAGTAGAGCTGCCGTAGTTTGTCAATCGTTCGGTTTGCTCCCAGGTGTCCTCCTGGAGTACCGGCGTGCACTTCCTCCAAGACTTCCGGGACCTTACTCCGGGGAAGTACCAACTGTTCTCTCTTCGTCTTCCCATCGGGTGACTCCCATTCATGGAGTAGCACGCCCTCTCTGGTCTTCAACGTGTCCCATTAGGCACAGTACGACCTGTAGGTGGCGCTCCTCGGTAAGATGTCCTCCCAGGTTGGTCTCGTCCCTGCGTCCACTTCCCTCAAGAGTCGCCACAAGCCTGCGTCCGCCAGCTGCTACCTCCTCAGGCCTGCGCTATCCCAACCATCCGCAGGCACTGCCGTGACTACTCGGACTGCTGCGGCCCGCTCCTTCTCCTCCATTGTTGTGCACTGGCCGCACCCTTCTGGACAGGGTGTTCGGAACATGGCGTCAGCGTTACCGTGGCTCTTCCCTCTACGATGTTCCGAGGTGAAGTCGTACTCCTGCAGCCTCTGGACCCAACCTGCTGTCTGGCCTTCTGGTCGCGCCGTCACCATCACCTCGCTCCTCGCGGGGACAACCACGTCTTCGTTCAGGACGACCCTGCAGATTCCAAGGCGCTCTTCCTGTTGACGGAGTATAATCTCTTCTCCGTTGAGCAGCAGCACCTTCCTGCCGACGTCGACCGTCGCCTCGTGGCTACTGAGGTCATCCAGTCCCAGAATCACCTCCTCAGCCATCTTCGCGACGAACACCCACAGACGTACGGCACTCCGCCCCAAGGTCAGCTCCAGCAGGGCCTCCTTCTCCACAGGCATGGTGTCGCCCGATGCCGTGAAAAGCCCGTATGGTCGGCTCGGCTTCCTAATCGGCAAACCCTTCGCCACGTCAGGTCTGATGATAGTCATGGCTGCCCCAATTTCCACCACCACGCGGCACGGCTTCCCTCTCTCCCAACCGTCCGCGATGAGGCTGTCATCCATACGGCGACTGACGGCACGCAGTGTCACTCGAGGGGATGGTGGTGATGGCGCAGATGTACCCCTCGCCACGCCGGGCCTTACTCGTTCATCCAGCTGCCCTTTCTGGTGTCGGCAATCTCTCTACAGGTGATGGGGCTGACCCCCCCCAACACAGGCCACTAGGTGTTCGCCGGCTTCCCTCGGCTGGTCTTCTCTCTCTGGTGTAGCGGACACTCCTCGTTCAGGACGTCAGGATAGCTGTTACCTTGGCCGAGCCAAGCATTAGGCGCTGACGAATCTCCGTGTCTCGTACCCCGTCCACGAACGTGTGGGCAGCTCCCAGGGATACGAACTCTGGTGGGAGGTCGACTAGGGCCTTGCTAGCCAGTTGTTCAACTGCCAGGGCGAACTCCTGCAGCGTTTCCCCTGGCTGCTGTGACCTTGCCTTTAGCTGGCTGCGGTATGCTGCGGCTGAGCGGTTGTTCCCGAAACGATTCTCCAGGACCTCCCAGATGTCTTTGGGTGCCACCGCTGTCTGCACCGCGTTTAGGATTTCCGCGACCCGTCCCTGGAGGCTGGCTATTAACTGTGTGGCCTCCTCCTTTGGTGACCATTTGTTGTGCTTGGCCACAGCGTCAAATTGGCGGCGGAAGAGCTCAAATGTTGACGCGCCGTCATAATTCGGAGGTTTGACGTGCGCCGATATAGTGTCGCGTCCGGTTACGTCGGCCTTCAAATCCTTCAACCTCCTGCTGACGACGTCCTCCACCATGGCGCTCAGGGACTTGACGCTGCTCTCGGCCTTTCCTTTCAGGTTGTTAACGCGGTTAGCAAGGTCTTCGACGTCTTCAGCTATGGCGTTCAGGGACTTGGCGTTACTGTCGGCCTTTTCCTCTAGGTCATTGAAGCGGTTCGTCAGGTCCTCAACGCGGTCGTCCACTTGGCCCATCCGCTTGCCCAGCTCCGTCACGTCATTCCTCACGTCGGCCATTTGTTCTTCAAATTTGGCGGCGAGAGTTTCGTTCGCCACCTTCACTTCCGCGGTCAGTTCGTCTATCGTGGCGGTCATTGTCGTGGCCAAGTTGTTGTTTGCCGTTTCCGTCTTCGCTGTTAATTCGGTCTTCACTTCTTCCGTCTTCGCTGTTATTTCGGCCTTCATTTCTTCCAACTTCTCGGTGTTGTTGTCGTTGGCCGTCTTCATTTGCTTCAACTCTGCGGCCAGGGTGTCATTTTCCGCTTCTGTTTTTGTTGTTAACTCGTTCACCTTCGCGGCCAAGTTGTTATTTGCCGTCTCCAACTTCATTTCCATTTTCTCGGTGATGTCATTTGCCGTCTTCATTTCCGATGTCAGTTCGGCCTTCATTTCCATTATCTTCTGCAAAATCTTTTCCAATGCCGCGTCCATGGTTGTAATGTTCGGTGATGTTGGCGTCCCGCTTCCTGACACAAGTGTGACTTTATGGGTTCGTAAAATGAAAAGTCCAATTGCACCACTCAAAAATGTTCTTTATTTCCGCCGACTTACAGTTAAACACTTGCCAATTACACATAATTACGTAATGCACATAATTACGGTTCACCAGTTCGTCCGTTACAATTGCACTTGCACTCGCGATTACGTAAACTCCTCCGACGCACGTACTCATTCCGTCACCTCACTGGGCGCTCCGCACAGCTCTTCGCCAAACACTGACTGACTTCCAGCCCGACGTGTTGCTTATATAGCGTCAGCTGGCCAATCTAGAAGTTTCCGGTTTCAGTGAATCACCGTGAAAATTCCAGAGGACAGGGGAAGGGGAAAGAGGCGGCCAGCGACAAGTGACACTCCCCTAATCAACCACTAAATTAGTAACTGAGATAGATGAGTGGGTGTGGCCCACATGTCTCTGGTCCCTTCTCAGCTGTCGTTGGTCTGGCTGTCCGCTAATTGGGTGATATATATATATATATATATATATATATATATATATATATATATATATATATATATATATATATATATATATATATATATATATACACACACACACTTGAACTAACAGGAATAGAAAAATTTGAAAAAAAGATTCAAGTCTATCTATGCTATACGAGCTCAAAATGTTTCTGAAAGTTCTAGATTAAATAAATTACAAGAAGGTGAAAGAAGGAAAGATTATCATTAATCTGTCAAGGAAACCATTTTGAAATATTTGTAAATGAAGATATTGTCATAAGGGAAATAAGGAATATAAAACTAGAGGTTTAAGTAATTCCTTTATTTTTATCAATCCAACTAATATGTCTATTATCAAATCCTAACCATTTAACATAGTCTTTATCATTTTTCTTTACTATTTATGCTCCTTAATGGTATAGCCCAAGCTAGTTTAGATAATACGTCAATGCTTATTGTTATAAACTTATATCCTTGATTAATTTTAGAAACAGCTTTAAGATCACCAGAGTTCATTTCTACCAAATCAGCTTGCCATAAATCATCAGTACCATATGTTATTACGTTGCGTGTCGCTAATTTCTTCTAGCTGGTTCATAAAGTTCATCTATAATTTGATTTCTTTTTTGATTCAGTATTAACACCTTGTCTAATTACGTTTTTTTTAGACTTAGATTGTTTTGATCCACATATAACACAGTTGGTTTTCTATTTTTCGGTACCTCATAAATAAAGTTGGTGTTATTAGTTTGAATTTTGCACTTTGGACAATATGTCGTAGTCATTTAATACAATAAAATTTCATCATTCTTTGTTCTTTTCTTTTCTGCGCAATGCTCTGATGATTATTCACATTAGTTGATATGTTCCATACCAGTTGTTTTATTGCTAATTGATTAATTAACTATACTAATTTACAGAAAGATGGTCCACACTAAGGATAAACAGTATGGCGAACAAATATATTTTGTTCCATTCAGTGTCATGTAACACGAGATATAGGCAACACTGATAATGTCACTTTTGCAAGTTTTTAGTCAGCTTAGCTAACATTTTGTTTTTAATCAACTTTTATATGAAGATAAAGAATTTAATATTTTCCAGTGCATCTCTAATTGTTTCTGAATTACTAAGATTTATCGCTTACATTATGGCCGTATGTCTAACAGGATAAAACCTTAAAAACAGTGTATTTTTAATCCCGTGCTCTTACCATATTATAAGGAATAAACTTTTCATTTCATTTGATTCTTACCAGCCTTAGTTCAAATGAAAACCTGTAAAATCTCTAGTATTATATTACTAAAATTTAAAAACCTTATATAACTTTAATATTCAAAGGAAAAAATATTATAAAATATTTAATTACTTGTACTTTTAAAATCTACATGAGTATTATAAATAGGATTAAATCTGGATTTTGAAATATGAATCTGATGACAAGTTTTTTTTCTGACAACTTCAAAGTTATAGTTAAACAAACTCACATTTTCTTTTTAACTCACATTAAACTACATAAAACTACATCTCTAGAATTTCAGTATATGACTTCCATTTTAAAGTGTGTAATTAAAAAAAAGAGTACATGAACCGAAAGTGGCGTGAAAATATTTGTTGTACGAGGACATCTGCGAAGGATATGACATAATGAGATGTAAGAAGAGGACAGAATCACTGACGGAATACCACAAAGAAGCTTAATAATTAACTATCCACATGCACAAATTTGAGACCTGCTATTATCAATTTTTAATCCACATTACATAGAAACACTTGTCTTTAATATAAAAAGTCAAAATAAAATCTCAATTTATAACCACAGAGTAATCATAAGGTCATGGAATACGAATGTCAATTTATTAAGATATGTATTGAATTACGTAGAAAATGAATCTAGCTACAGAGAAGCAATGAATATTACACAAATATAACTATTTGTAACAAACACTTCACTTATGTTAAGAAAGTTGGGTCAATTTTTCTTATTAATTGAGATCGATTTTACAAATTGCTTGCATCGTCAGGCAATTATCAATTAATAAGAAAAGTTGATATCAGTTCCTTAATATAAGTAAAGTTTTTGTTTAAAATAGTTATATTTATGTAATATGTTTTGAATTTCAATGTAACATTGTTTTACGAATATACATTTTTTATAAATTTTATAAATTCTACTAAAGCTATAAATACATTTCTGAAATCTCTGTTCTAAGTAATACATCAGGTCATCATGCAAACAAAATAACTCCTCAATATCTGCAATACTTTTATATGTATTCATTGTTTAATTGATATATACAACTATAATAATTTGTAACATAAAATTTCATTTTTTCTTGTGAGAAATGATGAACATTTTCTTATAACTTGATCAGGATCACGATTTCATAAAATATTAATCATTTTATAAGAAACGTTTCATAATTTATTATAAGATAAATGAAGTATTAAGCATCAAACTATTATATTTGTATATATTTGCTTACTTTACTGTTAATAGCTTCATATTTTGCATATTTATTGTTTAATTGATGCTTTTAATGGTAAGGAAAACTGACATATAAGATTAACAAACCTAAACCTTTAATAGTATAATTATTTATTTTTACTGAAGAATATTTAGTCAACTGTTTCAATTAAATGTTGTGATTCTGCACTTCTGGAAGATAAAAATTATAAACTAATGACAAACAATGTCTTTCACTATTTTTAGTGTTACGACAGATAAAATCAATATTACTCAAATGGTAGGTGAAGAAGAAAATTTATTCCTGACGGCTTAATTCTTGAAGTGTCTGACGCTTGTCTGCAAATTTTGAGGTAAGTTTACTAAAGAAGTGATATGAAACTACAAGCGAAATATTGCAGGAAGAGGACTTCGTAACAACGATGGCTTGTCCACCACATATTCAATTATGTGTTTCAGTATACATACTAGCAAACTATGTGAAGAATTACAGGTACTGAAGTGATACTTCATGAGCCAATCCATTAATCTGGTTTCATTTTTACATATATATGAAACAAAACCTAACGAAAATCTTAGAAAACGACATGATCAGCTTACCTTTTTCTGCAGTTTCTTACAGTTGATATGCCTTGAAATTGCGCTCCTTCAAATAAAACCCATCTTCACTTGCAAAAAAGTTGTAACTTAAATCACTATGTTTCCTGAACCTACAGGAGATTCTCACAAAAATCGATAAATAACTACAACAAAGCATATAATCTCAGGACAAAACAGCGAAAATATACTCCTTAAACTACAAATTATTAATTAAACACAAATAAATTAACACAGAACTTACATAGTCCACACTGAACGCTTTTATATCTGGTAGTTAAAGATTGATATAGAATTATTAATTGCATACATTTACATATATAAATTAGCCATAACTCACCTAGAAGTTCTTTCACTGTGATATCAAATTATTATGCATACGTGTGTCATATGTGTACTCGAATAACATTCATGTACACTCTTCACTTCTATCTAAAGTCTCCAGGCCTTTCCATCTTTACAGTTTGTTTATTCTTTGCTGTTACTAGACAAGATCTATCGTTTGTTCTTCTTTTCATGATTGTTTTGTTATTTTATTTGCTATATACAGTATACTTCTTTTAAATAAGTTACCTCCCTAAAATTACAAGTTACATAAGTTATAACATAATAATCACAATACAATTTTCCACACCCAAATAGAATAGAATTCTAGAAATGAGGCCATCCTCGTCTTTGAACGGCCTCCACTACGTTGTTCATCAACTTGTTAACTGCGAGACGCGTAACGTTACAGACCTTTGGCTGATTAACATTCCACAAATTGATACTTGACAAACCTAATTTTAATTTGAATATGTGTGGTAGCATTTCTGGTAGATCAAGAGTGCTGAAAAGCTCCGAAGGGTAATTAACTATTTCATCTGCTTCCACAATGGTGTCTATGGAATTATATATTATAATTTCTTCACTTTGAATGCTGGATTGTGTAAGATTATTAAGTTGGTAGACATCTTTATACCTGACGGCAAGGACCGCGCGTTCTCTGAGCGGGATCTGATTCTTATAATTAATTTGAATATTAGGTAATACTTTTTCAATAAATTCTTCTGCCCGCCTCGGTAGCGTAGATGGTAGCTGGTCTGCCTCACGTTCAAGAGGTCCCAATTTCGAATCTCGGTCGTGTGAATTATCCGGTTAAGTGGTTTGCCAGGGTTTTCTCTTATCCTGAAATAGAAATGTCGGTTAGCTCTAAGCTCCAAGGAACCTGGGCTCACTTGAGCTTCATTTAATCCATTCCATTCATCGTCCGTTATGACTTAACGTTGGAGGACGTAAATTAAGCAATAACAAAAATAAGTTTTTCTTTCGATGTTACTAAATTACAAAAAATATGAGCAGACGATATTCGTCTTGTCTCATCTATTGGCAGCTGTCCGGTTCCTTTGTCCAGTAATGGTCGTGAGAATACCTCGGCTGATAGATGGTTTTGAAGCTGTACACGCATATTCGGACACAACTATAATGTTGCCACAGTGTTGAATATTTCAGAAAAACATTTATTTCGTCCGCTGATGTCGATAGGGAAATTAAAGGCAAAATTTGTCTAAAATCTCCTGCTAGCAATATCAATGCACTGCCGAATGGTTGAATGTTTCCACGCAAATCTAGTAACGAACTATCCAGAGCTTCAAGAGATTTTTATGTACCATTGTGCATTCATCCCAAACAACGACTTTACATTTTTGTAATACTTTTCCTATACCAGACGCTCTGGAAACGTTGCACGTGGGAGTCCCGTAGATATACGGGGCAGTTTTATTGAAAAGTTGTAAAAAACAATAATTATAAAACATTTAGTTTCTCCTGTATCTCATAAAAAAACATAAACTCTACTTCCAATTTGACGAACGGCGCAGCTCAATCATTACACGATCACAATACAAGGTGACAGAGTGACAAGACAGGTGACAAGAGACAGGTGACCAAAAGTTTCGTCTTTCTTCCGGTGCACTCTTGATTGTTAGAGAATGTTACATAAATTTCTAGGACAATTTGTGCAGCTTTAATAGAAGTCGCGGACCGCTAATTGAGTTAGTTGTAATCGGAACTGATAATCGTATGCTTGCAGCTGTGATTTGAAGGTGAGCTCTTATGTTTGAGGTCAAGTGGCAGACGACCTTGCAGGTTGTATTTGTTTATGTTATGGAATTCGGCTGCTCAGGGCTGTACAAAACGTGTCTTTCTAAGGAAATTAAGAGGAATCTGAAATTCTGCAAATAAGACCTTTAATTTTATGAAGCCACAACGTCACAATTGCTGTCAGAAGTGGAACATACGACAAAGGGCGCTGCATTAGTGAAAATTCTAGAAGAGCTGAAACAAATGAGAACAGCGCATGACAACCTCGCTCCGAGGATGGAGGCGGCAAATAGCGAATTGGCCACGATGATAACCGAATTGACCACGGAAATAAATGCAGCGAACAATGGCCTGGCAACCGAAATGATGGCGACGTAAAAGGTCCTTGCCGCCAAATTTGAAGAGCAGTTAGCCGGCGTGAATGAGGACGTCACGGACATGGGCAAGCGCATTGGTCAAATGGACGAGCGCGTTGAGGTTCTGGCGAACCGCGTTAGCGGGCTATAGGGAAAGCCGACAGCAACACCAAGTCCCTGGACACCATGTTGAGGTCATCGTCGGCAGAAGGTTGGAAGATTTAAAGACATACGCCCCGGGACGCGACACAACATCGGCGCGCTTCAAACCACCAAAGAACAACGGCATATCAGCGTTTCAGATTTGCTACCAGCAATTCGATACAGTGGCTAAGCACAACAAATGGTCACGAGAGGAAGAGTCTGCTAACCTAATAGGCAGCACTTCAGCGGTGGGCCACAGACGTCCTCAGACCTGACGTAGCCAGGGGATTGTCGTTGAGAAACCAAGCCGACCATGCCAGCTTGTGACGATATTGGTCGTCAACTTCCGCGTGGAGAAGGAGGATCTGTTGCAGTTGACCTTGGGATAGAGTGGCGTGCGTCAATGGGTGTTCGTTGCGGAGGTGGCTGAGGAGGTGATACTGGGGCTGGATGCCCTCTGGAGACACAAGGGAACGATCGGCGTCGGCAGGAAGCTCCTGTGCCTCAATGGAGAAGAGGTGATACTCCGGCAAACCCGAAGAATGCCTTGGAACTTGCAGGTTCATCCTGAGGAAAGACGTGGTTGTCCCCGCGAGAAGCCTGGATGAAGTACAGTGGAGGAAGAACATGATGCTGGACCAGAAGCTGCCTCTGCACGGACTCTGTGTAGCCAGGACATTGTTGCTGCGCTAAGAGGAATTGCCCTGAGGCTGCTCAATCTAGAAGGCACCGATCACGACATCCAGGTCCGGACGGAATTGAGGACGTGTGATCCCGTGGTCAGCGTAACGCCAGTCCAGCATACCAATGAGCCTGTGCCGACGCAACACATGGGACCCCAGCTGGAAGGCTTACTAGATAAGGCCGACCACGTGATGGCGGAACAGGTGCAGAAGTTTCGATAACTGCTGAGAAGAGAATGGTACTTCTTCAGCCAAGAAAACAACCACTAAGGCCGCACGTAACAGGTGCATTGACACCGGAGACGCCCGGCCTATTGGGCAACCACCCAGATGTGTTACGCTGGCAAAAAAAGCGGCAGTATGGGACATGCTGGAGGACATGAGATCCAGAGGAGTGACTGAACAGTTACAGTCCTTGGTGCTCCCCTGTATTCACTGTGACGAGGAAGAACGGTGAGCTACGCTTCTGCGTGGCCTATAGGAAGGTGAACGCTGTCACCAGGAAGGTCTGTTTTCCGTGACCCCGGATTGACGACACCCTCGATACGCCTTCTGGTACGCAGAGGTGCTTGACCTTGGAACTGAAGTCGGGTTAATGGCAGGTAGCTTTAGACCCGAGAGACAAGGAAACAAGCGGCATTAACTACAGGCCAGATATGCCCTTTGGTCTCAGCAACGCCCCAGCTATCTTCCAACGCCTCATGGAGTCAATGATGGGAGGATTGACTTATGACGCCTGCCTGCTATACCTGGATGACATCATCATCGTCGGCAAGACCAAAGACCATCTACAGAACCTGAGCAAGGTGCTATACTGCAGGCAACCAAACTGAAGCTGGACGGGAAGAAATGCCAGATCTTTCGCAAGGAAGTCAGTCAATTGGGTCATATAGTCTCATCAACCGTAGTGGCCACAGGCCCAGTGAAGACACTGGCAGTGAGAGATTGGCCTCGTGGGATAAGCGGGAATTGAGCAGTTTCTGGGGCTGTGCAGTTATTACCGCCATTTAATCTAGGGGTTCTCCAACATCGCAAAGCCCCTCTCCCACCTAACAGAACACCGCCTTAAGTATGGACGGAGGACACCGAAAGCGCTTCCCAGCAGCTGAAGAACACACCTTGTAGTGCTCCTATTTTGGGATACCCACAACCAGGTTGCGCCTTCAGTGTGCACACAGACGCCTGCGACCATTGCATTGGAGGCGTCCTATCCTAAGTCCAGGAGGGCCACGAGCGGCTGATAGTCTGCTACAGCAAGACTCCAAGGACAGAAGAACCACTGCGTCACTCGGCGACATTTACTAGCGGTGGTAGAGACCTATAAGCATTTCCACAAGAACCTGTACGGTAAGCCATTCCACCTGATTGACCATTCCGCCCTAACCTGGCTATTTAGCTTTGGATACCTGGAAGGCCACAAAGCCCCTTGGATCCAGAGGTAGAAGGAATGAGACTTCACCTCTGAACATCGTAAAGGGAAGAGCTGCGGCAGCGCAGACACTATAATCCGGAGACCATGCCCAGAAAGGTGCAGTCAATGCTCAAGAGGGAAAGAGAAGGAGCATGCCGCAGCTATCAGAGTAGTCACGGCAGTGCCTGGGGTCAGTTGGGATAGTGAAGCCTGAGGAGGGAGCAGCTGACGGACACGGAGATGGGGCCACTCTTGAGGTACGTGGAGGTGGGGACAAGACCGACCTGGGAGAACATCGCACCCAGAAGCGCTGCGCACAAGTGGCATTTGGCCCAAAGTGACTTATTGAAGAGAAGAGAGGGCTTGCTGTTCCGTGTATTGGAAATACAGGATGGGAAGACGCAGAGGGAACATGTTATACTTTCCGAAGTTAGATCTCAGAAATCTTGGAGGAAGTGCACGCCGGTACTTCAGGAGTACATCTGGTAGCATACCTAACGATCGACAAACTCCGACAGTTCTACTACTGGCTGAGGCTCTAAGCAGACACTAAGAGATTGCGCCGTAAATGTCATGTGCGCGCGGCGAGTCGACGCCCCCAGACTAGGATCCGGGGTCGCATGCAGCAGTACAACGTTGGAGCGACATTCGAACGCATCGCTGTCGGCATAGCTAGACCATTTCCAGTGTCTCTCCAAGGCAAGATATACCTGATGTTGGTCATGGACTACTTCACCAAGTGGCCGGAAGTTAATGCTATCTCGAACTAGCTGGCGAAAGCAATCACGGACTGCCACCTGGAGCAACGGTTCTGCCGTTTAGGGGTGCCTTTAGAGCTTCTCAGTGAACAGGGCTCCAATTTTGAGTCTAACCTGATGAAGGAGGCACTGCAAAGACTTGGGTTGAACAAGATCCACACAACTCCCCTACACCCGCTGTCAGACGGCATGGTGGAGGGTACATCAAAACACCAGAAGAACACTTGGGAAGGTCATGGTCAGACATTAGAGAGACTGAGACGTCAGGGTGCCATTGTTCCTGCTGGCCTACCGTTCGTCAACACATGATACCACTGGGATGACGCCAGCCAGCTTAATGTTCGGCAGAGGGCTACGCTTCCCTTATTACCTGGCTTTTGGATGAATAAAACCAGAATAAAAACAGCCAGCAACGGAGTATGTGGAGAGCCTCGTGGAGAATCTCCATGACATGCACGAGATGAGTCGTCAGAACAACCAGATGGCGATGATGATGATGATGATGAAGATGATGATGATGATGATGATGTATATAAGGACGCTCAACTACGGCGGTCAACACCGCCCTTTTGAAATACTGGTCATGGCAAAAGCCAGATATAAAAATTTCTAAAAACTAAACAAGTGTAATAAACCTATTAAAATTACACGTACATAGAAAAAAATCATTCGAAACTTATTTCAGTAAATCCTAAAGTCTAAACTAGAAAAGAATTCAAAAACCTTCTCCACTACTGTGTTATCGTCCCATGGTATTTCTGCAAAGCTGGCCGGCAGCTGCAGAGACGTCCTAAGGTGTGCTAGGGAAATAAACTCTAGCAGCACGTATCGTACAGATAACGCAGATGGTGAGCCACCGCATGAAGACCCGGTATTACAGGCAAGCCAACAGCCAAGGATTCCAGCAAGGTGGCCTGGTCTGGTTTTACCGCCCTATCTGGACCAAGGGGCGCTGTCCGCAACTTCAACAACCATGGCAAGGACCGTACCGGGTGGTAAATGGGATTAACGACGTGGTGTCGTTAAGGTGCCCCGAGGGAAATTGTTGGTGGTACACTTGGATCTTTTGTCCCGCTATGATGCTGCTGTTCGGGACAACCAGCCTTGACGCCGGAGTAGGTCGCAAGCATTGTTGCGTCCGGCACTTCTAGCGCGCACAAAGAGCAGATAATAAAGCGCGGAGATAAAAACTTGCCGAAGCAGAGAAAGAAAGAGATAGATAACTGGAATGCTCGTCTTTCTTCTGCTGCGGTCTTGATTGTTAGAAATCATTCTACAAACTTCTAGGACAATCAGCGGAGGCATAAAAGAGGCAGCCGGTCACCAGTTGAGTCAGTCGTAATCGAGCTGATAATCGTGTACCTGCAGCTGAGATTTGACATTGAACCCTTTTGTTTGTTGTTGAGTGGAAGACGACCTTGAAGGTTTTATTTTTGTATGTTATGTAGTTTGGCTGCTCAGGGCTCTACAAAAAGTGTCTTTCTATGGAGTAAAGGTCTTTTTTAATTCCTGCAAACTGGAATTTTAATTTTACGAACCCACAAATTCCAATATAATTAAAGGATAGGGCCAGAGATGGTATGGGCCTCTTCAAACTCCATTTTGATCGTTGATAAAATTCTATTCTTGCTTTCAGGGTATGTTACTGACACAAGAAATAGATAAAAACAATCTTTGAAGCGAGCTGTATATCGTGTCAAAAATTTGAGCTAAATCGATGCAGAACGTTTTGGGTTTTTGAAACGTACACAATCCGACACCCACACACACACACACACACACACACACACACACACACACACACACACACACACACACACACACACAAACACACACACATACACGAAATCACAAAATGTTTGACAAATAGTTTTATAAACTTCGGGTATAGATTCCTCACACCAAAAGAAGGAAAAAAAATCATCTGACCGTATGTCCCATAATCCTTTGTAGCTAACACTTAGAAATACACAATATTATCAGATGGGTGTTAAAGTGCACTATCAATGCACTATAACAAAATGACAATCATCGCAAGATATGCTACAAGAAATTTGCTAAACACACAGTATTTTGCGGTTCTCTAGGCAAAATAGTTCTACATACAATGGCCGTTCAATAAAGAATGTTCACAAACTTTTTTGACAACATACCGTTACTCATTCTTATAAGTGTGATGGTCCTTCTCAATATAGTCTCCCCTGAAAGCGAAGCACTTGTCCCAGCGCTTCTGCCAGTTTCTAAGATATGCTGGAAACCATTTTTGAGAAATCCTTCAAAATCGCCTCCGCAGCCTTCACCACTGCTTTTGATTTTGGATAATGCCTCCCACGAAGGATTTTCTTCAAGTTAGGGACAATAAAAGAGTCACATGGGGCTAAATCGAGATTATATGGAGGGTGAGAGATGCACTTCACGTTTATGTTTGCAAGATATTCGGCAACAACATTGACAATATGCGGCCCCTCATTATCGTGGAGCAGCATCGAGCCTGCGTCACGGAAATGTGGTCTCTGGCGCATGATATGTACTCGCAATGTTTTCAGGACATCTCTGTAGTATTGTCCAGTTAATGATGTGTGTTCAGGTACAACATGCTTGTAAACCATTCAATGAATATCAAAGAATGAAATGACCATACATTTCCCAGCAGAAGCAACCACTTTTTCTTTTTGCGGGGTTGGTGATGAAGAGGATTTCCACACTGAGCTTTGCTGCTTGCTCTCAGAATCAAAATGCTGTAGCCAAGTTTCATCATTAGTTATTACGTTTGAAAGAAACTCCAGATCTTCCTCTAACTTCAACTTGAACTGCACGCAGGCCTGCAGGCGAATGTCCTTTTGTTCGGGAATCAACAGTCTAGGAACCCATCGCGCACAAACACGTCTCATGAGTAATGTTTCTGTCACCAATATGTGGGTGGCACCCAATGAAATTTGCAGTACTTCATAAAGTGATCCTAAGGTAATTCGTCGGTCCTCTCTCACAATGATAGCAGCAGTGTTGATCTATTCTTCCGTAAGAGCAGCAACTTGAACAACAGGTTGAAATTGATTGTCTCCCCTCTTTAAACATTTTAAAACACCTTCGAGATGTGCTGTAGGGAAGAACAGACTTTCCATAGGCCTCCTGTGGCATTATATAGGCCTCAAATAATGATTTGTTGAGATAAAAGCAAATTCCAAAGCCGCATATGGTTTCTCGCGTGTTACCTCCATTGCAGCGGTAGGCGCTACTGAACATGTCTGCACTTGCCTGGTTTTCACAGCGGGAATCAGGAGTAGCAGCAGTGAAACTTCTATGGCACGTTTGTTTCACATTAAGCTAACAGAATATAATAAGCTTGAATTTTAGTGCAAAAAATTATGACCGTTAAAAATTGATTATCATTGTTTATTGAACAATCCTCATATATTCCAAATTTCATAAATGGCTCCTCAGAAAGTTAAAATAACAGATATTTTCGTATAATTAAAATACATATGGGTCCACTTCACTATGTAAGGACCATAATGTGCAGATATGTGGGAAGTAATTAACTATGTCAAAGAAAAAAAACATGGGTTTGGGGGGGGCTTTAAGGTGAAAATTGAAATGGCTGAAGCTTTGTTAGATTTGTGTCAAATTTAAACCATTTACTTTTGTGATCGATCAAGAATGGCAGGCCATTTTCAAAATATTCCACATATTTTAATTTTAAAAGTTAATGCTTAGGGTATAAGTTGCTGCACCCATTTCAACATATTAATGACCGGTACTTGAAGTCGTGTTTGCAAAAGGAGAACGTAAGCCTGATACTGTAAACAAATAGAACATCGAAAGGCATGTAAGTAATTAGAAGTGGTTGTAAACGCATGACTGCAGAGGATCTGTCATCTGACTACACAACTTCGTAAAGAACTCTGTAAGTTATATACAAATTATATTGGCAATGAAAACGTTAATAGTAAATCATTTTACAGAGAAAGTAGCAAATCGCTACCACTATTACCTCGTTCTGTTGACGAGGCACTGCTACTTACACGATTATATATTTTATGTAACAGACACGAGTAATTTTATTGCGTGCTCTTTATATGTAACACAAATTTAATTTTCTTATGTAATAATTGCAATACTATTTTTTACAGATCTCACGTGAGCCCAGATGTGTACAGACCACTTACTCGTATACAAATGTTGGATACATTCAACTTTTATTTTCATTATTTTTAGCTAAAACAGTTGAAACTTATGAAATCAGAGGAATGGTATTCCCGGTTAGGTATAAGCAACGTATAATTGTATGTAGACTGAATTAGCAGCTCTAACTGCTGTAAGAAATGTTAGTGCATGGTTATTTTGAACGTTGCATCTTTCATTTGGGACAGGATTGGTTTTCCTTTAGGGAAACTAAAGTATTTATTTGGTTTCCAGATATGGTGGTAACGGTTTTGTTGAATTGCACCGCATTATTCCTGATAATTCCCAATTGAATGCGTTTGTCGAGTATGCATTCAAAACTACGTCACTGATGACGTCAAATTTCCACCGGTGTTGTGGGCTAGCTATCCCCGAACGACAAATGGGGCCGAGATTTTCCATAGACATTTTAAAGAAAAAAATTCATTAATCACATTCATTTGTTCATGTCTTGATTATATTGCTTAAGGAATTACAGAACAAAATATACAACCTTAGAAAAAATAATGAGCAGCTACCAAAACAAAATTCGATTCGCAGAAAAACCAGAAGCAGTTAATGACACTACGATTTAATACGACTTTGATACATAGAGAAATGCTTTGTGATTAGGTCATATCCAAGGCAAGTATCTCGTAAGTAGACCAACATGAGTTTCAATCCTTGATGTGCATGTTTCTTTGTATTATTATTGCATTCACGGTAATGCCTTACGTTTTTGTTGCAGGAGATAAATAGCAATAATATTTTAAAACACACTGATCTATAAAAACGCAAACAGCATTATCATTGTCGAAATAAATGCAATATTATTAGAAAATTGTCTTAGTATTGGTTGTGTAAACACGTGGGCACATTCATTTGTTATGAATGTTTCTGGCATATAATGCGAAGTATCCTCGTAAAAATTTCGCTAGTCATTTGTTCTCATCCATACCCTGCAGTAATAGAAACATAGGGTTTATACACAGCCGATACTAAGTTAATTTCCTTTTTTGTTTGTTTTTAATGTTTATTTCAGTTTAAAAACAGTAATGTGTTTCACTTTTTAGGTTTGAGTATAAATGTCATAAAATCAAGTAAACCTTTGCAATGGAGTTACAATGTGCGTAATACATAATTCGTATTTGTAAATAAAAAATTAAAGTGATATTTAGGTTCGAACCGTCGAACGTTATTCATATGGTACAGGCAATTATTCCGATGCGAGCAAGACTGACCTACGCGAGTGAGGTGGGTTTCTTATCGGTTAGATGCGCCAGGACCGTTCATGTTCCTTATACCTGACCAGTAACTTCGGCGCACAGGTAAACAAGAAGAAAAAAATATATACTAGGCAACAGCACTAGCAGCACGTAGCGGACAGATAACGCTTCGTTGCAAAACGGACAGACTGGAGCAGGCTCCTTTGTAAACAGAAAGCTATGCTTAAAAACGCAGCGCCCAATGCGTAACCGAGCCAAACTTACCTCTTCACGACGTGATGAACAACAGGAAGTAACCCAGGGTAGAGCCAGACTAAAAATTCAATGCCATAAAGGGATTCGAAACACGGATCTCGCACACTCCGTGTGGCTGCTCTAAACCACTGAGATACTATGACCAAGTCCCGACATGATATTAAATTCTCCAACTGACGCGTATGTTTCCCGGTAGACCATTCTCATATATTATGACTGGGTTGCGGATGTTGTTGACCTAACAATGCTCTAAAAATGAGCTAATAACGCCCTTAAAATATAACATAATGCACATAAGGTGTAAAAAAGGACCTAACAAAGGTTAACAGTTTTTTTCATAATAATAAATTAATAACTGTCAAGTAGTATAGATTTGGGAGTTTCGGCACAGTGTAGATAAGATGCTGAACTCTCCTCTGTGTTAATATATGAGTGATGTAGAATGCTCATTGATTTAGAACTCTCCTATATGAAAATAGAGTTGTAAAAGAAGGGGAGTGTTGGCGTAGTGCCGTTCTCCCCTGTGCAGTGAGATGTGTTTGAGGGTGGGGTGATGATGATGATGATGATTGTGTGTGTGTGTGTGTGTGTGTGATGTGTGATGGGTGGGTGGGTAACGGGGTTCCGGGGGTGTTTGAATTAAATGTGAATTCTTTTCGATGTGTGTGCTTAAACTCTCATGTATGAATATCGAGTCTAGGGTTCGATATTGTGATGGGTGGGTGGGTAACGGGGTTCCGGGGGTGTTTGAATTAAATGTGAATTCTTTTCGATGTGTGTGCTTAAACTCTCATGTATGAATATCGAGTATAGGGTTCGATATGGGTTTCGGGGAGGGGCGATGTTTGAATTAAATGTGTTGATAGTAATTCTTCGATGTCTGTGCTTAAACTCCCATGTATGAATATCGAGTGTAGGGTTTGATATCTATTACGTTTAGTGTATGATATATGATGCAGTATCGTTAATCTTTAGATAAAAGAATATCGAGAGAATGATTAGGTATGTGTACTGGGAGAGATTTATGAAAATAAATGTAATAAGACATTCTGGTAAGGGGTGATCCCTATCCAGAATCTAACCTTGAGCTACGTATCCAAGAGCGATGTAAAGGTTAAGAAAATGTTAAATTCCATTCCCACATCGAGGTACGAGAAAATATAAATCTGTTCCACATTGAAGTATAAGAATGGAAATGTAAATCTATGTGAGAGGGTCTCATGACAAAGAAATGTTCCCTCTAAGCATGATAAAAGTGGTACATAGCAAATGCAAATAAAAATAAAAGCACTACCCATCTCTTTAAGAATGATAAAAAAATATTGAGAGAAAAGTATAAGAATGCAAATGTAAATCTGTTTGAAAGTGTTTTCATGATAAAGGAACGCACCCTCTAAGCACGATAGCCTAAAAAGAATATTCCCCCTAAGCATGATAAAAGTGGAACATAACATCGAAAATAAAATAAAAGCACTAACCATCTATTTAAAAATGATTAAGATAACGAGAGAAAAGTATCTCATCTTTAAGTATATATGTGTAATACAAACTAATCAATCAATATGATAATATATATACGCAAGTAGGGATCTATAGTGTAGATATCCTAACTATCAATGGCAAGATACCACCCTCCATATAAAAAAATTGTCTAGAAAATCTCCCCTCAGTATTACGAATACTCCACTGAACCACATCCCTCTTGGTATGTGGGTCAGAGAAAAAAAAAGAGTTAATCTCTCCAGACTGGTGACAGGGATGGTCAAAACATTCCTATTGCTGTAGCAAAGTCTAATTTTGTCAAATAACGTTAGGGAAAAAAGAATATATTTTAAAATTAAACGAATGAATCTATATATTTGTATGAATGATGAAACAATACTATGAATGTGTTAGTATACCAAATGTAAAAAAATCAAATGTTCAGAAAAATATATTTTGTACAAGTATGTGTGTGTGTAAAGAAATGTGTAACTATATCCCCCCCCTCCAAGATGTAGGGAACGAATCACAGTTAGTGTGCGCACGCAACATGGTGTTTGGGAAGGAGAGATACGGTTGGAGGGGGTGTAAAAAATGATGAACCTATATAAAGTTTAAACTATGATAATAAAGTTACTAGTATTACTTTTGAACTCACAACGTAGTCACAACAACTTTAAACTCATAGCGTAATATGTAGACAGTAACACCTCTCCCGGACGGAGGGGGCGGAGCATCTGATAATAAATACCGCGTTACGGATGAGTGAGGAGGCAGTCGATTCTCTGGAAATATGGATCCTACAGGTAAGATAGAAAAGTTGTGTACTGTAATTCATTTTTTTATCTCTGTTTACGAAGAATGTTGAAGTAATACCGATTCGTGTGTGCTTATATGTTTGTTTCAGATCATGAGATGCTCCAGCTAAATCAACTAGCCCAAGGTGGAACACATCTTCCCACAAAGAAACTACGTGAATTAGATCAGTCCGTTCAACACATCATTCGATCCGTCAAAACCGTGAAGACCAGATATGGTGAACGGGTTGTCATCGAAACATCAGAATTCCAAGTCTTCCTCCCGGAGAGATTCAAACACATGACCGCAGCGCAGAAAGATCTACTAAACCGTGGTGACTGCATACTCCAATACCATGGCGACGAAACTCTAGAAAGTGGTTTCAAACGACATAAATTGTCTTTTTTAAGCAGCCCGTAATGTCGTCAAAAGGTGAGCATAATTATTGAATAAAATTTCATAAAAAGTGATAATGTAGTTACTTGCATGTAAATGTGAAATCGTACATGTTGTATTAAAACTTAAAGTGTTAATTATCGCACGTCATGTAGTATTAGTAATTGAGAGTGAGTGAACGTTGTAGGGTTAATTTTCATGTGTAATAATTACGTACATGTGAATATCGTAGTTCAGTTACGTTATTTCACATGCATGTTAGTTATGTTTTGTTTGTTACACGTAAAGGTAACGTTGTAGGTGAAAAAAGAACGTTAATTTATATGTGTAAAAACGTACATGTGAATATCGTAGTTCAGTTACGGTATTTTACATGTATATGGTTTACATTGTGTGTTTTATCATTTATGTAAGGGAAAGAGCATTACGTAAAACAGTTACATACTATCTGAATATTGTAGTTACGTGATGATAGCAATAATTGAAATCTCTGTGTAAAATACATAATCATTATGTAAATATTTTCATATGTAAAAGTTACATGCACGTTACGTTCTATGTAAAGTATAGAGTATACGTAAAATTGAGATTCATACATGTAAAAGTTATTAACATGTATGTTATTTCTGTCACCACCTTACATACATGTAAATCAATGTTCCCGTATGTGAAGTTAATCGAATGTTGTAATTACTTTTTCAGAAACGGCGACAAGATGCTCCGATAGTGCCACTGGACAACCCTCGATTCAGCAAGATGAAACCCGTCTGAACGTGACCCAGGCTGAACGCTTACAATGTATTCACAGTGAGTCCGCATTCAAAAATAGATTAGTTACCTACGAAATTCACAACTGTGTTAATATACTTGACCCCGTCATATTCTTAGCAGAATGCAAACCTTTAATTTTGAATGAAATTGATAAGGGCTTAAACATGTATAAATCAGGTCTTAAGATAGGATCCTGTTTATCCTGTAAATATGTCATAATATCACAAGAGAGCGATAATATTCATACATTTAACTTTAACAGTAAACTTGAGGTGATATTGCAATCTACAGATAAATCTATATGGTATGAAGAGAAGATTGTACAACCTATACTAGATCATATGGATAATTTTGAATCGCGTACCAGTTCAAAAGCTTTATACAGTATTGAGAAATTAACAATATATGTGACACAATACGATACATTGAATGCAGGGATGTATACTGAATTACCCGACTTTATAAAATCGAAGAGAGCTGTTATTAACATTCGTAATACTGATAAATATTGCTTTGCATACTGTCTGTTAGCATCCAAATACCCAGTAGAACGTAACAAGAATCGACCCACGTCCTATAAAAGATATGAGTTTCTTAAAGAATTTAACTTTGAGAATATAACATTCCCCGTATCATTGAAAGATGTAGAAAAATTCGAGAATCAAAATTCAAATATTTCAATAACGATATACGGTGTTGAAAATAAATCGATTATTCTCTTATATCAACCAAGAGAGATAAAATCACATCATGTTAATCTTTTAATGTATAAAAGACATTATTGTCTGATAACAGACTTATCACGTTTGCTAGGAAAGCAGCTAACTAAACATAATGGGCGAAAATGGTTATATAACAATTGTAACTTGTATTTCACATCAGAATCACGTTTAAATAGTCATAAAAAGCGGCGTATGATGAATCAAATTATCAGAATGCCCGAGGCTGGTAGAACTGATCTCGTTGAATTTAACGCATATTCGAAATGTCTAAAAGTTCCATTCGTGGTTTATGCAGACATAGAATGTATCTTACGTAAGGTAGATTCGTGTCAAGATGTATCGAGTAAAAGTTGGACACGTACCACTCATAAACATGAAGCGTATGCAATTGCATTACATTTGGTCTGTAGTTATGATAAAAATTTAACACGTTTCAAATCATTTGAAGGTCCATATGCAATTGAAAATTTTCTTAAAGAATTAACGTTAATTGCAAATCAGGTCATTAATATATATGCTAATAAAATTGAAATAAGTATGAGAGATGTGGATGAGCTAGAATATCAAAATGCAACACGATGTCACATATGCAAACGTGAATTTCTTAACTCGTGTATAGAGTTTCGTGATCATTGTCATTTGACTGGAAGTTACGTTGGCCCAGCCCAAAAGCACTGCAATTTAAATAGGAAAATGCCAGGATTCATACCAATATTCTTTCATTGCTTGTCAAAATACGATGCTCATTTCATAGTAAAGAAACTAGGTTACGATACGGAACCTATCAACTGTATTGCACAAACTTCTGAAAATTACTTATCCTTTAGCAAAAGATATACAAATTCGAATGGAATGAGTATATATCTAAGATTTCTGGATAGCTATCGTTTTTTGGATTCAAAACTTAGTAACCTTTCGGATATGTTAGAATCAGATGATTTTCATTATACCAATAATACGTATACGAATCCTTTGCATAGACAACTGATGAAACGCAAAGGTGTCTTCCCGTACACGTATGTGGATTCTATAGAAAAATTATACGAGAATAGTCTACCATCCAAACATCAGTTTGATCATGTAAGCGATGAGGATTATACTGATGCTAGAGTGGTATGGAATGAATTCATGGTTAAAAATCTGGGTGAATATTTAAATATATATCTTAAGTGTGATACGTTAATACTAACGGACGTGTTTGAACGCTTCCGTGAATTAAGTATCGGTTTGTACGGACTCGACCCGTGTCAGTATTACACACTTCCCGGATTAGCCTATGATGCAATGTTAAGAACGACTGGTGTACAGATTTCATTATTAACAGATAAGACTATGTTAGATTTCTTCGAAAAAAGAATACGAGGTGGAATTTGCACTGTGTCCAAACGGTATGCAAAGGCGAATAACAGATACATGACTAGCTATGATAACACTCAACCAACTAATTATTTAATGTACGTCGACTGCAATTCTTTATATGGATATACAGTGGAAAATAATAGCTTACCATACACTGATATAAGGTGGCTAACTGATGCTGAAATTAAATCAATAGATTTTATGTCTATTACAAGTGATTCTGACGTGGGATATGTGTTGGAAGTAGACTTTAAATATCCACAGGAACTTCATGATATACAAAATGATTTGCCATTATGCCCTTTGAATGAAATCGCGCCAGGTGATAAGTATACAAAATTGTTAACAAAATTGAATGATAAAAATAAATACGTATTACATTATCTCAATTTTCAACAATGTGTTAAACTTGGTTTGATTCCATTACGTATACATAGAGTAATAGGCTATAAACAATCTAACTGGATAAATCCTTACATTGAACTCAACGCTCGTAAACGTATTGAAGATAAGACGAAATTTGGCCAAAATCTATGGAAGTTAATGAATAATTGTGTTTATGGAAAATTTATAGAAAATGTAAAACGTTATAATTCATTTCATTTAGCTACCTGCTGGAAGCGAGCGCGTAAATTGTTAGCTCGACAGACGTGTATAAGGTACGTGATTTTTGATGAAAATTTAATAGGTATAGAATTGGTTAGAGATGAAATATTGATGAATAAGCCAATATACATAGGACAAGCAATCCTGGATCTATCCAAACATAAAATGTATGATTTTTATTATGAAATTCTGAAGAAAAAATTGAAAGATGTAACTTTAATCTATACGGACACGGATGCATTTCTCTTTGAATCCAGTTGCGATATATATGAATTTATTAAAAACAATATACATTTATTCGATACATCGAATTATCCAATGGATAATGTGTATGGTATTCCGTTAGCAAATAAGAAAATTTCAGGATTATTCAAGGATGAGCTAGCCGGTAGAGTGATGACTGAATATGTGTGGTTGAAATCGAAATCATATTGTTATCGATATGATACTGAAGTGATTAAAAAATCAAAAGGTGTAACAAAAGATTCGATGAGATTCATAACCTTTGAACAATATCTCTCATGTATTACACATCCTGACACGATACATCGAAGCATGCAGACATGTTTCAGAAGTTATAAACATGATGTTCATACCATCGAATCTAATAAGATAGCTTTAAGTGGTATCGATACAAAACGATACATTCCCGATAATTCATTTTCAACATTAGCATGGGGACATTATGCTATAGAAAATTGTCAAGTGTAATTTTTTTTTCTTTTCTCAATAAAGCATAGATTCAACTGAGTTAAAAGGTATTACTAGGTCACGATAATAACATATTACTGTATTTCAAAAAACAAAATAATTGAGTTTCAAGTATAATTGTAAAGTGTGTTACAACTGAGTTAAAAGGTATTACTAGGCACATGATAATAACATATTACTGTATTTCAAAAAAAAAATAATAATAATAATAATAATAATAATAATAATAATAATAATAATAATAATAATAATAATAATAATAATAATAATAATAATAATAATAATAATAATAATAATAATAATAATAATAATAATAATAATAATAATAATAATAATAATAATAATAATAATAATAATAATAATAATAATAATAATAATAATAATAATAATAATAATAATAATAATAATAATAATAATAATAATAATAATAATAATAATAATAATAATAATAATAATAATAATAATAATAATAATAATAATAATAATAATAATAATAATAATAATAATAATAATAATAATAATAATTGAGTTTCAAGTATAATTGTAAAGTGTGTTACAACTGAGTTAAAAGGTATTACTAGGCACATGATAATAACATATTACTGTATTTCAAAAAAAAACACGAAATAATTGAGTTTCAAGTATAATTGTAAAGTATGTTACTAATTACATGATAATAACATATTTACTTCATTTGAAAGATAACGTGTTGCTTTTTTTATGTTTACGTTAGGGGGGGAAGGAATATTTTTTCCTATTCATGTCGTTTTGAAATGTTAGATAGCAGAAATCAATGTAACCTTATTGATCTCTACAATGAAATGTTAATTCAACTATAATCATGTATGATTTTTTATTAAAATATATTTACTAATTATATCAAAATGTTATTATCATGTCTCCGTTAAGGGGTGAGGGGGGATTTATATATAATCAATGTGAACTAGCATGTACAAAGGCTCTTATTTCAGCTATAATCATGTATGTTGTTTGTTTAACGTATATTACTAATTACTTCAAATTGTAATTATCATGTTTACGTTAAGGGTAGGTGAATTTATATATATTCAATGTGAACTAGCATGTACGTTATGTTAAAATCTCTACAATTAAATGTTAATTCAACTATAATCATGTATGATTTTTTAAAAAAGTATAAAAATGTTATTATCATGTTTAAGTTAAGGAGATGTGAATTTATATATAATCAATGTGAACTAGCACGAACGTTATGTTACAGAAGATATCAGGAATCAATGTGAACAACAAAAATAAAACACAATATATCATTAAAATTATATTTCTTTATTGAGTTGTGTGTTTTTTATTTATACAATGTGCACCTCATTAATCCATTCACGGGTAGGAAATCCTAACCATTTCACCAGAATCCTATCACCACGTCGTCTGGTAACCCTTTCAACTAAATACGTGTCTGGATATTGAGTTTTCTGTAATTCATAACCGTAGAATGCTCCCTCAGTCAGTTTACCCTCCAGATCCTCGATGAGATAGGTCAATGGATGTGTCCTTTGCACTGTACGTATCCTAAAGACTTCAACACTCCAATTTGGTAGATAACCTTTCTCCATAACACCTTTATGCTTAGAAATCCTCACGTAGTCACCAACATGATGAAGTCTAGATCTTCGCTTCTCACGCAGACTTCTATCATATTTGTATACACTGAGGAGGAGAGAATTATCACGAACTTCTACAGGCTTCATACGAATCGTTCGATGGTAAGTATTATTATATGTATGAATAATTCTAGGTAGTATGTTTATCCATTGATATGAGCCTTGAGCAATAAATTCCTTATGCAAATTCAGTTTGATCGTTCTTATTAATCGTTCCACTGCAGCAGCCTTAACGTGAGTGAATGTACTGTAATGATTAATATTATTACGATTCATTAGTTCGCGGAAATGTTTATTGTAAAACTCCCTTCCATTATCAGATTGTACATTCTTCGGAAACGATTCCATTTCATTCAATATCTCCTCCATAGCAGTCGAAACGTTAATACCACTTTTATCACGTAATGGTCGTGCATAAGCCATCTTGGAATAAAAATTGCATGCAAGAAGAATATACTTATAATTCCTATTGTCTCTTGCATAATTAAACATGTCCATAAGATCTATTTGTACTAAATCGTTCATTCCTTTGCTTATGATCTTACGACGTAAAAATCGTCTTCTAGCTGGTGCATGTAACTCGGTTGCAATGCGACGTTTTATCATGCTATAATTTTTGATGTTTTAAGTTCTGTAATAATTTCTTCTATCTCGGGTGAGTGATTCAAATTACCTGCATCCCTCGACGCAACTAATAATCTTAATCTGTTTATTATTTCATTCGGATCGTTCCAGTAGACGTAATCTAAGTTTCTCTGCGGTACATGTTCTTTCCAACGTAAACCAAATCCAGTTCGATTACTAACAAGGTCACGAATGATATGACGATACTTGAACCCTCGATTTGCTCTTAAACGTCCATCTCTTGAATAAC
Organism: Mantis religiosa; assembly: GCA_030765055.1. Lineage (NCBI taxonomy): Eukaryota > Metazoa > Arthropoda > Insecta > Mantodea > Mantidae > Mantis > Mantis religiosa. The sequence continues at coordinate 253,706,158 of CM060948.1, read as the reverse complement.
CGTGTCTGTAAACTTGAGTATTCTGTAAGATTTGTGAATACACGTCTAAATCATCATCTGTGTACGATGTCTTGCGAGGTAAACGTTTAAAGAATAATTCATATAAGCCTGCTGTGGGTTCATACGTTTCTGTTCCTATCTGAACACCATCAGATTCAAACACAACTGTCTTGTTACCCAATTTATACTCATTATCCTCGTAACGTATGCGGTAAGTATTGTCCATGTCACTCGAACTAGCAGTTCGAACCTTGTGTAGATACTTTGACACGAGATCAGATCCGTTGGCATCATCTGTAGTTTCGTCGTCGTAGTTGTTGTCTTGGTGTGCTTTCGCTATTACTTTCAATGGTTCGGTTACAGGTTGAAGAACTTCAGACATGACTCGTTGCGTTTCGAATTTCATTCCTTTGAGAGAACGTAACTTTTCCCTTATTGCCCTACTGTGACGGGCAATGGATTCCTTAAGTCTTATAGCTTCCGCATCCATATCGAAATGAATGTATAATTAATCAGCTACTGCTAATTTATATGAAACTATCAGTTCTATACTTAATATATGACCATCTTTAGCACGTCCGGCTGGCGCTGTAAACGATAGAATATCGCCAGTTTCAACTCTTACAGGATATCTTTCAACTAATCTTCCGTTTATTGCAAATAATGTATCATTTACAGCATGCGGATGTACCGATGATACAATAGAACACGAGAGTACACTTCCATTTCCAGGAACTTTATAGTATTCGAGTCCCGATGTTAACGTATACCTTCAAGAGGGACCTCGAAACGGACGTGTTTGCAATGAAATTATGAGTTGTGCTTTCAATTGTAACATAGTGTTTACAACATTTCTCATTCGTGTTTTCATAGTATGAATATCATTATTTATAGTGCTTAGTTTATTATCAAGTTCCGTTTGTCGTGCGGTTAGTTCTTTCACTTCTTTTTCTACAGCTGTAGTAATAGTCTCGCTAGCGGAGGTGATTGTTCTAGTTAACTGACTTTGTAATTCATTCTGTTTCCGTGTAATAGTATCGGCAATGTTTGTTATAGTCACAGTTAAACCCGTTTGCATTTCATTGTGTTTCTGTATAAAGAAATGATTAACATAACTCATGGTGACTGCATCACTATCATCTATCGGGTCGGCTAAATCCTTCAATCTCTTCATTCGAAATGATAGAGTTTCATTAGAGTCGTGAATTGGAATCCTATCATCTACATATTTTTTATTAGGAACGTCGTGTTCGTGAAGGGGGTCCAACAGCGTTTTCATTCTTATCCCATCTATAATGACATTATTTTCGGAATCACGTTTAAATGCATATTTACTTAAGTACTCCATTAAATTGTTGTATTGGATGCCGAGCGATTTTTGTATGTGATCCCTAAGCATAGCTTCAAACTCGCCCATACGCTGATACGAGGTCTGCTCGCTGAAGATCTGCATTCGATTCTCGACGTCAGCCGTATGCGTATCCACATAACGTTTAGTCGATGCATCGTCACCTTCTTCAGGGTCGTGAATATTGCACAACCGCTTTGCCTTGAATCGATAGTTTCCCGATCCATCTCTAGTTATGATATATCGATTGAAAACACCCCTAGAGGGTATGATTCTTCAGGATCCGAACCTGTCGATACTCATTGCTTAAGTGATGGATTATTCTATTTATTCATTCTGATAAAGCGATCAAAACCGTGACGGTAGCGTCCCTCGTTCAGTGGATATTCTGGTACTATAAGGATCCTATAAAGGATCGTTCATCACTCTCCCATATATGTTTACACATATCCTTAAATTCATCATAGGACATATCGGTATTTACATAATCTTCGTATATATGTTTTAAATTGAGATTATCCTGTCTAAAGAATATAATCATATTTGCATTATCTCTAATTAAATGTTTAGGTACTTTAGCATAGGATTGTGCTAAATATATGGCATTGACATTACGATGACTACCCATACTGTAATATGAAGCTATCTTACCCTGTTTTTCATTTATCACATCATCAAATACGAATATCGAATTTTCTCTAGCATCCGACGTTTGAATCACTTTATCACCATCATCGAACGTAAATACACCTATATCGGGTATAGTTTTCAGTAACCTGAGTAAATATCGATATTTAGGTTGTTGCAACGATTTCGAGTATATGTAGAGATTTTCGAATCTCAGACCATTCTCGTGAATAAGCAGGTTGAGTAAAACGTTCGTTTTTCCAGCATTTGAACTGCCCAGTATGAGCGCTCTAACGTTACTCGGAAACAACGTACCGTGTCGTCCTTTGCGAATGTCATCCTCGAAATCTAACACCTGTATGGGTAGTGTACACTTTTGCTTTACTATCTCCATATCGCGACTAATACTTATAAAGCATACGTTTTGTCTTTTATTTCGTTCGTGATAAGGGCAATCTATGTCTTTACTGGATTTAGCCAATCGTCATAGGAATCGTATACTTATAAAGAACACGTTTTGCCTTTTTTATTTCATAGTGAGACATGCGCTCTACACATGCACGCAAAGGTTCGGGAATTCTTAATTCCTTGATTAATTCATTGCCATTTGAGGCACATTTACCGGGTTATCGTTTCTGCGGTCCCGGAACGAAACTACATAAACGCTTGCAGAGAGGTGACTTACCAGTGAACGGGTTAGATTCAGCGTGTCTCGATCACGATCGGGCTTACGCAGAGAGTACTGATACAGAATCTCGTCGTCTAGCCGATAAGGTGTTGGTAGAGAAAGCTTGGAGACGTGTAATGTCTGCCGACGCTTCTTTGGGCGAACGACTTGCAGCTCGACTTGTGACTACACTTATGAAGAGTAAATTGGCAGCGGGCGCTGGCATGCGTAAACGTCGCAACAAGAGAGGTGATTTCTTACCTTTGCTACCACTTTTAGCAGCTCTAGGTGCAGCAGGTGGTCTAGCTGGAGGTGCTGCTCAGATTGCTACGGCTGTCAATAAGAAACGTTCGGATGCAAAACAACTTGCGGAATTAACACGTCACAACCAGCGCATTGAATCTTTGGCTCAGGGCAAAGGTCTTCGCCGTAAGAGACGTCGTAAGGGTAGAGGATTGTATCTTCGATCAAAAAACTCGGGGCGAGGCCTATATTTATCCCGGAAAAAGCCCTGAGTGCTAACGAGATCGATTCGTATGCACGACGTCTACACATTCCACATTTTAGAGGTGTCTACATGATCGATAAACTACCTCCACGTCCTCGATACTATGAGAGAATAGCAGTGAATCTGGATACATCAAATAACCCTGGTACACATTGGGTTGCTGTACGTAAGGATGGTGATGTTGCCTACTACTTTGACAGTTTCGGCGATCTGAGACCTCCGGAAGAGATAGAAACGTACCTTTCGGGTGTCAAGCTCCTATATAATACGACGAGATTTCAAGAATTCGATTCTGTGATTTGCGGTCACTTGTGCCTTCAGTTTCTCCTCGATGAGTTACACGATCACCGTGAGTGGTAGTGATACCAGCTTCTCTACATTTCTAAATCCACCGTTACATCTGGATCCTAACGGACATTACGAGATAGCTCTATTGAATTTTGAGACTTTTTACTCGATTCCGAATGTGGACGAGAGTAATAATCTATTCCATTACGTTCGCGATGGAAAAGTCGAACGTATAGTAATTCCACCGGGTACTTATGAATTGGATGATATCGCCAGATTGATCAAGGATGCTCTCGACATCGGTGACGACTTTATTCTACGTGCTAATAATAACACCGTGAAATCAGAAATTCAATCTCCCTATATTATCGACTTTAGTCGTGAGAGATCTATTGCTCCTCTTCTCGGTTTCACCTCTAAACAGAGGGTACCGGCAAACGTGCTGACCGAGTCTAATGATTTGGTTAACATATTCAAGGTCAGCATCATACGTATCGAGTGTAGTCTTGCAACGGGATCTTTCATCAATGGTAAAAGTGGTCATTCTCTGTATGAATTTTTCCCATCGGTACCTCCAGGTTATCATATCTCGCAGGAACCATCAAGTCCTATATATTTACCAATCATCGATACGAATCTCATTGATCATCTCGACATTAGAGTGGTAGACCAGAACGGCGATAAGTTAGATTTCAGGAACGAAACCATCACTGTACGATTGCACATACGTCGTAATGGGTATAAGTTTTATGAGACGATGCTATATTAAAAAACATCTCTCGAGATTGAACTCTACTCGATCATCGACCCGCAAGCTAATCACATCGTCTAATCGAAAATTTCTCGCTAACTTAGGCTTCAAGGTTCTATGATGGATGTGTTGGACGTGACCGGGATTCCGACCTTTGATGATAAGATCAGTAAGGAGAAAGAACACGTATTCCTACCGTACAATACGTCAGCTCTCGATGTGAACGATGAAATTAGAATTCCATGTCAAGCTGAAGATTTGTACACGCTTCCTAGTAGAAGTTATCTCTACATTGAGGGGACTCTCACTAAACCCGACGGCACCGTCGCTACATCGAAATTGAGTAACAATGCTATGGCATTCCTATTCGATGAGATTCGTCTGGATATGAGTGGAACGACTATTGATAGAACTAGGAATCCGGGCATTTCATCAACGATGCGTAACTATGCAGCACTGAAGGAACTGGAATCGAATCGTTTACTAAATGCTGGATGGATCTAACCAGGAGGTGTGGTAGACATCGTGAATACATCGAATGGTATCTTCAATGCTATCGTTCCTCTTTCGATGTTGCTGGGTTTCGCCGACGATCACAAGGAGGTCATACTTAATAGCAAGTTTGAACTTATTCTCATTAGATCTAAGGATTCTAATAATTGTATCATTGGAAGCGATCCTACAACCATACAACTAACTAGACTCGAATGGAGGATGCCTGTACTTCGACTTTCAGATTCTGAACGAGTTGATAAACTTAAACTCGTCAAATCGGATAAACCTCTACACGTCGCATTTCGAACCTTGGACCTTCACACTCAACCTGCTGTACCTCAAACTAAAGCGTTCACATGGAACATTACAACCACGACTAAACTTGAAAAACCACATTTCGTCATAGTCGGTGCACAAGTGTATAGATTGAATCATCTCGCTAAGGATGCCTCTCTATTTGATAATTGTAATATCACCAATCTGAAACTTTATCTCAACAGTGAATCTTACCCCTATCACGATATGAATTTGGATTTCGCCAATTTGAAATTTGCATCTCTGTATGATCAATATTCCAAATTTCAATCATCCTACTATGGAAAGGAGAATTACCCTCTTTTGAAAAGGAACGACTTTCTGAAATATGCACCGCTATTCGTCATCGATTGCTCTCATCAACCTGAGGATACTGTGACGGGGGCAGTGAATGTCAGATTGGAAGTTCAAGCATCATCAAATTTTCCTGCACAAACTTCATTATTCTGTTTAATTATTCATGATAAATTATTCACTTATAAACCACTAACTCATGTTGTACAATCTATCATATAGGTGTAATAAATAAAACATTACAAATTCAAATTATCTTTTTATTGACTTTAACATACATCTCCAATATCCTCTTCCTTGCACTCCTGCTTTTTGCATCATATGAACATAATGATTTATGAATATCATACAACTGATATAAATTTCTTTCAATATATGGAATTAGTCTTTTAAGTCCATTGAATGCAGTACTATTCAGATTTATACTGCCCACATTTAAACATGTATTCACAAACGTTATTTCTTGCATCTTATTCATGTATAACATTATATTAAATGCATATATTATATTTTCACTGTACGGTGCACATGGATGCTTACCATCTTTCAGATACGTATCCAAAACACACAAATTTGACATTATTACCTCCCAATCCTCTTTTGTAATATACACAAACGTATCGTCATGTGTGGCTTTAATGTAAAGTGATGGGAGTTCATTGTATAATCCTATGTTCACACGAAAGTCAATGCTGATGGAGATGTCGTTATAGTTCATGCACACACTATTTACCATCACTCGCAACTTCCTCCTCTACTTCTTCTGCGAAGGGTGTGAAGGGATCGAACATCATTATGCTGAAACTGTCTTGATCGAACGTCTTTTTGGCTTTGACGATTCTCGGTTTGCAGTTCGTCTTCTTCTTTTTCATGTCTCCTTTCTTACTGGATCTGCGGACATATACGAACTATGTCTCAACATCGTGAATATTTAATGCACTTGTTAACGTAAAACTCTTATTATTTTATACTCACTTTTCTATGACTTCCTCCTCGGGTTTCGATGTACCGATATCCTTAAACGGACGATCATTGTACGGACCGCACACATCTTCACCTTGATCCTGTTCGGACTGGCATGCCACATCTTCACTTTGGGCTTTACTGAAATAAACATATTTATCATTAGTTATCTAACACATAACAACACTTTCACGTTAACACACAATTATAATTCTACTTACCCGAGATACACTTTACAATTCTTTCCGCATTGAGCATAAGATGTGATCGAATCATGATGGGAAGGATTCTTGCAAATCACTTGATGCATCTTTCCATCACACGTTTCATCGTGATGCTCAACCCAATGCTTTTGCAAATCTTCGAAATTGCGTAGATTCTCCCAGAATCTGGTATCACTTTCAATGATAGGAGTTGTTGTTCCACTCATCTTGACGTTGCGATGTGAAGTGAGAATGCATTCGTTCCCGAGTGAGCAGATGGGTGATGAAACGTGATCATACCTGTCTCCCCCCTCCCCATCCTATCGTCGATTGTACTTAACGTACGGAGGGTTTGTGTGAAGTGAGGACACGTTCGTTCCCGAGCTGGCGGGACAGGATGAGACCTGTTATTTCGAATTTACTATATTACCGTTTTATCACGTTCCCCCCCTTCCACCCTCTCGTCGCTTGTACTGGAGGAGGACTAGTGTTTATCCTCGCGTACATGATTGGGTATCGAACCGAGGACCCTATGTTCATATATATGAATCCTCCCGAGAACTCAATATTTCTAGATGAATATTTATACGCCCACACATATACACATATGCACAAATCTTGAGGAATGACAACACGTCATCACCCTTATACTTCAATGTGGAACAGATTTATATTTTCTCGTACCTCGATGTGGGAATGGAATTTAACCTTTTTCTTAACCTTACATCGCTCTTAGATACATAGCTCAAGGATGGATTCTGCTTAGGGAACACCCCTTACCAGAGTGTCTTATTACATTTATTTCATAAATCTCTCCCCAGTACACCTACCTGATCATTCTCTCGATATTCTTTTATCTGAAGAATAGCGATACTGCATCATATATCATACACTAAACGTAATAGATATCAAACCCTACTCTCGATATTCATACATGAGAGTTTAAGCACAGACATCGAAGAATTACTATCAACACATTTAATTCAAACATCGCCCCTCCCCGAACCCCATATCGAACCCTAGACTCGATATTCATACATGAGAGTTTAAGCACACACATAGAAAAGAATTCACATTTAATTCAAACACCCCCGGAACCCCGTTACCCACCCACCCATCACAATATCGAACCCTAGACTCGATATTCATACATGAGAGTTTAAGCACACACATTGAAAAGAATTCACATTTAATTCAAACACCCCCGGAACCCCGTTACCCACCCACCCATCACACATCACACACACACACACACACACACAATCATCATCATCACCCCACCCTCAAACACATCTCACTGCACAGGGGAGAACGGCACTACGCCAACACTTCCCTTCTTTTACACCTCGATTTTCATATAGGAGAGTTCTAAATCAATGAGCATTCTACATCACTCATATATTAACACAGAGGAGAGTTCAGCATCTTATCTACACTGTGCTGATTCTCTCAATTCTATACTACTCTGTCATATAAAAATAATTAATATATGGTTCGAATAACCATATTTTTAAATTCAATTCCTTAGTAAATAATGGTACTAAATGATAAACATATTCAAAATTCATGAAGTCATTTTCATTTTTACCCATTAGCCAAAATATACCTTACTCAGCGTTGCAGTACAACACTACTGTCATCTTCAAGTTATCAAAAGTAAAGGAACGGCGGTTGTCAGCTATATTTTGAGAAACTTCTCTCCACTTCCACAGATGTTATAGGTGTATATTTGAAAATCACTATGTCACTGCCTGTTAAATCCTGTTCACAGATATGAACTCTGAAGTTTTCTCTTGATATGATATCGGCTGACACGATATCAACTTTTAATCATAGATTATTTTAAAACCCCCCAAAGAGCACAGGGGTCAGCTGTCAGGGTCAGGTCTGCCACGGGAATCGAATGCGGGTCTCCCGAATGTGGGATACAAATGAAAACATCCAATAAATTCGTGAAAAAGAACTAAAATGACCGGAAAATGCATCTAAATATTAAAAAACGACTCTATTATAAAAATATGGAAAAAAGCATTCTGATGACCAATAAAAACCATATATATCTAACGTATTTATTTCAGAATGCACTTAATTTCGAATAAGCTTCGTCTGTAAATTCTCAGAAAAAAGATGACTTTTCATCAAAATCCGGGACCTAGTTATGAGACATGCACCTTTGGTGGCGACTTACTATGCTCTAAGTACTTAAGTCCCAGGCTTCCCTCCAAGTCCCAAGGCATCTAGTGGTTTAGAACAACCGCACGGAGAGCGGGATGTCCGTGGTTGAAATACCGGCTACGGCATTAAACTGGCTCTGTCTCTACTCACCCCTACCTTAGCCTTCACAAGGCTAGTGTGAAAGAAATGATTATTCCCAGTAAATAACAACTTTGGAATTCAAAAATGTTCTCTGATCATCTACTTTGGCACATTTAAAAATGCCTGTAAAATTAATTCCGCATCCTCAGGAATGATCACCAAATTTGCAATATGCAATTCTTAACAGAATATCTATAAAAGAGAAGTTTCTGAAGTATTTCGTCCAATTTGTGTATATGAATACCTTTAAGAATGCCCAGCAGTTAACCACCCTGAGGGTAAAAGAGCTAAGTCACAAATCCTTAGTCCAGTAACTGGTCAATTGACCATGATGTTATCCTACTGATGGAATAACCTTAATATGTAAGCCAGATATAACAGGAAGGCGACTACGTAACTACGACCAACCGTGTACCTCATATTGAATATATGTTTCAAGCTAAATACTGACAATCTACATGAATTATTGTAAACGTTAAAGCGACGTTAAATAGGGGAAATATATTCATTTCGTTGCATTTGTTTGATATAGGAAAAACAAAAATCTAATAGTACTAGAAATAATACAATGATGCTATCTTCTGATCTCTTACAGTTGGCAGTCTCGCCCTCAAGGTGCTTTTAAATTGTATCACTTCACGAGAAATTCTGATGTCCTGGAGAATAAGCGTCCTGAAACAGTAAATTAAATCTTTATGGTTATTGGGCAACCAAGAATTCTCACAAAGACACTACATAACTTCTCAAGATAATTACCAAATGTACTGAAAGTGATCAAAGATACGAAAGCCTAACACAAAAAATCCTAAATATCACAAAGAAATTAGCATTACAAAGCAATCTGTTGTTTTACACAAACATACCTTCTCTAATCTTACTCTTTCTTACAAATGTTTATTTCTCTAGTTACTCCATTCTAATAGAAATAAACATTATCTTATTCCTAATTTTCTTTTAGGTGCATCGGAATGTGGGAAGAGGGAAGGGTTTTAATGACAGTCAGATCATTTAAACCTATATACGGGTCTGAAATTATCTTCTCTTTGCGTGCATTTCAGGGAACTAAAGGTATTGAAAAATTCAAAAACTTATCAAGCATTATCTCGCAAATGATTCATCAACAAAAAGGGCAAAACATGTATATCATAAAAATTGTTTTTAAAGGAAATCTTAATTTTTGTGCCATAAGATTTTGTCTTCTACGTCTTCCGAGTTATGCAAACCGTCATCCACAAAAAGGACTTCTGATACATTCACAAAAATTCTATACATACACATCCTATTTGTCATAAAAATACCTTAAACACACCCACATATATATGTGTATATAAGGTGATGTAATCAAAATCGTTGCAATGATTTAGAGAAAAACCAATTTTGGCAAAAAAAAATGTTTCTTTGTTTGACAAGAGTGAGTGTGCGGGGGCCGAGCAAATTATCTGCAGTATCATCGTGATGCATCCATGAAATATGCTGAAATCCATACCAGGTTCCGTATTTCACCAACGTTTAGTTTTTGGATATTAGTATCTATGAATTCAGACAGGCAGACACACGCACACCGACACACAAATACGGATCTTGCGTGTAATAACCTTTTGTTTTATTCAGAGATTCCAAACTCATTTATTTTCAGGGAAATGGTATGGAATATTTAGGGGAATGCAATAAGTAATAATAATAAATAAATAAATCAATTAAGGAAAATAGTTTCCAATTATTAAGAACTAATAATTATCTTCACTAGCTATAATAACGTTACTAAATTAGAGTTTCTTCCACTGTTGATAAAGTATTCTGCATACACGCACAAAAGTTCTGTAGACATTGTTCACATCTTATGCATTCGTTCACATTTGTTTTAAATATTAAATAACATTACTGTACCTGATGCAAAAACTTTTATCCCAGATGGGTATCCATTATTTTCTCGAATGCTTTGTGCTTCTTAAACTTCGTTAACCTGAGCTTAGGTCACTAATTAATTCACTGTTTATTCTTTCTCGTAACCAACCACGTGCTGTCGAATGTTTTTTCCCCTTCATATTTTTTGTAGTTTTAGTAAACGCTACTATTTCCGTCATATTTCTTGCGGCTTTGATTTAATATTAACATATACTGTAAAATATTAATTAAAATACAACGTTACATATTTAAAGAGAACAAACTTCTCTCAAATAACACGATTTTTAAATTCCTTTTGTGCCATATTTTGGTTCATTCATTCTTTCTTACCCATTCAACGTTCTTCTTATTCTTGTTTTTTAACAAATTTAATCCTATTAAACATAATGTTAGTACTTTAACATATTCAAACTTTAGAATTTGTATAATTCAAGGAATAATAAGATTATAGATTGGATTAGGCTGAAAGCAAATCAGTCTATTCTAATATATAGCTTTAACACGCTTTCACTTGTCCAAAAGAATACTGTATATATGTATATATAAATTCAATTTTAAGGAGCTTGGATTTATTTAAAGTGCTTTGTTTTGCTCTTAGAATATCTAAAGTCGCTCAAATAGGTTTTAGACATTATATTGACCTAAATACCACTACACTCTCCAAATAGTGAGTTGAAATTTTATATATAGAAGTGCTAAATGGTAGTTATCAATTCAAATGTACGAAAATTTAAGCGATTAAATCAGATCCTTATATATTTTTTATTAATTTTTGTGCACTGACAAAGGATATTACGATCTCTCCTACCTTCTATAATTTGCCGAGGAAAGGGAAATACAGATCCCGACGTTCACTGACTTATGAAACTTAGTTTTGGTATATTTATGAAAGACGTACTTCAACAACGAGAATACGTTTCTATGCGAAGCTTGGATTTACGTTGCATGTGTACCAAAGATCAAAAAGAACGTTTTCAGAAAATCCGCCTACTTATTTAGATAGAGTTTTATTTACTCACCAAACAAACAATTGAGAATCAGGTACTGTAATCTAATTGTGACAAGATTTGAATTAAATGGCATAATTAAACCTGCAAACATAAACAAACCTCCAACATACCGGTGACGCTAATGTGATTTTGTATATGAACTGGCATTATCAAACAAAATAATTATTTTATTTATTTCGTTGGTCGTTAAGTTATTTCTTGTCAAGTCATTTGGTAACTTAGCGTTTATATTGATTGTAGTAGTATGTCCATATAATCTGTTACAGAGAACTCTAGCAAAGGAAATAATCTATTTATTTTCCGAACAATATACATTTAATTTTAAATACCACGCAGTTTAATATTATTTTAATTATCGCTAACCTATGAAAGGTAGAAGTATTTCGTTCCGGCCCGAGTTCAATAGTGCTTAGAGTTACCCAACATTCGTCTTTCAGGATAAGGGAAAACCCCGGAAAAACCTTATCCAGGTAACTAACTCTGACCGAGATTCCAACTCGGGGCCTCTTGAGCATGAGGCAGACATGCTACAACAACGCTACCGAGGCGGGCTGCATTATACTTGCGTTGTGCACTTGCTGTACTTTTGCCACCGTTTCTTTCTCTGGCGCCATATCAGATTCATATTCAGACAGTTGAAGACCTGGAAAAACTTGCGCAGAGCATGCGGTCGGCAATGTAGCACAATAAACCTAATAACGCTGTCTAACCTTACAACATAGTCCGATTATAATACATACCCTGGAACTTTTCTCGTTTCAAATAAAGATCCCGTACCAATGTTATGAAAGTCCCGAATTCTATATTCAAATGCTGCACTTCATAAATTCTAAACGATGTGTATGAAAGAAGGAGGTTACTTACTCATATGTGTACATAATACACAACAATAAAAGCAACAATATTAATCACCAAAAGCTTGTTGGAGCAAAACTCATTCGTGGGTTAAATTTCAAATGTTGGTTAAACATTTAGTCCCTTTATCTTTCTTGTAACAACAAGGAAATATGTAATAACTTTTATCTTACATTTGGAGCAGTTGGAGAAATAAGCCTTTGCGGAAGAGTGGATTGAGAAAGAGGTGTGAGTGAGTGAGTGAGTGTGTGCTGTTTACGGGCCCGTCGACTACAAGGTCATTTGTGCCCCAAGTCAACACTAAAATCTAAAAGATACACAAATTAAGCTAAAAGGTAAAATAAAACCACTCAACTACTAAAAGTACATAAAAAAGCCACTACTAAGACTAACAATTTAAAATCTCTAAAATCAACAAATTAAAAATAACACTGAACTATTAAAAGGACATAAAAACCCATTCCAAGTCTAATAATTTAAAATCGCTAAAACTAACAAATATAAAATCCAAGTTAGACTTGTTTATTAAAACCAATTCGGTAACAAACCGCAGTGCCTTCATCACGGCCACTGGGTCGTCCCCTAAAATACTGGGCAAGTTAGCTCCCAAGCCTATTGACTGGCGAACGCGGGCGTACTGCGGGCAATCAAGCAGTACGTGCCGCACCGTGAGGCGTACTGCACACGGAGCACACACAGGGGCCGGTTCCCCTCTTAATAGGTGGCCATGAGTCGTTCGTGTGTGCCCAATTCTCAGCCGGGTGAGTATCACCTCGGCTCGCCGGTTATCCCTGCAGGAAGTTAGCCAGGGTTGTACGCTCTCCTTTATTGCCCGGAGTTGTGTGCCTTCCAAAGCTGTCCAGGAGTGCTGCCAAGCAGATAGCAGTTGGCGACGGAAAAAGCGTTGCACGTCCTGGAATGGCATCCTAGTTGTTGAACTCCGGGGCAAACGGCAAGCGGACTTAGCAGCCGCGTCCGCCTCCTCGTTCCCAGAAATCCCAACATGGCCTGGGGTCCAAGTAAAAACAAAATTGTATCCCCGACCGAGCATTTGCGAGATCTGGTTCTGTATTTTTAAAACCAGTGCGTGAGTGGCAGTGTGCTGTTGCAAGGCCTGAAGAGCCAGGAGCTAACTTGCTAATAAAAAGGAGCATATAAAAGATGGCAGATAGCTCTGCTGAGAAGACCGTAGTGGAGTCCAGAAGGCGAAATTTGTGAGCCTCACCGTTAATGAAGAATGCGCAACCGGTAGTGCTACCTAACTGAGAACCGTCTGTATAGACCGGAACATAGTTAGGGTAACGGCCCAGTAGTTCGGCAAAAAGTTGTTGGAACACCGAATGTGGAGTAGCGAGTCTAGTGTTGCTGGAAAGAGCGAGATCGAACCGCGCACGATCCAGTTGCCAAGCAGGATAAGGGCTGATGGACGACCTCTCCACGCGAGGCATTCGGAGGCCATGGGAATGTAGGAGATCCCGAAATCTTATTCCCATGCGGCGTGTCCGAGAACCAGGGCGCATATAACGGTGGACTAAATCTGGACACAGAACTGGTTTAAAACAAGGATGATTGGGATAACTTGCCAACTTCGAGACGTACGAGCAGAGTAACAGCGAGCGACGAATATGGAGTGGAGGTTCGCCTGAGTCTGCATACAGGCAGTCGACTCGACTGGTGCGGAAAGCTCCTGTGGCAAGGCGGATGCCAGTGTGATGCACGGTGTCTAAAAGGCGAAGTTTAGAGGCGGTCGCTGCGCCATAAATAAAACTGCCATAGTCCAGCTTGGACTGAACCAGAGAGCGGTACAGCCTCAACATTACCGTGCGATCGCCCCCCCCCCCCCAAGATGCTCCAGATAACACCTTCAGCACCCGAAGAGAACGATCGCAAGAGGCTCGAATGTGACGAATGTGGTGCTCCCAATTTAGTTGTCGGTCCAAGTAGAGGCCCAAGAACTTCAGGTGTGAGACAAATGGCAGGGGTGTGCCGTTTAAATGAAGATCAGCAGGCGGGTGAATACCTCGTAGGCGGTGAAAGTGGATACACTGCGTCTTCGCAGCTGAAAAACGGAAGCCGGTTTGAAGCGCCCAAGCTGCTAGCTGGTTAATGGTCAGCTGCAGTTGGCGCTCAATGTGATCTATGTTGGCAGACCTATAATAGACTGCGAAGTCGTCAACATAGAGGGATGATGGAATTCCACTTCGAACGGCACTAGTGATGCCGTTAATCGCTACGGCAAAAAGGGTGACGCTCAAAATCGACCCTTGAGGTACACCGTTCTCCTGTATCCGTTCCTGGGATATTGTTTTACCTATGCGCACACGAAAACGGCGAAGTTTTAAAAAATTACATAAAAACTCGGGTAGATGACCACGCATGCCGTATCCATGTAGGTTACGGAGTATGCCGTACCGCCAAGTGGTGTCATAGGCCTTCTCCAGGTCGAGAAACACGCCCACGGTATGTTGCTTCAGTAGAAAGGCATCGGAAATATACCCCTCAAGGCGTGTTAGATTATCGACACTTGAGCGATGGCGACGAAAACCACATTGCAAGTTGGACAGATGGTTATGTTTTTCTAGCCACCAATTTAACCGAGCGTTTATCATTCGCTCCAACGTCTTACAGATGACACTCGTCAGGCAAATGGGGCGGTAGCTAGATGGTAGCGTGCGGTCCTTTCCGGGTCGAGGGATGGGGATGACGATACCCTCTCGCCAGGAGGAAGGGAAAACCCGCTCATGCCAAATGCGGTTATAGATGCTTAAAAGGAAACATCGCGCCTCAGATGGAAGATGTAGCAGCATCTGTCGGTGTACGTCATCGGGCCCTGGAGAAGAATCCTTTGCTAACGCCAGAGAAAGGGCCAGCTCGGCTGCTGTAAAAGGTTGGTTGTACGGCTCGGTGCAGTCACTATTAAAATTAAGTGTTACCCGCTCCGCCTTTTCCTTAATAGGCAGGAAGAGAGCGTCATAGCGGGCAGTTTGGCTCGTGGTAGCAAATGTGGTAGCTAGGGCTTCAGCTATGTCCTGCTCGGTGGTGCACATGGAACCGTTGATGGCAAGGCCGGGAATTACCGTCTGGCGATACTTGCCATACATCCGCCGAACAGCTGACCATACTTGTTGGGTAGAGCTGCGCCGGGAAAGCGAAGACACATAGGCTTCCCAAGATTGACGCTTTGCGTTGCGCAGTATAAAGCGTGCCCTAGCGCGAGAACGTTTGAAGGCGACGAAGTTCCCTTCCGTCGGGTGCCGCTGAAAAACGCGCAAAGCACGTTTGCGTGCTTTGATTGCCAAACTGCATTCCTCAGACCACCACGGTACAGGAATACGACGTAGTGTAGGTGAACCTCTTGGAATGCTGGATTCTGCTGCGAGCAGGATCGAGCAAGTAAAATATTCGACCATTTCGTCGATGGTGTCGAAACCATCGTCGATGAGGTGTATGAGGGATTGGAATTTTCCCCAGTTAGCTTTGGAAATAATCCAGCGAGGATGTCGAGAAGGTACACATTGGCGGCCAGAAAAATTAATGTTAATGGGGTAATGATCACTGCCAAAGAGGTCGGAAAGTACTGACCACTCAAGTAGTGGTACTAATGACGGACTGCAGAAAGAAAGGTCTAGTACGGAATGTGTACCATAAACGGATGATAGGAATGTCGGGTCACTAGTATTTAGCAGAAGCAGGTCAGACTTATCGAAGACGTCTACGAGGAGGCATCCACGGGCGTCATCAGTGTCTGATCCCCAGAGCGTGTGCTTGGCATTCAAATCTCCCACAAGGAGTAATGGTGAGGGGAGCTGAGCCAATAGAGCTTGAAGATCACGCTCTTGAATTATACTGAGCGGCGGCAGGTACATGTTGCAGATGGTAAAACTGATGTTCCCCAGCTGTATCCGAACGGCCACAGCTTGAAATGGTGTGGTGAGAGGAACGTTGGCGGCTGAGATGTTAGGCGCCACTAAAGTAGCAACGCCACCGCTTGCACGCATACCTGCAAGAGAGTCGCTTCTAAATGCAGAGAAAGAGTGAAGGTGTAACGAGTGATTGGGATGTAAGTGGGTTTCCTGGAGACAAATAATTGATGGTGACCGTTGAGAAACTAAATGTTGTAGGTCTTGAGCACGAGCTCGAAAGCCATTGACATTCCACTGGATTATTTCTATAAAGAGTTTTTAGCGGGCCGTTTTAACCTTTTTCTTGACCTTGGCTGACTTGGGCCCTACGATTCGAAAATCGTTAGCGTCCTGTGACTCCGCTGATGTTCGGGAGTCAGAACTCCTACGGCTCGTAGAACGAGACCGGGATCTAATGGAGGGCGAGCGACTTCGTGATCGATGCTGTGGTCGGGATCGGTTTTTCACAGTTACTAAGGAACTGTTGTTACCCGCTGATGGCTTGGTGTCTGGAGTCTGTACGGTTGAAACGGAGGTAGTACTGGTGGATATACAAACAGTCTGAGACGTAGGTTTAACGGCTAGAAAGTCAGTCTGCGTGGATGCGTGGGCGACAGGGACGTGTTGAACAGCAACAGTGGTATTAGGAGTACGGCGAGCTGCTAGTGCATATCCAGTAGTACTGGTAGCAGGCTTCAGTTGTTCGAAGCGCCGTCGTGCCTCTGGAAAAGTCAGGCGTTCCTTTACACGTAGCTCCTGAATACCTTTTTCATCCATGAACTTAGGGCACTGTCTTGAGCTGGAGGGATGACTACCGCCACTGTTTACGCAACAAGGTGTTCGACTGCAGTTAGGATCGTCATGCTTCGGTAGGCCACATTGCTCACAAAGAGCAAGGATTGGTACATGTGACCTTAGTATGTCCGAACCGCTGACATTGGAAACAGCGCATGGGGTTCGGGACATACTGGCGGACGCTAGCACGTTCGTAGCCACAATAGATGAATTCGGGTAATTTAGTCCCAGCAAAAGTTAGAAAAACCGTACGTAAAGGGTACTCCTTGCCATCTTGCTTTCGTGTTAGTCGGTACGCCTGACAAACTAGCTGATCAGAGAGGCAGCTTACTATCTCTTCGTTCGCAAGACCATCTAAGCTGGAGGTGGTGACTACTCCTCTACAGGTATTAAGTGTTTTGTGTGGGGCTACCCGGATAGGGTAGGAGCCCAACAAAGTCGCTTTCTTTAGCTTTTTAGATTGGTCTGCGCTTGTGCTCTCCAATAGTAAGGTGCCGTCCCTAAGGCGCGTAGCGTTTTTGACAGGGCCACTGATCTTATCGAGCTCTCGCTTTATATAGAAGGGACTAACATCTTTAAACGTTTTGCCATTACATGCCAAAGTCATTACCAGAAAAGGGTCAGTGAAAGAGGTTTTGCGCGGAGACATATTGAGTTGGACCCCCATCCGGAACCGTCGGCGTCAGCCTGCCATCCGGGGGTTAAACAAAGATAGACACCGAATCTTCACGGTCTGTGCCGTCATGGGGACCCCACCCATGACCGATCTCATTTGTACCTCAGAAAAGCTACCCTTCAATATCCACTGCTTGTCCGTATGGGTAAACCGTTCACCACGCACACCCCGGCTTTATGCCCCTACCACAGGAATAACCGCCTGTGGCTCCCCACTTTAGGCCGCGCATGCGTAATAGGCACACGCGGATTCAGGGGACTTGTGGTTGATTACACCGGGGTTCCGTCAGCGGTAACACGTCCGGTCCGTGATACTAACCCAACGGCAACACGGCCGTCGGGAGATTAACACAGACCGGGCCCTCAAGGAGCTACGTGGGTGTACTTGACGGTGTGGACGGGCTCCGCACCTAAGGCTACACATAGGGGCAGTGCGAAGGGTCCGCTCAACCTTCACTTTTGAGACCTCCGGAGAGCACACATGTCGGAAGCCGCGCTGAAAACCGTGGGACAGAACCACAGAGATAGGAGAGATCCCTGCTGGTGAGACAGGAGTTATAAACCTAAGACCTTACATGCTAATAAGAATAATAAAGAACTAGAAGAGGAAGAATGTGATGCTTACTGACAAGCAGTAGCTACACGTGGCACAGTTGATGGAGATGAAGGGGATGAATTGAGGGTGAATGGCTAGGGACCCCGGGATCGCCAATTCCGTACCTACCGTGGTAGGTCCCTGGGGAAAAATACCAGAGCCTCTTCTGCCAGTTTTCAGGGTTACTGATGGGCCTTCTCGGCAGCCGTAGCGGTCGTGGGGTACACCAAGTCCCCACCGTACATCACCCCATCAGTCAGTCCCCTACTTCCTGTTGCCCACCCCTCAGGACGAGGACCGCAGAGGTTGGATTTTGAGGGGCGGTGTGAGTGAAATATATTAACGTTTTGTTATAAGTATACGTTGTGAAAAAGACGATTTTGTTGTTATTTTAAATTGACCACCATGGAGGCAACTTTGCAACACAAGCAATGGAGCAGCTCGTGCCTCTGCCCAGAGATGGCTCTACCTGTACTATTGTATAGTCAGAAAGAACATTTTTAAATATTCGCAAAGATAAGTATCAAATTGTAATTATATGTTTAAATATAGATTATATTTAATTGATTTCTATGGCAAGGAAACGAAGAGTAATTATATCACACAGTGAGATAAAATCTAAAAAACTAATAATTGTTTATGGGAAAGGAAGCCTTCTAAATTGAATATATATGTCGAGCTGTTTTCTTCCCTTGGTATAATTCCCTTGTTAATAAAGCTAACATCTCAATTGGAAAAAAATTCAACATACAAAAGGATCTGCATATATGTTATTTTGAGTGTATAACTTTTAACAAGTATCCCGAGTTCTTGGACTGTGCTGGTGATTTAGTTGTCATGCTGTTATGTTGACATGGTTAAGACTAAGTGATCTGTAGTTTATATCCAGGCTATGGCTCCGGCTCTACCTTTCTACGGTTACTGTCACAGAATAGTTACTTTATACCTCTCGCTTACATATATTTTGCTTTAATGTCACTTGATTTTGTGTCCAGAACTGAGATAATCTCTAACAAACTAGTTATGGTTTATGACAAAAACAGGTTACCAAAAAGTATTTACTGCTTTCTCTTCTTCTACAACATGGGTTTAATGTTACTAGAGCCTACTACATACAGGTAGTGTATACGGCTACAGTATTTACATTTGCAGGTGAAATAATCTCTGTGATGCCTTCCCTGGATGATCAACTTGTTTTTAGTTTTCATTTTCTATCTTAGAAATGTGTAAGCAACATTTTTGTGATTCTCATTTATCTACACGTGAATAATGAGCAGCTTTCATTTTACCACGTTTATATGGATTAGACTTCTCTTCCTAATAGTAGTGGTGGTGTACGCCTTACATTCTAGAGGTCCCTACTTCGAATGACCGTCAGGTTCCGTTATCTGGATGACGTATTTTTCGGGGGTTTCCCTTATCCTGAAAGATTAATGTACAGTAGCTCTAATCTTCATGGACCCTGGACACATTTGAGTATCATTTCACCCATTTCATTCACTGTCCGATATGACTTAACGTTAGAGGATGCAAAATTACTAAAACAAAAGAAAGAAACTGTCTCGATATGCCAACATCTATCTACAATACAAGACATTTATTGTCATATCAATAACCTCAAACCACCAGCAAACATACAAATGTGTATACAAATTTCCTTGAGTTGCTCCGAAGTGATGTAATTCAGAGGTTACACTATTACAGAACTAATATCATCACCTCCTCAAATGTATTCCGACGTATGCAAGACTGACCTACTTACTATTCATAGTAGAGAAGGTAAAAATATAAGATACCAAAGATACTAAAGAATTTGCGGAAACTGATGATGGTACAAGAAGTAACTTTACATAGCCAACGCATGACATGCGGGGTACACTATCGTTGTGGCTTCCAATCGAAATATGCCGCGTTCTAATCCCGAGAGCCTATGAGTTTAACTGGGTTTCGTTTATACCATATTTCTCACTTTTTAATTAAATGCCACATAAATGTATCGTTGTTCACAAAACATAAAAATTAGAATAGAATAATACAAGCTAATGTTCAGCCATCTAATCGGAAGAGTAGATGTCGCCAAACTAGACGTACCTAATGCCAACTGCTGGCCACACTTAGAAGCACAGTGTCATTCCATTTAAGTTCTCATTAATGTATGCTTCTGTTTTTGACGGACGTACGTTCACAAAGTTAGGCGAATGTAGATATTTCTTTTTTGTAACAGATATATACAAGAACTCCTTTTACTGCGGTTATCACCCTTAAAGGCCTCATAAAACCACCAGACTGAAATTCATTTGCTGATCCCTTAATGCCTCCAGCACTTCCTTATTGCCCTCGCATGTAGGTACACAACATTAGCAATAGTGTATGCTGCACTTGACGGGCGACAATTATGTGAGTGAAACCCGTACGATTTTTTCCGATTTTCACATACACACATACATACACTCACATAAATACATTCACACACGCTCACACAAACGCGCTCAGCGCGGGCGAGGATAGAGAAAGAGTGAGACAGAACCACTTGCTATCGCATTAGATATGTGAATCTTTCCCCCAAACGCATTTTTTACTGTTCAGCTGCCTTCAAGAAATGTTTGCCCTGTAATGTGTAAGACGTACAGCACTAGTTTCTATCCAACGTGCCCCACAGACCGATATGTCGAAATCTAATTATTGGTTGCAATGCAATACTTGCTATACTTACTCATGTAGATAGTGGACCACCAAAGACTATTCATACACTATGTAGCATTTGCAGAACGTGGAGTGAGTCAGGGAGAGGATAAGGAAGTTCATCCTTGTCCCATATGTCTTAATGTTAATACAAGCGGCGTCCAGAGAGTATGTTCTGTTTCAATTTATATCCGCTGCAGCGCTGCGTTGGCATTTCCGCAAATGCGCGGTAGACGCCCTGTATTAAGGAGAAAAAACGTACGCCATTGTGAGATCGCTGTCAGCCAAGTACGCTTTGTAGTGCCTGTTTAGAATGTTGATGTTGATTGTAAATTCCACCGCTCATGAAAACAGATCTGTGATTCGTTTTCTGAATGCTAGGAAAGTGAAATCAATTGAAATTTATCGGCAAATTTGCGATGTCGAAAGTTGTTGTGTTTCTTCACGATAATGCACGACCACACAATGCAAATACGACGAAAAAATCCTACAAGGATTTGGCTGGGACGAGTTTGACCACACACCGTACAGCCCTTACCTCGCTCCTAGCGACTTTCATCTGTTTTGCACCTCTAATACTTCCTTGGTGGTCAACAGGTCAACAATGACAAAGAGCTGAAATAAAATGTTTCCAACTGGTTGAACACACAGTCGGCAAACTTCTATGAAGAAGGTATATAAGAATGTGTGCCTCGGTGTGGCCAATGCCTGCAAGATTTCGGCAGTTATGTGGAAAATTAGTTTATGAGTTGTGGAATTTTGTGCAATAAACAATTTTTCTGTATCTGCACACAATTTAATTGTATCACCAAACAGAACATACTTTCTGGACGTACCTCGTATTATTAGTCTGATGTTAGGAATAGCCGGGACTACGCGAAATTGAAGATTTTAGATGATCATCCACAACAAATATTTTGTGACTCATTCTACAGCAATTCTTTCAAACTAAGGAGATTCAAAGTAAGTTACTTTGAAATCCCTGTAAACTAACAATTCTTTCAAATTCTTTCAAACAAACGTTCTTTCTTTGTTGTTAATTACATTGTAACAATTACAACAGTTTGATATCAGCGAAGAGGCCGCCATCTAGCCAGACTGGACCTAACTAGCGCTATCTGCTTGTCACGTGAAGTACAGCGCCCAGTGATAAATACATAGACTTTTAAAAGTTCAAAATTACTGGGATTATCTGAGAAATATAAGCTCTATAAAGATGCATTTCACATAACTTGCGTGTTATAAGGAGGTGCACACATTTTGTGCAGTAATATTTTGTGTATCCCTTATTTCCTGCCTGTTGTAGTACTGTCAGCCAGAACGAAGATGACTTGCGAGGACCTTACCAGAAAATTCAAGATATACATTTCGTTTGGCATAAAAATATCTTTAAGTTTTGTTACTTTAATCAAAAGCATTAGAGCTATCTTTGAGGTAATAGAAGATTTTCAAAAAATATCCCATTTGCATAAATGAATCTGATGCACCTCAACTTCTATTAACATTTTCAGGATCGTGTAAGTGCTGTCACTTAAAACCGACAGTGTGCACCGGATTTGAACCCGCGTCCTTGAGATGTATGGCCCAGAGCCTAACGAACTGAACTACCCGGATCGATACTTCGATATCCAATTTTGGTTAGAATGCAATACTTGCTCTAGTTACGTAAGTAGATAGTAGACCACCAAATGCTCTTTATACGCTCTATAGCATTTCCAGAACCTGGAAGGAGTCAGGGAGAGGTTAAGGGTATCCGCCTTTCTTCACATCCTTTTGTGTCAATATTATTTACATCTGTAGTTAGGAATAGCCGGCATTACGAAATAAACATATAAGGTGAGATCGGCTACCTGTGGAATGTAAATTAAATACTTGGACTGTATGACATCTAGATGAAAGAAAACGAAATGTTTAAGTAAAAGGTGATATCGGTTATGAAAAACGAATATAATATTAGAGGCAGTAATACAGAGAGTACTTCAAGGTTCTGTGTTAGTACCTTTGCTATATCTGATCTATATAAGCGATCTCTCACTTCGTACCAAGAAACGATGGAAAATAATCGTGAATTATTTTAGAGATCGGAAATCCTTGCTTACTGTAAATGGAGAAACCCTCACAAAGGAAGTTACACGCGGCTGCCCCAAGGATCTGCGTGTAGTCCCGGTTTTTGGGTTATACTGTATGATGATCTGTTACAGCAACAACTGCCGTCAGATTGTAGTATTTTTGCTTATGCAGATGATGCTTTACTACTTGTTAAATCAACTGACGCTAAAATCCTTAAAGAAAGAACTAATGAAGCACTTAAAATAATACACTCATGGGGAATTAAAAATAAACTTCTGTTTCATCCCTACAAAACCTTGGCAATGATTGTCACCAGTAGAAGAAAAATGTAGCCCATTACTCTTACCATGAATAACGTCGACTTGAAGGTAGTATCTACGGTAAAATAGCTTGGCGTTATACTGGATTGTAAATTAACATTTCGATCACACTGTTATTAGATTGCTGAAAGAACCAGCAAGCTCCTTGGTGCCCTCGCAACAACAAAATAACCAACCTGGTGTCTGATTTCTAGTATTCTTAAAATTATATATCAAGGTGCTGTAGTGCCCCTAATTTTGTATGGTGTATCTGCATTCCAGGATTTTCTTAATAAAAATGGGCAGTTAAAAAACTTGCACAAATTTAAAGGGGATATCTCCTTCGCATAAATCGAGGATATCGTACAATCTCCAATGATACAGCTCAGATTATAGGTAACATCGAACCTTTGGCTCTCACTGGTTTATCAACAACACCTATTACGAATTTAAGACATGAACGTGAATGTGCGTCTTATCTTTCTAACTTAAAACTACAAATCCCGGAGCATCCTACCACAGCAGGACACCCATAAAGTTTTGTAACCTGTTTAGAGGAAATACGTAATTTTCATGATTATTACATATATACAGACGTTTCGAGTTTCCAATTTGAAGATAATATATCTGCAGTGGGATGTGCTTTTGATGTTTACGAAAACCAAATGGAACTAACTCACACCATGTTTAAATTGTCACCTAAGTGTTTTGCATTCCAGTCGGAGCTCTTAGCAATTAAAGAAGCTATAAAATGATGTACTGTTAATGGTAACAGTGCTCGTATTCTTAGTGATTCACAATCAGCTCTACTCGCTATTAGTGATAAATACAATTTAAATTCATTAGCACATGAAATCAGAACCGTGCTTCAAAACCATCCAGGACATATTTGCATGGGATGGGTAAAAGGACACAGTGGAATTTTAGGTAACGAGAGAGCTGATTGCTTGGCTAAGAAGGCTGTAGAATCCAATCCTCCTGTGACTTGCTCTTTATGTCCTATTTCTAATGTAAGAAGAATAATATATCAACATATTCTTGAAGAATGGAACCAACAATTGCTAACAACTGCAAATGGGAGTTTAACCCAAACATTATTTTTCCCTAGTGTATATGACAGAGGAAAATGTGAAACTCTTGTGCCAAATTTTGTTTTGACACAATTATTAAGTGGACATGCTAAATTTGGTGTATACTTATCACTCTTTCACTTAACATCCAACTCCGAGTGCATGTGTGGTGACGAATTTCAAACTGTAGTTCATCTCCTTTTCTGTTTTGCCATTTTCTGGCAGAAAGACAAGAATTAATATTCAAGCTAGACTCTCTAGGAACTGAATTTTCTGCTCCGCTCTACCTTTGCTAATGAAGCCACAACAGTATACGTACTTATGACGTTTATAAACCCAGTGCTTAAACTTCTGAAATAGTTAAATATGCATCAGAGTAAGACATAATTTCTTCCTTCTAGTATTTAAAATAATTTTGTTAACATTGTATATTTTTATGTATCAACTCTAACCCTAATATACCACTGTATAAAATAGGGTGCAATAAGTCTGAATAAATACAAAGAACCATTGGGGCATTTGTAGCTGTACGGTGCACGCTGTTTTGTAATACCTGCATTCGGCGGAGATTAGTCTTGATGGTGCTACATAGGTAAAAATGGGACGGACTAGAGACGTGAAAAGAAAAAGGGAGGATTCATAACTATGTGAGGTGCGCCTGTTGGGTAAAGGGTCCAGTTTCGATAGCCAAGCAAACGCAAGCGTAACAGGCTGACAGATGTGGGCGTTCCAAGTAAGTCGAGTTTCCAGTAGCACCTCAAGGTATTTCACTGGCTCACATGAGACATGTTCGTCGAGCAGCTGTAGTGAAGGAGAATCCCTATAAGGACGTAATGAGAAGCTCTTAACCTCTGTCGTGTTAGTGTTACGTTAGGATTCATAACCAGGTGTGGTGCCAGTCGATCCAGTTTGCAGTTCGTGAATGGCATGACGGATATTCGAGTGAGAATATACGAGAGCAGTCTCATCAGCGCATAAGGCCGTGCAAATTGAAGCTATAGCAGGAAGATCATAAGTGTATACATTAAAGAGGAATGGTGCTACTACTGAACCTTGAGCTACACATGCTAAGATGTGTCGTTTGGTGGATGTGAACGCTGCAATGCGCACGCACAGCTATAGTCGGTCAGTAAACACTTATCTGATAAGAGTGTATTGTTAAAGGTAGCCGTCTGCTTTGTGCTTATATTTTACGACGTACCCAACAGTTAGAGAAAGTACGGTGTATCGTCCACTTTGACTGCAAATACATGTTCTGACGCTCCCTGAAAAAATGAAAAAGCTAGCTACAGTGTCTGTCAGTGAACAGCATAACTCAGAAATAAAGAATGGTATTGAAGTTTGTTATCATCCAAAGGTTTTCAAGACAGTCGTCTATTCCAGAATTACCTTTACATGGAATAGTCTACCTTAGTTTTACTTTCCTAAAAATGGCAATAACGATTTTCGTCAAACTGCTATATGTTTAAGATATTTTCATAAAAATGAAATAAATATCTTGAAGTTTCTGGTCATGTCATCAAAATTCCTCTTCATTCTGGATGACTATTACGTAAATAGTAAACTTCAAGAGATGGATAGCATCTTGCTGCACAAAAGAGAAAGATCTCCTTGAACACACAGAATTGATTTCTATTTATTTTACATTAATTTTACTACATGGTGTTATCGCATACAACGAGCCAGAGCTGTATAAATCTCTTGTTATGAATCTGTTATGATAGCTGATTGCCTTCAGCAATTCAACAGAAACTGATTCATTTCCTCTCTATAAACACAGATGGTTGTGGCCAACCAAATGTTTTCACTATGGAAGGGTAAAGTATATTCGTTTTTGTCCGTCATGGACACACAGTTTCTATACTTCTATTCGTGTCTGTGTTGTATTAAAATCAGATATCCGTCACACAGCTCTTGCATGGTCCAGACGAAAAGGTAAGCTAACAGAAGAGATTTGGCCTAGCGCTTTCTCTACACAGAATCAGTTGTCGCCATCGCGATGCTACAAGGTCGCTAGAAATCATAAAAGAGTATTCAAAAAGGTACTAGATTTTCCATATACCGGGTGGTGCAGTGCAAGCTCCATACATCTGGGGGCTTTAACTTAATTACTCGGAGAGGAGAGGAACATAACAGATGTACCAACTGAAAGTATACAAAGTGTCATTTATTTACGTCATGCTTTAGAATTATATCTTCAAAATAACATCTTCTAGATGACCTCCATTACAGTCCACACATTCCTACAAGCGTGCAATCAAACTGGAGAAACACACGAGCAGTAGGTCTCAAGCTATAGACATAACTTTTTTTCAGTAGTGGCTTCTTTCAACGCTTGCAGAGTTGCAAGACGTCCAGTAAGGACATTTGTTTCAAATAGCCATACAAGAAGAAATCAGGAACTGTAAGATTGGGTGAGAGCGAAGGCCATAAATGATACTGCAGAAGATAGCTCTTGAAGGTCGAACCGCAGGGAGAAGTTTTTGGGTCACTTGCGTTTAGTACGGGTAAATCTGAATTCAATAGTATGCGTCCTAACGATCTACAGATATGAAACCTACGAGGTGAACGATGCCGACTACCGTCAAAAACTTTTCTCACTCACACGGTTTTTTCTGGTGACTTCACAGTTCTAGGTGGACCATGATTAATGTCCAGGGCACTACCACATGTTGCATACTTATTCAACCAAAACATAATTGTTTTCCGTGAAGGAAATGTACCGTGGCTGGGCACATTAAAATGAACTCGAAATATTTTGATGACAAGTCCATCGATAGGCACCGATTAATATGCCGAGTGGCGAAATCGCCCACGGGGAAACTACCTCAGTTGGGATTTATGCTAGTCGGAGAGTTTGGGATTTCTACTAATTCATTTTTATAACGGTTTGGTAGCACTAATTAACACCACAATTAGTTTTATTAGAAGATTTACTACACTAAATAATTACAAAGTTGGTCCATAGGACTACATACCTGTTACAGATAGGGCATTACGAACGACCCAGACAAAGGCCGGCAAAGACAAAGGATTCACACCAGACTCACATATGCCACCAGGGGGTGATGACAAACACACGTGGCGTCACTACTACATTATCCGCGGCTAGCGAAGCATACAGGCTATGGCGCGTTTGAATCAGCGGATCACAGCAGTACTGACTTGTCGAGTATAGGTTTGACCGTTACATTGGGCGGTATGTCGTTCGTATGGACTGTGTGATATTAAGTTTGTTTTACTTTGTTAACTAGTGAAATGAATAATATTTAGTACTTCAGGTTAACATATATTCCAGTTTGTTCGTAAATTGTATGTATTTAGTAGTGTTTTCAAGTAGGCTGTAAGTTAACCTGTGGGAAAGTTCGAACGGCTTTGATGCCATAGTTCATCTTCTCGCTTGAATTTTGATTGAAGCATTTACATTAGTAAATTCTGCATATCCTTTTATTATGCGTGTGATATTACATAGTTCTATCCTGTGCATAAATGTACAGAAGACTTATCCCCATTATTGAACGAAATAATAACTTCTGTGTTTAACCACATGCTGGATACAAATTAATGCTATTATTTCTATTATTATTTTCCTTTTTGTGTTCTCAGAATTGTAAACAATGCCTCGACGTTGTAGTGTCTTTGTGTGTAGATCAAACTATGACATTAAATTGAAAAAAACTACAAGACTTTCACTACCAAAAGACGAAAATATTCGTAAGATCTGGCTACCGCTGGCTACAGATTTTTCGAAATTAAAGAATACTTCAGTGTGCATAAAGCATTTTGAGGAATCGTGTAATAAGGGTAGACAGGATTTCTACTTCAAAGGGAGAGTTAATAGAACATGAAAGGCAAATCCCTAAACCTACAGGAAATGCTGTACCAACAATATTTCCTAATACGCCCTCTTACTGTTCCAAAAGGATTCCCAAAATAAAACGTCTTGCTGATAAAGAAGACGAAAATTTGATCCAGGTCTTTCGAGACAGCATTAAATCAAATAAACAGCACGTGGAAAGGGATTTAATAAATCATGTAGATAGCATTATTTCTTTTGTAGATATAAGACAAATCAATTCCAGTAAAGCTAATTGAACAGTAACTAAGGACGCGGGAACAATTTATATTTGTTTAATGGGTATAAATAATGGCACACTTTGTGTCATTTATACATAATGTCTTTATTCTTTAAAGTATCATATTTATAGATCTAAAGGGTATAATAATTTAAGTGGTATATATTATAAGTACGTAAGTAATTATAAGAAACGTAATATAGCTTAGTAGTACGAGCATACCAAAAATAGTTCCGAGACATAAAATCCCTTCTAATATAACATTACTTTTAGAATTATGTTAACTAAAGTATAATTATCTAGAATGATAGACATACGTGAAATACTGTTTATTCATAATCATTCAGTTCACTAATAAAACAATATAACTTCTGCGCTACGCTGTCCACTCTCACGCTGTCACTCGTGTGACGTCACACGAACGTTCCCCTACGTGCCGAAGCCGGTCTCTTTCGTTAGCCGCGTACATTATAAGTACTCCGCGGCTGGACTTAGAAAAAGTTTCGATATTTTGCAAATATAATTTTTTTACAAATTTGAAATATACATCAGAGGCATTATTTTACAAAGGGAAACTCATCCCAAAAACAATTTTGGCAAATTTCCCCGTTTTTCGATGGCGCGTTGCACCGAGTCGAGAAGACGAATATTCCGGGCATCGGGCGGCGAGGCCTCAACTGCCGGCATGGTTCCGAGACGAACTGCCGGCTGGATTTGGAAATTTTTCGCTGGGAGTTGGACCTTGAATAAAAAAATTTCGGACCGAAAAAAGCCTTTTTAGATAAATGTGAGGCATGCATCATTGGTGTTCGTTTGATAAAGAAAACACATCCTAAGCCTCGTTTTTGCTAACTTGACCCTCTTTCATTAACCTTTTGCGCCGATTTGGACTTAGAAAAAGTTTCGATATTTTGCAAAAATAATTTTTTTTTAAAAACATAAAATATACATCAGAGGCATTCTTTTAGAAAGGGAAACTCATCCCAAGAACAATTTTGGCAAATTTCCCCGTTTCTCGAAGGCGCGTGGCAAGGAGTCGAGAAGACGACCTTTCCGGCCCTCGGATGGCGAGGCCTCAACTGCCGGCATGGTTCCGAGACGAACTCCCGGCTGCACGTAGAATTTTTTCGGTCGGAGTTGGACTAAGATAAATTTTGATCGAAGTGAAAAAATGTTCTTTGAAAAATGTGCAACTTGCATCAATGGAATTCGTTTGATAAGGCAAACACATCCAGAGCTTCGCTTTTGCTAATTTGTCCCTCTTTAAGTAGCAGTTTGCTCCGAAAGTGGTCGTTCCCCCATGTACTCCGCGACTGGACTTAGAAAGTGTTTCAATATTCTGCAAATATAATTTTTTTAAAAATATGAAATATACATCAGAGGCATTATTTTAGAAAGGGAAACGATTCCCAAAAACAATTTTGGCAAATTCCCCCGTTTTTGGATGGCGCGTTGCACCGAGTCGAGAAGACGACCTTTCCGGCCCTCGGGCGGCGAGGCCTCAACTGCCGTCATTGTTCCGAGACGAACTCCCGCCTGGAATTAGAATTTTTTCGCTCGGAGTTGGACTTTGAAAAGTTTTGATCGAAGTGAAAAAAATGTTTTTTTAAAAAATGTGAAACATGCTACAGTGGCATTCGTTTGATAGGGCAAACCCATCCTAAGGTACGCTTTTTCTAATTTGTCCCTCTTTAAGTAGCAGTTTGCTCCGAAGTTGGTCGTTCCCCCATGTACTACGCGGCTGAGCTTAGAAAATTTTCGCTCGGAGCTGGACTTTTAACTTTTCTTGGACCGAAAAAACGCTTTTTTGATAAATGTGAAACATGCAGCATTGGTGTTCGTTTGATAAAGAAAACAAATCCTAAGCCTCTTTTTTGCTAATTTGTCCCTCTTTCATTAACCTTTTGCGCCGATTTGGACTTAGAAAGAGTTTCGATATTTTGCAAAAATAATTTTTTTAAAAATATTAAATATACATCAGTGGCATTCTTTTAGAAGGGAAAATTCATCCCAAGAACAATTTATGCAAATTTCCACGTATTCCGATGGCGCGTTGCACCGAGCCTAGAAGAACCTTTCTGGCCCTCGGGCGTCGAGGCCTCAACTGCCGGCATGGTTCCGAGGCGAACTCCCGGGGGACTTAAAAATTTTTCTCTCGGAGTTGGACCTTGAAAAATTTTGATCGAAGTGAAAATTTTATTTGAAAAATGTGAAACATGTATCAGTGGCATTCGCTTGATAAGGCAAACACATCCTAAGGTTCGCTTTTGCTAATTTGTCCCGCTTTAAGTAGCAGTTTGCTCCGAAAGTGGTCGTTCGCCCATGTACTTCGCGGCTGGACATAGAAAATGTTTTGCTCGGAGTTGCACTTTAAATTTTCTCAGGCCGAAAAAAGTTTTTTTGATAAATGTGAAACATGCATCCTTGGTGATCGTTTGATAAAGAAAACGTATCCTAACCCTCGTTTTTGCTAATTTGTCCCTCCTTCATTAACCTTTTGCGCCGATTTGGACTTAGAAAAAGTTTCGATATTTTGCAAAAATAATCTTTTTAAAAACATTAAATATACATCAGTGGCATTCTTTTAGAAGGGAAAATTCATCCCAAGAACAATTTTGGCAAATTTCCCTGTTTTTCGATGGCGCGTTGCACCAGACCTACAATACGACAATTCCGGCCCTCGGGCAGGGTTCCGAGACGATCTCCCTGCTGGATTTGGAAATTTTTCGCTCGGAGTTAGACTTTGAAAAAATTTGTTCGGACCGAAGGAAACAGTTTTTGATAAGTGTGAAACACGCATCATTGGTGTTCGTTTGATAAAGAAAACACATCCTAAGCCTCCTTTTGGCTAATTTGTCCCTCGTTCATTAACCTTTTCTGCCGATTTGGACTGGGAAGTAGTGTGGATATTTTGCAAAAGTAATTTTTATAAAGTCATGAAATATACATCAGAGGCATCCTTTTAGAAGGGGAAATTCGTCCCAAGAACAATTTTGGCAAATTTCGCCGTTTTTCGATGGCGCGTTGCACCGGACCTATTAGACGACAATTCCGGCCCTCGGGCGGCGTGGCCTCAACTGCCGGCATGGCTCCGAGACGAATTCCGGGGGACTTAAAAATTTTTGGCTCGGAGTTGGACTTTGAAAAATTTTGATCGAAGTGAAAATTTTATTTGAAAAATGTGAAACATGTATCAGTGGCATTCGCTTGATAAGGCAAACACATCCTAAGGTTCGCTTTTGCTAATTTGTCCCGCTTTAAGTAGCAGTTTGCTCCGAAAGTGGTCGTTCGCCCATGTACTTCGCGGCTGGACATAGAAAATGTTTTGCTCGGAGTTGCACTTTAAATTTTCTCAGGCCGAAAAAAGTTTTTTTGATAAATGTGAAACATGCATCCTTGGTGATCGTTTGATAAAGAAAACGTATCCTAACCCTCGTTTTTGCTAATTTGTCCCTCCTTCATTAACCTTTTGCGCCGATTTGGACTTAGAAAAAGTTTCGATATTTTGCAAAAATAATCTTTTTAAAAACATTAAATATACATCAGTGGCATTCTTTTAGAAGGGAAAATTCATCCCAAGAACAATTTTGGCAAATTTCCCTGTTTTTCGATGGCGCGTTGCACCAGACCTGCAATACGACAATTCCGGCCCTCGGGCAGGGTTCCGAGACGAACTCCCTGCTGGATTTGGAAATTTTTCGCTCGGAGTTAGACTTTGAAAAAATTTGTTCGGACCGAAGGAAACAGTTTTTGATAAGTGTGAAACACGCATCATTGGTGTTCGTTTGATAAAGAAAACACATCCTAAGCCTCCTTTTGGCTAATTTGTCCCTCGTTCATTAACCTTTTCTGCCGATTTGGACTGGGAAGTAGTGTGGATATTTTGCAAAAGTAATTTTTATAAAGTCATGAAATATACATCAGAGGCATCCTTTTAGAAGGGGAAATTCGTCCCAAGAACAATTTTGGCAAATTTCGCCGTTTTTCGATGGCGCGTTGCACCGGACCTATTAGACGACAATTCCGGCCCTCGGGCGGCGTGGCCTCAACTGCCGGCATGGCTCCGAGACGAATTCCGGGGGACTTAAAAATTTTTGGCTCGGAGTTGGACTTTGAAAAATTTTGATCGAAGTGAAAATTTTTTTTTTAAAAAATGTGAAACATGCATCAGTTGCATTCGTTTGATAAGGCAAACACATCCCAGGGTTCGCTTCTGCTAATATGTCCCTCTTTAAGAAGCAGTTTGCTCCGAAAGTGGTCGTTCGCCCATGTTCGATTTCGATTTCGATTTCCATTTCGATTTCGATTTCTATTTCGATGGCGCGTTGCACCGAGCCTAGAAGACGGCCTTCCTGGCCCTCGAGCGGCGAGGCCTCAACTGCCGGCATGGTTCCGAGACGAAATCCCGGGGAACTTGGAAACTTTTCGCTCGGAGTTGGACTTTGAAAAATTTTGATCGAAGTGAAAAAAATGTTTTTTTAAAAAATGTGAAACATGCATCAGTGGCATTCGTTTGATAAGGCAAACACATCCCAAGGTGCGCTTTTTCTAATTTGTCCCTCTTTAAGTAGCAGTTTGCTCCGAAGGTGGTCGTTCCCCCATGTACTACGCGGCTGGGCTTAGAAAATTTTCGCTCGGAGCTGGACTTTTAACTTTTCTCGGACCTAAAAAACGCTTTTTTGATAAATGTGAAACATGCATCAGTGGTGTTCGTTTGATAAAGAAAACAAATCCTCAGCCTCGTTTTTGCTAATTTGTCCCTCTTTCATTAACCTTTTGCGCCGATTTGGACTTAGAAATAGTTTCGATATTTTGCAAAAGTAATTTTTTTAAAAACATTAAATATACATCAGTGGCATTCTTTTAGAAGGGAAAATTCATCCCAAGAACAATTTTGGCAAATTTCCCCGTTTTTCGATGGCGCGTTGCACCGCACCTATTAGACGACAATTCCGGCCCTCGGGCGGCGTGGCCTCAACTGCCGGCATGGCTCCGAGACGAACTCCCGGGGGACTTAAAAATTTTTGGCTCGGAGTTGGAGCTTGAAAAATTTTGATCGAAGTGACAAATTTTTTTTTGAAAAATGTGAAACATGCATCAGAGGCATTCGTTTGATAAGGTAAACACATCCCAGGGTTCGCTTCAGCTAATTTGTCCCTCTTTAAGAAGCAGTTTGCTCCGAAAGTGGTCGTTCGCCCATGTACTACGAGGCTGGACTTTGAAAATTTTCGCTCGGAGTTGGACTTTAATTTCTCTCAGAACGAAAAGGTTTTTTGATAAATGTGTAACATGCATCCTTGGTGATCGTTTGATAAAGAAAAGACATCCTAAGCCTCCTTTTTGCTACTTTGTCCCTCTTAAATTAACCTTTTGCGCCGATTTGGACTTAGAAATAGTTTGGATATTTTCAAAAGTAATTTTTATAAAATCATGAAATATACATCACAGGCATTCTTTTAGAAGGGGAAATTCATCCCAAGAACAATTTTGGTAAATTTCCACGTATTCCGATGGCGCGTTGCACCGAGCCTAGAAGATTTCCTTTCTGGCCCTCGGGCGTCGAGGCCTCAACTGCCGGCATGTTTCCGAGACGTACTCCCGGGGGACTTAGAAATTTTTCGCTCGGAGTTAGACTTTGAAAAATTTTGATCGAAGTGAAATTTTTTTTTGAAAAATGTGAAACATGTATCAGTGGCATTCGCTTGATAAGGCAAACACATCCTAAGGTTCGCTTTTGCTAATTTGTCTCTCTTTAAGTAGCAGTTTATTCCGAAAGTGGTCGTTCTCCCATGTACTTCGCGGCTGGACTTAGAAAATGTTCGCTCGGAGTTGCACTTTAAATTTTCTCAGGCCGAAAAAAGTTTTTTTGATAAATGTCAAACATGCATCCTTAGTGATCGTTTGATAAAGAAAACTAATCCTAAGCCTCGTTTTTGCTAATTTGTCCCTCTTTCATTAACCTTTTGCGCCGATTTGGACTTAGAAAAGGTTTCGATATTTTGCAAAAATAATTTTTTTAGAAACATTAAATATACATCAGTGGCATTCTTTTAGAAGGGAAAATTCATCCCAAGAACAATTTTGGCAAATTTCCCCGTTTTTCGATGGCGCGTTACA
The DNA here is from genome assembly GCA_030765055.1 of Mantis religiosa. NCBI lineage: Eukaryota > Metazoa > Arthropoda > Insecta > Mantodea > Mantidae > Mantis > Mantis religiosa. Next base: position 253,671,332 of record CM060948.1, on the reverse strand, counting down.
CCAGACCTACAAGACGACAATTCCGGCCCTAGGGCGGCGTGGCCGCAACTGCCGGCATGGCTCCGAGACGAACTCCCGGGGGACTTAAAAATTTTTCGCTCGGAGTTGAACTTTGAAAAATTTTGATCGAAGTGAAAACTTTTTTTTGAAAATGTGAAACATGCATCATTGGCATTCGCTTGATAAGGCAAACACATCCTAAGGTTCGCTTTTGCTAATTTGTCCCTCTTTAAGTAGCAGTTTGCTCCGAAAGTGGTCGTTCCCCCATGTACTACGCGGATGGGCTTAGAAAAGTTTCGCTCGGAGCTTAACTTTTAACTTTTCTCGGACCGAAAAAAAGTTTTTTTGATAAATGTGAAACATGCATTCTTGGTGATCGTTTGATAAAGAAAACTAATCCTAAGCCTCGTTTTTTCCTAATTTGTCCCTCTTTCATTAACCTTTTGCGCCGATTTGGACTTAGAAAAAGTTTCGATATTTTGCAAAAATATTTTTTTTAAAAACATTAAATATACATCAGTGGCATTCTTTTAGAAGGGAAAATTCATCCCTAGAACAATTTTGGCAAATTTCCCCGTTTTTCGATGGCGCGTTGCACCAGACCTACAAGACGACAATTCCGGCCCTAGGGCGGCGTGGCCTCAAATGCCGGCATGGCTCCGAGACGAACTCCCGGGGGACTTAAAAATTTTTCGCTCGGAGTTGAACTTTGAAAAATTTTGATCGGAGTGAAAAGTTTTTTTTGAAAATGTGAAACATGCATCATTGGCATTCGCTTGATAAGGCAAACACATCCTAAGGTTCGCTTTTGCTAATTTGTCCCTCTTTAAGTAGCAGTTTGCTCCGAAAGTGGTCGTTCCCGCATGTACTACGCGGCTGGGCTTAGAAAAGTTTCGCTCGGAGCTTAACTTTTAACTTTTCCCGGACCGAAAAAAAGTTTTTTTGATAAATGTGAAACATGCATTCTTGGTGATCGTTTGATAAAGAAAACTAATCCTAAGCCTCGTTTTTGCTAATTTGTCCCTCTTTCATTAACCTTTTGCGCCGATTTGGACTTAGAAAAGGTTTCGATATTTTGCAAAAATAATTTTTTAAGAACATGAAATATACATCAGACGCATTCTTTTAGAAGGGGAAACTCTTGCCAAGCACAACTTTGACAAATATCCCCCTATTTCAATAGCGCGTTGCACCAGACCTACAATACGACAATTCCGGCCCGTCGGCAGGGTTCCGAGACGAACTCCCTGCTGGATTTGGAAATTTTTCGCTCGGTGTTGGACTTTGATAAAATTTGTTCGGACCTAAGAAAACAGTTTTTGTTAAATGTGAAACACGCATCATTGGTGTTCGTTTGATAAAGAAAACACTTCCTAAGCCTCCTTTTTGCTAATTTGTCCCTCTTTCATTAACCTTTTGCGCCGATTTGGACTGAGAAATAGTTTGGATATTTTGCAAAAGTAATTTTTATAAAATCATGAAATATACATCAGAGGCATTCTTTTAGAAGGGGAAATTCGTCCCAAGAACAATTTTGGCAAATTTCCCCGTTTTTCGATGGCGCGTTGCAACAGACCTACTGGACGACAATTCCAGCCCTCGCGCGGCGCGGCCTCAACTGCCGGCATGGCTCCGAGACGAACTCCCGGGGGACTTAAAAATTTTTCGCTCGGAGTTGAACTTTGAGAAATTTTGATCGAAGTGAAAATTTTTTTTTGAAAATGTGAAACATGCATCATTGGCATTCGCTTGATAAGGCAAACACATCCTAAGGTTCGCTTTTGCTAATTTGTACCTCTTTAAGTAGCAGTTTGCTCCGAAAGTGGTCGTTCCCCCATGTACTACGCGGCTGGGCTTAGCAAATTTTCGCTCGGAGCTGGACTTTTAACTTTTCTCGGACCGAAAAAAAGCTTTTTTTGATAAATGTGAAACATGCATCATTGGTGTTCGTTTGATAAAGAAAACAAATCTTAAGCCTCGTTTTTCCTAATTTGTCCCTCTTTCATTAACCTTTTGCGCCGATGTGGACTTAGAAAAAGTTTCGATATTTTGCAAAAATAATTTTTTTAAGAACATGAAATATACATCAGAGGCATTCTTTTAGAAGGGGAAGCTCATCCCAAGCACAATTTTGGCAACTATCCCCGTATTTCGATGGCGCGTTGCACCTGACCTACAAGACGACAATTCCGCCCTCGGGCATGGTTCCGAGACGAACTCCCGGCTGTACTTGGAAATTTTTCGCTCGGAGTTGGACTTTGAAAAATTTTGAACGAAATGAAAATTTTTTTTGAAAAATGGGAAACGTGCATCAGTGGCATTCGTTTGATAAGGCAAACACATCCCATGGTTCGCTTCTGCTAATTTGTCCCTCTTTAAGTAGCAGTTTGCTCCGAAAGTGGTCGTTCCCCCATGTACTACGCGGCTGGGCTTAGAACATCTTCGCTCGGAGTTGCACTTTAAATTTTCTCAGGCCGAAAAAAGTTTTTTTTGATAAATGTGAAACATGCATCCTTGGTGATCGTTTGATAAAGAAAACACATCCTAAGCCTCGTTTTTGCTAATTGGCCCTCTTTCATTAAGCTTTTGCGCCGATTTGGACTGGGAAGTAGTGTGGATATTTTGCAAAAGTAATTTTTATAAAGTTATGAAATATACATTAGAGGCATCCTTTTAGAAGGGGAAATTCGTCCCAAGAACAATTTTGGCAAATTTACCGTTTTTCGATGGCGCGTTGAACCGGACCTATTAGACGACAATTCCGGCTCTCGGGCGGCGTGGCCTCAACTGCCGGCATGGCTCCGAAACGAATTCCGGGGGACTTAAAAATTTTTGGCTCGGAGTTGGACTTTGAAAAATTTTGATCGAAGTGAAAATTTTTTTTTAAAAAATGTGAAACATGCATCAGTGGCATTCGTTTGATAAGGCAAACACATCCCAGGGTTCGCTTCTGCTAATATGTCCCTCTTTAAGAGGCAGTTTGCTCCGAAAGTGGTCGTTCGCCCATGTTCGATTTCGATTTCGATTTCCATTTCGATTTCGATTTCTATTTCGATGGCGCGTTGCACCGAGCCTAGGGACGGCCTTTCTGGCCCTCGAGCGGCGAGGCCTCCACTGCCGGCATGGTTCCGAGACGAACTCCCGGGGAACTTGGAAACTTTTCGCTCGGAGTTGGACTTTGAAATATTTTGATCGAAGTGAAAAAAATGTTTTTTTAAAAAATGTGAAACATGAATCAGTGGCATTCGTTTGATAAGGCAAACACATCCTAAGGTACGCTTTTTCTTATTTGTCCCTCTTTAAGTAGCAGTTTGCTCCGAAGGTGGTCGTTCCCCCATGTACTACGCGGCTTGGCTTAGAAAATTTTCGCTCGGAGCTGGACTTTTAACTTTTCTCGGACCGAAAAAACGCTTTTTTGATAAATGTGAAACATGCATCAGTGGTGTTCGTTTGATAAAGAAAACAAATCCTCAGCCTCGTTTTTGCTAATTTGTCCCTCTTTCATTAACCTTTTGCGCCGATTTGGACTTAGAAATAGTTTCGATATTTTGCAAAAGTAATTTTTTTAAAAACATTAAATATACATCAGTGGCATTCTTTTAGAAGGGAAAATTCATCCCAAGAACAATTTTGGCAAATTTCCCCGTTTTTCGATGGCGCGTTGCACCGGACATATTAGACGACAATTCCGGCCCTCGGGCGGCGTGGCCTCAACTGCCGGCATGGCTCCGAGACGAACTCCCGGGGGACTTAAAAATTTTTCGCTCGGAGTTGGAGTTTGAAAAATTTTGATCGAAGTGTCAAATTTGTTTTGAAAAATGTGAAACATGCATCACAGGCATTCGTTTGATAAGGTAAACACATCCCAGGGTTCGCTTCTGCTAATTTGTCCCTCTTTAAGAAGCAGTTTGCTCCGAAAGTGGTCGTTCGCCCATGTACTACGCGGCTGGACTTTGAAAATTTTCGCTCGGAGTTGGACTTTAATTTCTCTCGGACCGAAAAGTTTTTTTGATAAATGTGTAACATGCATCCTTGGTGATCGTTTGATAAAGAAAAGACATCCTAAGCCTCCTTTTTGCTAATTTGTCCCTCTTTAATTAACCTTTTGCGCCGATTTGGACTTAGAAATAGTTTGGATATTTTCAAAAGTAATTTTTATAAAATCATGAAATATACATCAGAGGCATTCTTTTAGAAGGGGAAATTCATCCCAAGAAAAATTTTGGTAAATTTCCACGTATTCCGATGGCGCGTTGCACCGAGCCTTGAAGATTTCCTTTCTGGCCCTCGGGCGTCGAGGCCTCAACTGCCGGCATGTTTCCGAGACGTACTCCCGGGGGACTTAGAAATTTTTCGCTCGGAGTTAGACTTTGAAAAATTTTGATCGAAGTGAAATTTTTTTTTGAAAAATGTGAAACATGTATCAGTGGCATTCGCTTGATAAGGCAAACACATCCTAAGGTTCGCTTTTGCTAATTTGTCCCTCTTTAAGTAGCAGTTTGCTCAGTTCGCCCATGTACATCGCGGCTGGACTTAGAAAACGTTCGCTCGGAGTTGCACTTTAAATTTTCTCAGGCCGAAAAAAGTTTTTTTGATAAATGTCAAACATGCATCCTTAGTGATCGTTTGATAAAGAAAACACATCCTAAGCCTCGTTTTTGCTAATTTGTCCCTCTTTCATTAACCTTTTGCGCCGATTTGGACTTAGAAAAAGTTTCAATATTTTGCAAAAATAATTTTTTTAAAAACATTAAATATACATCAGTGGCATTCTTTTAGAAGGGAAAATTCATCCCAAGAACAATTTTGGCAATTTCCCCGTTTTTCGATGGCGCGTTACACCAGACCTACAAGACGACAATTCCGGCCCTAGGGCGGCGTGGCCTCAAATGCCGGCATGGCTCCGAGACGAACTCCCGGGGGACTTAAAAATTTTTCGCTCGGAGTTGAACTTTGAAAAATTTTGATCGAAGTGAAAACTTTTTTTTGAAAATGTGAAACATGCATCATTGGCATTCGCTTGATAAGGCAAACACATCCTAAGGTTCGCTTTTGCTAATTTGTCCCTCTTTAAGTAGCAGTTTGCTCCGAAAGTGGTCGTTCCCCCATGTACTACGCGGATGGGCTTAGAAAAGTTTCGCTCGGAGCTTAACTTTTAACTTTTCTCGGACCGAAAAAAAGTTTTTTTGATAAATGTGAAACATGCATTCTTGGTGATCGTTTGATAAAGAAAACTAATCCTAAGCCTCGTTTTTTCCTAATTTGTCCCTCTTTCATTAACCTTTTGCGCCGATTTGGACTTAGAAAAAGTTTCGATATTTTGCAAAAATAATTTTTTATAAAAACATTAAATATACATCAGTGGCATTCTTTTAGAAGGGAAAATTCATCCCTAGAACAATTTTGGCAAATTTCCCCGTTTTTCGATGGCGCGTTGCACCAGACCTACAAGACGACAATTCCGGCCCTAGGGCGGCGTGGCCTCAAATGCCGGCATGGCTCCGAGACGAACTCCCGGGGGACTTAAAAATTTTTCGCTCGGAGTTGAACTTTGAAAAATTTTGATCGGAGTGAAAAGTTTTTTTTGAAAATGTGAAACATGCATCATTGGCATTCGCTTGATAAGGCAAACACATCCTAAGGTTCGCTTTTGCTAATTTGTCCCTCTTTAAGTAGCAGTTTGCTCCGAAAGTGGTCGTTCCCGCATGTACTACGCGGCTGGGCTTAGAAAAGTTTCGCTCGGAGCTTAACTTTTAACTTTTCCCGGACCGAAAAAAAGTTTTTTTGATAAATGTGAAACATGCATTCTTGGTGATCGTTTGATAAAGAAAACTAATCCTAAGCCTCGTTTTTGCTAATTTGTCCCTCTTTCATTAACCTTTTGCGCCGATTTGGACTTAGAAAAGGTTTCGATATTTTGCAAAAATAATTTTTTAAGAACATGAAATATACATCAGACGCATTCTTTTAGAAGGGGAAACTCTTACCAAGCACAACTTTGACAAATATCCCCCTATTTCAATAGCGCGTTGCACCAGACCTACAATACGACAATTCCGGCCCGTCGGCAGGGTTCCGAGACGAACTCCCTGCTGGATTTGGAAATTTTTCGCTCGGTGTTGGACTTTGATAAAATTTGTTCGGACCTAAGAAAACAGTTTTTGTTAAATGTGAAACACGCATCATTGGTGTTCGTTTGATAAAGAAAACACATCCTAAGCCTCCTTTTTGCTAATTTGTCCCTCTTTCATTAACCTTTTGCGCCGATTTGGACTGAGAAATAGTTTGGATATTTTGCAAAAGTAATTTTTATAAAATCATGAAATATACATCAGAGGCATTCTTTTAGAAGGGGAAATTCGTCCCAAGAACAATTTTGGCAAATTTCCCCGTTTTTCGATGGCGCGTTGCAACAGACCTACTGGACGACAATTCCAGCCCTCGCGCGGCGCGGCCTCAACTGCCGGCATGGCTCCGAGATGAACTCCCGGGGGACTTAAAAATTTTTCGCTCGGAGTTGAACTTTGAGAAATTTTGATCGAAGTGAAAATTTTTTTTTGAAAATGTGAAACATGCATCATTGGCATTCGCTTGATAAGGCAAACACATCCTAAGGTTCGCTTTTGCTAATTTGTCCCTCTTTAAGTAGCAGTTTGCTCCGAAAGTGGTCGTTCCCCCATGTACTACGCGGCTGGGCTTAGCAAATTTTCGCTCGGAGCTGGACTTTTAACTTTTCTCGGACCGAAAAAAAGCTTTTTTTGATAAATGTGAAACATGCATCATTGGTGTTCGTTTGATAAAGAAAACAAATCTTAAGCCTCGTTTTTCCTAATTTGTCCCTCTTTCATTAACCTTTTGCGCCGATGTGGACTTAGAAAAAGTTTCGATATTTTGCAAAAATAATTTTTTTAAGAACATGAAATATACATCAGAGGCATTCTTTTAGAAGGGGAAGCTCATCCCAAGCACAATTTTGGCAACTATCCCCGTATTTCGATGGCGCGTTGCACCTGACCTACAAGACGACAATTCCGCCCTCGGGCATGGTTCCGAGACGAACTCCCGGCTGTACTTGGAAATTTTTCGCTCGGAGTTGGACTTTGAAAAATTTTGAACGAAATGAAATTTTTTTTTTGAAAAATGGGAAACGTGCATCAGTGGCATTCGTTTGATAAGGCAAACACATCCCATGGTTCGCTTCTGCTAATTTGTCCCTCTTTAAGTAGCAGTTTGCTCCGAAAGTGGTCGTTCCCCCATGTACTACGCGGCTGGGCTTAGAACATCTTCGCTCGGAGTTGCACTTTAAATTTTCTCAGGCCGAAAAAAGTTTTTTTTGATAAATGTGAAACATGCATCCTTGGTGATCGTTTGATAAAGAAAACACATCCTAAGCCTCGTTTTTGCTAATTGGCCCTCTTTCATTAAGCTTTTGCGCCGATTTGGACTGGGAAGTAGTGTGGATATTTTGCAAAAGTAATTTTTATAAAGTTATGAAATATACATTAGAGGCATCCTTTTAGAAGGGGAAATTCGTCCCAAGAACAATTTTGGCAAATTTACCGTTTTTCGATGGCGCGTTGAACCGGACCTATTAGACGACAATTCCGGCTCTCGGGCGGCGTGGCCTCAACTGCCGGCATGGCTCCGAAACGAATTCCGGGGGACTTAAAAATTTTTGGCTCGGAGTTGGACTTTGAAAAATTTTGATCGAAGTGAAAATTTTTTTTTAAAAAATGTGAAACATGCATCAGTGGCATTCGTTTGATAAGGCAAACACATCCCAGGGTTCGCTTCTGCTAATATGTCCCTCTTTAAGAAGCAGTTTGCTCCGAAAGTGGTCGTTCGCCCATGTTCGATTTCGATTTCGATTTCCATTTCGATTTCGATTTCTATTTCGATGGCGCGTTGCACCGAGCCTAGGGACGGCCTTTCTGGCCCTCGAGCGGCGAGGCCTCCACTGCCGGCATGGTTCCGAGACGAACTCCCGGGGAACTTGGAAACTTTTCGCTCGGAGTTGGACTTTGAAATATTTTGATCGAAGTGAAAAAAATGTTTTTTTAAAAAATGTGAAACATGAATCAGTGGCATTCGTTTGATAAGGCAAACACATCCTAAGGTACGCTTTTTCTTATTTGTCCCTCTTTAAGTAGCAGTTTGCTCCGAAGGTGGTCGTTCCCCCATGTACTACGCGGCTGGGCTTAGAAAATTTTCGCTCGGAGCTGGACTTTTAACTTTTCTCGGACCGAAAAAACGCTTTTTTGATAAATGTGAAACATGCATCAGTGGTGTTCGTTTGATAAAGAAAACAAATCCTCAGCCTCGTTTTTGCTAATTTGTCCCTCTTTCATTAACCTTTTGCGCCGATTTGGACTTAGAAATAGTTTCGATATTTTGCAAAAGTAATTTTTTTAAAAACATTAAATATACATCAGTGGCATTCCTTTAGAAGGGAAAATTCATCCCAAGAACAATTTTGGCAAATTTCCCCGTTTTTCGATGGCGCGTTGCACCGGACATATTAGACGACAATTCCGGCCCTCGGGCGGCGTGGCCTCAACTGCCGGCATGGCTCCGAGACGAACTCCCGGGGGACTTAAAAATTTTTCGCTCGGAGTTGGAGTTTGAAAAATTTTGATCGAAGTGTCAAATTTGTTTTGAAAAATGTGAAACATGCATCACAGGCATTCGTTTGATAAGGTAAACACATCCCAGGGTTCGCTTCTGCTAATTTGTCCCTCTTTAAGAAGCAGTTTGCTCCGAAAGTGGTCGTTCGCCCATGTACTACGCGGCTGGACTTTGAAAATTTTCGCTCGGAGTTGGACTTTAATTTCTCTCGGACCGAAAAGTTTTTTTGATAAATGTGTAACATGCATCCTTGGTGATCGTTTGATAAAGAAAAGACATCCTAAGCCTCCTTTTTGCTAATTTGTCCCTCTTTAATTAACCTTTTGCGCCGATTTGGACTTAGAAATAGTTTGGATATTTTCAAAAGTAATTTTTATAAAATCATGAAATATACATCAGAGGCATTCTTTTAGAAGGGGAAATTCATCCCAAGAACAATTTTGGTAAATTTCCACGTATTCCGATGGCGCGTTGCACCGAGCCTTGAAGATTTCCTTTCTGGCCCTCGGGCGTCGAGGCCTCAACTGCCGGCATGTTTCCGAGACGTACTCCCGGGGGACTTAGAAATTTTTCGCTCGGAGTTAGACTGAAAAATTTTGATCGAAGTGAAAATTTTTTTTGAAAAATGTGAAACATGTATCAGTGGCATTCGCTTGATAAGGCAAACACATCCTAAGGTTCGCTTTTGCTAATTTGTCCCTCTTTAAGTAGCAGTTTGCTCAGTTCGCCCATGTACTTCGCGGCTGGACTTAGAAAATGTTCGCTCGGAGTTGCACTTTAAATTTTCTCAGGCCGAAAAAAGTTTTTTTGATAAATGTCAAACATGCATCCTTAGTGATCGTTTGATAAAGAAAACACATCCTAAGCCTCGTTTTTGCTAATTTGTCCCTCTTTCATTAACCTTTTGCGCCGATTTGGACTTAGAAAAAGTTTCAATATTTTGCAAAAATAATTTTTTTAAAAACATTAAATATACATCAGTGGCATTCTTTTAGAAGGGAAAATTCATCCCAAGAACAATTTTGGCAATTTCCCCGTTTTTCGATGGCGCGTTACACCAGACCTACAAGACGACAATTCCGGCCCTAGGGCGGCGTGGCCTCAACTGCCGGCATGGCTCCGAGACGAACTCCCGGGGGACTTAAAATTTTTCGCTCGGAGTTGAACTTTGAAAAATTTTGATCGAAGTGAAAACTTTTTTTTGAAAATGTGAAACATGCATCAATGGCATTCGCTTGATAAGGCAAACACATCCTAAGGTTCGCTTTTGCTAATTTGTCCCTCTTTAAGTAGCAGTTTGCTCCGAAAGTGGTCGATCTCCCATGTACTACGCGGCTGGGCTTAGAAAAGTTTCGCTCGGAGCTTAACTTTTAACTTTTCTCGGACCGAAAAAAAGTTTTTTTGATAAATGTGAAACATGCATCCTTGGTGATCGTTTGATAAAGAAAACACATCCTAAGCATCGCTTTTGCTAATTTGTCCCTCTTTCATTAACCTTTTGCGCCGATTTGGACTTAGAAAAAGTTTCGATATTTTGCAAAAATGAATTTTTCAAAACATTAAATATACAACAGTGGCATTCTTTTAGAAGGGAAAATTCCTCCCAAGAACAATTTTGGCAAATTTCCCCGTTTTTCGATGGCGCGTTGCACCAGACCTACAAGACGACAATTCCGGCCCTAGGGCGGCGTGGCCTCAACTGCCGGCATGGCTCCGAGACGAGCTCCCTGGGGACTTAAAAATTTTTCGCTCGGAGTTGAACTTTGAGAAATTTTGATCGAAGTGAAAATTTTTCTTTTTGAAAATGTGAAACATGCATCATTGGCATTCGCTTGATAAGGCAAACACATCCTAAGGTTCGCTTTTGCTAATTTGGCCCTCTTTAAGTAGCAGTTTGCTCCGAAAGTGGTCGTTCCCCCATGTACTACGCGGCTGGGCTTAGCAAATTTTCGCTCGGAGCTGGACTTTTAACTTTTCTCGGACCGAAAAAAAGCTTTTTTTGATAAATGTGAAACATGCATCATTGGTGTTCGTTTGATAAAGAAAACAAATCTTAAGCCTCGTTTTTCCTAATTTGTCCCTCTTTCATTAACCTTTTGCGCCGATATGGACTTAGAAAAAGTTTCGATATTTTGCAAAAATAATTTTTTTAAGAACATGAAATATACATCAGAGGCATTCTTTTAGAAGGGGAAGCTCATCCCAAGCACAATTTTGGCAACTATCCCCGTATTTCGATGGCGCGTTGCACCTGACCTACAAGACGACAATTCCGCCCTCGGGCATGGTTCCGAGACGAACTCCCGGCTGTACTTGGAAATTTTTCGCTCGGAGTTGGACTTTGAAAAATTTTGAACGAAATGAAAATTTTTTTTTGAAAAATGGGAAACGTGCATCAGTGGCATTCGTTTGATAAGGCAAACACATCCCATGGTTCGCTTCTGCTAATTTGTCCCTCTTTAAGTAGCAGTTTGCTCCGAAAGTGGTCGTTCCCCCATGTACTACGCGGCTGGGCTTAGAACATCTTCGCTCGGAGTTGCACTTTAAATTTTCTCAGGCCGAAAAAAGTTTTTTTGATAAATGTGAAACATGCATCCTTGGTGATCGTTTGATAAAGAAAACACATCCTAAGCCTCGTTTTTGCTAATTGGCCCTCTTTCATTAAGCTTTTGCGCCGATTTGGACTGGGAAGTAGTGTGGATATTTTGCAAAAGTAATCTTTATAAAGTTATGAAATATACATTAGAGGCATCCTTTTAGAAGGGGAAATTCGTCCCAAGAACAATTTTGGCAAATTTCGCCGTTTTTCGATGGCGCGTTGAACCGGACCTATTAGACGACAATTCCGGCTCTCGGGCGGCGTGGCCTCAACTGCCGGCATGGCTCCGAAACGAATTCCGGGGGACTTAAAAATTTTTGGCTCGGAGTTGGACTTTGAAGAATTTTGATCGAAGTGAAAATTTTTTTTTAAAAAATGTGAAACATGCATCAGTGGCATTCGTTTGATAAGGCAAACACATCCCAGGGTTCGCTTCTGCTAATATGTCCCTCTTTAAGAAGCAGTTTGCTCCGAAAGTGGTCGTTCGCCCATGTTCGATTTCGATTTCGATTTCCATTTCGATTTCGATTTCTATTTCGATGGCGCGTTGCACCGAGCCTAGAAGACGGCCTTTCTGGCCCTCGAGCGGCGAGGCCTCCACTGCCGGCATGGTTCCGAGACGAACTCCCGGGGAACTTGGAAACTTTTCGCTCGGAGTTGGACTTTGAAATATTTTGATCGAAGTGAAAAAAATGTTTTTTTAAAAAATGTGAAACATGAATCAGTGGCATTCGTTTGATAAGGCAAACACATCCTAAGGTACGCTTTTTCTAATTTGTCCCTCTTTAAGTAGCAGTTTGCTCCGAAGGTGGTCGTTCCCCCATGTACTACGCGGCTGGGCTTAGAAAATTTTCGCTCGGAGCTGGACTTTTAACTTTTCTCGGACCGAAAAAACGCTTTTTTGATAAATGTGAAACATGCATCAGTGGTGTTCGTTTGATAAAGAAAACAAATCCTCAGCCTCGTTTTTGCTAATCTGTCCCTCTTTCATTAACCTTTTGCGCCGATTTGGACTTAGAAATAGTTTCGATATTTTGCAAAAGTAATTTTTTTAAAAACATTAAATATACATCAGTGGCATTCTTTTAGAAGGGAAAATTCATCCCAAGAACAATTTTGGCAAATTTCCCCGTTTTTCGATGGCGCGTTGCACCTGACCTATTAGACGACAATTCCGGCCCTCGGGCGGCGTGGCCTCAACTGCCGGCATGGCTCCGAGACGAACTCCCGGGGGACTTAAAAATTTTTCGCTCGGAGTTGGAGTTTGAAAAATTTTGATCGAAGTGACAAATTTGTTTTGAAAAATGTGAAACATGCATCAGAGGCATTCGTTTGATAAGGTAAACACATCCCAGGGTTCGCTTCTGCTAATTTGTCCCTCTTTAAGGAGCAGTTTGCTCCGAAAGTGGTCGTTCGCCCATGTACTACGCGGCTGGACTTTGAAAATTTTCGCTCGGAGTTGGACTTTAATTTCTCTCGGACCGAAAAGTTTTTTTGATAAATGTGTAACATGCATCCTTGGTGATCGTTTGATAAAGAAAAGACATCCTAAGCCTCCTTTTTGCTAATTTGTCCCTCTTTAATTAACCTTTTGCGCCGATTTGGACTTAGAAATAGTTTGGATATTTTCAAAAGTAATTTTTATAAAATCATGAAATATACATCAGAGGCATTCTTTTAGAAGGGGAAATTCATCCCAAGAACAATTTTGGTAAATTTCCACGTATTCCGATGGCGCGTTGCACCGAGCCTTGAAGATTTCCTTTCTGGCCCTCGGGCGTCGAGGCCTCAACTGCCGGCATGTTTCCGAGACGTACTCCCGGGGGACTTAGAAATTTTTCGCTCGGAGTTAGACTTTGAAAAATTTTGATCGAAGTGAAAATTTTTTTTGAAAAATGTGAAACATGTATCAGTGGCATTCGCTTGATAAGGCAAACACATCCTAAGGTTCGCTTTTGCTAATTTGTCCCTCTTTAAGTAGCAGTTTGCTCAGTTCGCCCATGTACTTCGCGGCTGGACTTAGAAAATGTTCGCTCGGAGTTGCACTTTAAATTTTCTCAGGCCGAAAAAAGTTTTTTTGATAAATGTCAAACATGCATCCTTAGAGATCGTTTGATAAAGAAAACACATCCTAAGCCTCGTTTTTGCTAATTTGTCCCTCTTTCATTAACCTTTTGCGCCGATTTGCACTTAGAAAAAGTTTCAATATTTTGCAAAAATAATTTTTTTAAAAACATTAAATATACATCAGTGGCATTCTTTTAGAAGGGAAAATTCATCCCAAGAACAATTTTGGCAATTTCCCCGTTTTTCGATGGCGCGTTACACCAGACCTACAAGACGACAATTCCGGCCCTAGGGCGGCGTGGCCTCAACTGCCGGCATGGCTCCGAGACGAACTCCCGGGGGACTTAAAAATTTTTCGCTCGGAGTTGAACTTTGAAAAATTTTGATCGAAGTGAAAACTTTTCTTTGAAAATGTGAAACATGCATCAATGGCATTCGCTTGATAAGGCAAACACATCCTAAGGTTCGCTTTTGCTAATTTGTCCCTCTTTAAGTAGCAGTTTGCTCCGAAAGTGGTCGTTCCCCCATGTACTACGCGGCTGGGCTTAGAAAAGTTTCGCTCGGAGCTTAACTTTTAACTTTTCTCGGACCGAAAAAAAGTTTTTTTGATAAATGTGAAACATGCATCCTTGGTGATCGTTTGTTAAAGAAAACACATCCTAAGCATCGCTTTTGCTAATTTGTCCCTCTTTCATTAACCTTTTGCGCCGATTTGTACTTAGAAAAAGTTTCGATATTTTGCAAAAATAATTTTTTCAAAACATTAAATATACATCAGTGGCATTCTTTTAGAAGGGAAAATTCCTCCCAAGAACAATTTTGGCAAATTTCCCCGTTTTTCGATGGCGCGTTGCACCAGACCTGCAAGACGACAATTCCGGCCCTAGGGCGGCGTGGCCTCAACTGCCGGCATGGCTCCGAGACGAGCTCCCTGGGGACTTAAAAATTTTTCGCTCGGAGTTGAACTTTGAGAAATTTTGATCGAAGTGAAAATTTTTCTTTTTGAAAATGTGAAACATGCATCATTGGCATTCGCTTGATAAGGCAAACACATCCTAAGGTTCGCTTTTGCTAATTTGTCCCTCTTTAAGTAGCAGTTTGCTCCGAAAGTGGTCGTTCCCCCATGTACTACGCGGCTGGGCTTAGCAAAGTTTCGCTCGGAGCTGGACTTTTAACTTTTCTCGGACCGAAAAAAAGCTTTTTTTGATAAATGTGAAACATGCATCATTGGTGTTCGTTTGATAAAGAAAACAAATCTTAAGCCTCGTTTTTCCTAATTTGTCCCTCTTTCATTAACCTTTTGCGCCGATATGGACTTAGAAAAAGTTTCGATATTTTGCAAAAATAATTTTTTTAAGAACATGAAATATACATCAGAGGCATTCTTTTAGAAGGGGAAGCTCATCCCAAGCACAATTTTGGCAACTATCCCCGTATTTCGATGGCGCGTTGCACCTGACCTACAAGACGACAATTCCGCCCTCGGGCATGGTTCCGAGACGAACTCCCGGCTGTACTTGGAAATTTTTCGCTCGGAGTTGGACTTTGAAAAATTTTGAACGAAATGAAAATTTTTTTTTGAAAAATGGGAAACGTGCATCAGTGTTATTCGTTTGATAACGCAAACACATCCCATGGTTCGCTTCTGCTAATTTGTCCCTCTTTAAGTAGCAGTTTGCTCCGAAAGTGGTCGTTCCCCCATGTACTACGCGGCTGGGCTTAGAACATCTTCGCTCGGAGTTGCACTTTAAATTTTCTCAGGCCGAAAAAAGTTTTTTTGATAAATGTGAAACATGCATCCTTGGTGATCGTTTGATAAAGAAAACACATCCTAAGCCTCGTTTTTGCTAATTGGCCCTCTTTCATTAAGCTTTTGCGCCGATTTGGACTGGGAAGTAGTGTGGATATTTTGCAAAAGTAATTTTTATAAAGTTGTGAAATATACATTAGAGGCATCCTTTTAGAAGGGGAAATTCGTCCCAAGAACAATTTTGGCAAATTTCGCCGTTTTTCGATGGCGCGTTGAACCGGACCTATTAGACGACAATTCCGGCTCTCGGGCGGCGTGGCCTCAACTGCCGGCATGGCTCCGAAACGAATTCCGGGGGACTTAAAAATTTTTGGCTCGGAGTTGGACTTTGAAAAATTTTGATCGAAGTGAAAAATATTTTTTAAAAAATGTGAAACATGCATCAGTGGCATTCGTTTGATAAGGCAAACACATCCCAGGGTTCGCTTCTGCTAATATGTCCCTCTTTAAGAAGCAGTTTGCTCCGAAAGTGGTCGTTCGCCCATGTTCGATTTCGATTTCGATTTCCATTTCGATTTCGATTTCTATTTCGATGGCGCGTTGCACCGAGCCTAGAAGACGGCCTTTCTGGCCCTCGAGCGGCCTGGCCTCCACTGCCGGCATGGTTCCGAGACGAACTCCCGGGGAACTTGGAAACTTTTCGCTCGGAGTTGGACTTTGAAAAATTTTGATCGAAGTGAAAAAAATGTTTTTTTAAAAAATGTGAAACATGAATCAGTGGCATTCGTTTGATAAGGCAAACACATCCTAAGGTACGCTTTTTCTAATTTGTCCCTCTTTAAGTAGCAGTTTGCTCCGAAGGTGGTCGTTCCCCCATGTACTACGCGGCTGGGCTTAGCAAATTTTCGCTCGGAGCTGGACTTTTAACTTTTCTCGGACCGAAAAAAAGCTTTTTTTGATAAATGTGAAACATGCATCATTGGTGTTCGTTTGATAAAGAAATCAAATCTTAAGCCTCGTTTTTCCTAATTTGTCCCTCTTTCATTAACCTTTTGCGCCGATATGGACTTAGAAAAAGTTTCGATATTTTGCAAAAATAATTTTTTTAAGAACATGAAATATACATCAGAGGCATTCTTTTAGAAGGGGAAGCTCATCCCAAGCACAATTTTGGCAAATATCCCCGTATTTCGATGGCGCGTTGCACCTGACCTACAAGACGACAATTCCGCCCTCGGGCATGGTTCCGAGACGAACTCCCGGCTGTACTTGGAAATTTTTCGCTCGGAGTTGGACTTTGAAAAATTTTGAACGAAATGAAATTTTTTTTTGAAAAATGGGAAACGTGCATCAGTGGCATTCGTTTGATAAGGCAAACACATCCCATGGTTCGCTTCTGCTAATTTGTCCCTCTTTAAGTAGCAGTTTGCTCCGAAAGTGGTCGTTCGCCCATGTACTACGCGGTTGGACTTTCAAAATGTTCGCGGGGAGTTGGACTTCAACTTCTCTCGGACCGAAAAAGTTATTTTGATATATGTGAAACATGCATCCTTGGTGATCGTTTGATAAAGAAAACACATCCTAAGCCCCCTTTTTGCCAATTTGTCCCTCTTTCATTTACCTTTTGCGCCGATTTGGACTTAGAAAAAGTTTCGATATTTTGCAAAAATAATTTTTTTAAGAACATGATATATACATCAGAGGCATTCTTTTAGAAGGGGATACTCTTCCCAAGCACAATTTTGGCACATTTCCACGTATTTCGATGGCGCGTTGCACCGAGCCTAGAGCTAAGTGTAATATTTCACAGCCAGCTAAACCTGTAAGTAATTTGTACTTATGGAGGTTATCATTAAACCTCAACTTTAAGTGTAAGTGTTAGGAACTTCGTGCGTTGCATAAAACGCATTATTTATTATATATTTAATATCATTTGGTTGGCTCTCCTCGAATCATTGATGTTTTGTTGGAGAAGCAGAACGTCAGTTGTCTGCGACGCAGACTGTCTTTTGTCTAGTTGCCAAGATTATGCAATCTAATCAACAAGAACAAACCTTATCAAGTTCACATTCCATCAATCCTGTGGACACTGCTACTACATCTCGTGTAGTCTTACAGCCATTCAAGTTAGTACACAAATGCCCGTTTGAAGAACTGAACCAAGAACACCCTTCCACTTCAAATGGTGGTTTATTCACTCCAAGCAAAAAACATAGCGTTGGCTTCGGATATAAATTTTAAATACATTGTAGACTTAACCTCTATAAACAATAAACTTTCCGATTTGGAAACAATGGATGAAGATGACGACTCAACTGCTGAAGTTAATTTCTCTGCAGCTCCTCAAATCAGGATTCCACCCAATAATTCTCCTTGAAGTCAACAATCTTTCTTAAATAAAATGGAGAACTTATTTTACGGATACGCCTCGTAATTACGCAGTACGTTTCTCCCTAACTAAACGCAGCTACAAATGAGTTGGAACCTGGAAGGAAAATGGAAAGTAAATTGTGAGAAAGTACTGAAAAGGGTGTCGAAGGTGTGACGTAAATATAAGGGTAAAGCCAAACAAATTGTAATACTGCATCTGCTTTTAAGCTTCTGAATAAGAAATGAGCCTATCGAGGCACGCATGGTTTTCTACCATATTACTGCTTATAACAGGCATAGCACTTGCCACTTCCAAATACTCCCTCTACTTAACTGTTATGACAAAATTATTATATTACATCCAAAAGAAGCGGAAGCGAAATTTCAAAATACGCATTTAAATAACAATCTGATGTGGTGGGTTCACATAACTTTCTCTGCACATTTACGACCTACTCTTACAAACGTATATCCTTTACTTCATGTTAAACCTGATAAATATTTGCAGCAATTATCTTATTGCCCATTTTCTTATGGGTGGAAGAAATGTGGGAAAACAATTAAATCCTAAGTGGCAGCCAAGATTTGAATCAAAAACCTACATGATGGCTCTATTTTTATGACCAAGAGAAATGACACCGAACGTCCTCCTAATTAATAAAACTATAAGTATTGGAAAATTAAAACAAATAAAAAGGAACGTATGGATAATGATAGATTTTATAGCAAAATAATTTTAGGAAAAGTGTGTTTTAACGAGATCTACATTTTTTGAAGTAAGACTTTTTCTAGCTCTTATTGTCTGCTGGCTATGCAGAAGTCATCAAGAATAGAGAGTCTTCTGACGACATTCCCAGAAGTTTTAAGATATATATTTTCCTTGCCAGAAATGTTTTGTATTTCACGAATGTTTTCTTCCAAGTTGAACTGTTCACACACCCGCACACACATATACACATGCATGGACCTTTTTATAAAAATATCATTATGGAGATTCAGAGACAGCGAAACATATATTTTCTCTGAAATCTAGACAGCAAATTTGAGTGAAATAGAGCTTCTTCTTACAAATATAAGTTAACATTAGCAAATATAGTGTGTCAAAATATGATAATATTTCTCGAAACACACTTTTCAACCTTCCTCTCATATCCGGTTTAAATTATTCTTTTTTATTGAAATAAAAAATGGGTGATGCAGATTGGAAGTACCGAATGAAAGTTGTATAAGGTAAAGGACAGATACGAAGGCATCCTTTAGCTATTTTTGCGTTCGAACGGGGTATTTGGGATGAACTATAAGCCAAAAACTTCCTCCTCATGTAAGTTATTAACCAAACTGAATAACCGTTCTACAACTGTAGGTTTTATCTTCTTCTGCATCTGCAGGATGTTTATAAAACCTGTATCGTATCATATACCTGGATATCTTCGGAAACAATTCAGTGGGGTATCACTTTCATTGATTCCTCTCTTCCCTTTCTCCTTCTCTGTCCTTGCATATATTTTCTTCGAAAATAGAGAACGCTAAGGAGGGATATTACTTCCCTTTTGGTTCTTCCACTCCCATTCTAGGTTTTTCCAGTGTTCCTTTTGATTATACTCCCTGGCGCAGTTAAGACAATATGCTTTGCTGTCTCGTCCCTTATATCGTGGAGTCCTTCTGGCAATGAGAAATGCGATGTAAACATTTTGGCAGGTGCTCCCGGAGGGGTTGGAGGTTTCTGTACAGTTTCAACGGCTGAGTATTGATAATTGATGCCAGAAAGATGACTGTCAACAACCGCATGTACAACAGGACGTGTTTCGTTTCCTGTCTGACTGATGGGCATCTCACCAACGTGATGGTTCTCACACAGACCCTTGTTTCATAAAACCTTTATAACTTCATCCCCTCGGAATAGCGTCGTCTTTACAGTAGGAGGAGCATTATTTGTGATAGTGATGCTCTTTGTTGTCTTCAGCGACGTTTCGCCAGGACTTCCATAGCGCAATATTTTTGTTTACTTGAGTTCTTACTCAGTTTACCTCAATCGCTGCTGATCAGAGAACACGCAAACACTAAGAGCTAGTAATTTTTAACACAGAGGACACAACCAGGCTCAAAGTTCCAATTTGCCAGGTTAATCTGGTATACCGCACCTTGCGAGAAAATCGAAGGCCAGGTTGGTCGAGGGCTGCTAGTCCACCGTTCCCAATGTGTGCTACTTGCAGACTGAGTGACGTACTTGCTGGGTGGGCACCACAAGCAGGGTTGGTCTTCAGCAGTGGAGGGGTCAACAACTAGGATACCAGTTTCTTCGTGTAAACTCGCGGAGCGATGAATAACTGCTCTATCTCTCTCTGTCCCTTCGGCTGTATACCGATGACTTCAGAAATTTTAGTAGCTAAGTAGTGACCAACTCAACCTAGAAAAAATTACAAGTTTATATTACAAGAATATATATAAATTACAGCAATATATTAAAGTAAATTTATTAAAACTTATAAATATTTTGATTTTTGCAAGCACAAACGCAAAACAGATAGAAAAATACTAAGAATCATTTGTTAGTACTAATGGTATTAAGCGATACTCTACACTTAAAAAGTCAAAAGTAATCAAACTTATAAAGAAAAACATTATTAATTATGATTTTAAACCAAACGTTTTAAAAAACAATGACATTCAAAATGTTTTAGAAGCTAAATTGAAAATATTAAAAATATATTATTCAGGAAAGCTTTAATGATAATTTCATTGCTTATGACTTTACTAAACAGAAATATTATCAGTAAAGCTGCTGTATTTAAAAGTAGAATACAAGTTGAAATTAGCAATGTAGAATATATTGTTGAAACACAACAATTTTTTAATAAAGTTAAAGATATGGTAATTAGTAAAATCACTTAAGTTAATATTAGATTTTATTGTAGTTTTATAAGAAGAAGACAAATACAAGATTTAAATTTTTAACCCAAAAATTAAGTTTTATTAATATCTACAGATTTAGAACAATAATTTCAAAGATCTACAAATAAATTATCGACTAAAATGCACGAATTTCAAAGAAAACAATCCGGTTGGGCTTTGTACACAATAAATTATCTAGAATTATGTTATAAGCACAATTCATGTTCTGGATCTTCATATGCCGGTTTAGCTATAGAGATAAAAGATAGAAAAGCTATAATTAATGCTAAAATTATAATGAAAAAGTTTATATATAGTGACTTTGTGGTTCTTGAAATGAAAAGTCCAATTGCACCACTCAAAAATGTTCTTTATTTCAACCGACTTACAGTTAAACACTTGCCAATTACACAGAATTACGTAATGCACACGATTACGATTCACCAGTTCGTCCGTTACAATTCCACTTGCACTCGTGATTACGTAAACTCCTCCGACGCACGTACGCAGTCCGTCCCCTCACTGGGCGCTCCGCACAGCTCTTCGCCAAACACTGACTGACTTCCAGCCCGACGTGTTGCTTATATAGGGTCAGCTAGCCAATCTAGAAGTTTCTGGTTTCAGCGAATCACCGCGAAAATTCCAGAGGACAGGGAAGGGGAAAGAGGCGGCCAGCGACAAGTGTCACTCCCCTAATCTACCACTCAGTTAGTGACTGAGATAAATGAGTGGGTGTGGCCCACATGCTTCTGGTCCCTTCTCAGCTGTCGTTGGTCTGGCTTTCCGCTAATTGGGTGACACTGCTACCTCCTTAAAGCTGGTCGCCCTGAACAGCACCATCGTAGCGGGCTAGACGATCCAGGTGTATCACCAACATCTTTCCTCTGGGCACCTTCTGGATGCGGTAGACCACGTCATTTATCCTCTTCACCACCCGATACGGCCCTTGGCATGGCTGTTGAAGCTTCGGGCAGCGTCCCTTAGTCCGCGTAGGACGGTACAACCAGACCAGATTACATTGCCGGAACCCTTGGCTGTTGGCTTGCCTGTCATATCTTGTCTTCATACGGTCGCTCGCCTTCTGGATATTATGGCGAGCCATCTCGTGCATGTCGTGGAGGTGGTCCACCAGGTTCTCCACATACTCGGTCACCGGCTGCTTCGTCTCCGGAGGGCTACCGAAAGCCAGGTCATAACAGAGGCGTAACTCTCGGCCAAACATTAAGTTGGCTGGCGTCATTCCAGTTGTGTCGTGTGTAGACGAGCGGTAGGCCAGCAGCAACAGTGCAACTTTGACGTCCCAGTCTCGCTGATGGCAGGTCACGACCTTCTTCTGATGTTCCTCTGAGGTCTTGATGTACCTTTCGACCATGCCATTTGACTGGGGATGTAGAGCCGTCGTGCGGGTCTTGTTCACCCCAAGCCTTTGTAGTGCCTCCTTCATTAGGTTGGACTCAAATTTGGTACCCTGGTCACTGTGTAGCTCTAACGGCACACCAAATCGACAGAACACTTGCTCCACCAGGCAGTCTGTAATTGTCTTTGCATCTTGGTTTGGGATGGCATACACCTCCGGCCACTTGGTGAAGTAGTCCTCGGTCAGAAACTGCGAACGGTTCAGCAATGTCAAAGGAGATCCGTTCGAATGGGGCTCCGACGTTGTACTGCAGCATGCGACCCCAGCTCATAGTCGGGGGGCCGCGACTCACCGCGCTCACGTGACACCGACGGCACCATCTCTCAGCATCTGCTCGGAGTCTCAGCCAGTAGTAGTGCTGCCGTAGTTTGTCAATCGTTCGGTTTGCTCCCAGGTGTCCTCCTGGAGTACCGGCGTGCACTTCCTCCAAGACTTCCGGGACCTTACTCCGGGGAAGTACCAACTGTTCTCTCTTCGTCTTCCCATCGGGTGACTCCCATTCATGGAGTAGCACGCCCTCTCTGGTCTTCAACGTGTCCCATTAGGCACAGTACGACCTGTAGGTGGCGCTCCTCGGTAAGATGTCCTCCCAGGTTGGTCTCGTCCCTGCGTCCACTTCCCTCAAGAGTCGCCACAAGTCTGCGTCCGCCAGCTGCTACCTCCTCAGGCCTGCGCTATCCCAACCATCCGCAGGCACTGCCGTGACTACTCGGACTGCTGCGGCCCGCTCCTTCTCCTCCATTGTTGTGCACTGGCCGCACCCTTCTGGACAGGGTGTTCGGAACATGGCGTCAGCGTTACCGTGGCTCTTCCCTCTACGATGTTCCGAGGTGAAGTCGTACTCCTGCAGCCTCTGGACCCAACCTGCTGTCTGGCCTTCTGGTCGCGCCGTCACCATCACCTCGCTCCTCGCGGAGACAACCACGTCTTCGTTCAAGACGACCCTGCAGATTCCAAGGCGCTCTTCGTGTTGACGGAGTATAATCTCTTCTCCGTTGAGCAGCAGCACCTTCCTGCCGACGTCGACCGTCGCCTCGTGGCTCCTGAGGTCATCCAGTCCCAGAATCACCTCCTCAGCCATCTTCGCGACGAACACCCACAGACGTACGGCACTCCGCCCCAAGGGCAGCTCCAGCAGGGCCTCCTTCTCCACAGACATGGTGTCGCCCGATGCCGTGAAAAGCCCGTATGGTCGGCTCGGCTTCCTAATCGGCAAACCCTTCGCCACGTCAGGTCTGATGATAGTCATGGCTGCCCCAATTTCCACCACCACGCGGCACGGCTTCCCTCTCTCCCAACCGTCCGCGATGAGGCTGTCATCCATACGGCGACTGACGGCACGCAGTGTCACTCGAGGGGATGGTGGTGATGGCGCAGATGTACCCCTCGCCACGCCGGGCCTTACTCGTTCATCCAGCTGCCCTTTCTGGTGTCGGCAATCTCTTTACAGGTGATGGGGCTGTCCACCCCCCCAACACAGGCCACTAGGTGTTCGCCGGCTTCCCTCGGCTGGTCTTCTCTCTCTGGTGTAGCGGACACTCCTCGTTCAGGACGTCAGGATAGCTGTTACCTTGGCCGAGCCAAGCATTAGGCGCTGACGAATCTCCGTGTCTCGTACCCCGTCCACGAACGTGTGGGCAGTTCCCAGGGATACGAACTCTGGTGGGAGGTCGACTAGGGCCTTGCTAGCCAGTTGTTCAACTGCCAGGGCGAACTCCTGCAGCGTTTCCCCTGGCTGCTGTGACCTTGCCTTTAGCTGGCTGCGGTATGCTGCGGCTGAGCGGTTGTTCCCGAAACGATTCTCCAGGACCTCCCAGATGTCTTTGGGTGCCACCGCTGTCTGCACCGCGTTTAGGATTTCCGCGACCCGTCCCTGGAGGCTGGCTATTAACTGTGTGGCCTCCTCCTTTGGTGACCATTTGTTGTGCTTGGCCACAGCGTCAAATTGGCGGCGGAAGAGCTCAAATGTTGACGCGCCGTCATAATTCGGAGGTTTGACGTGCGCCGATATAGTGTCGCGTCCGGTTACGTCGGCCTTCAAATCCTTCAACCTCCTGCTGACGACGTCCTCCACCATGGCGCTCAGGGACTTGACGCTGCTCTCGGCCTTTCCTTTCAGGTTGTTAACGCGGTTAGCAAGGTCTTCGACGTCTTCAGCTATGGCGTTCAGGGACTTGGCGTTACTGTCGGCCTTTTCCTCTAGGTCATTGAAGCGGTTCGTCAGGTCCTCAACGCGGTCGTCCACTTGGCCCATCCGCTTGCCCAGCTCCGTCACGTCATTCCTCACGTCGGCCATTTGTTCTTCAAATTTGGCGGCGAGAGTTTCGTTCGCCACCTTCACTTCCATGGTCAGTTCGTCTATCGTGGCGGTCATTGTCGTGGCCAAGTTGTTGTTTGCCGTTTCCGTCTTCGCTGTTAATTCGGTCTTCACTTCTTCCGTCTTCGCTGTTATTTCGGCCTTCATTTCTTCCAACTTCTCGGTGTTGTTGTCGTTGGCCGTCTTCATTTGCTTCAACTCTGCGGCCAGGTTGTCATTTTCCGCTTCTGTTTTTGTTGTTAACTCGTTCACCTTCGCGGCCAAGTTGTTATTTGCCGTCTCCAACTTCATTTCCATTTTCTCGGTGATGTCATTTGCCGTCTTCATTTCCGATGTCAGTTCGGCCTTCATTTCCATTATCTTCTGCAAAATCTTTTCCAATGCTGCGTCCATGGTTGTAATGTTCGGTGATGTTGGCGTCCCGCTTCCTGACACAAGTGTGACTTTATGGGTTAGTAAAATGAAAAGTCCAATTGCACCACTCAAAAATGTTCTTTATTTCCGCCGACTTACAGTTAAACACTTGCCAATTACACATAATTACGTAATGCACATAATTACGGTTCACCAGTTCGTCCGTTACAATTGCACTTGCACTCGCGATTACGTAAACTCCTCCGACGCACGTACTCATTCCGTCACCTCACTGGGCGCTCCGCACAGCTCTTCGCCAAACACTGACTGACTTCCAGCCCGACGTGTTGCTTATATAGCGTCAGCTGGCCAATCTAGAAGTTTCCGGTTTCAGTGAATCACCGTGAAAATTCCAGAGGACAGGGGAAGGGGAAAGAGGCGGCCAGCGACAAGTGACACTCCCCTAATCAACCACTAAATTAGTAACTGAGATAGATGAGTGGGTGTGGCCCACATGTCTCTGGTCCCTTCTCAGCTGTCGTTGGTCTGGCTGTCCGCTAATTGGGTGACATATATATATATATATATATATATATATATATATATATATATATATATATATATATATATACACACACACTTGAACTAACAGGAATAGAAAAATTTGAAAAAAAGATTCAAGTCTATCTATGCTATACGAGCTCAAAATGTTTCTGAAAGTTCTAGATTAAATAAATTACAAGAAGGTGAAAGAAGGAAAGATTATCATTAATCTGTCAAGGAAACCATTTTGAAATATTTGTAAATGAAGATATTGTCATAAGGGAAATAAGGAATATAAAACTAGAGGTTTAAGTAATTCCTTTATTTTTATCAATCCAACTAATATGTCTATTATCAAATCCTAACCATTTAACATATTCTTTATCATTTTTCTTTACTATTTATGCTCCTTAATGGTATAGCCCAAGCTAGTTTAGATAATACGTCAATGCTTATTGTTATAAAGTTATATCCTTGATTAATTTTAGAAACAGCTTTAAGATCACCAGAGTTCATTTCTACCAAATCAGCTTGCCATAAATCATCAGTACCATATGTTATTACGTTGCGTGTCGCTAATTTCTTCTAGCTGGTTCATAAAGTTCATCTATAATTTGATTTCTTTTTTGATTCAGTATTAACACCTTGTCTAATTACGTTTTTTTTAGACTTAGATTGTTTTGATCCACATATAACACAGTTGGTTTTCTATTTTTCGGTACCTCATAAATAAAGTTGGTGTTATTAGTTTGAATTTTGCACTTTGGACAATATGTCGTAGTCATTTAATACAATAAAATTTCATCATTCTTTGTTCTTTTCTTTTCTGCGCAATGCTCTGATGATTATTCACATTAGTTGATATGTTCCATACCAGTTGTTTTATTGCTAATTGATTAATTAACTATACTAATTTACAGAAAGATGGTCCACACTAAGGATAAACAGTATGGCGAACAAATATATTTTGTTCCATTCAGTGTCATGTAACACGAGGTATAGGCAACACTGATAATGTCACTTTTGCAAGTTTTTAGTCAGCTTAGCTAACATTTTGTTTTTAATCAACTTTTATATGAAGATAAAGAATTTAATATTTTCCAGTGCATCTCTAATTGTTTCTGAATTACTAAGATTTATCGCTTACATTATGGCCGTATGTCTAACAGGATAAAACCTTAAAAACAGTGTATTTTTAATCCCGTGCTCTTACCATATTATAAGGAATAAACTTTTCATTTCATTTGATTCTTACCAGCCTTAGTTCAAATGAAAACCTGTAAAATCTCTAGTATTATATTACTAAAATTTAAAAACCTTATATAACTTTAATATTCAAAGGAAAAAATATTATAAAATATTTAATTACTTGTACTTTTAAAATCTACATGAGTATTATAAATAGGATTAAATCTGGATTTTGAAATATGAATCTGATGACAAGTTTTTTTTCTGACAAATTCAAAGTTATAGTTAAACAAACTCACATTTTCTTTTTAACTCACATTAAACTACATAAAACTACATCTCTAGAATTTCAGTATATGACTTCCATTTTAAAGTGTGTAATTAAAAAAAAGAGTACATGAACCGAAAGTGGCGTGAAAATATCTGTTGTACGAGGACATCTGCGAAGGATATGACATAATGAGATGTAAGAAGAGGACAGAATCACTGACGGAATACCACAAAGAAGCTTAATAATTAACTATCCACATGCACAAATTTGAGACCTGCTATTATCAATTTTTAATCCACATTACATAGAAACACTTGTCTTTAATATAAAAAGTCAAAATAAAATCTCAATTTATAACCACAGAGTAATCATAAGGTCATGGAATACGAATGTCAATTTATTAAGATATGTATTGAATTACGTAGAAAATGAATCTAGCTACAGAGAAGCAATGAATATTACACAAATATAACTATTTGTAACAAACACTTCACTTATGTTAAGAAAGTTGGGTCAATTTTTCTTATTAATTGAGATCGATTTTACAAATTGCTTGCATCGTCAGGCAATTATCAATTAATAAGAAAAGTTGATATCAGTTCCTTAATATAAGTAAAGTTTTTGTTTAAAATAGTTATATTTATGTAATATGTTTTGAATTTCAATGTAACATTGTTTTACGAATATACATTTTTTATAAATTTTATAAATTCTACTAAAGCTATAAATACATTTCTGAAATCTCTGTTCTAAGTAATACATCAGGTCATCATGCAAACAAAATAACTCCTCAATATCTGCAATACTTTTATATGTATTCATTGTTTAATTGATATATACAACTATAATAATTTGTAACATAAAATTTCATTTTTTCTTGTGAGAAATGATGAACATTTTCTTATAACTTGATCAGGATCACGATTTCATAAAATATTAATCATTTTATAAGAAACGTTTCATAATTTATTATAAGATAAATGAAGTATTAAGCATCAAACTATTATATTTGTATATATTTGCTTACTTTACTGTTAATAGCTTCATATTTTGCATATTTATTGTTTAATTGATGCTTTTAATGGTAAGGAAAACTGACATATAAGATTAACAAACCTAAACCTTTAATAGTATAATTATTTATTTTTACTGAAGAATATTTAGTCAACTGTTTCAATTAAATGTTGTGATTCTGCACTTCTGGAAGATAAAAATTATAAACTAATGACAAACAATGTCTTTCACTATTTTTAGTGTTACGACAGATAAAATCAATATTACTCAAATGGTAGGTGAAGAAGAAAATTTATTCCTGACGGCTTAATTCTTGAAGTGTCTGACGCTTGTCTGCAAATTTTGAGGTAAGTTTACTAAAGAAGTGATATTAAACTACAAGCGAAATATTGCAGGAAGAGGACTTCGTAACAACGATGGCTTGTCCACCACATATTCAATTATGTGTTTCAGTATACATACTAGCAAACTATGTGAAGATTTACAGGTACTGAAGTGATACTTCATGAGCAAATCCATTAATCTGGTTTCATTTTTACATATATATGAAACAAAACCTAACGAAAATCTTAGAAAACGACATGATCAGCTTACCTTTTTCTGCAGTTTCTTACAGTTGATATGCCTTGAAATTGCGCTCCTTCAAATAAAACCCATCTTCACTTGCAAAAAAGTTGTAACTTAAATCACTATGTTTCCTGAACCTACAGGAGATTCTCACAAAAATCGATAAATAACTACAACAAAGCATATAATCTCAGGACAAAACAGCGAAAATATACTCCTTAAACTACAAATTATTAATTAAACACAAATAAATTAACACAGAACTTACATAGTCCACACTGAACGCTTTTATATCTGGTAGTTAAAGATTGATATAGAATTATTAATTGCATACATTTACATATATAAATTAGCCATAACTCACCTAGAAGTTCTTTCACTGTGATATCAAATTATTATGCATACGTGTGTCATATGTGTACTCGAATAACATTCATGTACACTCTTCACTTCTATCTAAAGTCTCCAGGCCTTTCCATCTTTACAGTTTGTTTATTCTTTGCTGTTACTAGACAAGATCTATCGTTTGTTCTTCTTTTCATGATTGTTTTGTTATTTTATTTGCTATATACAGTATACTTCTTTTAAATAAGTTACCTCCCTAAAATTACAAGTTACATAAGTTATAACATAATAATCACAATACAATTTTCCACACCCAAATAGAATAGAATTCTAGAAATGAGGCCATCCTCGTCTTTGAACGGCCTCCACTACGTTGTTCATCAACTTGTTAACTGCGAGACGCGTAACGTTACAGACCTTTGGCTGATTAACATTCCACAAATTGATACTTGACAAACCTAATTTTAATTTGAATATGTGTGGTAGCATTTCTGGTAGATCAAGAGTGCTGAAAAGCTCCGAAGGGTAATTAACTATTTCATCTGCTTCCACAATGGTGTCTATGGAATTATATATTATAATTTCTTCACTTTGAATGCTGGATTGTGTAAGATTATTAAGTTGGTAGACATCTTTATACCTGACGGCAAGGACCGCGCGTTCTCTGAGCGGGATCTGATTCTTATAATTAATTTGAATATTAGGTAATACTTTTTCAATAAATTCTTCTGCCCGCCTCGGTAGCGTAGATGGTAGCTGGTCTGCCTCACGTTCAAGAGGTCCCAATTTCGAATCTCGGTCGGGTGAATTATCCGGTTAAGTGGTTTGCCAGGGTTTTCTCTTTTCCTGAAATAGAAATGTCGGTTAGCTCTAAGCTCCAAGGAACCTGGGCTCACTTGAGCTTCATTTAATCCATTCCATTCATCGTCCGTTATGACTTAACGTTGGAGGACGTAAATTAAGCAATAACAAAAATAAGTTTTTCTTTCGATGTTACTAAATTACAAAAAATATGAGCAGACGATATTCGTCTTGTCTCATCTATTGGCAGCTGTCCGGTTCCTTTGTCCAGTAATGGTCGTGAGAATACCTCGGCTGATAGATGGTTTTGAAGCTGTACACGCATATTCGGACACAACTATAATGTTGCCACAGTGTTGAATATTTCAGAAAAACATTTATTTCGTCCGCTGATGTCGATAGGGAAATTAAAGGCAAAATTTGTCTAAAATCTCCTGCTAGCAATATCAATGCACTGCCGAATGGTTGAATGTTTCCACGCAAATCTAGTAACGAACGATCCAGAGCTTCAAGAGATTTTTATGTACCATTGTGCATTCATCCCAAACAACGACTTTACATTTTTGTAATACTTTTCCTATACCAGACGCTCTGGAAACGTTGCACGTGGGAGTCCCGTAGATATACGGGGCAGTTTTATTGAAAAGTTGTAAAAAACAATAATTATAAAACATTTAGTTTCTCCTGTATCTCATAAAAAAACATAAACTCTACTTCCAATTTGACGAACGGCGCAGCTCAATCATTACACGATCACAATACAAGGTGACAGAGTGACAAGACAGGTGACAAGAGACAGGTGACCAAAAGTTTCGTCTTTCTTCCGGTGCACTCTTGATTGTTAGAGAATGTTACATAAATTTCTAGGACAATTTGTGCAGCTTTAATAGAAGTCGCGGACCGCTAATTGAGTTAGTTGTAATCGGAACTGATAATCGTATGCTTGCAGCTGTGATTTGAAGGTGAGCTCTTATGTTTGTGGTCAAGTGGCAGACGACCTTGCAGGTTTTATTTGTTTATGTTATGGAATTTGGCTGCTCAGGGCTGTACAAAACGTGTCTTTCTAAGGAAATTAAGAGGAATCTGAAATTCTGCAAATAAGACCTTTAATTTTATGAAGCCACAACGTCACAATTGCTGTCAGAAGTGGAACATACGACAAAGGGCGCTGCATTAGTGAAAATTCTAGAAGAGCTGAAACAAATGAGAACAGCGCATGACAACCTCGCTCCGAGGATGGAGGCGGCAAATAGCGAATTGGCCACGATGATAACCGAATTGACCACGGAAATAAATGCAGCGAACAATGGCCTGGCAACCGAAATGATGGCGACGTAAAAGGTCCTTGCCGCCAAATTTGAAGAGCAGTTAGCCGGCGTGAATGAAGACGTCACGGACATGGGCAAGCGCATTGGTCAAATGGACGAGCGCGTTGAGGTTCTGGCGAACCGTTCTGGCGAACCGTCGGCAGAAGTTTGGAAGATTTAAAGACATACGCCCCGGGACGCGACACAACATCGGCGCGCTTCAAACCACCAAAGAACAACGGCATATCAGCGTTTCAGATTTGCTACCAGCAATTCGATACAGTGGCTAAGCACAACAAATGGTCACGAGAGGAAGAGTCTGCTAACCTAATAGGCAGCACTTCAGCGGTGGGCCACAGACGTCCTCAGACCTGACGTAGCCAGGGGATTGTCGTTGAGAAACCAAGCCGACCATGCCAGCTTGTGACGATATTGGTCGTCAACTTCCGCGTGGAGAAGGAGGATCTGTTGCAGTTGACCTTGGGATAGAGTGGCGTGCGTCAATGGGTGTTCGTTGCGGAGGTGGCTGAGGAGGTGATACTGGGGCTGGATGCCCTCTGGAGACACAAGGGGACGATCGGCGTCGGCAGGAAGCTCCTGTGCCTCAATGGAGAAGAGGTGATACTCCGGCAAACCCGAAGAATGCCTTGGAACTTGCAGGTTCATCCTGAGGAAAGACGTGGTTTTCCCCGCGAGAAGCCTGGATGAAGTACAGTGGAGGAAGAACATGATGCTGGACCAGAAGCTGCCTCTGCACGGACTCTGTGTAGCCAGGACATTGTTGCTGCGCTAAGAGGAATTGCCCTGTGGCTGCTCAATCTAGAAGGCACCGATCACGACATCCAGGGCCGGACGGAATTGAGGACGTGTAATCCCGTGGTCAGCGTAACGCCAGTCCAGCATACCAATGAGCCAGTGCCGACGCAACACATGGGACCCCAGCTGGAATGCTTACTAGATAAGGCCGACCACGTGATGGCGGAACAGGTGCAGAAGTTTCGATAACTGCTGAGAAGAGAATGGTACTTCTTCAGCCAAGGAAACAACCACTAAGGCCGCACGTAACAGGTGCATTGACACCGGAGACGCCCGGCCTATTGGGCAACCACCCAGATGTGTTACGTTGGCAAAAAAAGCGGCAGTATGGGACATGCTGGAGGACATGCGATCCAGAGGAGTGACTGAACAGTTACAGTCCTTGGTGCTCCCCTGTATTCACTGTGACGAGGAAGAACGGTGAGCTACGCTTCTGCGTGGCCTATAGGAAGGTGAACGCTGTCACCAGGAAGGTCTGTTTTCCGTGACCCCGGATTGACGACACCCTCGATACGCCTTCTGGTACGCAGAGGTGCTTGACCTTGGAACTGAAGTCGGGTTAATGGCAGGTAGCTTTAGACCCGAGAGACAAGGAAACAAGCGGCATTAACTACAGGCCAGATATGCCCTTTGGTCTCAGCAACGCCCCAGCTATCTTCCAACGCCTCATGGAGTCAGTGATGGGAGGATTGACTTATGACGCCTGCCTGCTATACCTGGATGACATCATCATCGTCGGCAAGACCAAAGACCATCTACAGAACCTGAGCAAGGTGCTATACTGCAGGCAACCAAATTGAAGCTGGACGGGAAGAAATGCCAGATCTTTCGCAAGGAAGTCAGTCAATTGGGTCATATAGTCTCATCAACCGTAGTGGCCACAGGCCCAGTGAAGACACTGGCAGTGAGAGATTGGCCTCGTGGGATAAGCGGGAATTGAGCAGTTTCTGGGGCTGTGCAGTTATTACCGCCATTTAATCTAGGGGTTCTCCAACATCGCAAAGCCCCTCTCCCACCTAACAGAACACCGCCTTAAGTATGGACGGAGGACACCGAAAGCGCTTCCCAGCAGCTGAAGAACACACCTTGTAGTGCTCCTATTTTGGGATACCCACAACCAGGTTGCGCCTTCAGTGTGCACACAGACGCCTGCGACCATTGCATTGGAGGCGTCCTATCCTAAGTCCAGGAGGGCCACGAGCGGCTGATAGTCTACTACAGCAAGACTCCAAGGACAGAAAAACCACTGCGTCACTCGGCGACATTTACTAGCGGTGGTAGAGACCTATAAGCATTTCCACAAGAACCTGTACGGTAAGCCATTCCACCTGATTGACCATTCCGCCCTAACCTGGCTATTTAGCTTTGGATACCTGGAAGGCCACAAAGCCCCTTGGATCCAGAGGTAGAAGGAATGAGACTTCACCTCTGAACATCGTAAAGGGAAGAGCTGCGGCAGCGCAGACACTATAATCCGGAGACCATGCCCAGAAGGGTGCAGTCAATGCTCAAGAGGGAAAGAGAAGGAGCATGCCGCAGCTATCAGAGTAGTCACGGCAGTGCCTGGGGTCAGTTGGGATAGTGAAGCCTGAGGAGGGAGCAGCTGACGGACACGGAGTTGGGGCCACTCTTGAGGTACGTGGAGGTGGGGACAAGACCGACCTGGGAGAACATCGCACCCAGAAGCGCTGCGCACAAGTGGCATTTGGCCCAAAGTGACTTATTGAAGAGAAGAGAGGGCTTGCTGTTCCGTGTATTGGAAATACAGGATGGGAAGACGCAGAGGGAACATGTTATACTTTCCGAAGTTAGATCTCAGAAATCTTGGAGGAAGTGCACGCCGGTACTTCAGGAGTACATCTGGTAGCATACCTAACGATCGACAAACTCCGACAGTTCTACTACTGGCTGAGGCTCTAAGCAGACACTAAGAGATTGTGCCGTAAATGTCATGTGCGCGCGGCGAGTCGACGCCCCCAGACTAGGATCCGGGGTCGCATGCAGCAGTACAACGTTGGAGCGACATTCGAACGCATCGCTGTCGGCATAGCTAGACCATTTCCAGTGTCTCTCCAAGGCAAGAGATACCTGATGTTGGTCATGGACTACTTCACCAAGTGGCCGGAAGTTAATGCTATCTCGAACTAGCTGGCGAAAGCAATCACGGACTGCCACCTGGAGCAACGGTTCTGCCGTTTGGGGGTGCCGTTAGAGCTTCTCAGTGAACAGGGCTCCAATTTTGAGTCTAACCTGATGAACGAGGCACTGCAAAGACTTGGGTTGAACAAGATCCACACAACTCCCCTACACCCGCTGTCAGACGGCATGGTGGAGGGTACATCAAAACACCAGAAGAACACTTGGGAAGGTCATGGTCAGACATTAGAGAGACTGAGACGTCAGGGTGCCATTGTTCCTGCTGGCCTACCGTTCGTCAACACATGATACCACTGGGATGACGCCAGCCAGCTTAATGTTCGGCAGAGGGCTACGCTTCCCTTGTTACCTGGCTTTTGGATGAATAAAACCAGAATAAAAACAGCCAGCAACGGAGTATGTGGAGAGCCTCGTGGAGAATCTCCATGACATGCACGAGATGAGTCGTCAGAACAACCAGATGGCGATAATGATGATGATGATGATGATGATGATGATGAAGATGATGATGATGATGATGATGATGATGATGATGATGATGATGATGATGATGATGATGATGTATATAAGGACGCTCAACTACGGCGGTCAACACCGCCCTTTTAAAATACTGGTCATGGCAAAAGCCAGATATAAAAATTTCTAAAAACTAAACAAGTGTAATAAACCTATTAAAATTACACGTACATAGAAAAAAATCATTCGAAACTTATTTCAGTAAATCCTAAAGTCTAAACTAGAAAAGAATTCAAAAACCTTCTTCACTACTGTGTTATCGTCCCATGGCATTTCTGCAAAGCTGGCCGGCAGCTGCAGAGACGTCCTAAGGTGTGCTAGGGAAATAAACTCTAGCAGCACGTATCGTACAGATAACGCAGATGGTGAGCCACCGCATGAAGACCCGGTATTACAGGCAAGCCAACAGCCAAGGATTCCAGCAAGGTGGCCTGGTCTGGTTTTACCGCCCTATCTGGACCAAGGGGCGCTGTCCGCAACTTCAACAACCATGGCAAGGACCGTACCGGGTGGTAAATGGGATTAACGACGTGGTGTCGTTAAGGTGCCCCGAGGGAAATTGTTGGTGGTACACTTGGATCTTTTGTCCCGCTATGATGGTGCTGTTCGGGACAACCAGCCTTGACGCCGGAGTAGGTCGCAAGCATTGTTGCGTCCGGCACTTCTAGCGCGCACAAAGAGCAGATAATAAAGTGCGGAGATAAAAACTTGCCGAAGCAGAGAAAGAAAGAGATAGATAACTGGAATGCTCGTCTTTCTTCTGCTGCGGTCTTGATTGTTAGAAATCATTCTACAAACTTCTAGGACAATCAGCGGAGGCATAAAAAGGCAGCGGGTCACCAGTTGAGTCAGTCGTAATCGAGCTGATAATCGTGTACCTGCAGCTGAGATTTGACATTGAACCCTTTTGTTTGTTGTTGAGTGCAAGACGACCTTGAAGGTTTTATTTTTGTATGTTATGTAGTTTGGCTGCTCAGGGCTCTACAAAAAGTGTCTTTCTATGGAGTAAAGGTCTTTTTTAATTCCTGCAAACTGGAATTTTAATTTTACGAACCCACAAATTCCAATTATAATTAAAGGATAGGGCCAGAGATGGTATGGGCCTCTTCAAACTCCATTTTGATCGTTGATAAAATTCTATTCTTGCTTTCAGGGTATGTTACTGACACAAGAAATAGATAAAAACAATCTTTGAAGCGAGCTGTATATCGTGTCAAAAATTTGAGCTAAATCGATGCAGAACGTTTTGGGTTTTTGAAACGTACACAATCCGACACCCACACACACACACACACACACACACACACACACAGACACACACACACAAACACACACACATACACGAAATCACAAAATGTTTGACAAATAGTTTTATAAACTTCGGGTATAGATTCCTCACACCAAAAGAAGGAAAAAAAATCATCTGACCGTATGTCCCATAATCCTTTGTAGCTAACACTTAGAAATACACAATATTATCAGATGGGTGTTAAAGTGCACTATCAATGCACTATAACAAAATGTCAATCATCGCAAGATATGCTACAAGAAATTTGCTAAACACACAGTATTTTGCGGTTCTCTAGGCAAAATAGTTCTACATACAATGGCCGTTCAATAAAGAATGTTCACAAACTTTTTTGACAACATACCGTTACTCATTCTTATAAGTGTGATGGTCCTTCTCAATATAGTCTCCCCTGAAAGCGAAGCACTTGTCCCAGCGCTTCTGCCAGTTTCTAAGATATGCTGGAAACCATTTTTGAGAAATCCTTCAAAATCGCCTCCGCAGCCTTCACCACTGCTTTTGATTTTGGATAATGCCTCCCACGAAGGATTTTCTTCAAGTTAGGGACAATAAAAGAGTCACATGGGGCTAAATCGAGATTATATGGAGGGTGAGAGATGCACTTCACGTTTATGTTTGCAAGATATTCGGCAACAACATTGACAATATGCGGCCCCTCATTATCGTGGAGCAGCATCGAGCCTGCGTCCCGGAAATGTGGTCTCTGGCGCATGATATGTACTCGCAATGTTTTCAGGACATCTCTGTAGTATTGTCCAGTTAATGATGTGTGTTCAGGTACAACATGCTTGTAAACCATTCCATGAATATCAAAGAATGAAATGACCATACATTTCCCAGCAGAAGCAACCACTTTTTCTTTTTGCGGGGTTGGTGATGAAGAGGATTTCCACACTGAGCTTTGCTGCTTGCTCTCAGAATCAAAATGCTGTAGCCAAGTTTCATCATTAGTTATTACGT
Source organism: Mantis religiosa (assembly GCA_030765055.1). Taxonomy (NCBI): domain Eukaryota; kingdom Metazoa; phylum Arthropoda; class Insecta; order Mantodea; family Mantidae; genus Mantis; species Mantis religiosa. The sequence goes on along the minus strand of CM060948.1, from coordinate 253,635,147 downwards.
TTGAAAGAAACTCCAGATCTTCCTCTAACTTCAACTTGAACTGCACGCAGGCCTGCAGGCGAATGTCCTTTTGTTCGGGAATCAACAGTCTTGGAACCCATCGCGCACAAACACGTCTCATGAGTAATGTTTCTGTCACCAATATGTGGGTGGCACCCAATGAAATTTGCAGTACTTCATAAAGTGATCCTAAGGTAATTCGTCGGTCCTCTCTCACAATGATAGCAGCAGTGTTGATCTATTCTTCCGTAAGAGCAGCAACTTGAACAACAGGTTGAAATTGATTGTCTCCCCTCTTTAAACATTTTAAAACACCTTCGAGATGTGCTGTAGGGAAGAACAGACTTTCCATAGGCCTCCTGTGGCAATATATAAGCCTCAAATAATGATTTGTTGAGATAAAAGCACAATTCCAAAGCCGCATATGGTTTCTCGCGTGTTACCTCCATTGCAGCGGTAGGCGCTACTGAACATGTCTGCACTTGCCTGGTTTTCACAGCGGGAATCAGGAGTAGCAGCAGTGAAACTTCTATGGCACGTTTGTTTCACATTAAGCTAACAGAATATAATAAGTTTGAATTTTAGTGCAAAAAATTATGACCGTTAAAAATTGATTATCATTGTTTATTGAACAATCCTCATATATTCCAAATTTCATAAATGGCTCCTCAGAAAGTTAAAATAACAGATATTTTCGTATAATTAAAATACATATGGGTCCACTTCACTATGTAAGGACCATAATGTGCAGATATGTGGGAAGTAATTAACTATGTCAAAGAAAAAAAACATGGGTTTGGGGGGGGCTTTAAGGTGAAAATTGAAATGGCTGAAGCTTTGTTAGATTTGTGTCAAATTTAAACCATTTACTTTTGTGATCGATCAAGAATGGCAGGCCATTTTCAAAATATTCCACATATTTTAATTTTAAAAGTTAATGCTTAGGGTATAAGTTGCTGCACCCATTTCAACATATTAATGACCGGTACTTGAAGTCGTGTTTGCAAAAGGAGAACGTAAGCCTGATACTGTAAACAAATAGAACATCGAAAGGCATGTAAGTAATTAGAAGTGGTTGTAAACGCATGACTGCAGAGGATCTGACATCTGACTACACAACTTCGTAAAGAACTCTGTAAGTTATATACAAATTATATTGGCAATGAAAACGTTAATAGTAAATCATTTTACAGAGAAAGTAGCAAATCGCTACCACTATTACCTCGTTCTGTTGATGAGGCACTGCTACTTACACGATTATATATTTTATGTAACAGACACGAGTAATTTAATTGCGTGCTCTTTATATGTAACACAAATTTAATTTTCTTATGTAATAATTGCAATACTATTTTTTACAGATCTCACGTGAGCCCAGATGTGTACAGACCACTTACTCGTATACAAATGTTGGATACATTCAACTTTTATTTTCATTATTTTTAGCTAAAACAGTTGAAACGTATGAAATCAGAGGAATGGTATTCCCGGTTAGGTATAAGCAACGTATAATTGTATGTAGACTGAATTAGCAGCTCTAACTGCTGTAAGAAATGTTAGTGCATGGTTATTTTGAACGTTGCATCTTTCATTTGGGACAGGATTGGTTTTCCTTTAGGGAAACTAAAGTATTTATTTGGTTTCCAGATATGGTGGTAACGGTTTTGTTGAATTGCACCGCATTATTCCTGATAATTCCCAATTGAATGCGTTTGTCGAGTATGCATTCAAAACTACGTCACTGATGACGTCAAATTTCCACCGGTGTTGTGGGCTAGCTATCCCTGAAGGACAAATGGGGCCGAGATTTTCCATAGACATTTTAAAGAAAAAAATTCATTAATCACATTCATTTGTTCATGTCTTGATTATATTGCTTAAGGAATTACATAACAAAATATACAACCTTAGAAAAAATAATGAGCAGCTACCAAAACAAAATTCGATTCGCAGAAAAACCAGAAGCAGTTAATGACACTACGATTTAATACGACTTTGATACATAGAGAAATGCTTTGTGATTAGGTCATATCCAAGGCAAGTATCTCGTAAGTAGACCAACATGAGTTCCAATCCTTGATGTGCATGTTTCTTTGTATTATTATTGCATTCACGGTAATGCCTTACGTTTTTGTTGCAGGAGATAAATAGCAATAATATTTTAAAACACACTGATTTATAAAAACGCAAATAGCATTATCATTGTCGAAATAAATGCAATATTATTAGAAAATTGTCTTAGTATTGTCACCCAATTAGCGGAAGGTATGACGGCACAGCTGTGTGGGAAAACCGGAGGGAGCTGAGCCACGCCTCCCATTAGTCTCTGTCACTAACTGAAGGGTGGTTAAAGGAATGTCACCCGCCCCTGGATGTTTCTCTCCCCTTCTCCGGTGGTCTGGAACGTTCGGTAATTAGAGACTTCTAGAAAAACACTGACATTCCTATAAAAAGGATTTCAGAGAGACAGTTAGTCAGTGTTTGACGTGCTAGTGAAGTAGCGCCGTGTACGTGCATCGGAACGATAACGGACGAACTGGTGAATCGTAATTGTGTGCATTACGTAATTTTGTGTAATTGGCAAGTGTTTAACTGTAAGTCGGTGGAAATAAAGAACATTTTCGAGTGGTGAAATTGGAATTTTCATTTCACGAACCCACAAAGTCACACTGGTGTCAGGAAGCGGGAAAACAACATCACCGAACATTACAACAATGGAGGCAGCATTAGAAAAGATTTTAGCGGAACTGAGAGAAATGAAGACGGCTAAAGACAACATCACTGAGAAGATGGAAGAAATGAAGGCCGAACTAACAACAAAAACGGAAGCGGCAAATAACAGCCTGGCCGCGAAGCTGGAGACTACAAATAACAACCTGGCCGCAAAGCTGGAAGAAATGAAGACGGCTAACGATAACCTCACGGAGAAGATGGAAGAAATGAAGGTTGCGAACGAGGCCCTCGCCGCGAAATTTGAGGAACAGTTGGCCGGCGTGAGGGAGGACGTCACGGGACTCGGCAAGCGGATCGGCCAGGTGGACGAACGCGTCGGAGACCTCGCGAGCCGCGTTAATGAGCTAGAAGGAAAGGCCGACAACAGCACCAAGTCCCTGAGCGCCATGGTGGAGGACGTCGTCGGCAGGAGGTTGAAGGATTTGAAGGCCGACGCACCGGGACGCGACATAACATCGCCGCGCGTCAAACCTCCCAAGTATGACGGCGCGTCAACGTTTGAGGTCTTCCGCCGCCAGTTCGACACAGTGGCCAGGCACAACGGATGGTCACTGGAGGAGGAGGCCACACAGTTAATAGCCAGCCTCCAAGGAAGAGCCGCGGAAGTCCTAAACGCGGTGCAGACGACGGCGGCGCCCAAGGACATCTGGGAAGCCCTGGAAGATCGCTTCGGGAACCACCGCTTAGCCGCAGCATACCGCAGCCAGCTAAAGGCAAGGTCACAGCAGCCGGGGGAGACGCTGCAGGAGTTCGCCATTGCGATCGAGCAGCTGGCTAGCAAGGCCTTGGTTGACCTGCCACTGGAGTTCGTATCCCGGGAAGCCGCCTACAATTTTGTCGACGGTGTACGGGACACGGAGATTCGTCAGCGCCTAATGCTCGGGGAATATAAAACCATCCACGAGGCGCTGACAGCGGCATTAAGGATGGAGGCGGCCAAAATAACATCCACCCCGACTTCGAGAACGAGGAGTGTCCGCTACGCCGGAGACAGAAGACCACCTGAGGGACGCCGGCGAACACCCAGTGGCCTGTGTTGGGGGTGTGGACAGCCCGGACACCTGCAGAGAGACTGCCGACACCAGGAAGAGCAGCCGGAAAACGAGTAAGGGCCGTCGTGCAGAGGGGCACGTCGGCGCCATCACCACCATCCCCTCGAGTGACACTGCGCGCCGTCAGCCGGCGTATGGATGACAGCCTCATCGCGGACGGTTGGATAAGAGGAAAGCCGTGCCGCGTGCTGGTGGACACCGGGGCGGCCGTGACCATCATCAGACCTGACGTGGCGAAGGGTTTGCCGGCAAGGAAGCCAAGCCGGCCATATCAGCTTGTCACGGCATCGGGCGACACCTTGCCTGTGGAGAAGGAGGCCCTGCTGGAGCTGAACTTGGGACGGAATGCCGTGCGTCTGTGGGTGTTCGTCGCGAAGGTGGCTGAGGAGGTGATCCTGGGACTGGATGCCCTCAGGAGCCATGAGGCGACGGTCGACGTCGGCAAGAAGGTCCTGCGGCTTAACGGAGAAGAAGTTATACTCCGTCAACCCGAAGAGCGCCTTGGAATATGCAGGGTCGTCCTGGACGAAGACGTGATTTTTCCCGCGAGGAGCGAGGTGGTGGTGACGGCGCGACTGGAGGGCCAGAGAACCAGGAACATGATGCTGGACCAGAAGACGCCTGTAAACGGACTGTGTGTAGCCAGGGCTTTGCTGCCGTGCCGAGAGGAGGTGCCCGTGAGACTGCTAAATCCTACGGACGCCGATCACGACGTCCAGGCCGGGACGGAGTTGGGAATGTGCGAGCCCGTGGTGAGCGTAACAGCTATCGACGAGACACAGGAGCCGGCGCCGAAGCAAAACCTGGGGCCCCGGCTAGAAGGCTTGGTGGAGAGGGCGGCCGACCACCTGACCACAGAACAGTTGGAGAAGGTTCGACAACTGCTAAGACGGTATCAGCGCGTCTTCAGCCAAGGTGATAGTGACTACGGCCGCACGGACAAAGTGCTTCACCGCATCGACACCGGAGACGCCCGGCCTATTCGGCAACCACATAGACGCGTTCCGCTGGCGAAGCAAGGGGCGGTGCGAGACATGCTGGAGGACATGAGATCCAGGGGAGTGATTGAAGAGTCTGACAGCCCATGGTGTTCCCCTGTAGTCTTGGTGACAGAGGAAGAACGGCGAGCTGCGCTTCTGCGTAGACTACAGAAAGTTGAACGCCGTCACCCGGAAGGACTGTTTTCCCTTACCCCGGATTGACGACACCCTGGACACGCTAGCTGGTGCACAGTAGTTCTCGACCCTGGACTTGAAGTCGGGCTACTGGCAGGTAGCTCTAGACCCGAGAGACAAGGAGAAGACTGCATTCTCGACGGGCCAAGGGCTCTGGCAGTTCACGGTTATGCCCTTTGGCCTCTGCAACGCACCAGCTACCTTCCAGCGCCTCATGGAGTCAGTGATGAGAGGGCTGACTTACGATGCCTGCCTGCTATACCTGGACGACATCATCATCGTCGGGAAGACTTTTGAAGATCACCTCGAGAATCTGAGTAAGGTGCTACAGAGACTGCAAGCGACCAACTTGAAGCTGAACGCGAAGAAGTGCCAGCTCTTCCGCAAGGAAGTTAACTACTTGGGCCACATAGTCTCAGCAACCGGAGTGGCCACAGACCCGTAGAAGACGCAGGCTGTGAGAGATTGGCCTCGCCCAAAGGATAAGAAAGAATTGCGCAGTTTCATGGGGCTGTGCAGTTATTACAGGCGCTTCATAAAGGGGTTCTCCAACATCGCGAAACCCCTCACCCGCCTGACAGAGGAACACCGGCCTTATGTGTGGACGGAGGACGCAGAAAACGCTTTCCAGCACCTAAAGGAGACCCTGTGCAGTGCTCCAATTTTGGGTTTCCCACAACCGGGTGGCACCTTCATTGTGGACACCGACGCCAGCGACCATTGCATTGGAGGTGTCCTGTCGCAGATCCAGGACGGCCATGAGCGGGTGATAGCCTATTACAGCAAGACGCTATCCAAGACAGAGAAGAACTACTGCGTCACCCGACGGGAGTTACTGGCGGTAGTAAAGACATTGGAGCACTTCCACAAGTACCTGTACGGTCAGCCATTCCACCTGAGGACTGACCATTCCGCCCTAACCTGGCTATTGACCTTTAAGAACCTGGAAGGCCAGACAGCACGTTGGGACCAGAGGCTGCAGGAGTACGACTTCACCTCGGAACATCGTAGAGGGAAGAGCCACGGTAACGCAGATGCCATGTCCCGAAGACCCTGTCCAGAAGAGTGCGGCCAGTGCACAAGAGTGGAAGAGAAGGAGCGTGCCGCAGCAGTCCGAGTAGTTGTGGCAGTGCCTGCTGAAGGCTGGGATAGCGCAGGCCTGAGGAGGGAGCAGCTGGCGGACGCAGACTTGGGGCCACTCTTGAGGGAAGTGGAGGCAGGGACGAGACCAACCTGGGAGGACATCGCACCAAGGAGCGCCACCTACAAGTCATACTGGGCCCAATGGGACTCGTTGAAGATCAGAGAGGGCGTGCTGTTCCGGGTATGGGAATCACCCGATGGGAAGACGCAGAGAGAACAGTTGGTACTCCCCCGGAGTAAGGTCCCGGAAGTCTTGGAGGAAGTGCACGCCGGGACTTCGGGGGGACACCTGGGAGCGAACCGAACGATCGACAAACTTCGGCAGCGATACTACTTGCTGAGACTCCGAGCAGATGCTGAGAGATGGTGCCGTCAGTGTCACGTGTGCGCGGCGAGTCGTGGCCCCCAGACTAGGAGCCGGGGTCGCATGCAGCAGTACAACGTCGGAGCCCCATTCGAACGGATCGCCGTTGACATTGCTGGACCGTTCCCAGTTTCCGACCGAGGCAACAAGTACCTAATGGTGGTCGTGGACTACTTCACCAAGTGGCCGGAGGTGTATGCCATCCCAAACCAAGAGGCAAAGACAATCACAGACTGCCTCGTGAAGCAAGTGTTCTGTCGATTTGGGATGCCGTTAGAGCTACACAGTGACCAGGGTACCAACTTTGAGTCCAACCTAATGAAGGAGGCACTACAAAGGCTTGGGGTGAACAAGACCCGCACGACACCTCTACATCCCCAGTCGGATGGCATGGTCGAAAGGTACATCAAGACCTTAGAGGAACACCTGAGGAAGGTCGTGGCCAGCCATCAGCGAGACTGGGACGTCAAGGTGCCACTGTTCTTGCTGGCCTACCGCTCATCTACACACGACACAACTGGGATGACGCCAGCCAGCTTAATATTCGGCCGAGAGTTACGCCTCCCTTGTGACCTGGCTTTTGGAAGCCCTCCGGAAGCGAAACAGCCAGCGACCGAGTATGTGGAGAACTTGGTGGACCATCTCCACGACATGCACGAGATGGCTCGCCAGAACATCCAGAAGGCGAGCGACCGCATGAAGACCAGGTATGACAGGCAAGCCAACAATCAAGGGTTCCAGCAAGGTGACCTGGTCTTGTTGTACCGTCCTACCCGGACCAAGGGACGCTGCCCGAAGCTCCAGCAGCCATGGCAAGTACCGTACCGGGTGGTGAAGAGGATTAACGACGTGGTCTACCGCATCCAGAAGGTTCCCCGAGGAAAGATGTTGGTGGTACACCTGGATCGAGTAGCCCGCTACGATGGTGCTGTTCGGGACGACCAGCTTTGAGGAGGGAGCAGTGTCACCCAATTAGCGGAAGCTATGACGGCACAGCTGTGTGGGAAAACCGGAGGGAGCTGAGCCACGCCTCCCATTAGTCTCTGTCACTAACTGAAGGGTGGTTAAAGGAATATCACCCGCCCCTGGATGTTTCTCTCCCCTTCTCCGGTGGTCTGGAACGTTCGGTAATTAGAGACTTCTAGAAAAACACTGACATTCCTATAAAAAGGATTTCAGAGAGACAGTTAGTCAGTGTTTGACGTGCTAGTGAAGTAGCGCCGTGTACGTGCATCGGAACGATAACGGACGAACTGGTGAATCGTAATTGTGTGCATTACGTAATTTTGTGTAATTGGCAAGTGTTTAACTGTAAGTCGGTGGAAATAAAGAACATTTTCGAGTGGTGAAATTGGACTTTTCATTTCACGAACCCACAAAGTCACAGTATTGGTTGTGTAAACACGTGGGCACATTCATTTGTTATGAATGTTTCTGGCATATAATGCGAAGTATCCTCGTAAAAATTTCGCTAGTCATTTGTTCTCATCCATACCCTGCAGTAATAGAAACATAGGGTTTATACACAGCCGATACTAAGTTAATTTCCTTTTTTGTTTGTTTTTAATGTTTATTTCAGTTTAAAAACAGTAATGTGTTTCACTTTTTAGGTTTGAGTATAAATGTCATAAAATCAAGTAAACCTTTGCAATGGAGTTACAATGTGCGTAATACATAATTCGTATTTGTAAATAAAAAATTTAAGTGATATTTAGGTTCGAACCGTCTAACGTTATTCATATGGTACAGGCAATTATTCCGATGCGAGCAAGACTGACCTACGCGAGTGAGGTGGGTTTCTTATCGGTTAGATGCGCCAGGACCGTTCATGTTCCTTATACCTGACCAGTAACTTCGGCGCACAGGTAAACAAGAAGAAAAAAATATATACTAGGCAACAGCACTAGCAGCACGTAGCGGACAGATAACGCTTCGTTGCAAAACGGACAGACTGGAGCAGGCTCCTTTGTAAACAGAAAGCTATGCTTAAAAACGCAGCGCCCAATGCGTAACCGAGCCAAACTTACCTCTTCACGACGTGATGAACAACAGGAAGTAACCCAGGGTAGAGCCAGACTAAAAATTCAATGCCATAAAGGGATTCGAAACAGGGATCTCGCACACTCCCTGTGGCTGCTCTAAACCACTGAGATACTATGACCAACGTCCCGACATGATATTAAATTCTCCAACTGACGCGTATGTTTCCCGGTAGACCATTCTCATATATTATGAGTGGGTTGCGGATGTTGTTGACCTAACAATGCTCTAAAAATGAGCTAATAACGCCCTTAAAATATAACATAATGCACATAAGGTGTAAAAAAGGACCTAACAAAAGTTAACAGTTTTTTTCATAATAATAAATTAATAACTGTCAAGTAGTATAGATTTGGGAGTTTCGGCACAGTGTAGATAAGATGCTGAACTCTCCTCTGTGTTAATATATGAGTGATGTAGAATGCTCATTGATTTAGAACTCTCCTATATGAAAATCGAGTTGTAAAAGAAGGGGAGTGTTGGCGTAGTGCCGTTCTCCCCTGTGCAGTGAGATGTGTTTGAGGGTGGGGTGATGATGATGATGATGATGATTGTGTGTGTGTGTGTGATGTGTGATGGGTGGGTGGGTAACGGGGTTCCGGGGGTGTTTGAATTAAATGTGAATTCTTTTCGATGTGTGTGCTTAAACTCTCATGTATGAATATCGAGTCTAGGGTTCGATATTGTGATGGGTGGGTGGGTAACGGGGTTCCGGGGGTGTTTGAATTAAATGTGAATTCTTTTCGATGTGTGTGCTTAAACTCTCATGTATGAATATCGAGTCTAGGGTTCGATATGGGGTTCGGGGAGGGGCGATGTTTGAATTAAATGTGTTGATAGTAATTCTTCGATGTCTGTGCTTAAACTCCCATGTATGAATATCGAGTGTAGGGTTTGATATCTATTACGTTTAGTGTATGATATATGATGCAGTATCGTTAATCTTTAGATAAAAGAATATCGAGAGAATGATTAGGTATGTGTACTGGGAGAGACTTATGAAAATAAATGTAATAAGACATTCTGGTAAGGGGTGATCCCTATCCAGAATCTAACCTTGAGCTACGTATCCAAGAGCGATGTAAAGGTTAAGAAAATGTTAAATTCCATTCCCACATCGAGGTACGAGAAAATATAAATCTGTTCCACATTGAAGTATAAGAATGGAAATGTAAATCTATGTGAGAGCGTCTCATGACAAAGAAATGTTCCCTCTAAGCATGATAAAAGTGGTACATAGCAAATGCAAATAAAAATAAAAGCACTACCCATCTCTTTAAGAATGATAAAGAAATATTGAGAGAAAAGTATAAGAATGCAAATGTAAATCTGTTTGAAAGGGTTTTCATGATAAAGGAACGCACCCTCTAAGCACGATAGCCTAAAAAGAATATTCCCTCTAAGCATGATAAAAGTGGAACATAACATCGAAAATAAAATAAAAGCACTAACCATCTATTTAAAAATGATTAAGATAACGAGAGAAAAGTATCTCATCTTTAAGTATATATGTGTAATACAAACTGATCAATCAATATGATAATATATATACGCAAGTAGGGATCTATAGTGTAGATATCCTAACTATCCATGGCAAGATATCACCCTCCATATAAAAAAATTGTCTAGAAAATCTCCCCTCAGTATTACGAATACTCCACTGAACCACATCCCTCTTGGTATGTGGGTCAGAGAAAAAAAAAGAGTTAATCTCTCCAGACTGGTGACAGGGATGGTCAAAACATTCCTATTGCTGTAGCAAAGTCTAATTTTGTCAAATAACGTTAGGAAAAAAGAATATATTTTAAAATTAAACGAATGAATCTATATATTTGTATGAATGATGAAACAATACTATGAATGTGTTAGTATACCAAATGTAAAAAAATCAAATGTTCAGAAAAATATATTTTGTACAAGTATGTGTGTGTGTAAAGAAATGTGTAACTATATCCCCCCCCTCCAAGATGTAGGGAACGAATCACAGTTAGTGTGCGTACGCAACATGGTGTTTGGGAAGGAGAGATACGGTTGGAGGGGGTGTAAAAAATGATGAACCTATATAAAGTTTAAACTATGATAATAAAGTTACTAGTATTACTTTTGAACTCATAACGTAGTCACAACAACTTTAAACTCATAGCGTAATATGTAGACAGTAACACCTCTCCCGGACGGAGGGGGCGGAGCATCTGTTAATAAATACCGCGTTACTGATGAGTGAGGAGGCAGTCGATTCTCTGGAAATATGGATCCTACAGGTAAGATAGAAAAGTTGTATACTGTAATTCATTTTTTTATCTCTGTTTACGAAGAATGTTGAAGTAATACCGATTCGTGTGTGCTTATATGTTTGTTTCAGATCATGAGATGCTCCAGCTAAATCAACTAGCCCAACGTGGAACACATCTTCCCACAAAGAAACTACGTGAATTAGATCAGTCCGTTCAACACATCATTCGATCCGTCAAAACCGTGAAGACCAGATATGGTGAACGGGTTGTCATCGAAACATCAGAATTCCAAGATCTACTAAACCGTGGTGACTGCATACTCCAATACCATGGCGAGGAAACTCTAGAAAGTGGTTTCAAACGACATAAATTGTCTTTTTTAAGCAGCCCGTAATGTCGTCAAAAGGTGAGCATAATTATTGAATAAAATTTCATAAAAAAGTGATAATGTAGTTACTTGCATGTAAATGTGAAATCGTACATGTTGTATTAAAACTTAAAGTGTTAATTATCGCACGTCATGTAGTATTAGTAATTGAGAGTGAGAGTGAGTGAACGTTGTAGGGTTAATTTTCATGTGTAATAATTACGTACATGTGAATATCGTAGTTCAGTTACGTTATTTCACATGCATGTTAGTTATGTTTTGTTTGTTACACGTAAAAGTAACGTTGTAGGTGAAAAAAGAACGTTAATTTATATGTGTAAAAACGTACATGTGAATATCGTAGTTCAGTTACGGTATTTTACATGTATATGGTTTACATTGTGTGTTTTATCATTTATGTAAGGGAAAGAGCATTACGTAAAACAGTTACATACTATCTGAATATTGTAGTTACGTGATGATAGCAATAATTGAAATCTCTGTGTAAAATACATAATCATTATGTAAATATTTTCATATGTAAAAGTTACATGCATGTTACGTTCTATGTAAAGTATAGAGTATACGTAAAATTAGGATTCATACATGTAAAAGTTATTAACATGTATGTTATTTCTGTCACCACCTTACATACATGTAAATCAATGTTCCCGTATGTAAAGTTAATCGAATGTTGTAATTACTTTTTCAGAAACGGCGACAAGATGCTCCGATAGTGCCACTGGACAACCCTCGATTCAGCAAAATGAAACCCGTCTGAACGTGACCCAGGCTGAACGCTTACAATGTATTCACAGTGAGTCCGCATTCAAAAATAGATTAGTTACCTACGAAATTCACAACTGTGTTAATATACTTGACCCCGTCATATTCTTAGCAGAATGCAAACCTTTAATTTTGAATGAAATTGATAAGGGCTTAAACATGTATAAATCAGGACTTAAGATAGGATCCTGTTTATCCTGTAAATATGTCATAATATCACAAGAGAGCGATAATATTCATACATTTAACTTTAACAGTAAACTTGAGGTGATATTGCAATCTACAGATAAATCTATATGGTATGAAGAGAAGATTGTACAACCTATACTAGATCATATGGATAATTTTGAATCGCGTACCAGTTCAAAAGCTTTATACAGTATTGAGAAATTAACAATATATGTGACACAATACGATACATTGAATGCAGGGATGTATACTGAATTACCCGACTTTATAAAATCGAAGAGAGCTGTTATTAACATTCGTAATACTGATAAATATTGCTTTGCATACTCTCTGTTAGCATCCAAATACCCAGTAGAACGTAACAAGAATCGACCCACGTCCTATAAAAGATATGAGTTTCTTAAAGAATTTAACTTTGAGAATATAACATTCCCCGTATCATTGAAAGATGTAGAAAAATTCGAGAATCAAAATTCAAATATTTCAATAACGATATACGGTGTTGAAAATAAATCGGTTACTCTCTTATATCAACCAAGAGAGATAAAATCACATCATGTTAATCTTTTAATGTATAAAAGACATTATTGTCTGATTACAGACTTATCACGTTTGCTAGGAAAGCAGCTAACTAAACATAATGGGCGAAAATGGTTATATAACAATTGTAACTTGTATTTCACATCAGAATCACGTTTAAATAGTCATAAAAAGCGGCGTATGATGAATCCTTTGCCACCTTTTACTCTTTCCTTTCATGTTCTTCAACTGTTTATAGAGCGAACTGTTTATACTCATAATGCAATGGCGCCAATAAGACGAAATGTTTAGATCTTAGAATTAGCAGTGCTACAAAACAAACGAATTTTCAATGCTTCTAGTCTTTGGTCCCTTGTCATTTTGTTACCGGTTTATTTTTATTCTATGCAATATCGTACATTTATATATTATTAGTATTGTCACCCGAACAGCGGAATTCGCGATAGAACCAGCTGGCAGGTAGGGCCATACAGGTGAATCCAGGCCACGGCTACACATTTATCTCGTGTCACTAATTGAGAGGATGATTAGAAGAGCGGCACGAGCCCTGTACCGTCTCTTTCCCCTTCCCCGACGTCTGGAACATCTGCTATGATTTTCCGAACCGCGAAGCTTCCAGAAACAGCGATCTTACTTTATAAGGCAGCAATGGACGAGTCAGTGCAGTTCTTGGCAAACAGCCACGTGGAGCGCTGGGCTAGTGAACGGACTGGAATACTGTGTACGTGTATCAGAGGAGTTGTACATAATTGTGAGTGTAGAGTGGACTTGTGACAGACGAATTGCCGAATTTTAATTGTGTGCGCTACGTAATTCCGTGTAATCGGCAAGTGTTCCAAATGTAACTTGGTGGAAACAAAGAACATTTTGAGTTTGTGCAATTGGACTTTTAAATTCACGAACCTACAAGGTCACAGTATATTGTTTCTTGTTTATGTTCATGACGCTATCATAAGAAGCAACAATCTAGAGGAACAGGGAGTGGTACTCAAAGTTCAATCACGTTAGCGCTACCTCGCCAGTCCTAAACAAAACAAGATCATCGCGGTAAATCCTGATATTCAATTGACATTCCAAGTTTTGACTGCTGCTCATTGTTCACGCTATGCAACATTTTATTTAATTCTATTTATTAGTTTAATCCCGCGATAGTTCTGGAATTAATTAAACTAATTTGAAAGTGCGCTAATTCATTATTTGTAACACAAACAAGATCATCGCACTATACTTTGATATTTAGTAGACATTTGACATCTTTTTGTTTGCCCTTTTCTAACATTATGTATTTATTTTCATTTATTGTTATTTTATCTTCTAAATAAATATAGCTGAAAGACAAACAACCTCTTTGCTAAAGTTCCCAATGATTAAATCTCTTTATCATGTTTACTCTTTCCTTCCGCAAACTTTTATTATTTTTGTCAATTGAATTTTATTATGTTCTAGCTATTTTGTTGTCATTCAGAGTTTGTGTGTGATTTGGTTCTTCTTTAAACATGTTTATTTCAGGTTTTATTTCTTGTATTCCTTTTGTCTTGCTTTCCATCTTTATTTCTTCCTTTATTTCTATCTTTCCTTCTTTCAACTTTTCTTTCTGCCTTCCTTTCCCTCCATCCTTCATCTTAAGGACAGTGAGATTATTTTGGATACAGATATTTGCTTTATATCTTTGTCCTAGACGAATTAGAGCTTTTAACAAAGGAAAGATGGCAAAAGTGTTCTGGAAATGTGTAAGTTCGGAAAATCTTGAATGTAATCTTCTTTTTTCTGTAGAACTCCACCTTTAACCTAAATAACGGTTCAAACCACAGATATGAATATTTCTTTTTGTTTATAGTGATGACGCATTATTCGCTAGAAACAATCTGGAAAAGTACGTAATTTTACTCAAAACTGATTCTAGATTATGCTACTTCAACATTGGTAAACGCAGCAAGTATATGGTAGTAAATATTTGCTTTTATATTACATCCGATATTTTTTTGCAGTTTGTTGTATATGTTATGGAAATTATGTATATTTTTACCTTATTTATTTACTACCTTAATTATTTATTTACTTATCTCCCGATATAGAAATAACTGAAGCGCGATCAATCCTCTTTGCTACGAACTCGAAGTGACTTAAAGTTCTTTCATTTTTTCAATTGTTTCTTTCACAATATTTAATTGTTTCTACTCGCAATGCAATGTCCCCAGTAAGACGAATCGTTTGGCTCGTAGAATTGACAGTGTTCCAAAATAAACAAATTTCTGCTTTTGTTTCACATATCTTCTTCTTATTTCTCGTCTTCTTTTTCTCCTTTTTCGACTTTTTGACATACATATTTAAGTACAATACAAGAAGATGATGATAAGTTTAGGCAGGATAGAAGTAGATGTAGCAGTGGTCAGATGAGAAAATCTGAGAGAATAGGGAATAGTTCTGAGAAGTAACTCTAGATGGCGCTATCTCGATATTCCTTAACGGAAAAAAAAATCTTCGCAATAAATGTTTATATTTACTTGATATTTGACTTTTCGTTTGCGGTTTATTTTTATATTTGCTACATCATATATTTATATATCATTTGTCTATTGTTTCTTGTTTATGATCATGACGCTCTCATGAGAAGAAGCAATGTGAAGGTAGAGGAAGTAGTACTCAAATTAAATCTAGTGGGCGCTACCCCGGCATTCGTAAAAAAAACGAGATCATCGCGTAAATCTTAATATTAAATCGACAGTCGACACTCTGGCTGTAGTTCATTGTTCACGCTATGCAACAGTTTATTTCGCTCCATTTATTTGTTATCTCCCGAGATAGAACTGAGTGAAACGCAATCAAATATCTTTGATCGGCGCAAATTGGTTCAAACCTCTTTGCCGCCTTTTACTTTTTCCTTTCACGTTCATCAACTGTTTATACTCACAATGCAATGGCGCAAAATTGACGTTTTGTTTGCAGTTTGTTGTTTGCGTTATGCAAATTATGTATATTTTTATTTTAATTATTTATTTACCACCTTATGTGTTTAGTTACTTGCTATCTTCCCAGATACAATTAACTGAAACGCAATCAATTCACTTTGCTATGAGCCCAAAATGATACAAAGTTCTTTGTATTTTTTAATCTTTTCTTTCGCGATATTCAACTGTCTCAGCTCGCAATGCAATGGTACCAGTAAGACGAAGGGTTACCAGGTAGAATTTACAGTGTTCCAAACAAATCAAACTTTCGTCATTTTTCACTTTGCTCCTTCTTATTCTTCGTCTTCTTTTTTCCTTTTTAGACTTTTAACTACATATTTAGGCACAATTCAGACGCACCATGACAAATTTAAGTCGTATAGAAGCAGATGAAATAGTGGTTGGAAGAGAAAATCTGAGGGAATAGGGAATAGTTCTCACAACTAACTCTAGATGGCCATACTTCGCTATTTTCAAACGAAACGGGATATTCGCCGTAAACTTCTATATTTACTTGACATTTGACATTTTGGTTGCGGTTTATTTTTAGTTTATGCAACAAAATTAAGTTATATATTATATGTTTTTTTCTTGTTTATGATCATGATGCTGTCATGACAAGGAACAATCTGGAGGTACAGAAAGCAGTACTCAAAATTAAATATAGTGGGCGCCACTTCGCCGAAAACAAAACAAGATCATCGCGGTAAATCTTAATATTAAATTGACAGTCGACACTTTGGCTGCTATTCATTGTCCACGCTATGCAACATTTTATTTCATTCTATTTGTTTTCTGCCGAGATAGAACTAAGTTAAACGCAATCAAACCTCTTTGTTCGGCGCCAAAACGGTAAAATCTCTTTGCCGCACTTTACTCTTTCCTTTCACGCTCTTTAACTGTTTATACTCATAATGCCCTGGCGGCAGTAACACGAACTGTTTAACTCGTAGAATTTACAGTGCCATAAGCCAAACGAATAATCGATTTTATTTTTATTTCCCTTTGTCTTCTTCCTCCTTGTTGGTCCTCTTAACCTTCATATTTAAAAAATAATTTAAAATTTTAATGTTATTTTATGCTAAATTAAACACCGTTTCTCAATTTTGCTTAAAACATTTACATTCTCATGTAGAATAAAAGTTACAGATATGTGTT
>CM060948.1:253558418-253615918 GCA_030765055.1 Mantis religiosa | reverse complement strand
CCATCACCATAAACCGACCGACCGAACTGCTGGCTCGTTGTATAAGGCCAGAAGGTTATAGCTGTGTGCACACCCGTTAAGGGTTTTACAGCAGGTAGAGTTCCTCTTTTCGTGAGGTTGTAGGATCGGTTGTGGGTTTTGCGTTAGAAATTATTTCGAGTTAACAAGTTTTATGTACCTCAGGTTGTGCGAATGGATGCAAAACCTTGCACTCTGGTGTTCTACTCCTTAATTTGTTTAAAATTGTTGTAGCTGCCGAGTTCAAATTTTGGTCAGGATGAGTCTTCCAAATAGGTTTCTTGTGGGATTTCCCTTTATCCTGAAAGTTGGGTTTCAGCTCGCTGGGCCCTAGGCTCATTTCAGCATCAGTTTATCCATTTCATTTATTGTACAATAGGATCTGAGATTGGAGAAAATGAACTAAAATGTTAGGAGTAAGATAATATCTGCATACCTTGATTAATTACAATTAGATGGCGAAATAAATATATTTATAAAAGGTGTGAAAGAGGTAGAGTGATGTTCGGATGCAGCTCGACGGATTCTAAAATAATTATCGATGATTTTGAAGTACGTTTAAATGCAACAGTCCTTCATATTAGACAGACATGAGTCCTTTTAAGCAGAAATTTGTTACCGTCATTGGTTCTGCAATATTTGAACTCAAGAGATTTCAGAATATTATGCATATAAGATACAGAAGCCTTATATTCTATTTCCCCCCTCATAAGTTGGCCTGCCTTTTGGCAGTTGAATAATTATTCACCCTTGTCATATAAATCATAAATTGTTCTACGTAAAACGCACTTGCAAACACATCCCAGGGTTCGCCTCTGCTAATTTGTCCCTCTTTAAGAAGCAGTTTGCTCCGAAAGTGGTCGTTCGCCCACGTTCGATTTCGATTTCGATTTCGAATTCGATTTCGAATTCGATTTCGATTTCGATTTTTATTTCGATTTCCGATTTCGATTTAGATTTTTATTTCGATTTCGATTTCCGATTTCGATTTCGATGACGATTTCGATTTCGATTCTATTTCGATTTCGATTTCGAATTCGATTTCGATATTTCGATTTCGGCTTCGAATTCGAATTCGATTTCGAATTCGATTTCGATTTCGATTTCTATTTCGATTTCGATTTCTATTTCGATTTCGATTTCCGATTTCGATTTCGATTTCGATTTCGATTTTTATTTCGATTTCGATTTCGATATTTCGATTTCGATTTCCGATTTCGATTTCGATTTCGATGGCGCGTTGCACCGAGCCTAGAAGGCGGCCTTTCTGGCCCTCGAGCGGCGAGGCCTCAACTGCCGGCGTGGTTCCGAGACGAACTCCGGGGAACTTGTAAATCTTTCGCTCGGAGTTGGACTTTGAAAAATTTTGATCGAAGTGAAAAAAATGTTTTTTTAAAAAATGTGAAACATGCATCAGTGGCATTCGTAAAAATAATTTTTTAAGAATATCAAATATACATCAGGCGCATTCTTTTAGAAGGGGAAACTCTTACCAAGCACAACTTTGGCAAATATCCCCGTATTTCAATAGCGAGTTGCACCAGACCTACAATACGACAATTCCGGCCCTCGGGCAGGGTTCCGAGACGAACTCCCTGCTGGATTTGGAAATTTTTTTGCTCGGAGTTGGACTTTGAAAAAATTTGTTCGGACCGACGAAAACAGTTTTTGTTAAATGCGAAACACGCATCATTGGTGTTCGTTTGATAATGAAATCAAATCCAAAGCCTCCTTTTTGCTAATTTGTCCCTCTTTCATTAACCTTTTGCGCCGATTTGGACTTAGAAAGAGTTTCGATATTTTGCAAAAATAATTTTTTTAAAGACATTAAATATACATCAGTGGCATTCGTTTTGAAGGGAAAATTCATCCCAAGAACAATTTTAGCAAATTTCCCCGTTTTTCGATGGCGCGTTGCACCAGACCTACAAGACGACAATTCCGGCCCTCGGGCGGCGTGGCCTCAACTGCCGGCATAGCTCCGAGACGAACTCCCGGGGGACTTAAAAATTTTTCGCTCGGAGTTGGACTTTGAAAAATTTTGATCGAAGTGAAATTTTTTTTTTGAAAATGTGAAACATGCATCATTGGAATTCGCTTGATAAGGCAAACACATCCTAAGGTTCGCTTTTGCTAATTTGTCCCTCTTTAAGAAGAAGTTTACTCCGAAAGTGGTCGTTCCCCCATGTACTACGCGGCTGGGCTTAGCACATTTTCGCTCGGAGCTGGACTTTTAACTTTTCTCAGACCGAAAAAAAGCTTTTTTGATAAATGTGAAACATGCATCATTGGTGTTCGTTTGATAAAGAAAAGTCATCCTAAGCCTCCTTTTTGCTAATTTGTCCCTCTTTCATTAACCTTTTGCGCCGATTTGGACTGAGAAATATTTTGGATATTTTGCAAAAGTAATTATTATAAAATCATGAAATATACATCACAGGCATTCTTTTAGAAGGCGAAATTCATCCCAAGAACAATTTTAGCAAATTTTCACGTATTCCGATGGCGCGTTGCACCGAGCCTAGAAGATTTCCTTACTTGCCCTCGGGCGTCGAGGCCTCAACTGCCGGCATTGTTCCGAGACGTACTCCCGGGGGACTTAAAAATTTTTGGCTCGGAGTTGGACTTTGAAAAATTTTGATCGAAGTGAAAACTTTTTTTTGAAAAATGTGAAACATGCATCAGTGGCATTCGTTTGATAAGGCAAACACATCCCAGGGTTCGCTTCTGCTAATTGGTCCCTCCTGAAGAAGCAGTTTGCTCCGAAGGTGATCGTTTGCCCATGTACTACGCAGCTGGACTTTGAAAATTTTCGCACGGAGTTGGACTTTAACTTCTCTCGGACCGAAAAAGTTTTTTTCATATATGTGTAACATGCATCCTTGGTGATCGTTTGATAAAGAAAACACATCCTAAGCCTCCTTTTTGCTAATTTGTCCCTCTTTCATTAACCTTTTGCGGCGATTTGGACTGAGAAATACTTTGGATATTTTGCAAAACACATCCTAAGCCTCGTTTTTGCTAACTTGACCCTCTTTCATTAACCTTTTGCGCCGATTTGGACTTAGAAAAAGGTTCGATATTTTGCAAAAATAATTTTTTAAAAATCATAAAATATACATTAGAGGCATTCTTTTAGAAAGGGAAACTCATCCCAAGAACAATTTTGGCAAATTTCCACGTTTTTCGAAGGCGCGTGGCACCGAGTCGAGAAGACGACTCTTCCGGCCCTCGGATGTCGAGGCCTCAACTGCCGGCATGGTTGCGAGACGAACTCCCGGCTGCGTAAAAATCACTATTTTGGCGTAAAAATATCGTTTTTTGCTATCTTCAGGTAAAAAGCTGATTTTCGCTTTTTATGCTGTTTTCACGCTAAAACTTCTTTCCGTGAACAATTTACTTTGAGAATTAACATCGCATGTTAAGTTATATTTTAGCTCGCCTTTTAGTTCTTCCGCCTTCCTTTTGACGATAAAGGATAGTTTTGAAGATACGCTTTCGTTTTTAACCAAAGTTCATTTTTTCACTTCATTTTCATCTCGTTTAACCTCGGCAATCTTGCTTTGACCATAACGCCTATATTTGTTGTAAAATTTAACTTTAATGAACAAAACTGTCTTTATACGCAAAATTCACGGCAAGAATGTCACAGGTCGCTGTTTTCATATTGACTCATTTTCCATAGAAACCCGTTAGGCAAAGAATGTGCCTTTACGGAAAATCCTCATTCCACTCGAAGTTTCTAAAACAAAGCCTGTTTTAAGTAAAACGCTATTTTGGCGTAAAAAGTAGCTTTTTTGCTATCATCACGTAAAAAGCTGCTTTTCGCTTTTTATGCTGTTTTCACGCCAAAACTTCTCCGCGAGCAATTTACTTTGAAAATGAAGGTCGCATGTTAAGTTATATTTTAGCTCACCATTTAGTTCGTCCGCCATCCTTTTGACGATAGACGCTAGTTTTGAGAATACGCTATCGTTATAAACCACAGTTCGTCTTTTCACTGCACAATGCCATTTTCGTCTCGTTTAACCTCGGCAGTCTTCTTTTGACAATGAAGAATGCATTTCTTGTAAAATGCTTGTTTAATGAGCAATACTATCTGTATAGGCTAAGGAAGTCACAGGTCGCTGTTTTCACATTAAAAGTCCTTTTCTATAGATTCCGGTTATGCAAAAATGTACTTTTACGCAAAATCATCAATCCCCTAGGAGTTTCTCAAACCAAGGTTGTTTTTACGTAAAAAGCGATAATTTGGCGTAAAATGTTCGTTTTTTTACTATCTTCGCATAAAAAGGTGGTTTCGCTTTTAATGCTGTTTTCACACTAAAACGTCTTTTCCACAATCAATTTACTTTGAGAATTAACATTAGCTTGTTTTAAGTAAAAATTGCTGTTTTGGCGTAAAAAAGTTCGTTTTTACTAACCGCGTGAGATGCTGATTTTCGCTTTTTATGCTGTGTCACGCTAAAACCTCTTTTCCGCAAATATTTTACTTTGACCATAAAGGCTATATTTGTTGTAAATTCATATCAGGGATGTCACAGGTCGCTCTTTTCACATTAAAAGTCATTTTCCATAGATTCCTTTTATGCAAATAATGTCCATTTACGCAAAATCCTCATTCCACTTGAAGTCGCTAAAAACAAAGCTTGTTTTAAGTAAAAATCGCTCTTTTGGCGTAAAAAGTTCGTTTTTTGCTATCTTGACGTAAAAAGCTGGTTCCGCTTTTAATGCTGTTTTCACACTAAAACGTTTTTTCCGCAAAATATTTACTTTGAGAATTAACATTAGCTTGTTTTAAGTACGTAAATTGCTGATTTACGCTTTTTGTGCTGTTTTCACGCTAAAACCTCTTTTCCGCAAACAATTTGCTTTGAGAATTAGCATTAGCGTGTTTTAAGTAAAAATCGCTATTTTGGCGTAAAAAGTTCGTTTTTTACTATCCTCAGGTAAAAAGCTGATTTTCGCTCTTTATGCAGTTTTCACGCTAATACTTCTTTTCCGTGAACAATTTACTTTGAGAATTAACATCGCATGTTAAGTTATATTTTAGCTCGCTTTTTAGTTCCTCCGCCTTCCTTTTGACGATAAATGCCAGTTTTGAAGATGCGCTATCGTTTTAAACCAAAGTTCATTTTTTGACTACACAATGTCATTTTCATCTCGTTTAACGTCGGCAATCTTGCTTTGACCATAACGCCTATATTTGTTGTAAAATTTAACTTTAATGAACAAAACTGTCTTTATAGGCAAAATTCACGGCAGGGATGTCACAGGTCGCTGTTTTCATATTGACTCATTTTCCATAGAAACCGGTTATGCAAAGAATGTGCTTTTACGCAAAATCCCCATTCCACTCGAAGTTTCTAAAACAAAGCTTGTTTTAAGTAAAACGCTATTTTGGTGTAAAAAGGTCGTTTTTTGCTAACCCTGTGAGATGCTGATCTTCGCTTTTTATGCTGTCACGATAAAACCTTTTCCGCAAATAATATACTATGAGAATTAACATTAGCCTGTTTTAAGTAAAAATCGCTATTTTGGCGTAAAAAGTTCGTTTTTTCCTAACTTCACCAAAAAAGCTGATTTTCGCCTTTTGTTCTGTTTTCACGCTAAAACTTCTTTTCTGCAAACAATTTACCTATGAGAATTAACATAAGCCTGTTTTAAGTAAAAATCGCTATTTTGGCGTAAAAAGTTCGTTTTTTGCTATCTTTCCGTAAAAAGCTGAGTTTCGATTAGTATTCTGTTTTCAAGCTAAAACGTCTTTTCCGCAAACAATTTACTTTGACAATTACCATTAGCTAGTTTTATGTAAAAATAGCTATTTTGGCGTAAAAACTTCGATTTTTACTAACTTCACGTAAAATGCTGATTTTCGCTTGTTGTGCTCTTTTCACGCTAAAACCTCTTTTCCGCAAACAATTTGCTTTGAGAATTAGCATTAGCGTGTTTTAAGTAAAAATCGCTATTTTGGCGTAAAAAGTTCCTTTTTTACTATCTTCAGGTAAAAAGCTGATTTTCGCTTTTTATGCTGTTTTCACGCTAATACTTCTTTTCCGTGAACAATTTACTTTGAGAATTAACATCGCATGTTAAGCTATATTTTAGCTCGCCTTTTAGTTCGTCCGCCTTCCTTTTGACGACAAATGCTAATTTTGAAGATACGCTATCGTTTTAAACCAAAGTTCATTTTTTCACTTCACAATGTCATTTTCATCTCGTTTAACCTCGGCAATCTTGCTTTGACCATAACGCCTATATTTGTTGTAAAATTTAACTTTAATGAACAAAACTGTCTTTATACGCAAAATTCACGGCAGGGATGTCACAGTTCGCTGTTTTCATATTGACTCATTTTACATAGAAACCGGTTATGCAAAGAATGTGCTTTTACGCAAAATCCTCATTCCACTCGAAGTTTCTAAAACAAAGCTTGTTTTAAGTAAAACGCTATTTTGGCGTAAAAAGTAGGTTTTTTGCTATCATCACGTAAAAAGCTGCTTTTCGCTTTTTATGCTGTTTTCACGCTTATAGTTCTTTTCCGCGAACAATTTACTTTGAGAATGAACATCGCATGGTAAGTTATATTTTAGCTCACCTTTTACTTCGTCCGCCTTCCTTTTGAACATAGAGGCTAGTTTTCAAAATAGGCTATCGTTCTTAACCACAGTTCGTTTTTTCACCTCACAATGTCATTTTCGTCTCGTTTAACCTCGGCAATCTTCTTTTGACCATGAAGAATGCATTTCTTATAAAATGCATGTTTAATGAACAAAACTATCTGTATATGCAACAGACGTATCATGGAAGTCACAGGTCGCTGTCTTCACAATAAGTCATTTTCTATAGATTCCGGTTATGCAAAAAATGTACTTTTACGCAAAATCATCATTCCCCTCGAAGTTTCTCAAACCAAGCTTGTTTTTACGTAAAAAGCGATAATTTGGCGTAAAATGTTCGTTTTTTTACTATCTTCGCATAAAAAGCTGGTTTCGCTTTTAATGCTGTTTTCACACTAAAACGTCTTTTCCACAATCAATTTACTTTGAGAATTAACATTAGCTTGTTTTAAGTAAAAATTGCTGTTTTGGCGTAAAAAAGTTCGTTTTTACTAACCGCGTGAGATGCTGATTTTCGCTTTTTATGCTGTGTCACGCTAAAACCTCTTTTCCGCAAATATTTTACTTTGACCATAAAGGCTATATTTGTTGTAAATTCATATCAGGGATGTCACAGGTCGCTCTTTTCACATTAAAAGTCATTTTCCATAGATTCCTTTTATGCAAATAATGTCCATTTACGCAAAATCCTCATTCCACTTGAAGTCGCTAAAAACTAAGCTTGTTTTAAGTAAAAATCGCTCTTTTGGCGTAAAAAGGTCGTTTTTTGCTATCTTGACGTAAAAAGCTGGTTCCGCTTTTAATGCTGTTTTCACACTAAAACGTTTTTTCCGCAAAATATTTACTTTGAGAATTAACATTAGCTTGTTTTAAGTACGTAAATTGCTGATTTACGGTTTTTGTGCTGTTTTCACGCTAAAACCTCTTTTCCGCAAACAATTTGCTTTGAGAATTAGCATTAGCGTGTTTTAAGTAAAAATCGCTGTTTTGGCGTAAAAAGTTCGCTTTTTACTATCCTCAGGTAAAAAGCTGATTTTCGCTCTTTATGCAGTTTTCACGCTAATACTTCTTTTCCGTGAACAATTTACTTTGAGAATTAACATCGCATGTTAAGTTATATTTTAGCTCGCTTTTTAGTTCCTCCGCCTTCCTTTTGACGATAAATGCCAGTTTTGAAGATGCGCTATCGTTTTAAACCAAAGTTCATTTTTTGACTACACAATGTCATTTTCATCTCGTTTAACGTCGGCAATCTTCCTTTGACCATAACGCCTATATTTGTTGTAAAATTTTACTTTAATGAACAAAACTGTCTTTATAGGCAAAATTCACGGCAGGGATGTCACAGGTCGCTGTTTTCATATTGACTCATTTTCCATAGAAACCGGTTATGCAAAGAATGTGCTTTTACGCAAAATCCTCATTCCACTCGAAGTTTCTAAAACAAAGCTTGTTTTAAGTAAAACGCTATTTTGGTGTAAAAAGGTCGTTTTTTGCTAACCCTGTGAGATGCTGATCTTCGCTTTTTATGCTGTCACGATAAAACCTTTTCCGCAAATAATATACTATGAGAATTAACATTAGCCTGTTTTAAGTAAAAATCGCTATTTTGGCGTAAAAAGTTCGTTTTTTGCTAACTTCACCAAAAAAGCTGATTTTCGCCTTTTGTTCTGTTTTCACGCTAAAACTTCTTTTCTGCAAACAATTTACCTATGAGAATTAACAGTAGCCTGTTTTAAGTAAAAATCGCTATTTTGGCGTAAAAAGTTCGTTTTTTGCTATCTTCCCGTAAAAAGCTGAGTTTCGATTAGTATTCTGTTTTCAAGCTAAAACGTCTTTTCCGCAAACAATTTACTTTGAAAATTACCATTAGTTTGCTTTAAGTAAATATAGCTCTTTTGGCGTAAAAAGTTGCTTTTTTTTGCTAACTTCACGTAAAAAGCTGATTTTCGCTTTTTGTACTGTTTTCACGCTAAAACTTCTTTTCCGCAAACAATTTACCTATGAGAATTAACATTAGCCTGTTTTAAGGAAAAATCGCTATTTTGGCGTAAAAAGTTCGTTTTTTGCTATCTTCCCGTAAAAAGCTGAGTTTCGATTAGTATTCTGTTTTCACGCTAAAACGTCTTTTCTGCAAACAATTTACTTTGAAAATTACCATTAGATAGTTTTATGTATTTGGCGTAAAAAGTTCGATTTTTACTAACTTCACGTAAAATGCTGATTTTCGCTTTTTGTGCTCTTTTCACGCTAAAACCTCTTTTCCGCAAACAATTTGCTTTGAGAATTAGCATTAGCTTGTTTTAAGTAAAAAACTTTATTTTGGCGTAAAACGTTCGTTTTTTGCTATCATCAGGTAAAAAGCTGATTTTCGCTTTTTATGCTGCTTTCACGCTAAAGCTTTATACGCAAAATTCACGGCAGGGATGTCACAGGTCGCTGTTTTCATATTGACTCATTTTCCATAGAAACCGGTTATGCAAAGAATGTGCCTTTACGCAAAATCCTCATTCCACTCGAAGTTTATAAAACAAAGCCTGTTTTAAGTAAGATGCTATTTTGGCGTAAAAAGTTCGTTTTTTGCTATCTTCGCGTAAAAAGATCTATTTCGCATTTTATGCTGTTTTCACGCCAGAACCTTTTTTCCGCGAACAATTTACTTTGAGAATTAACATGGCATTTTAAGATATATTTTAGCTCGCTTGATAGTTCGTCGGCCTTCCTTTTGAAGATCGGGGCTAGTTATGAAGTACGCTATCGTTTTAAACCACAGTTCGTCTTTTCACTTCACAATGCCATTTTCGTCTCGTTTAAGCTCGCCAATCTTCTTTTGACCATGAAGAATGCATTTCTTGTAAAATGCATGTTTAATGAGCAAAACTATCAGTATAGGCTAAGGAAGTCACAGGTCGCTGTTTTCACATTAAAAGTCCTTTTCCATAGATTCCGGTTATGCAAAAAAGGTACTTTTACGCAAAATCATCATTCCCCTAGAAGTTTCTCAAACCAAGCCTTCTTTTACGTAAAAAGCGATAGTTTGGCGTAAAAAGTTTGTTTTTTTACTATCTTCGCATAAAAAGGTGGTTTCGCTTTTAATGCTGTTTTCACACTAAAGCGTCCTTTCCACAAACAATTTACTTTGAGAATTAACATTAGCTTGTTTTAAGTAAAAAGTTACTGATTTAGCGTAAAAAATTCGTTTTATGCTAACCGCGTGAGATGCTGATTTTCGGTTTTTATGCTGTGTCACGCTAAAACCTCTTTTCCGCAAATATTTTACTTTGCCCATAAAGGCTATATTTGTTGTAAATTCATATCAGGGATGTCACAGGTAGCTCTTTTCACATAAAAAGTCATTTTCCATAGATTCCTTTTATGCAAATACTGTCCATTTACGCAAAATCCTCTTTCCACTCGAATTTTCTTAAACAAAGCTTGTTTTAAGTGAAATCGCTCTTTTGGCGTAAAAAGTCCGTTTATTGCTATCTTCCGGTAAAAAGCTGAGTTTCGATTAGTATTCTGTTTTCACGCTAAAACTTCTTTTCCCCGAGCAATTTACTTTCAGAATTAATAGCGCATGTTAAGATATGTTTGAGTTCGCCTTTTAGTGCGTCCGCCTTCCTTTTGAAGATAGAGGCTAGTTTTGAAGATACGCTATCGTTTTAAACCAAAGTACATTTTTTCACTTCAGAATGTCATTTTCGTCTAGTTCAACCTCGGCAAACTTCCTTTGACCATTGTTGTAAATTCATACCATGGATGTCACAGGTCGCTCTTTTCACATTAAAAGTCATTTTCCATAGGTTCCGGTTATGCAAAAAATGTACATTTACGCAAAATTCTCATTCCACTGGAAGTTTCTAAAACAAAGCTTGTTTTAAGTAAAAATCGCTAGTTTGGCGTAAAAAGTACGGTTTTTGCTATCTTGACGTAAAAAGCTGATTTTCGCTTTTTATACTGTCTTCACGCTTAAACTGCTTTTCCGGAAACAATTAGTTTGAAAATTACCATTAGCTTGCTTTAAGTTAAAATAGCTATTTTGGCGTAAAAAGTTCGTTTTTTGCTAAGTTCACGTAAAAAGCTGATTTTCGCTTTTTGTGCTGTTTTCAAGCTAAAAATTATATTCCGCAAATAATTTACTTTGTGAATTACCATTAGCTTGGTTTAAGTAAAAATAGCTATTTTGGCGTTTAAAGGTTCGTTTATTGCTATCTTCGCGTAAAAAGCTGATTTTCGCTTTTTATGCTGTTTTCACGCTAAAACCTCTTCTCCGCGATCAATTTACTTTGAGAATGAACATCGCATGTTAAGTTATATTTTAGCCATTTAGTTCGTCCGCCATCCTTTTGACGATAGAGGCTAGTTTTCAAAATACGCTATTGTTATAAACCACAGTTCGTCTTTTCACTTCACAATGCCATTTTCGTCTCGTTTAACCTCGGCAATCTTCTTTTGACCATGAAGAATGCATTTCTTGTAAAATGCATGTTTAATGAGCAATACTGTCTGTATAGGCTAAGCAAATCACAGGTCGCTGTTTTCACATTAAAAGTCCTTTTCCATAGATTCCGGTTATGCAAAAAATGTACTTTTACGCAAAATCATCATTCCCCTAGAAGTTTCTCAAACCAAGCTTGTTTTTACGTAAAAAGCGATAATTTGGCGTAAAAAGTTCGTTCTTTTACTAACTTAGCATAAAAAGCTGGTTTCGCTTTTAATGCTGTTTTCACACTAAAACGTCTTTTCCACAAACAATTTACTTTGAGAATTAACATTAGCTTGTTTTAAGTAAAAATCGCTGTTTTAGCGTAAAAAGTTCGTTTTTTGCTAACCGCGTGAGATGCTGATTTTCGCTTTTTATGTTGTGTCACGCTAAGACCTCTTTTCCGCAAATATTTTACTTTGACCATAAAGGCTATATTTGTTGTAAATTCATATCATGATTGTCACAGGTCGCTCTTTTCACATTAAAAGTCATTTTCCATAGATTCCTTTTATCCAAATAATGTCCATTTACGCAAAATCCTCATTCCAAAACACATCCTAAGGTCTTCTCGGACCGAAAAAAAGCTTTTTAGATACATGCATCATTGGTGTTCGTTTGATAAAGAAAACACATCCTAAGCCTCCTTTATGCTAATTTGTCCCACTTTAAGTAGCAGTTTGCTCCGAAAGTGGTCGTTCGCCCATGTACTTCGCGGCTGGACTTAGAAAATGTTCGCTCGGAGTTGCACTTTAAATTTTCTCAGACCGAAAAAAGTTTTTTTGATAAATGTGGATCATGCATCCTAGGTGATCGTTTGATAAATCAATTTCGATTTCGATTTCGATTGCGATTTCGATTACGATTCGATTTCGATTTCGATTCCGAATTCGATTTCGATATTTCGTTTTCGATTTCCGATTTCGATTTCGACTTCGACTTCGATTTCGAATTCGATTTCGATTTCGATTTTTATTTCGATTTCGATTTCTATTTCGATTTCGATTTTGATTTCGACGGCGCGTTACACCGAGCCTAGAAGACGGCCTTTCTAGCCCTCGAGCGGCGAGGCCTCAACTGCCGGCATGGTTGCGAGACGAACTCTAGGGGAACTTGGAAATTTTTCGCTCGGCGTTGGACTTTGAAAAATTTTGATCGAAGTGAAAAAAATGTTTTTTTTTTAAAAATGTGAAACATGCATCAGTGGCATTCGTAAAAATAATTTTTAAGAACATGAAATATACATCAGACGCATTCTTTTAGAAGGGGAAACTCTTACCAAGCACAACTTTGGCAAATATCCCCGTATTTCAATAGCGCGTTGCACCAGGCCTATTTCGATTTCGATTTCGATATTTCGATTTCGAATTCGAATTCATTTTCTATTGCGATTTCGATTTCGATTGCGATTTCGATTTCGATTTCGATTCGATTTCGATTTCAATATTTCGATTTGTATTTCGATTTCCGATTTCGATTTCGATTTCGAATTCGATTTCGATTTGGATTTTTTCGATTTCGATTTCGATTCGATTTCGATTTCGATTTTGATTTCGATTTCGATTTCGATTTCGATTTCGAATTCGATATTTCGATACGATTTCCATTTCCGATTTAATTTCGATTTCGATTTAGATTTTGATTCGATTTCGATTTCGATTTCTATTTCGATTTCGTTATTTCGATTTCGATTTCCGATTTCGATTTCGATTACGAATTCGATTTCGAATTCTATTTCGATTTCGATTTTTATTTCGATTTCGATTCCTATTTCGATTTCAATTTCGATGTCGATTTCGATTTCCGATTTCGATTTCGATATCGATGGCGATTTCGATTTCGATTTCGATTCGATTTGGATTTCTATTTCGAATTCGATTTCTATTTCGATATTTCGATTTCCGATTTCGATTTTTCGATTTTGAATTCAATTTTGATTTCGATATTTCGATTTCGATTTCCGATTTCGATTTCGATATCGAATTCGATTTCGAATTCGATTTCGAATTCAATTTCGATTTCGATATTTCGATTTCGATTTCCGATTTCGTATTCGATTTCGATTTCGAATTCGATTTCGAATTCGATTTCGAATTCGATTTCGATTTCGATTTTTATTTCGATTTCGATATCGATTTCCACTTCGATTTCTATTTCTATTTCTATTTCGATTTCGATTTCGATTTCCGATTTCGATTTCGATTTCGATGGCGATTTCGATTTCGATTCGATTTCGATTTCGATTTCGAATTCGAGTTCGATATTTCTATTTCGATTTCGATTTCCGATTTCGATTTCGATTGCGATAACGATTTCGATTCGATTTCGAATTCGATTTCGAATTCGATTTCGATTTCGATTTCGATTTCCGATTTCGATTTCGATTTCAATTTCCATTTCGATTTTTATTTCGATTTCGATTTCGAATTCTATATCTATTTCGATTTCGATGGCGCGTTGCACCGAGCATAGAAGACGGCCTTTCTGGCCCTCTAGCGGCGAGGCCTCAACTGCCGGCATGGTTCCGAGACGAACTCCCGGGGAACATGGAAATTTTTCGCTCGGAGTTGGACTTTGAAAAATTTTGATCGAAGTGAAAAAAATGTTTTTTAAAAAATGTGAAACATGCATCAGTGGCATTCGTAAAAATAATTTTTTAAGAACATGAAATATACATCAGACGCATTCTTTGAGAAGGGGAAACTTACCAAGCACAACTTTGGCAAATATCCCCGTATTTCAATAGCGCGTTGCACCAGACCTATTTCGATTTCGATTTCGATATTTCGATTTCGAATTCGATTTCTGATTTCGATTTCGATTGCGATATCGATTTCGATTGCGATTTCGATTTTGATTGCGATTTCGATTTCGAATTCGATTTCTGATTTCGATTTCGATTGCGATATCGATTTCGATTGCGATTTTGATTTCGATTTTGATTGCGATTTCCGATTTCGATTTCGAATTCGATTTCGATTTCGATTTTTATTTCGATTTCGATTTCTCATTTCGATTTCAATGGCGATTTCGATTTCGATTTTGATTCGATTTCGATTTCTATTTCGTTATTTCGATTTCGATTTCCAATTTCGATTACGAATTCGATTTCGATTTTTATTTCGATTTGGATTTCGATTTCTATTTCCATTTCGATTTCGATTTCGATGTCGATTTCGATGTCGATTTCGATTTCGATTTCCGATTTCGATTTCGATGGCGATTTCGATTTCGATTTGGATTCGATTTCGATTTCCATTTCGAATTCGATTTCTATTTTGAATTTAATTTCGATTTCGATATTTCGATATCGATTTCGATTTCGGATTTCGATTTCGAATTCGATTTCGAATTCGATTTCGATTTCGAATTCATTTTCGATTTCGATATTTCGATTTCGATTTCGATTTCCGATTTCGATTTTGATATCGATTTCGAATTCGAATTTGATTTCGATTTCGATTTAGATTTCGATTTCGATTTCGATATCGATTTCGATTTCTAATTCTATTTCTATTTCGATTTCGATTTCCGATTTCGATTTCGATGGCGATTTCGATTTCGATTCGATTTCGATTTCGAATTCAATTTCGATATTTCGATTTCGATTTCCGATTTCGATTTCTATAACGTTTTCGATTTCGATTGCGATTTCGATTTCGATTCGATTTCGAATTCGATTTCGATTTCGATTTCCGATTTCGATTTCGATTTCGAATTCGATTTCGATTTCGATTTCAATTTCCATTTCGATTTTTATTTCGATTTCGATTTCGAATTCTATTTCGATTTCGATGGCGCGTTGCACCGAGCATAGAAGACGGCCTTTCTGGCCCTTTAGCGCCGAGGCCTCAACTGCCGGCATGGTTCCGAGACGAACTCCCGGGGAACTTGGAAATATTTCGCTCGGAGTTGGACTTTGAAAAATTTTGATCGAAGTGAAAAAAATGTTTTTTTAAAAAATGTGAAACATGCATCAATGGCATTCGTAAAACTAATTCTTTAAGAACATGAAATATACACCAGACGCATTCTTTTAGAAGGGGAAACTTACCAAGCACAACTTTGGCAAATATCCCCGTATTTCAATAGCGCGTTGCACCAGACCTATTTCGATTTCGATATTTCGATTTCGATTTCGAATTCGATGTCGATTTCTGATTTCGATTTCGATATCGATATCGATTTCGATTGCGTTTTCGATTTCGATTTCTATTCGATTTCGATTTCGATATTTCGATTTCGATTTCCACATCGATTTCGATTTCGATTTTTATTTCGATTTCGATGGCGCGTTGCACCGAGCCTAGAAGACGGCCTTCTGGCACTCGAGCGGCGAGGCCTCAACTGCCGGCATGGTTCCGAGACGAACTCCCGGGGAACTTGGTAATTTTTCGCTCGGAGTTGGACTTTGAAAAATTTTGATCGAAGTGAAAAAAATGTTTTTTTAAAAAATGTGAAACATGCATCAGTGGCATTCGTAAAATAATTTTTAAGAACATGAAATATACATCAGACGCATTCTTTTAGAAGGGGAAACTCTTACCAAGCACAACTTTGGCAAATATCCCCGTATTTCAATAGCGCGTTGCACCAGCCTATTTCGATTTCGATTTCGATATTTCGAATTCGATTTCTGATTTCGATTTCGATTGCAATATCGATTTCGATTGCGATTTCGATTTCGATTTTGATTGCTATTTCGATTTCGATTTCGATTCGATTTCGATTTAGATTTCGATTCGATTTCGATTTGTATTTCGATTTCGATTTCCGATTTCGATTTCGATATTTCGATTTCGATTACGATTTTTGATTTCCGATTTCGATTTCGATTTCGAATTCGATTTCGATTTTTATTTCGATTTCGATTTCTCATTTCGATTTCGTATTCGATGGCGATTTCGATTTCTATTTCGATTTCGATTTTTCGATTTCGATTTCCAATTTCGATTTCGATTTCGATTACGAATATGATTTCGAATTCTATTTCGATTTCGATTTTTATTTCGATTTCGATTTCTATTTCTATTTCTATTTCCATTTCGATGTCGAATTCGATTTCGATGTCGATTTCGATTTCGATTTCTGATTTCGATTTCGATTTCGATGGCGATTTCGATTTCGATTCGATTTCGATTTCCATTTCGAATTCGATTTCTATTTCGATATTTCGATTTCGATTTCCGATTTCGATTTTTCGATTTTGAATTCAATTTCGATTTCGATATTTCGATTTCGATTTCCGATTTCGATTCCGATTTCGAATTCGATTTCGAATTCGATTTCGATTTCGATTTCGAATTCAATTTCGATTTCGATATTTCGATTTCGATTTCCGATTTCGATTTTGATTTCGATTTTGAATTCGATTTCGAATTCGATTTCGATTTGGATTTCGATTTTTATTTCGATTTCGATATCGATTTCTATTTCGATTTCTATTTCGATTTCGATTTCCGATTACGATTTCGATGGCGATTTCGATTCGTTTTCGATTTCGAATTCAATTTCGATATTTCGATTTCGATTTCCGATTTCGATTTCGAATTCTCTTTCGTTTTCGGTTTCGATTTCGATTGCGATATCGATTTCGATTCGATTTCGAATTCGATTTCTATTTCCGATTTCGATTTCGAAGTCGATTTCGATTTCAATTTCCGATTTCGATTTCGAATTCGATTTCAATTTCGATTTCGATTTTTATTTCGATTTCGACTTCGAATTCCATTTCTATTTCGATTTCGATGGCGCGTTGCACCGAGCATAGGAGATGGCCTTTCTGGCCCTTTAGCGGCGAGGCCTCAACTGCCGGCATGGTTCCGAGACGAACTCCCGGGAAACTTGGAATTATTTCGCTCGGAGTTGGACTTTGAAAAATTTTGATCGAAGTGAAAAAAATGTTTTTTTAAAAAATGTGAAACATGCATCAATGGCATTCGTAAAACTAATTTTTTAAGAACATGAAATATACATCAGACGCATTCTTTTAGAAGGGGAAACTCTTACCAAGCACAACTTTGGCAAATATCCCCGTATTTCAATAGCGCGTTGCACCAGACCTATTTCGATTCCGATATTTCGATTTCGAATTCGATGTCGACTTCTGATTTCGATTTCGATTTCGATATCGATTTCGATTGCGCTTTCGATTTCGATTCGATTTCGATATTTCGATTTCGATTTCCGATTTCGATTGCGATTTCGAATTCGATTTCAATTTCGATTTTTATTTCGATTTCGATGGCGCGTTGCTCCGAGCCTGGAAGATGGCCTTTCTGGCCCTCGAGCGGCGAGGCCTCAACTGCTGGCATGGTTCCGAGACGAACTCCCGGGGAACTTGGAAATTTTTCGCTCGGAGTTGGACTTTGAAAAATTTTGATCGAAGTGAAAATTTTTTTTTTTAAAAATGTGAAACATGCATCAGTGGCATTCGTAAAAGTAATTTTTAAGAACATGAAATATACATCAGACGCATTCCTTTAGAAGGGGAAACTCTTACCAAGCAAAACTTTGGCAAATATCCCCGTATTTCAATAGCGCGCTGCACCAGACCTATTTCGATTTCGATTTCGATATTTCCATTTCGAATTCGATTTCTGATTTCGATTGCGATATCGATTTCGATTGCTTTTCGATTTCGACTTTGATTGCGATTTCGATTTCGATTCGATTTCGATTTCGATTTCGATTCGATTTCGATTTGTATTTCGATTTCAATTTCCCATTTCGATTTCGATATTTCGATTTCCATTTTCGATTTCGAATTCGATTTCGATTTCGATTTTTATTTCGATTTCAATTTCGATTTCGATTTCTCATTTCGATATCGATTTCGATGGCGATTTTGATTTCGATTTTGATTCGATTTCGATTTATATTTCGATTTCGATATTTCGATTTCGATTTCCGATTTCTATTACGAATTCGATTTCGAATTCTATTTTGATTTCGATTTTTAATTCGATTTCGATTTCGATTACGATTTCGATTTCGATTCGATTTCGAATTCGATTTCGATTTCGATTTCCGATTTCGATTTCGATTTCGAATTCGAATTCGATTTCGATTTCAATTTCTATTTCGATTTTTATTTCGATTTCGATTTCGAATTCTATTTCTATTTCGATTTCGATTTCGATGGCGCGTTGCACCGAGCATAGAAGACGGCCTTTCTGGCCCTTTAGCGGCGAGGCCTCAACTGCCGGCATGGTTCCGAGACGAACTCCCGGGGAACTTGGAAATATTTCGCTCGGAGTTGGACTTTGAAAAATTTTGATCGAAGTGAAAAAAATGTTTTTTTAGAAAATGTGAAACATGCATCAATGGCATTCGTAAAACTAATTTTTTAAGAACATGAAATATACATCAGACGCATTCTTTTAGAAGGGGAAACTCTTACCAAGCACAACTTTGGCAAATATCCCCGTATTTCAATAGCGCGTTGCACCAGACCTATTTCGATTTCGATATTTCGATTTCGATTTCGAATTCGATGTCGATTTCTGATTTCGATTTCGATATCGATATCGATTTCGATTTCGATTGCATTTTCGATTTCGATATTTCGATTTCGATTTCGATTTCGATTTTTATTTCGATTTCGATTTCGATGGCGCGTTGCACCGAGCCTAGAAGACGGCCTTTCTGGCCCTCGAGCGGCGAGGCCTCAACTGCCGGCAGGGTTCCGAGACGAACTCCCCGGGAAATTTTTATTTCGAGTTCGATTTCGGTTTCGATTTAGATTTCGATTTCGGTTTCGATTTCCGATTTCGATTTCGATTTCAATTTTGATTTCGGTTTCGATTTCGATGGCGATTTCGATTTCGATTTCGATTCGATTTCGATTTCGAATTCGATATTTCGATTTCCGATTTCGATTTCAATTTCGATTTCGATTTCGATTTCGAATTCGATTTCGAATTCGATTTCGATTTCGATTTTTATTCCGATTTCGATTTCTATTTCGATTTCGATTTCGATGTCGATTTCGATTTCGAATTCGATTTCGATTTCCGATTTCGATTTCGATTTCGATGGCGATTTCGATTTCGATTCGATTTCGATTTCGAATTCGAATTCGATTTC
Source organism: Mantis religiosa (assembly GCA_030765055.1). NCBI lineage: Eukaryota > Metazoa > Arthropoda > Insecta > Mantodea > Mantidae > Mantis > Mantis religiosa. The sequence continues at coordinate 253,596,709 of CM060948.1, read as the reverse complement.
CATTTCGATATTTCGATATCGATTTCGATTTTCCGATTTCGATTTCGAATTCGTTTTCGAATTCGATTTCGATTTCGATTTTTATTTCGATTTCGATTTCTATTTCTATTTTGCAACATTTCGTTTCGCTCCATTTATTTGTTATCTCCCGAGATAGAACTGAGTGAAACGCAATCAAATATCTTTGATCGGCGCAAATTGGTTCAAACCTCTTTGCCGCCTTTTACTTTTTCCTTTCACGTTCATCAACTGTTTATACTCATAATGCAATGGCGCAAAATTGACGTTTTGTTTGCAGTTTGTTGTTTGCGTTATGCAAATTATATATATTTTTACTTTAATTATTTATTTACCACCTGATGTGTTTAGTTACTTGCTATCTCCCCAGATACAATTAACTGAAACGCAATCAATTCACTTTGCTATGAGCCCAAAATGATACAAAGTTCTTTGTATTTTTTAATCTTTTCTTTCGCGATATTCAACTGTTTCAGCTCGCAATGCAATGTTACCAGTAAGACGAAGGGTTACCAGGTAGAATTTACAGTGTTCCAAACAAATCAAACTTTCGTCATTTTTCACTTTGCTCCTTCTTATTCTTCGTCTTCTTGTTTTCCTTTTTAGACTTTTAACTACATATATAGGCACAATTCAGACGCACCATGACAAATTTAAGTCGTATAGAAGCAGAAGAAATAGTGGTTGGAAGAGAAAATCTGAGGGAATAGGGAATAGTTCTCACAACTAACTCTAGATGGCCCTACTTCGCTATTTTCAAACGAAACGGGATATTCGCCGTAAACTTCTATATTTACTTGACATTTGACATTTTGGTTGCGGCTTATTTTTAGTTTATGCAACAAAATTTAGTTATATATTATCTGTTTTTTTTCGTGTTTATGATCATGATGCTGTCATGACAAGGAACAATATGGAGGTACAGAAAGCAGTACTCAAAATTAAATATAGTGGGCGCCACTTCGCCGAAAACAAAACAAGATCATCGCGGTAAATCTTAATATTAAATTGACAGTAGACACTTTGGCTGCTATTCATTGTCCACGCTATGCAACATTTTATTTCATTCTATTTGTTTTCTGCCGAGATAGAACTAAGTTAAACGCAATCAAACCTCTTTGTTCGGGGCCAAAACGGTCAAATCTCTTTGCCGCACTTTACTCTTTCCTTTCACGCTCTTTAACTGTTTATACTCATAATGCCCTGGCGGCAGTAAAACGAACTGTTTAACTCGTAGAATTTACAGTGCCATAAGCCAAACGAGTAATCGATTTTATTTTTATTTCCCTTTGTCTTCTTCCTCCTTATTGGTCCTCTTAACCTTCATATTTAAAAAATAATTTAAAATTTTAATGTTATTTTATGCTAAATTAAACACCGTTTCTCAATTTTGCTTAAAACATTTACATTCTCATGTAGAATAAAAGTTACAGATATGTGTTAGAAATACAACCTGCGCATTACTCTTCTACATTAGCCTTCAGTTTTTTTCTTCTAATGTTTCACTGTTTGCCTTTAAATTGGTTCTTTGGGAATATTTATAATATTTCTTTATCATTCACAGTTTTTCCTGATTTCCTCTTCCTTTGCCGTTGTTTCTCCTGTTTCTTTCTTTTCTTCTCTTGGGGTTAACACTTCAGCAATATTCCAGATTCTGTATTTTTATCTCCAATACTATTATCAGGATTCAAATGTTTAAGCACATATTTCAAATAACAATGGAAGTTGAAAGGTACCAAACGCAGGCAAAAAGTTAAACAAAGTGCTGTTTCACTCAACTAATTTAAAAAATCCTCTTTCTTTAATACTAGAATATTGAACAACAAACACCAACAAAAGATAATGATAATAATAATGATGATGATAATAATAATAATAATAATGATGATGATAATAATAATGATGATGATAATAATAATAATAATAATGATAATGATAATGATAATAATAATAATAATAATAATAATAATAATAATAATAATAATAATAATAATAATAATAATAATAATAATAATAATAATAATAATAATAATAATAATAATAATAATAATAATAATAATAATAATAATAATAATAATAATAATAATAATAATAATAATAATAATAATAATAATAATAATAATAATAATAATAATAATAATAATAATAATAATAATAATAATAATAATAATAATAATACTAATAATAATAATACTAATACTAATAATAATAATAATAATAATAATAATAATACTACTACTACTACTACTACTAATAATAATAATAATAATAATAATAATAATAATAATAATTATAATAATAATAATAATAATAATAATAATAATAATAATAATAATAATAATAATAATAATAATAATAATAATAATAATAATAATAATAATAATAATAATAATAATAATAATAATAATAATAATAATAATAATAATAATAATAATAATAATAATAATAATAATAATAATAATAATAATAATAATAATAATAATAATAATAATAATAATAATAATAATAATAATAATAATAATAATAATAATAATAATAATAATAATAATAATAATAATAATAATAATAATAATAATAATAATAATAATAATAATAATAACAACAATAATAATAATAATAATAACAATAATAATAACAATAATAATAACAATAATAATAACAACAATAATAACAACAATAATAACAACAATAATAACAACAATAATAACAACAATAATAACAACAACAATAACAACAATAATAACAACAACAACAATAATAATAATAATAATAATAATAATAATAATAATAATAATAATAATAATAATAACAATAATAATAATAATAATAATAATAATAATAATAATAATAATAATAATAATAATAATAATAATAATAATAATAATAATAATAATAATAATAATAATAATAATAATAATAATAATAATAATAATAATAATAATAATAATAATAATAATAATAATAATAATAATAATAATAATTATAATAATAATAATAATAATAATAATAATAATAATAATAATAATAATAATAATAATAATAATAATAATAATAATAATAATAATAATAATAATAATAATAATAATAATAATAATAATAATAATAATAATAATAATAATAATAATAATAATAATAATAATAATAATAATAATAATAATAATAATAATAATAATAATAATAATAATAATAATAATAATAATAATAATAATAATAATAATAATAATAATAACAATAATAATAACAACAATAATAACAACAATAATAACAACAATAATAACAATAATAATAATAATAATAATAATAATAATAACAATAATAATAATAATAATAATAACAACAATAATAATAATAATAATAATAATAATAATAATAATAATAATAATAATAATAATAATAATAATAATAATAATAATAATAATAATAATAATAATAATAATAATAATAATAATAATAATAATAATAATAATAATAATAATAATAATAATAATAATAATAATAATAATAATAATAATAATAATAATAATAATAATAATAATAATAATAATAATAATAATAATAATAATAATAATAATAATAATAATAATAATAATAATAATAACAATAATAATAATAATAATCTTATGATGTTGTTGATGATGATGATGATGATGACGATGACGATGACGATGATGTCGACGACGATGACGATGACGATGATAATGATGATGTGAATGATAATTGTCATACTCATAGTCATAGTCATAGTCATCATAATCATAATCATAATCACCATCGCCATCACCATAAACCGACCGACCGAAGAGCTGGCTGGTTGTATTAGGCCAGAAGGTTATAGCTGCGTGCCCACCCGTTAAGGGTTTTACAGCAGGTAGAGTTCCTCTTTTCGTGATGTTGTAGGATCGGTTGTGGGTTTTGCGTTAGAAATTATTTCGAGTTAACAAGTTTTATGTACCTCAGGTTGTGCGAATGGATGCAAAACCTTGCACTCTGGTGTTCTGCTTCTTAATTTCTTTTAAATTGTTGTAGCTGCCGAGTTCAAATTTTGGTCAGGATGAATCTTCCAAATAGGTTTCTTGTGGGATTTCCCTTTATCCTGAAGGTTGGGTTTCAGCTCGCTGCGCCCTAGGCTCATTTCAGCATCAGTTTATCCATTTCATTTATTGTACAATAGGATCTGAGATGGGAGAAAATGAACTAAAATATTAGGAGTAAGATAACATCTGCATACCTTGATTAATATCAATTAGATGGTGAAATAAATATATTTATAAAAGGTGTGAAAGAGGTAGAATGATGTTCAGATGCAGCTCGACGGATTCTAAAATACTTATCGATGATTTTGAAGTGCGTTTAAATGCAACAGTCCTTCATATTAGACAGACATGAGTTCTTTTAAGCAGAAATTTGTTACCGTCATTGGTTCTGCAATATTTGAACTCAAGAGATTGCAGAATATTATGCATATAAGATACAGAAGCCTTATATTCTATTTCCCCCCTCATAAGTTGGCCTGCCTTTTTGCAGTTGAATAATTATTCACCCTTGTCATATAAATCATAAATTGTTCTACGTAAAACGCACTTGCAAACACATCCCAGGGTTCGCTTCTGCTAATTTGTCCCTCTTTAAGAAGCAGTTTGCTCCGAAAGTGGTCGTTCGCCCATGTTCGATTTCGATTTCGATTTCAAGTTCGATTTTTTCGATTTCTATTTCGATTTCGATTTTTATTTCGATTTCGATTTCGATGGCGATTTCGATTTCGATTCGATTTCGATTTCGATTTCCAATTCTATTTCGATTTCGATATTTCGATTTCCGATTTCGATTTCGATTTCGATGGCGCGTTGCACCGAGCCTAGAAGGCGGCCTTTCTGGCCCTCGAGCGGCGAGGCCTCAACTGCCGGCATGGTTCCGAGACGAACTCCCGGGGAACTTGGAAATTTTTCGCTCGGAGTTGGACTTTGAAAAATTTTGATCGAAGTGAAAAAAATGTCTTTTTAAAAAATGTGAAACATGCATCAGTGGCATTCGTAAAAATAATTTTTTAAGAACATGAAATATACATCAGGCGCATTCTTTTAGAAGGGGAAACTCTTACCAAGCACAACTTTGGCAAATATCCCCGTATTTCAATAGCGCGTTGCACCAGACCTACAATACGACAATTCCGGCCCTCGGGCAGGGTTCCGAGACGAACTCCCTGCTGGATTTGGAAATTTTTATCTTGGAGTTGGACTTTGAACAAATTTGTTCGGACCGACGAAAACAGTTTCTGTTAAATGCGAAACACGCATCATTGGTGTTCGTTTGATAAAGAAAACAAATCCTAAGCCTCCTTTTTGCTAATTTGTCCCTCTTTCATTAACCTTTTGCGCCGATTTGGACTTAGAAAGAGTTTCGATATTTTGCAAAAATATTTTTTTTAAAAACATAAAATATACATCAGTGGCATTCTTTTAGAAGGGAAAATTCATCCCAAGAACAATTTTGGCAAATTTCCCCGTTTTTTGATGGCGCGTTGCACCAGACCTACAAGACGACAATTCCGGCCCTCGGGTGGCGTGGCCTCAACTGCCGGCATAGCTCCGAGACGAACTCCCGGGGGACTTAAAAATTTTTCGCTCGGAGTTGGACTTTGAAAAATTTTGATCGAAGTGAAAATTTTTTTTGAAAATGTGAAACATGCATCCTTGGCATTCGCTTGATAAGGCAAACATATCCTAAGGTTCGCTTTTGCTAATTTGTCCCTCTTTAAGTAGCAGTTTGCTCCGAAAGTGGTCGTTCCCCCATGTACTACGCGGCTGGGCTTAGAACATTTTCGCTCGGAGCTGGACTTTTAACTTTTCTCAGACCGAAAAAAAGCTTTTTTGATAAATGTGAAACATGCATCATTGGTGTTCGTTTGATAAAGAAAAGACATCCTAAGCCTCCTTTTTGCTAAGTTGTACCCCTTTCATTAACCTTTTGCGCCGATTTGGACTGAGAAATAGTTTGGATATTTTGCAAAAGTAATTATTATAAAATCATGAAATATACATCACAGGCATTCTTTTAGAAGGGGAAATTCATCCCAAGAACAATTTTAGCAAATTTCCACGTATTCCGATGGCGCGTTGCACCGAGCCTAGAAGATTTCCTTTCTGGCCCTCGGGCGTCGAGGCCTCAACTGCCGGCATGGTTCCGAGACGTACTCCCGGGGGACTTAAAAATTTTTGGCTCGGAGTTGGGCTTTAACTTCTCTCGGACCGAAAAAGTTTTTTGGATAAATGTGTAACATGCATCCATGGTGATCGTTTGATTAAGAAAACACATCCTAAGCCTCCTTTTTGCTAATTTGTCCCTCTTTCATTAACCTTTTGCGCCGATTTGAACTGAGAAATAGTTTGGATATTTTGCAAAATACATCCTAAGCCTCGTTTTTGCTAACTTGACCCTCTTTCATTAACCTTTTGCGCCGATTTGGACTTAGAAAAAGGTTCGATATTTCGCAAAAATAATTTTTTAAAAAACATAAAATATACAGTAGAGGCATTCTTTTAGAACGGGAAACTCATCCCAAGAACAATTTTGGCAAATTTCCACGTTTTTCGATGGCGCGTGGCACCGAGTCGAGAAGACGACTCTTCCGGCCCTCGGATGGCGACGCCTCAACTGCCGGCATGGTTGCGAGACGAACTCCCGGCTGCGTAAAAATCGCTATTTTGGCTTAAAAATTTCGTTTTTTGCTAACCCCGTGAGATGCTGATTTTCGCTTTTTATGCTGTGTCACGCTAAAACCTCTTTTCCGCAAATAATTTACTATGAGATGTAACATTAGCCTGTTTTAAGTAAAAATCGCTATTTTGGCGTAAAAAGTTCGTTTTTTGCTATCATCCCGTAAAAATTGTATTCTGTTTTCACACTAAAACCTCTTTTCTGCAAATAATTTACTATGAGAATTAACATTAGCCTGTTTTAAGTAAAAATCGCTATTTTGGCGTAAAAAGTTCGTTTTTTGCTATCTTCCCGTAAAAAGCTGATTTTCGATTGGTATTCTGTTTTCACGCTAAAACGTCTTTTCCGTAAACAATTTACTTTGAAAATTACCATTAGCTAATTTTATGTAAAAATAGCTATTTTGGCGTAAAAAATTCGATTTTTACTAACTTCACTTAAATGCTGATTTTCGCTTTTTGTGCTCTTTTCCGCAAACAATTTGCTTTGAGAATTAGCATTAGCGTGTTTTAAGTAAAACTCGCTATTTTGGCGTAAAAATTTCGTTTTTTGCTATCTTCAGGTAAAAAGCTGATTTTCGCTTTTTATGCTGTTTTCACGCTAAAACTTCTTTTCCGTGAACAATTTACTTTGAGAATTAACATCGCATGTTAAGTTATATTTTAGCTCACCTTTTAGTTCGTCCACCTTCCTTTTGACGATAAAGGCTAGTTTTGAAGATACGCTTTCGTTTTAAACCAAAGTTCATTTTTTCACTTCACAATGTTATTTTCATCTCGTTTAACCTCGGCAATCTTGCTTTGACCATAACGCCTATATATGTTGTAAAATTTAACTTTAATGAACAAAACTGTCTTTATACGCAAAATTCACGGCAGGGATGTCACAGGTCGCTGTTTTCATATTGACTCATTTTCCATAGAAAAAGGTTATGCAAAGAATGTGCCTTTCCGCAAAATTCTCATTCCACTCGAAGTTTCTAAAACAAAGCCTGTTTTAAGTAAAACAGTATTTTGGCGTAAAAAGTTCGTTTTTTTGCTATCTTCGCGTAAAAAGAACATTTTGGCTTTTTATGCTGTTTTCACGCCAGAACTTGTTTTCCGCGAACAATTTACTTTGGCAATTAACATGGCATTTTAAGATATATTTTAGCTCGCCTTTTAGTTCGTCCGCCTTCCCTTTGAAGATCGGGGCTAGTTTTGAAGTACGCTATCGTTTTAAACCAAAGTTCATTTTTTTCACCTCACAATGTCATTTCTGTCTCGTTTATCCTCGGCAATCTTCTTTTGACCATGACGAATGTATTTCTTGTAAAATGCATGTTTAATGAACAAAACAGTCTTTACGCAAAATTCATATCAGGGATGTCACAGGTCGCTGTTTTCACATTCACTCATTTTCCATAGATACCGGTTATGCAACGAATGTGGTTTCACGCAAAATCCTCATTCCACTAGAAGTTTCTAAAATAATGCTTGTTTTAAGTACAAATCGCTATTTTTGCCTAAAAAGTTGGTTTTTTGCTATTTTCCCGTAAAAAGCTGAGTTTCGATTAGTATTCTGTTTTCACGCTAAAACTTCTTTTCCCCGAGCAATTTACTTTCAGAATTTATATCGCATGTTAAGATATACTTGAGTTCGCCTTTTAGTGCGTCCGCCTTCCTTTTCACGATAGAGGCTAGTTTTGAAGATACGCTATCGCTTTAAACCCAAGTACATTTTTTCACTTCACAATGTCTCGTTTAACCTCGGCAATCTTCCTTTGACCATTGTTGTAAATTCATACCATGGATGTCACAGGTCGCTCTTTTCACATTAAAAGTCATTTTCCATAGGTTCCAGTTATGCGAAAAATGTACATTTACGCAAAATCCTCATTCCACTCGAAGTTTCTAAAACAAGGCTTGTTTTAAGTAAAAATCGCTATTTTGGCGTAAAAAGTTCGTTTTTTGCTACCTTGACGTAAAAAGCTTATTTTCGCTTTTTATACTGTTTTCACGCTAAAACTGCTTTTCAGCAAACAATTAGTTTGAAAATCACCATTAGCTTGCTTTAAGTAAAAATAGCTATTTTGGCGTAAAAAGTTCGTTTTTTGCTAAGTTAGAGGCTAGTTTTCAAAATACGCTATCGTTATAAACCACAGTTAGTCTTTTCACTTCACAATGTCATTTTCGTCTCGTTTAACCTCGGCAATCTTCTTTTGATCATGAAGAATGCATCTCTTGTAAAATGAATGTTTAATAAACAAAACAATCTGTATAGGCAAAAGTCGTATCATGGAAGTCACAGGTCGCTGTCTTCACAATAAAAGTCATTTTCTATAGATTATTTATTTATTTATTTATTTATTTATTTATTTATTTATTTATTTATTTATTTATTTATTTATTTATTTATTTATTTATTTATTTATTTATTTATTTATTTATTTATTTATTTATTTATTTATTTATTTATTTATTTATTTATTTATTTATTTATTTATTTATTTATTTATTTATTTATTTATTTATTTATTTATTTATTTATTTATTTATTTATTTATTTATTTATTTATTTATTTATTTATTTATTTATTTATTTATTTATTTATTTATTTATTTATTTATTTATTTATTTATTTATTTATTTATTTATTTATTTATTTATTTATTTATTTATTTATTTATTTATTTATTTATTTATTTATTTATTTATTTATTTATTTATTTATTTATTTATTTATTTATTTATTTATTTATTTATTTATTTATTTATTTATTTATTTATTTATTTATTTATTTATTTATTTATTTATTTATTTATTTATTTATTTATTTATTTATTTATTTATTTATTTATTTATTTATTTATTTATTTATTTATTTATTTATTTATTGATTGATTTATTGATTGATTTATTGATTGATTTATTGATTTATTTATTGATTTATTTATTTATTTATTTATTTATTTATTTATTTATTTATTTATTTATTTATTTATTTATTTATTTATTTATTTATTTATTTATTTATTTATTTATTTATTTATTTATTTATTTATTTATTTATTTATTTATTTATTTATTTATTTATTTATTTATTTATTTATTTATTTATTTATTTATTTATTTATTTATTTATTTATTTATTTATTTATTTATTTATTTATTTATTTAGTTATTTATTTAGTTATTTATTTATTTATTTATTTATTTATTTATTTATTTATTTATTTATTTATTTATTTATTTATTTATTTATTTATTTATTTATTTATTTATTTATTTATTTATTTATTTATTTATTTATTTATTTATTTATTTATTTATTTATTTATTTATTTATTTATTTATTTATTTATTTATTTATTTATTTATTTATTTATTTATTTATTTATTTATTTATTTATTTATTTATTTATTTATTTATTTATTTATTTATTTATTTATTTATTTATTTATTTATTTATTTATTTATTTATTTATTTATTTATTTATTTATTTATTTATTTATTTATTTATTTATTTATTTATTTATTTATTTATTTATTTATTTATTTATTTATTTATTTATTTATTTATTTATTTATTTCTTACGCTCCCTAGATAGAAAGAACTGAAGCGCAATCAAACATTTTATCCAGACCCCCAAAAGTTTTCAGATTTCCTTGCCGCTTTTTACTAAAAACTTCCGTGATATTCACATATTATGTTCGTTTAATTTTAACTGTGTTTTAGCCAGTTTACTTTCATTCCAAGATTTTGTCTGATTTGTATTTCTGTTAACGGTTTTTCTTAACTTTGCATGCTCCTTATTTTTCCTCTTGTTTCTCCCTTTCCATTTAACAACAATTATAACGATTTGGCAATGATTACTCTTAAATGTTGAAAGCAAAAGCATTATCAATAGTGAAGTATTCTTCATATTTAAGTTTGATTTATGAGTCACTATGTTAACACTCAAACTTCACTTACTTGTTGATGTATAATTGAAACGTTTTCAAGTTCATTCGATCTCATCCTCAGCTGTTTGGTGACTAAATGCTGACTTCCTCTTCTTCCTCTTCTTCCACTACTACGGAGCTCCGATCACTCTGCCATCTGGTATTAGGGGCACTGAGTTTTAATACTTCATTTAATGCCGGGATTTCTAAATTTATAACTTTATCACGGTTTTTGTTTATAAATATTTTCTTCCCTAATATCCAGTTCTATGGGTGTACTTAAAAATTTTAACAGCTTAATGTTGTGGCCATTGTAGTGGATTTCTGTCCAAAAATGGTGTGAAAATGCAGATTTTTCTGCTTGTTTGAACCTAATGTCCCTCTGGTGTTCTTTTTGCGTGGTTAACAAGTTTCTCTTAGTTTTCCTATGTAGTTTTTTCACAGGTTTCACAATTAACCTGATAAATTCCTGATTTCAAATTGTTGGGGATTGTATTTTTCAGTGGTTTATGTAGCAGGTTCCTCAGACTGAATTTGTTTTGGGGTGCTAGTTTTAAGTTTAGTGTTTTGAAGATTCGTTCAAATTTTCTAAAAGCCCATAGATTGTAGGAGAATTTTCTATATTGCCAATTTGTGTTTTTAAGTGGTGTGAGAGTGGTATTTTTTGATATTATCTTCAGTTTTTCTTTTCTCTTCATCATATTCCTTATGATGGCTGGGTTGAATCGATTTACTACCGCATTTTAGTTACTCTAGTAATTATGGAGACAGAAGACTATATTCAGAGTGTAAACCTTAGTGTAAACCTTATATTAGACAGTCCAGAATATAAAATAATTCCAAAAGATCCACTATCCCAAAATATCACTTCTGTTAATAAAGCTTTATCAAGTACAAAAACATTTAGTTCATCTGAAAAATACAACTTAAAACCTTCTAACCCCACACTTCCAAGGTTGTACTGTCTGCCAAAAATCCACAAACAAGAAAACAGCATGAGACCATCATCAATGGCATCAATTCACCTACATACCACATTGCAAAGTGGTTAGTAAGAAAATTAAAATCATATGACAAATTTTAAAGTTTGTGAATAAAAAACTCCTTAGAATTGATAAATCATCTACAGAAGTACAACATCCCGGAAAATCATATACTAGTTTCTTTTGACGTTAAGGCACTTTTTACAAACATTCCAGTAGAAGAAATACCTACATTCCTCAAAAAAGGGCTAACCTAGACTACAACGGTCCCCAGAGAAATAGATGACATTATCAATCTTACAGATTTATGCATAAGGAATAATTACTTCATGTTTAACCATAAATTCTACAGACAATCAAAAGGATTAGCAATGGGGAGCCCACTTTCGCCTATTTTAGCGGACCTATACATGAGCTATTTTGAAACACACATAGTAAAGGCCTTCCCACAGATTTATAAATTTTGGCAGAGATATGTTGATGATGTTTTTGCTATCATTCCGGAAAAGCTTAGAGAAGATTTTCTAAAATTACTAAACTTGCAAGATAATCACATCCAATTTACTATGGAAGTAGAAAGAGACAACACCCTACCCTTTTTGGACCTCAAGATAACTAGAAATCGTCATGGTGTAGATTTTGGAATATACAAGAAGCCCACACACATAGATAATTACATAAAGAAAAATGAATACAACCCAGTTTCACATAAACTAGCTGCTTTAGAAGTCTAATTAACCGGCTATACAACATCCCTTTGAGTAAGGATGAATTTTTGAAAGAAAAACTCATAAAAGACATAGCGGTTTTAAATGAGTTCAAACCAGCCTGAGGAACCTGCTAAATAAACTACTGAAAAATACAATCCCCAATAATTTGAAATCAGGAATTTATCAGATTAATTGTGAAATCTGTTGAAAATGCTACATAGGAAAAACTAAGAGAAACTTGTTATTCAGGCAAAAAGAACACCAGAGGAACATTAAGTTGAAACAAACAGAAAAGTCTGCAGTTTCACACCATTTTTGTCCAGAAAACCACAACATTGGCCACAACATTAAGCTGTTAAAATCTTTAAGTACACCCATAGAATTGGATATTTGGGAAAACAATATTCATAAACAAAATCCGTGATAAAATTATAAATTTTGAAATCCCGGCATTAAATGAAGTATTAAAACTTAGTGCCCCTAACACCAGATGGCAGAGTGATCGGAGTTCCGTAGCAGTGGAAGAAGAGGAAGTCACCATTTAGTCACCAAACAGCTGAGGATGAGATCGAATGAATTTGAAAACGTTTCAATTAGACATCAACAAGTAAGTGAAGTTTGAGTGTAAACATAGTGACTCATAAATCAAACTTAAAAATGATTACTCTGTTTTGGATTGTTTGTAACAAACGAATTAGTTCTTATGGAAGTAAATGTTGTAAACGTTTCCCGCAAACGCTTAGTTTCTGTAAATTCTGTAAATTTCTGGATTTTTCATATAAACTTTAGACCTAACACCCGATTCAAACGACGAGTGTGCGTAATATCTTTTGTTGTTTTTGTTTTTGGTGGTGAAGCAATAATCCGAGGAAAAGATTTCAAAGAATAAAGAATGTTACACAAAACTACATCGCAGTTAATTTTGGCAATAAAAGTACCTTTTTCTTATAAATTGTTCCTATCACAGCAACATATGAACATCTAGCGTTCGTTATGATGACAACAGCTTTGTTTCCGGTGTAGGATGAGTAAACGTTTACATGAAATCGTAATCACGAACAACTTATAAGACACACAAACCCATTACACAAATCTAATAAATATTTAGGAGTCTTTGAAATGTGTATTCCTAATGAAATCTGTGATAAAATGTTTGTGTAGAATACAAATGCACTTGTGCCAACTATCTACGTGATAAAGAAAGTAAAACTCAAAATTGTCCTGCAGTGTCATGAACAAAATATTAATTTCTTCACTAATTACCTGCAAACCACTTAAATGACGTGAAAATTTTGCAGCGCGGCATTACCTGCAGTTGCGAGCTTGTTCTTAGACTTACACTGAAAATCTGAAACGTTCACTTAACACAACTGCATTGTGATTATTTCTGACATCTGTAAAGTCTAAAACTGTTTCTCTCTCTTTGACACAACGAATGACATCGGAAAGTTGGAATAAGTATGCTGCATCCAACGTTTCTTCCAGCGTTCACATAATAGGTATTTATGGGTCTTTAGAGGTAATTTGAGTTCATTAGCGAGTGAAAACTTTAACGTCCTAAGCATTAAACATCAAACCTGGCTAACCCAATACGTAATTTTATCCATTACCAACAAAAAATCCACTTGAATGTATAAGCTTTTCTTTATATTTGTCGGGGCTTCTGAAGGGTAGAGAATAATGAAAATAAAAGAAAATCCTACAAATACTTTAGACCCAATTGACGATTCCAACGTTGCACGTGCCTAACATTTTCTCAGTAATCGGCAGAAAAAACTGAAACAGTAAGGACTATTCCTGAAAATTAATTTGAAAGCGCGCTTGTTCGTCATTTGTAAAGCAAACAAGATCTTCGTGCTATATTTTGATATGCAGTTGACATTTCAAATACAATTTGCTCTTTTTAACATTATGTATTTATTATTTATTTATTTGTTTGTTAACTTTTCAATAAATATAGCTGAAAGGTAATCACCCTCTTGTCTAGGATCTGCCATTGACTTTTTTTTTTCCTTATTTAACCGATTTTTCAGTATTTCCGTTTGTTTTCCTTATCTGTTTTCCTAGTTTCACAAATATTCACTATACACATAAACACACATGCCCAAGGCGGAACTCGAACCCGCGACTCTTTACGCGGTGGAACACTAGAGACATACGCTTTAGCGGCCATGGCTACGAGGGCCGGCTCGATTCTAATCACTTTGTCAAGTTTACTCTTTACCTCCGCGAACTTGTATTATTTTTGTCAATTGGATTTAGATTATGTGTTAGCTACTTTGTCATCATCCAGAATTTGTGTGTGATGTGCGACATTTTTAAAACTTCTTCATTTCAGGCTTTCTTTCTTTTATTCTTTTCTTTCTTCCTTTCCTTCTTGATTTCTTCCTTCCTTTATTTCTTTCCTTCTTTCAACTTTCATTTGTCTTCCTATGTTGCCCTACATCTTAACGGCAGTGAGATTATTTTGAAAATATATATTTGTTTTTAAACCTTCGCGCTAGAAGAATTAGGATTTTACGAAAGCAAAAAGAACAAAAATGTGCCGGAAATTTGTGTTCGGAAAAATTTTAATGTGTTTTTCTGTAGGAATCCACTTTAGACCCAGTTAGCGATTGAAACGACAGATCTGCATTACTTTGTTGTTCCTTGTTTATAGTGATGGTGCAGTTATTAGAAGAGAAATATCTGGAATAATAGAAAATATTACTGAAAACTTATTCTAGACTGTGAACTTCACCATTAGTAAACGGAACAAGATCATCGCAATAAATTTTGGTTTTTAAATTACATCCCACATTTTGTTTGTAGTTTGTTGTTTACGTTATGCAAAATATGTATATTTTTACTTTATTTATTTATTTGCCACCTAAATCACCTATTTACTTGTTATCTCCCTTGATAGAAATAACTGAAATGCAATCAATCCTCTTTGCTATGAGCTCCAAATGATACAAAGTTCTTTGCATTACTTAATCTTTTCTTTGCGACATACGAATGTTTGCACTCGCAATGCAATGGCACCAATAAGACGAAGCGTTTATCCCGTACAGTTTACACTATTCCAACCTAAACAATTTTCCGCCTTTTTCGACTTTACTTCTTCTTATTCCTCGTCTTTTTTTCCTCCTTTTTCCACTTTTTAACATACATAATTAAGTACAACTTAAAAGTATCATGATAAATTTATGCATTATAAAAGTAGATGTAGTAGTGGTCAGAAGAGAAATTCTGAGTGAATGGGGAATATTTATCAGAATTAACTCTAGATGGCGCTACTTCGCTATTCTTAAACGAAACAAAATCTTCGCCGTAAATTGTTATATTTACTTCATATTTGACATTTTTATTGCAGTTTATTTTTAGGTTCTGCTATATCATATATTTATATGTTATTTGTCTGTCGTTTCTTGTTTATGATCATGACGCTATCATGAGAAGAAACAATCTGGAAGTACAGGGAGTAGTACCCAAAATTAAATCTAGTGGGCGCTACTTCGCCATTCGCAAACAAAACAAGATCATCGCGGTAAATCTTGATATTTAACTCAGATTCGGAAATTTTCTTGCTGTTCATTGTTCATGCTATGCAGCATCTTATTTCATGCTATTTATTTGTTATCTCCCGTGATAGAAATAAGTTAAACGCAATCAAACCTCTTTGTATGATGCCAAAATGGTTCAAATTCGGATTTTAGTTATTCTGCAACTGGGGCTGAATTTTATGTATTACACAGCTACAATTAAGTTAATCAATTTAAAGCTTTCTAGTAAACTATAAAAATTGCCTTTTATTTGGTGTATATGTAAAGAGATGATGGTTTTCCGATAGTATTGGCCTCCTTACTACATTCCCTTTGTATGTTCAAAACATAAAATGCGAATACGTACTTCCCACTTGAGTAATGTGTAAGTAATGGAAAACTCATACACGTAATTAGGAACATCCGGGAAATGGATAATTACATAAAATTGGCATACATTTTGTAGTTTATTTGGAGCTGTATGTTTTACGTATTAAGATTGTGTGTATCTTTTATGATTTACGGTTATATAACCATTATTCCACAAGAATAGTATTTCAGATGCTATTTGTAGAAAATATGAAATACAAAACGTTTCATTATTTATGAACATATCTTAAAAACTAAGTATTTTAATATTCTCTTGAAAGGTCAACATTCTTTGAAAACTTTTTCATGCAAACAACAATTTGCGACAAGGGAATTTTTTGAATTGTTGTCAGCCACATTTTGGGAAGCACGTTGAACATAAGCGCCGAAACAGACTTTTTCCTTTTTGAGAGCTACTGATAGACTGTGCTGTGAAAGACACACACAAACCCACTACATGGATCTAATAATTATTTGGGGGACTTTGAAATGTTTAATCCTAGTGAAATCTGGCATCCAATTTTTGTGCAGAATTCCTTACCACTTGTGCCTACTATCTACGTATAAGGAAAGTGAACCTGGACACAGTCATGCAGTATCATAAAAAATATCTGAAGTTTTTCACTAGTTATTTGCAAACCACTTAAATGACTTGAAAATGTTGCAGCACGGCCTCATCCTTCAGTTGCGAGTTTGTTCTTAGACTCGCATTGAAAATCTGAAACTTTCACTTAACACAACTGCATTGTGAATATTTCTGACATCTGTAAAGTCTAAAACCGTTTAACTCTTTTTGACATAACAAGTGCCATTCGAAATTTGCAATAATTGTGCTACATCCAAAGTTTCTTCGAGCATTCACTTTATAGTTATTTATGGGGCTTGAGAAATTAGATCAGGTTTATTAGCGAGTGAAAACTTTAAGGTCTGAGGCATTAAACATCAAACCTGGCTAGCTCAATACGTATTTTATCCCTTACCAAAAAAAACCACTTGAATTCATAAGCTTTTATTTATCTTTATCGCGTCTACTGAAGGGTATAGGATAATCTAAATAAAACAAAATCCTACAATCATTTTAGACCCATCTCACGATTCCAACGTTGAGCGTGCGTATTTCTTTTCTATTTAAGGTCATGAAGAAACAGTAATCTGAAAAAAAACTGGAAGAGTAAGGAATATTACTGAAAATTAATTTCACATTGCGCCAATTCATCATTTGTAAAGCAAACAAGGTCTTCGTGCTATATTTTGATATTTAGTTGACATTTCACATATTAGTTTCTCTTTTCTATTATTAATTATTTACTTATATATTTGATATCTTATAAATAAATATAGCTGGAAGGCAATCGCCCTCTTGACTAGAATCTCCCAATGATTCAAATCACTTTATCAAGTTTACCCTTTCCTTCCGCGAACTTGTCTTATTTTTGTCAATTGGACCTTGATTATGTTTTAGCTACTTTGTTATCATCCAGAGTTTGGGTGTGACTTGCTACATTTTAAACTTCTTTATTTAAGACTTTATTTCTTTTATTGGTTTCTTTCTTGCTTCCATTCTTGATTTCGTCCTTACTTTATTTGTTTCCTTCTTTCAACTTTCATTTGTGTCTTCCTTTCTTTCCCTCCTTCATCTTAACGGCAGTGAGAGTATTTTGGAAATAGATATTTGTTTCTAAACCTTCGCGCTAGATGAATTAGGATTTTATGAACAGAAAAATAACACAAATATTCCTGCAATGTTTAAATTCAGAAAATTTTGAATGTGTTTTTTCTGTAGGACTCCACTTTAGAACTAGTTAATGATTCAAACGACAGATCTGCATAATTTTGTTGTTGTTTGTTTATAGTGATGATGCAGTTATCAGAAGAAACCATGTGTAAAGTTGGCAATGTTACTCAAAACTAATTCTAGATTGTGCTACTTCATCATTAGTAAACGAAGCAAGACCATCGCAATAAATGTTTGTTTTTAAATTGCATGCGATATTTTGTTTGCAGTTTGTTGCTTATGTAATGCAAATTGTGTATCATTTTACTTTACTTATTTATATACCATGTTAATCATTTATTTACTTATCTCCCAAGATAGAAATAACTGAAGCGCGATCAATCCCCTTTGCTACGAGCTCCAAGAGATACAAAGTTCTTTGCATTTTTTTAATTGTTCCTTTCACGATATTCAATCGCAATGCAATGGCGCCAATAAGACGAAGCGTTTACCTCGTAGAATTTACAGTGTTCCAAAATAAACAATTTTGTGCTGTTGTTTCACCTTACTT
Organism: Mantis religiosa; assembly: GCA_030765055.1. Taxonomy (NCBI): domain Eukaryota; kingdom Metazoa; phylum Arthropoda; class Insecta; order Mantodea; family Mantidae; genus Mantis; species Mantis religiosa. The sequence continues at coordinate 253,578,179 of CM060948.1, read as the reverse complement.
CTTCTTACTTCTCGTCTTCTTTTTTCCTTATTCGACTTTTTAAATACATATTTAAGTACAGCTCAAAAGCATCGTGATAAATTTAGGCAGTATAGAAGCAGATGTAGTAGTGGTCAGATTAGAAAAACTGAGGGAGTAGCGAGTAGTTCCCAGAATTAAATATATATGGCGCTGCCTTGCTATTCTTAAACGAAGCAAGATCTTCGCCGAAAATTCTTATATTTGCTTGGTATTTGACGTTTTGGATGCTGTTTAGTTTTAGGTTATGCTACATCATATATATAACTTGTTTGTTGTATTTGTTTATGATATTGACGCTATCATCAGAAGAACAACCTCTAGGTACAGGAAGTAGTACTCAAAATTAAATCTAGTGGGCACTACCCCGCCATTCGTAAACAAAACAAGATCATCGCGGTAAATCTTAATATTAAATTGACTGTCGACACTCTGGCTCCTGTTCATTGTTCACGCTATGAAACATATTATTTCGTTCTATTTATTTGTTATCTCCCGAGATAGAACTGAGTGAAACGCAATCAACTGCTTTGTTCGGCGACAAAATTGTTCTTACCCTTTTGCCGCCTTTTACACTTTCCTTTCACGCCCTTCAACTGTTTATACTCATAATTCAATGGCGTGAAAAAGACGAACTGTTTAATTGGCAGAATTTGCAGTGGATAAGTCAAACGAATTTTCAATGCTTCTACTCTATCCCCCCTATACCTTTTATAAAACCCATACTTACATTCATAAGTTATCGTAATGACTTTAAGCAATTGCAAAGGAAATGAAGCAGTAATCAGGAGGTAAAAATCTTGAAGAATAGGAAAGTCTACCCCAAACTAATTCAAGAGCGCACCACTTCACAATTCATAATTGAATCGAGATTATTTCTGATATTTAATTTACATGCGACATTTTGTTTGCCTTACACAGATCATCTATTGAAGTTTATTATTTATTTACTTCATAAATTTATGTATCTGTGTTTATTAACTAATTAACTAATTTGTTTGTTACGCTACCTAATAGCTAGTGGCCGCTACTTCGCCATCCGTAAACAGAACAAGATCATCGCGGTAAATCTTGATATTTAACTCAAATTCGAAAATTTGCTTGATGTTCATTGTACATGGTATGCAACATTTTATTTCATTATATTTATTTGTTATCTCTTTGAGACAGAAATCAAACCTCTTTGTACGACGCCAAAGTGGTTCAAATCACTTTGCCGCCTTTCACTCTTTCCTTTCACGTTCTTCAGTTGTTTATACTTTGGTGTTACCCGACATTCGTCTTTCAGGTTAAGGGAAGGCCACAGAAAAAATCTTATTCAGGTAACTCACCCTGACCGGGTTGGAACTCGGGACCTCTTGAACGTGAGGCAGACACGCTACCGCCACGCTATGGAGGCGGGCTTATTTTGTTAAGAATGGAGAATTTGGGGGGACTGCCGAACCCGAAAGAGTATACATGTCCTTCAGATTCAGCAGGCACATCAAATTATGGGTCATCGCTGTCTTATATAACCATTTGGAACCATTCTGTCCATAACGTCCTCAGTCCACAATCGAAATATACCGTGTTCCAATCCCCTTAGGCTGCAGACCCAACTGGGTATCCCACATACGATAGTTCTTACTTGTCTCACATAGTTTGTCAACCTAAGATTCCACGTTAGGTCCAAAATCATTTAAATATGATACTCACGTATAAAAGCGCATCGTCTGCCATGTACCGGAAGAGCCAATATAGCCTTTGGGGCCGAGCGCTATAGCCAATACAGGGCACGAGTACAAGCTATGGAATATTAAAGATAACACAAGTGAGGTATTTGCTAACATATGGCTTCTTATATTATCACATTATTAAAGTAAAATAAACAAAGACGAATTGCGGGAAGGTTAATAAACAATGATAGTGTATTTTATAATTGCGGAGAAACAGAATATAGCTGTAATGATTGGAAGGATAAACAACAATCTGTAGTTCGTATTCCTTGTAGTTTAAGGAAAAAAGAAATGTACAGAAAGTATAGAATGCGGGACATATAAGATGTTTTAGCATAGATTAATAACTCGAACCAACTATAGATAGAGTTACATTTAAAATAACGTAGGAACAAAATAAGAAATGTGCAAGTAGAATGAAAAGGGATAGAATAAAAGACAAAACTATACTGGAAACAAATAGCTGAAGGGAAAGAAGGAAATTGCTACACAATCAGAAGGAGATATTAATGGTGCATTCTCAGAACAAAGAGTAATGATTTCCGCACGAATTACTTCCAAACCAAATGAATTACAAGACATTCAATGTGCACGTTGCATTGATGACCTCGGAACCTAGACAATAGTACAATAGATGGATCAGAAACTTCAAATATATAGCAGTTAGTGTAGATTTAAAGCTAACATGGGAAAACCAATTAAAATAATTGCAGAAAATGTGCAAGAAAGACTAACAGTGCTTTAAAGAAGGACAGGCAGCAAATATGGCTACTCCAAAGGCATCCTATATATAACAAATTGTGTATAAAAATATAACAATTTCTAACTTAAAACTTCACTTATGTTATGATATTTTTCTTATAAATTGATGTTATAACAACAACATATTAACATCTAGCGTTCGTAAAGGTGACAACAGCTTTGCTTCCGGTTTAGGGTATGTAAACAATTTACATGAAACTGCGATCCCGGACAATTTATAAGAAAAGTATCATCAATTCTTATAAGTTAAGTGAAGTTTTAAGCTACAGATGGTTATATTTGTATACATTTGTATGCTTCATTGTTAATAGTTTCATATTATGCGTATATATAAATTGGGTATAAACGTATCTGACAGGACGAAATTCGCACAGCCAATAAAAAGTTTCCTGGACATATCTATATAGATAAAACAAATTCGAATTTTACTTGTTCTGCAATTGGGGATCACGTTTATGTATTACACACTTACAATTAAGTTAATCAATTTAAAGCTTTCTGCTAAACAATAAATGTAGTCTTTTACTTTGGTATTTATATTATATAAAGATTCTGGTTTTCCGAGAGTACTGGCCTCCTAATTACATTCTCTTTGCATGGTCAAAACATAAAATGCGAATACCTACTTCCCACTTGAGAAACGTGTAAGTAATGGAAAACTCAAACACCTAACTAGGAATATCTCGGAAATGGACAACTATATCAAATTAGCATAAATTTTGTGGTTTATTTGGAGCTGTATGTTTTAATGATTGAGATTGTGTGTATCATTTAAGATTTACCCGTTATATAAACATTGTCTCATATGAATAGTACTTCAGATTATTCATGAACATATCTTTAAAATTACGTATTTTAATACGCTTTTGAAATGTAAACATTCTTTGAAAACTTTTCCATCCAAACAATAATTTGCGAGGAGAGAATTTTTTGAATTGTTGTGAGCCGCATTTTGGGAAACACGTTGAACATGAGCGCCGAAAATGCCTTTTCCTTTTTGAGAGCTACTGATAGACAGACTGTTCTGTGAAAGACACACACAAACCCAATACATGGACCTAATAATTATTTGGGGGACTTTGAAGTGTGTAATCCTAGTTAAATCTGGCATCCAATTTTTGTGTAGAATTCCTTACCACTTGTGTCTACTATCTACGTGATAAAGAAAGTAAACCTGATTACAATCATGCAGTGTCATGAACAATATCTTAATTTCAGCAATACTTATTTCCAATCCACATAAATGACCTGAAAATGTTGCAGTCCGGCCTCACCTTCAGTTGCAATTTGGTTCTTAGACTTACACGGAAAATCTGATACGTTCACTTAACACAATTGCATTGTGATTATTTCTGACACCTGTATACCTTAACACTGTTGCTCACTCTTTGACATAACGAATGACAATGGAAAGTTGGGATAATTTCGCTGCATCCAACATTTCTTCTAGCATTCACTAAATAGTTATTTATGGGGCTTGACATTTATGTTGAGGATTATTTGAGAGTGAAAACTTTAACGTCCGAGACATTAAACATGAAACCTGGCTAACCCAATACGTAATTTTATCCACAAAAAAAGCCAAAAATCTACTTGAATTTATAAGCTTTTCTTTATCTTTATTGCGTCTACTGAAGGGTAGAGAATAATCCAAATAAAAGAACATCCTAGAATCACTTCAGATCCAACTCACAATTCCAACGTTAGAGGTGAAAAACTATTTCTCTTTTCCATTTAAGGTAATTATGAAACAGTAATCGGAAGAAAAAGTCTGCAACAGTAAGGATTATTACTGAAAACTAACTTGAAATTGCGCTTATTCATCATTTGTAAAGCAAACAAGATCTTCGTGCTATATTTTGATATTTAGTTGACATTTCACATATTAGTTGCTCTTTTCTAACATTATGTATTTATTATTTGTTTGTTTGTTACCTCCTAAATAAATATAGATGAAAGGCAATTGCCCTTTTGGCTAGAATCTCCCAATGATTCAAAATCACTTTATCAAGTTTACTCTTTGCTTCCAAGAACTTGTATTGTTTTTGTAAATTGGATTTTGATTATGTTTTAGCAACTTTGTTATCACTCAGAGCTTGTGCCTGATTGGCTACATTTTTAAACTTCTCTATTTCAGACTTTGTTTCTGTTATTCCTTTCTTTCTTCATTTCTTTCTTTCTTCCTTCCTTTCTTTCTTTTCTTTCTTTCTTTCTTTCCTTCTTTCTTTCTTTCTTTCTTTTTTCTTTCTTTCTTTCTTTCTTTCTTTCCTTCCTTCCTTTTTTATTTCTTTCTTTCCTTTCCTTTCTTCTTTCAAAATCTCTTTCTGTGATTCTATCTTTCCTTCCTTCATCTTAACGGCAGTGAGATTATTTTGGAAATAGATATTTGTTTTTAAACCTTCGCAAGAGACGAATCAGGATTTTATGAAAAGAAAAATAACAAAAATGTTCCGGAAAAGTTTGTATTATGATAATTTTGAGTGTGTTTTATAGGACACAACTTTAGACTCAGCTAGCTATTCAAACGACATAAAAGCATAATTTTGTTGTTGTTTGTTTATAGTGATGATGCAGTTATCAGAAGAAAAATATCTGGAATAATAGGACATATTGCTTAAAACGGATTCTAGACTGCTATTTCACCATTGGTAAACGGAACAAGATCATCATAGTAAATTTTAATTTTGAAATTACATCCCAGATTTTGTTTGCAGTTTGTTGTTTGCGTTATGCAAATTATGTATATTTTTACTTTAATTATTTATTTACCACCTTATGTGTTTAGTTACTTGCTATCTCCCCAGATACAATTAACTGAAACGCAATCAATTCACTTTGCTATGAGCCCAAAATGATACAAAGTTCTTTGTATTTTTTAATCTTTTCTTTCGCGATATTCAACTGTTTCAGCTCGATTTTATTTTTATTTCCCTTTGTCTTCTTCCTCCTTATTGGTCCTCTTAAGGGACACTGGGACTGAAAAAATAGGCCAAAAATCTCAAAAATTACGATTTTTAGATTTATACGTATAAATGTTCCCCAAACCTTCCTATATTGAATTGTGTAAGAGTTTTTGATTTCTGCCATTTTTAAAGGTCTAGTGCAGGGTTTAAATGCTCGGAGCCTGGCCATTTAAACGCCCCCTTTCTTCGTTATCCAGCATGATGGACTCTTTTTGCCAATTTTAATCGTTTTTTGGCTGGTTTTTCCTCTAAAATTGTGTTATAATCTTGCAGCAGAGCTTTTTGCTGCTATCTGGCGACACTTCGGTGAACTATTACTACGTATTATATACAAAGTCTTTACTCAGAAAATATCAAAGCATAAATGCCATACAAAAAATTGTCAACATATTTTGAGTGTTCTCGCAACTAAGAAAATGCAAAACAACTCTTAATCTATGTGACTATTCTGTGTTTTTTGCAATAAACTTAGAGAATACTTGTTGATTCATTCTTGTTTTGACTCCTGTGTTTGGTTCAATGTATTATGGCGTCATCCTTTAGAGAAATGTGCTTTTGTTTACATGTGCTTCTGTTTATGAAATAAGTGTGTAAGCAAGTTAGTTGATTTTTCTAAGGTGTAGTGTGTTGTGAAATATATAAACAGCATAATGCATGCTACTTCTTCACGTTGGCATAAGCCGGTGAGTAGAAATAACAAAAAAGAGACCTTGCAAAAAAACGTGGTTTAGCCAGATGGAATAAGAAACCTGTAGACCAGATTTCCATCTCAAATACACAGTTGGACACAGAAGAACATGCTAGTACTTCATCTTCACATTTGGAAATGGACATAGGTGAGCAGGCTACTGTAATTGAAACTGTAAGTATTTGTAAAACGCAGGAGAAATTTTCAAGATTTCAGAGAGATGACAGTGTAAATAGTGAATATATTTGTGGTAATGCAGGGGCAAACAGTGAGTATATTTTGGTGCACAGCAGTTCTCTGAATCAACTTCTGAGCAATGTAAAGTGTGGGGAGTGTACTAAATGCTCACTTACACTGCAATTTAGAGAAAAATATGGCTTTGCAGTAAAATTAGTGCTAAAGTGCAGTGAGTGTGGTTTCAGCCCAGGGCAGAGTTATTCTAGTCCTAGAGTTGAGGATGAAAAGTCTAAGAGACCTCCCTTTGAAGTGAACAGGAAAATTGTGGATGCTTTTTTGGGATTGGGTGTAGGCCACAGTGGCTTAGAAAAATTTTGTTGTGCATTAGGTATGTCTGGTATGGATTCCAAAACATTTACCAGTCATATGAAGGTGGTGGCTTTTTACAGTAAAAAACTAAAAGAAAAAGCTCTCCTTCAGTCCAGGGAGGTAGTGAGAAGAGCGTACATGAAGTTAAATGGTGCTGATGAAACTGCAGATGAGAACAATGTAATTGATGTTTCTGTAAGTTATGATGGTTCATGGCACAAGCGGGGATATACATCCAACTATAATGTAGGAATTGTGATGGACATTCTAACTGGAATGGTGCTGGACTACACAGTAGTTTCCAAATATTGTGCAATGTGTGCCATTACAGCCACAGAATTGGGACATGATTCACCAGAGTTTTGCATTTGGTTTGAGGGACATTCATCTAGTGGTGAATGCAACAAAAATTATGAGGGCTCATCCACATCAATGGAGGTTTTTGCTGCAGACATACTATGGAAACGTTCAGTGTCAGAGTGTAAGATGCGCTACACAACTGTACTATCAGATGGTGATTCAAAAACATTTAATCATTTATCAAATGAAAACATATATGGTAACACAGTTGTCCTGCACAAAGAGGAGTGCATAAACCATGTTGCTAAAAGAATGGGAAGTGGGCTGCGAAACACTGTAGAAACATGGAAGAAAAAGGGAGTAAAACTTGGTGGGCGAGGATCTGGGACACTTACCAATGCCACCATTACCAAATTAACTAATTAATATAGACATGCCATAGTGAACAACATACCTTGTGTCCCTAAAATGAAAGAAGCCATTTATGCAACCCTTAGTCATTATGTTTCAACGGATTCCAAGCCCCAACATAGCAAGTGTCCCCAAGGCGTCGACTCCTGGTGTTTTTACAATAAAAGCATTGCACAAGGAAAGACACCCATGAGCCATCAGAAGATGCCTGTTAAACTAACAGAGCAGTTAGTTTGCAAAATATTACCTGTTTATCAAAGACTAGCAAGTGATGAACTGTTGTCAAGGTGTGTGCGTGGTGCTACTCAAAATCAAAATGAGTCACTACATGCACTAATTTGGAGAAAATGTCCCAAAATTACTTTTGTATCCTGCAGGAGAATAGAAATTGCAGCAGCAATTGCAGTAGCAGAGTTTAATATGGGCTGTTCTGCAACTCAGGAACTAAAATGTGAGCTAACCACCAGTGCAGTGACAAGTGTGCAGAAGAAAATTGTGAAGAGACGTGACAAACGCAGAATATACGAGAGCACGCGATCTTCATTGCAACATAAGAAAACAGCTCGCCTCAAAGAAAAACAGACAAAAATGCAGAGAGAGCTTGCCAGACAAAAGAGGGAGGGTCTCACATATGCTTCAGGGCAATTCTAATGTAGTAAGGTACTGTTCACTTTATTTTTGGTGCATGTTTTTAGAAAAATTGATTTTTCTCCACTTTACATTTTTTAATACATTATCTGATCCACACGCATTAATTTTTGAGCTATGGCTCTGAATTTCTTTCAGCATGTGCTTCATGTATGGGTCTACAACTTCAGTCTCTGGCTATAGGATTTAAGACTTGGTTTGGCTGTAACAAAATTTTAAATGCAAAAAAATATTTAAAAAATTCAATTCAATGTTCTGCATAATTAAAATAATAATTTCCCTAAAAGTAATGCATTGTTCTTCCAGACAGAGACTGCAGTTGTTTATATAGTTAGTGGGCATGAAAAAATAACAGAGTTATTGCAATAGAATAATTAGTGATGCGCATGCATTAATTTTAATACTGCGATAAAATTTAATTAAAACAATAATAAAAAATTAATTCCTTCAAAACTAATCATCAGAAATTACTGAAACTTGGTGTGGTGTTTTCTAATATAAAACCCTTTAGGCATGCAGAATTTGAAGTTTGTAGGTATAGAAATATAGAAAATAGAAATTTCAGTCCCGGTGTCCCTTAACCTTCATATTTAAAAATAATTTAAAATTTTAATGTTATTTTATGCTAAATTAAACACCGTTTCTCAATTTTGCTTAAAACATTTACATTCTCATGTAGAATAAAAGTTACAGATATGTGTTAGAAATACAACCTGCGCATTACTCTTCTACATTAGCCTTCAGTTTTTTTCTTCTAATGTTTCACTGTTTGCCTTTAAATTGGATCTTTGGGAATATTTATAATAATTCTTTATCATTCACAGTTTTTCCTGATTTCCTCTTCTTTTGCCGTTGTTTCTTCTGTTTCTTTCTTTTCTTCTCTTGGGGTTAACACTTCAGCAATATTCCAGATTCTGTATTTTTATCTCCAATACGATTATCAGGATTCAAATGTTTAAGCACATAGTTCAAATAACAATGGAAGTTGAAAGGTACCAAACGCAGGCAAAAAGTTAAACAAGTGCTGTTTCACTCAACTAATTTTAAAAATCCTCTTTCTTTAATACTAGAATATTGAACAACAAACACCAACAAAAGATAATGATGATAATAATAATAATGATGATGATGATAATAATAATAATGATGATGATGATGATAATAATAATAATAATTATAATAATTATAATAATAATAATAATAATAATAATAATAATAATAATAATAATAATAATAATAATAATAATAATAATAATAATAATAATAATAATAATAATAATAATAATAATAATAATAATAATAATAATAATAATAATAATAATAATAATAATAATAATAATAATAATAATAATAATAATAATAATAATAATAATAATAATAATAATAATAATAATAATAATAATAATAATAATAATAATAATAATAATAATAATAATAATAATAATAATAATAATAATAATAATAATAATAATAATGATAATAATGATAATGATAATGATAATGTTAATGATAATGATAATGATAATGATAATAATAATGATAATAATAATGATAATAATGATAATAATAATAATAATAATAATAATAATAATAATAATAATAATAATAATAATAATAATAATAATAATAATAATAATAATAATAATAATAATAATAATAATAATAATAATAATAATAATAATAATAATAATAATACTGATAATGATAATGATAATGATAATGATAATGATAATGATAATGATAATGATAATGATAATGATAATGATAATGATAATGATAATGATAATGATAATGATAATGATAATGATAATGATAATGATAATAATAATAATAATAATAATAATAATAATAATAATAATAATAATAATAATTATTATTATAATCATGATGATGATGACGATGACGATGACGATGATGACGACGATGACGATGACGATGATAATGATGTGAATGATAATTGTCATAGTCATACTCATAGTCATAGTCATAGTCATAGTCATCATAATCATAATCACCATCGCCATCACCATAAACCGACCGACCGAAGTGCTGGCTCGTTGTATAAGGCCAGAAGGTTATAGCTGCGTGCCCACCCGTTAAGGGTTTTACAGCAGGTAGAGTTCCTCTTTTCGTGATGTTGTAGGATCGGTTGTGGGTTTTGCGTTAGAAATTATTTCGAGTTAACAAGTTTTATGTACCTCAGGTTGTGCGAATGGATGCAAAACCTTGCACTCTGGTGTTCTACTTCTTAATTTGTTTTAAATTGTTGTAGCTGCCGAGTTCAAATTTTGGTCAGGATGAGTCTTCCAAATAGGTTTCTTGTGGGATTTCCCTTTATCCTGAAAGTTGGGTTTCAGCTCGCTGGGCCCTAGGCTCATTTCAGCATCAGTTTATCCATTTCATTTATTGTACAATAGGATCTGAGATGGGAGAAAATGAACTAAAATGTTAGGAGTAAGATAATATCTGCATACCTTGATTAATATCAATTAGATGGCGAAATAAATATATTTATAAAAGGTGTGAAAGAGGTAGAGTGATGTTCGGATGCAGCTCGACGGATTCTAAAATACTTATCGATGATTTTGAAGTACGTTTAAATGCAACAGTCCTTCATATTAGACAGACATGAGTCCTTTTAAGCAGAAATTTGTTTCCGTCATTGGTTCTGCAATATTTGAACTCAAGAGATTTCAGAATATTATGCATATAAGATACAGAAGCCTTATATTCTATTTCCCCCCTCATAATTTGGCCTGCCTTTTGGCAGTTGAATAATTATTCACCCTTGTCATATAAATCATAAATTGTTCTACGTAAAACGCACTTTTGAAAATTGTTTAAGTTGGTAGCACGTTTTTCAGCTGCTCGATGTTTCCCTGGAGATCTAAATATGAAAACTTCACCTACTTGGTAAACTGTTTGTCTTCTTTAATAACGTTCGTCATAGAATGAGCACTCACGTGACAAGCTTGTAACATTAATTCTCGACTTCCAGCGAAATTTGTACTTTCGAGGACGTCTAATTGACTCCTGTTTGTAAATGGAATACACATTAATAAGGATATTTTAGACTGCTTATGTAAACTCTTATGAGTTGTTTGACTGTTACTACTAGACGCACCAGTACTAGGCTTAGTAAGTGGTATATATATTGTGACTTTGTGGTATCCCACTTCTTGACACCAATGTGACTTTGTGGGTTCGTGGAATAAAAAGTCCAGTTACACCACTCGAAAATGTTCTTTATTTCTACCGACTTACAGTTTAACACTTGCCAATTACACCAAATTACTTGCTGCATACAATTACAATTTACCAGTTCGTCCGTTACAACTTCACTGTACTCGCGATTACATAAACTCCGATACTCATATACAGTTCGTACAGTCCCGTTGCACAACCCTTTCGTTCATTAACACGTCACTGACTAACTCTTACACCAAGAACTGCGACCGTCTTCTCGCTCACACTCACTAACCAACTGATTGACCAACACAACCAACAACTGACTGACTAACTAGCTGCAGCCCTTTTTATAAGCATCTCGCCGTCTTCTAGACGTTTCCAGATGATGAAAGTTCCCGTAATTTCTGGAACCAGGTGGAAGGGAAATAGACCTCCCAGTTATGTTTCTTTCCCCAGTCGTTCCTGTCACCACTATAAGACAAACGAGGGGAGGGCGTAGCTAACATTGACCTCCCCCGTCTTCCGCTCGCAGCTGCTTTACAGGGTGTTCCAAACGGTCGCGTTACACTGCTCCCTCCTCAAAGCTGTTCGTCCTCGAACAACCCCATCGTAGCGTGCGAGGCGGTCCAGGTGTACCACCAGGATCTGCCCGGAGTCTGAGCCAGAAGTAGCGCTGCCGTAGTTTGTGAATCATTCGGTTCGCTCCCAGGTGTCCTCCTGAAGTACCGGCGTGCACTTCCTCCCAGATTTCCGGGACCTTACTCCGGGGAAGTACCAACTGTCCTCTCTGCGCCTTCCCATCGGGTGACTCCCATACCCGGAACAGCACGCCCACTCTGGTCTTCAACGAGTCCCATTGGGCCCAGTGCGACTTGTAGGTGGCGCTCCTCGGTGCGATGTCCTCCCAGGTCGGTCTCGTCCCTGCGTCCACTTCCCTCACGAGTGGCCCCAAGTCTGCGTCCGCCAGCTGCTCCCTCCTCAGGCCTGCGCTATCCCAGCCTTCAGCAGGCACTGCCACAACTACTCGGACTGCTGCGGCACGCTCCTTCTCTTCCACTCTTGTGCGCTCATGGCCGTCCTGGATCTGCGGTAGGACACCTCCAATGCAATGATCGCTGGCGTCGGTGTCCACAATGAAGGCGCCACCCGGTTGTGGGAAACCCAAAATTGAAGCACTGCACAGGGTCCCCTTCGGGTGCTGGAAAGCGTCTTCGGCGTCCTCCGTCCACACATAAGGCCGGTTTCCCTCCGTCAGGCGGGTGAGGGGTTTTGCGAAGTTGTCGGCCTTTTCCTCTAAATCATTAAGGCGGTCGTCTACTTGACCCTTCCGCTCGCCCAGCTCCGTCACGTCATCCCTCACGCCGGCCAACCGTTCCTCAAACTTGGCGGCGAGGACCTCGTTCGCCTCCCTCATCTCTGTTATCAGTTCGGCCGTCTTTGCGGTCATTGTCGTGGCCAAGTTGTTGCTTGCCGTTTCCATCTTCGCTGTTAATTCGGCCTTCATTTCTTCCGTCTTCGCTGTTAATTCGGCCTTCATTTCTTCCATCTTCCCGGTGATGTTGTCGTTGGCCGTCTTCACTTGTTTCAACTCTGCGATGATGATGTTACTTGCCGCTTCTGTTTTTGTTATTAACTCGTTCATCTTCGCCAAAAGCATTTCCACTGCGGATTCCATGGCTGTAATGTTCGGCGCTGTTGTCTTCCCGCTTCCTGACACCAGTGTGACTTTGTGGTATCCCACTTCTTGACACCAATGTGACTTTGTGGGTTCGTGGAATAAAAAGTCCAGTTACACCACTCGAAAATGTTCTTTATTTCTACCGACTTACAGTTTAACACTTGCCAATTACACCAAATTACTTGCTGCATACAATTACAATTTACCAGTTCGTCCGTTACAACTTCACTGTACTCGCGATTACATAAACTCCGATACTCATATACAGTTCGTACAGTCCCGTTGCACAACCCTTTCGTTCATTAACACGTCACTGACTAACTCTTACACCAAGAACTGCGACCGTCTTCTCGCTCACACTCACTAACCAACTGATTGACCAACACAACCAACAACTGACTGACTAACTAGCTGCAGCCCTTTTTATAAGCATCTCGCCGTCTTCTAGACGTTTCCAGATGATGAAAGTTCCCGTAATTTCTGGAACCAGGTGGAAGGGAAATAGACCTCCCAGTTATGTTTCTTTCCCCAGTCGTTCCTGTCACCACTATAAGACAAACGAGGGGAGGGCGTAGCTAACATTGACCTCCCCCGTCTTCCGCTCGCAGCTGCTTTGCAGGGTGTTCCAAACGGTCGCGTTACAATATATATACTTACTTTGAAAAGCTTGTGTGTACTCTTAAAACATCACCAGTTTACTGAAAGCAGGATACAAAATATTCTGTTTTGGAGTGTTTGTGATAACCGAATTAGTTCTTATGGAAAAAAATATTGTAAAAGTTTTCCACAAACGCTTAGATTCTGTAAATTCTGAACGTCTTTAAGCTGTAGGATTTTTATATAAACTTTATACCTAACTCACGATTCAAACGATAAGTGTGCGTAATTACTTTTGTTATTTGGGTTTGGTGGTGAAGTTGGAATCAGAGGAGAAGATCTGGAAGAATAAAGAATATTACAGAAAGCTAATTCAGGAGTGTTCCTCTTCACTATTAGTAACGAAAAATCATCGAAGTAAATTTTGTATTAAACGCTAAGCGATGTTTTGTAAGCTGTTAATTTTTATGTTGTTCAATTTTAAGTTTCTTCTTATTTATTTGTTCTCTTGTTTATTCCATTATCTCCTGAGACTGGTATAAGTGAAACACAGAACTCTTTGCTACGACGGGCCCAAATGACCTCGTTGTCGACGGGCCCTAAAACCCACTAATCCGATCCAATACAATCTTTGCTACGAGCCCCAAATGATAAAAAGCTCTTTCCCCTTTTTTAGAATATACTTTCGCAATATTTAAATGTTTCTGGCGGCAACAGTTTGGCGCCAATTAGACGAACCATTTAGCTCGGAGAATATGCACTGCTACAAACTGAACAATTTTTGGGACTTGTTTTCACGTTACTTCATCTTATTCTTCTTCTCCTTCTCCTCCTCCTCATCCTCCCCCCCTTATTCGAACTTTAACATACCCATTTAATTACAACTTATAACTATCATCATACAGTTTAGGCAGTAATTAAGCCGTAGTCAGCAGAGGCAATCTAAAGAAATATGGAATAATACTCAAGACCTTCTAGAAGCCCTACTACGCAATCGTTAAGCCAAACAAGGTCATCGGTGCAAGAGGTCCTGAGTTCGAATCTCGGTCAGGGTGAGTTACCTGGATAAGGCTTTTCCGGGGATTTCCCTTATCCTGAAAGGCGAATGTCGGGTAATTCAAATCTCTTTGGGGCCCTGGGCTCATTTGGACATCATTTCACCCATTCATCGTCTGATATGACATAACGTTGGAGGACGTAAAACTACAAAAAAAAAAAAAAAAAAAAAAAAATCGGTGCGAACTTCTATATTTACGTGAAATTTTACATGTAGCTTGCTGTTTATTTTTAGCAAATGCATCACCTTACCTTTATTTATTGTTCATTTGTTGTATTTTATTTATGGTCGTGATGCTGTCATCAGAAGAAACATTCTGCAGGAACAGGGAGCATTACTCAAAACTTACACTAAAGGGCGCTACTTCGCCATCCCAAACAAAACAAGATCAACGCGGGAAATCTTGATGTTTAACTGACAATCGAAAATCTGCTTGCTGTTCTTTGTTCACGCTATAAAATATTTTATTTCATTCTATTTATTTGTAATCTCCCGAGATAGAAGTAAGTGAAACGCAATTCTAACCTCTTTATACGGCTCCAAAATGCTTCAAATCTCTTTGTGCTTCTTTAAAATATTTCCTATCGTGATTTTCAATAAATTTACACATAATGCAATGCCGCTAATAAGACAAATTGTTTTTCTCTTATAACTCGCAGTGCTAAAAACCAAACGCACTTTAGGTGCTAATCTGATTTTTCTTCTTCACTTTCCTACCTATACGTATTTCACATTTATATTTGTACACATTTTAAAACTACCGTGATAATTGTAAACAGTAGTGAAGGAGATGAAACAGTAATCAGAGGAGAAAATCTGAGATAATAAGGAATAATACTGCAAACTATTTCTAGAGGGCGCCAATTCTCCATTCCTAAAGGAATCCATATCATAACAGTAAGATCTGATATTTAATTTACATTCCATTTTTGGTTGCTTTTCTTTGTTTATGCAATTCAGTATTCTTATTTATTTGTGCATGTATTTACTTATTTATTTATCTATTCATTTATTTATATGTATTTATTTGGTGTTATTTCAATATTATTTTATCCATTTCATTGACTGAACCTTACGATCTCATATGGGACAAAATGAACGATTATTTCTGCATAACTTGATTAACATCAAGTAGAGAGGGAAATGAATATATTTTAAAATGGTGAAAAGGGTACAGTGATGTTCAAATGCAGCTTCACAGATTCTAATATACATATCGATGATATTGAAGTGTGTTTAATTGAAACAGCCCCTCACGTTAGAGAGACATCACTAGAAACAGAGAAAAAAAAACTTACCCGAAATAAATGTTCGTTATTTTAGAAACTTTAATTATATGATAATATCAAAATTCACATTTTAGACAATACCTCGCTGCTGTTATCTTTAATATTCCTCATCTTGTATTCTAAAATACAAGTTCCTCATTTTTCTTTCGCGATATTCAATTGTTTCTACTCGAAATGCAATGGGGACAATAAGGCGAAGCGGTCACTTCGTAGAATTTACAGTGCTCAAAAATAAACATATTTCTGCATATGTTTCACCTTACCTCTTATTACTTCTCTTTTTCCTTTTCTCCTTTTTCGACTTTTATAAATATATATTTAGTTACAACTCAAAAGTATCATGATAAAGTCAGGCAGTATAGAAGCAGATGTAGTAGTGGTCCTAAGAGAAAATCTGAGAGAATAGGGAATAGTTCTCAGAATTAACTCTAGATAGCGCTGCCTCGCTATTCTTAAACGTAACAAGATCTTCGCGGTAAAATTTTATATTTACTTGATATTTGACGATTTGTTTGCTGTTTATTTTTAGGTAATGCTTCATCATATATTTATATATGATTTGTTTGTTGTTTCTTGTTTATGGTCACGATGCTGTCATGAGAAGAAACCATCTGGGGGTACAGGGAGTAGTGCTCAAAATTAAATCTAGTGGGCGCTACCTCGCCATTCGTAAACAAAACAAGATCATCGCGGTAAATTTTAATATTAAATTGACAGTCGACACTCTGGCTGCTGTTCATTGTTCACGGTATGCCACATTTTATTTCGTTCTACTTATTTGTTGTCTCCGAATATAGAACTGGGTGAAACGCCGCTTTGTTTGGCGCCGAAGTGGTTCAGATACCTTGCCACCTTTTACTCTTTCCTTTCATGTTCTTCAACTGTTTATAGAGCGAACTGTTTATACTCATAATGCAATGGCGCCAATAAGACGAAATGTTTAGATCGTAGAATTAGCAGTGCTACAAAACAAACGAATTTTCAATGCTTCTAGTCTTTGGTCCCTTGTCATTTTGTTACCGGTTTATTTTTATTCTATGCAATATCGTACATTTATATATTATTAGTATTGTCACCCGAACAGCGGAATTCGCGATAGAACCAGCTGGCAGGTAGGGCCATACAGGTGAATCCAGGCCACGGCTACACATTTATCTCGTGTCACTAATTGAGAGGATGATTAGAAGAGCGGCACGAGCCCTGTACCGTCTCTTTCCCCTTCCCCGACGTCTGGAACATCTGCTATGATTTTCCGAACCGCGAAGCTTCCAGAAACAGCGATCTTACTTTATAAGGCAGCAGTGGACGAGTCAGTGCAGTTCTTGGCAAACAGCCACGTGGAGCGCTGGGCTAGTGAACGGACTGGAATACTGTGTACGTGTATCAGAGGAGTTGTACATAATTGTGAGTGTAGAGTGGACTTGTGACAGACGAATTGCCGAATTTTAATTGTGTGCGCTACGTAATTCCGTGTAATCGGCAAGTGTTCCAAATGTAACTTGGTGGAAACAAAGAACCTTTTGAGTTTGTGCAATTGGACTTTTAAATTCACGAACCTACAAGGTCACAGTATATTGTTTCTTGTTTATGTTCATGACGCTATCATAAGAAGCAACAATCTAGAGGAACAGGGAGTGGTACTCAAAGTTCAATCACGTTAGCGCTACCTCGCCATTCCTAAACAAAACAAGATCATCGCGGTAAATCCTGATATTCAATTGACATTCCAAGTTTTGACTGCTGCTCAATGTTCACGCTATGCAACATTTGATTTAATTCTATTTATTAGTTTAATCCCGCGATAGTTCTGGAATTAATTAAACTAATTTGAAAGTGCGCTAATTCATTATTTGTAACACAAACAAGATCATCGCACTATACTTTGATATTTAGTAGACATTTGACATCTTTTTGTTTGCCCTTTTCTAACATTATGTATTTATTTTCACTTATTGTTATTTTATCTTCTAAATAAATATAGCTGAAAGACAAACAACCTCTTTGCTAAAGTTCCCAATGATTAAATCTCCTTATCATGTTTACTCTTTCCTTCCGCAAACTTTTATTATTTTTGTCAATTGAATTTTATTATGTTTTAGCTATTTTGTTGTCATTCAGAGTTTGTGTGTGATTTGGTTCTTCTTTAAACATGTTTATTTCAGGTTTTATTTCTTGTATTCCTTTTGTCTTGCTTTCCATCTTTATTTCTTCCTTTATTTCTATCTTTCCTTCTTTCAACTTTTCTTTCTGCCTTCCTTTCCCTCCATCCTTCATCTTAAGGACAGTGAGATTATTTTGGATACAGATATTTGCTTTATATCTTTGTCCTAGACGAATTAGAGCTTTTAACAAAGGAAAGATGGCAAAAGTGTTCTGGAAATGTGTAAGTTCGGAAAATCTTGAATGTAATCTTCTTTTTTCTGTAGAACTCCACCTTTAACCTAAATAACGGTTCAAACCACAGATATGAATATTTCTTTTTGTTTATAGTGATGACGCATTATTCGCTAGAAACTATCTGGAAAAGTACGTAATTTTACTCAAAACTGATTCTAGATTATGCTACTTCAACATTGGTAAACGCAGCAAGTATATGGTAGTAAATATTGGCTTTTATATTACATCCGATATTTTTTTGCAGTTTGTTGTATATGTTATGGAAATTATGTAAATGTTTACCTTATTTATTTACTACCTTAATTATTTATTTACTTATCTCCCGATATAGAAATAACTGAAGCGCGATCAATCCTCTTTGCTACGAACTCGAAGTGACTTAAAGTTCTTTGCATTTTTTCAATTGTTTCTTTCACAATATTTAATTGTTTCTACTCGCAATGCAATGTCCCCAGTAAGACGAATCGTTTAGCTCGTAGAATTGACAGTGTTCCAAAATAAACAAATTTCTGCTTTTGTTTCACATATCTTCTTCTTATTTCTCGTCTTCTTTTTCTCCTTTTTCGACGTTTTGACATACATATTTAAGTACAATACAAGAATATGATGATAAGTTTAGGCAGGATAGAAGTAGATGTAGCAGTGTTCAGATGAGAAAATCTGAGAGAATAGGGAATAGTTCTCAGAAGTAACTCTAGATGGCGCTATCTCGCTATTCCTTAACGGAAAAAAAATCTTCGCAATAAATGTTAATATTTACTTGATATTTGACTTTTCGTTTGCGGTTTATTTTTATATTTGCTACATCATATATTTATATATCATTTGTCTATTGTTTCTTGTTTATGATCATGACGCTCTCATGAGAAGAAGCAATGTGAAGGTAGAGGAAGTAGTACTCAAATTAAATCTAGTGGGCGCTACCCCGGCATTCGTAAACAAAACGAGATCATCGCGTAAATCTTAATATTAAATCGACAGTCGACACTCTGGCTGTAGTTCATTGTTCACGCTATGCAACATTTTATTTCGCTCCATTTATTTGTTATCTCCCGAGATAGAACTGAGTGAAACGCAATCAAATATCTTTGATCGGCGCAAATTGGTTCAAACCTCTTTGCCGCCTTTTACTTTTTCCTTTCACGTTCATCAACTGTTTATACTCATAATGCAATGGCGCAAACTTGACGTTTTTTTTGCAGTTTGTTGTTTGGGTTATGCAAATTATGTATATTTTTATTTTAATTATTTATTTACCACCTTATGTGTTTAGTTACTTGCTATCTTCCCAGATACAATTAACTGAAACGCAATCAATTCACTTTGCTATGAGCCCAAAATGATACAAAGTTCTTTGTATTTTTTAATCTTTTCTTTCGCGATATTCAACTGTTTCAGCTCGCAATGCAATGGTACCAGTAAGACGAAGGGTTACCAGGTAGAATTTACAGTGTTCCAAACAAATCAAACTTTCGTAATTTTTCACTTTGCTCCTTCTTATTC
>CM060948.1:253540918-253553418 GCA_030765055.1 Mantis religiosa | reverse complement strand
TTCCAGATGATGAACGATCCCGTAATTTCTGGAACCAGGTGGACAGAAACAGACGGCACACTGATGTTTTACCTCCCAACCACTGCCTGTCATCACTACAAGACAAACGAGGAGGAGGTGTGGCTAACACGAACCTCCACTGTCTTCCGCTCCCAGCTGCTTTCATAGGATGTTCCAGCGCTCGCGTTACAATAATAATAATAATAATAATAATAATAATAATAATAATAATAATAATAATAATAATAATAATAATAATAATAATAATAATAATAATAATAATAATAATAATAATAATAATAATAATAATAATAATAATAATAATAATAATAATAATAATAATAATAATAATAATAATAATAATAATAATAATAATAATAATAATAATAATAATAATAATAATAATAATAATAATAATAATAATAATAATAATAATAATAATAATAATAATAATAATAATAATAATAATAATAATAATAATAATAATGATAATAATGATAATAATAATAATAATGATAATAATAATGATAATGATAATAATGATAATAATAATAGTAATAATGATAATAATAATGATAATGATAATAATGATAATAATAATAATAATGATAATAATAATAATAATAATAATAATAATAATAATAATAATAATAATAATAATAATAATAATAATAATAATAATAATAATGATAATAATAATAATAATAATAATAATAATAATAATAATAATAATAATAATAATAATAATAATAATAATAATAATAATAATAATAATAATAATAATAATAATAATAATAATAATAATAATAATAATAATAATAATAATAATAATAATAATAATAATAATAATAATAATAATAATAATAATAATAATAATAATAATAATAATAATAATAATAATAATAATAATAATAATAATAATAATAATAATAATAATAATAATAATAATAATAATAATAATAATAATAATAATAATAATAATAATAATAATAATAATAATGATGATGATGATGATGACGATGACGATGACGATGATGACGACGACGATGACGATGACGATGATAATGATGATGTGAATGATAATTGTCATAGTCATACTCATAGTCATAGTCATAGTCATCATAATCATAATCATAATCACAATCGCCATCACCATAAACCGACCGACCGAAGTGCTGGCACGTAGTTTGGATATTTTGCAAAAGTAATTTTTATAAAGTCATGAAATATACATCAGAGGCATCCTTTTAGAAGGGGAAATTCGTCCCAAGAACAATTTTGGCAAATTTCCCCGTTTTTCGATGGCGCGTTGCACCGGACCTATTAGACGACAATTCCGGCCCTCGGGCGGCGTGAACTCAACTGCCGGCACGGCTCCGAGACGAACTCCCGGGGGACTTAAAAATTTTTGGCTCGGAGTTGGACTTTGAAGCACTTTAAATTTTCTCAGGCCGAAAAAAGTTTTTTTGATAAATGTGAAACATGCATCCTTGGTGATCGTTTGATAAAGAAAACACATCCTAAGCCTCGTTTTTGCTAATTGGCCCTCTTAAATTATGCTTTTGCGCCGATTTGGACTGGGAAATAGTTTGGATATTTTGCAAAAGTAATCTTTATAAAGTCATGAAATATACATCAGAGGCATCCTTTTAGAAGGGGAAATTCGTCCCAAGAACAATTTTGGCAAATTTCCCCGTTTTTCGATGGCGCGTTGCACCGGACCTATTAGACGACAATTCCGGCCCTCGGGCGGCGCGGCCTCAACTGCCGGCATGGCTCCGAGACGAACTCCCAGGAGACTTAAAAATTTTTGGCTCGGAGTTGGACTTTGAAAAATTTTGATCGAAGTGAAAAATTTTTTTTGAAAAATGTGAAACATGCATCAGTGCCATTCGTTTGATAAGGCAAACACATCCCAGGGTTCGCTTCTGCTAATTTGTCCCTCTTTAAGAAGCAGTTTGCTCCGAAAGTGGTCGTTCGCCCATGTTCGATTTCGATTTCGATTTCGTTTTAAATTTCGATTTCGATTTCGATTTCGAATTCGATTTCGAATTCGATTTCGATTTCTATTTCGATTTCGATTTATATTTCGATTTCGATTTCGATTTCCGATTTCGATTTCGATTTCGATGGCGATTTCGATTTCGGATTTCGATTTCGATTTCGCTTTCCATTTCGATTTCGAATTCGAATTCGACTTCGATTTCGATTTTTATTTCGATTTCGATTTCGATTTCTATTTCTATTTCGATTTCGATTTCGATATCGAATTAGATTTCGATGGCGCGTTGCACCGAGCCTAGAAGACGGCCTTTCTGGCCCTCGAGCGGCGAGGCCTCAACTGCCGGCATGGTTCCGAGACGAACTCCCGGGAACTTGGAAATTTGTCGCTTGGATTTGGACTTTGAAAAATTTTGATCGAAGTGAAAAAAATGTTTTTTTAAAAAATGTGAAACATGCTGCATCAGTGGCATTCGTAAAAATAATTTTTTAAGAACATGAAATATACATCAGACGCATTCTTTTAGAAGGGGAAACTCTTACCAAGCAAAACTTTGGCAAATATCCCCGGATTTCAATAGCGCGTTGCACCAGACCTATTTCGATTTCGATTGCGATTTCGATTTCTATTTCCGATTTCGATTACTATTTCGATTTCGATTTCGATTTCTATTTTTATTTCGATTTCTATTTCGATGGCGCGTTGCACCGAGCCTAGAAGACGGCCTTTCTGGCCCTCGAGCGGCGAGGCCTCAACTGCCGGCATGGTTCCGAGACGAACTCCCGGGGAACTTGGAAATTTTTCGCTCGGAGTTGGACTTTGAAAAATTTTGATCGAAGTGAAAAAAATGTTTTTTTTAAAAAATGTGAAACATGCATCAGTGGCATTCGTAATTTCGATTTCGATTTCGATTGCGATTGCGATTTCGATTCGATTTCGATTTCGATATTTCGATTTCGATTTCCGATTTCGATTTCTAATTCGATTTCGAATTCGATTTCGATTTCAATTTCGATTTCGATTTTTGTTTCGAGTTCGATTTCGATTTCGATGTAGATTTCGATTTCGATTTCGGTTTCGATTTCCGATTTCGATTTCGATTTCAATTTTGATTTCGATTTCGATTTCGATAACGATTTCGATTCTATTTCGATTTCGAATTCGATTTCGATATTTCGATTTCGATTTCCGATTTCGATTTTGATTTCAATTTCGATTTCCATTTCGATTTCTATTTCTATTTCGATTTCGATTTCGATGTCGATTTCGATTTCGAATTCGGTTTCGATTTCCGATTTCGATTTCGATTTCGATGGCGATTTCGATTTCGATTCGATTTCGAATTCGATTTCGATTTCGATATTTCTATTTCGATTTCCGATTTCGACTTCGATTTCGATTTCGAATTCGATTTCGAATTCGATTTCGATTTCGATTTTTATTTCGATTTCTATTTCTATTTCTATTTTGCAACATTTTATTTCGCTCCATTTATTTGTTATCTCCCGAGATAGAACTGAGTGAAACGCAATCAAATATCTTTGATCTCCGCAAATTGGTTCAAATCTCTTTGCCGCCTTTTACTTTTTCCTTTCACGTTCATCAACTGTTTATACTCATAATGCAATGGCGCAAAATTGACGTTTTGTTTGCAGTTTGTTGTTTGCGTTATGCAAATTATGTATATTTTTACTTTAATTATTTATTTACCACCTTATGTGTTTAGTTACTTGCTACCTCCCCAGATACAATTAACTGAAACGCAATCAATTCACTTTGCTATGAGCCCAAAATGATACAAAGTTCTTTGTATTTTTTAATATTTTCTTTCGCGATATTCAACATTTTCAGCTCGCAATGCAATGGTACCAGTAAGACGAAGGGTTACCAGGTAGAATTTACAGTGTTCCAAACAAATCAAACTTTCGTCATTTTTCACTTTGCTCCTTCTTATTCTTCGTCTTCTTTTTTCCTTTTTAGACTTTTAACTACATATTTAGGCACAATTCAGATGCACCATGACAAATTTAAGTCGTATAGAAGCAGATGAAATAGTGGTTGGAAGAGAAAATCTGAGGGAATAGAGAATAGTTCTCACAACTATCTCTAGATGGCCCTACTTCGCTATTTTCAAACGAAACGGGATATTCGCCGTAAACTTCTATATTTACTTGACATTTGACATTTTGGTTGCGGTTTATTTTTAGTTTATGCAACAAAATCTAGTTATATATTATCTGTTTTTTTCTTGTTTATGATCATGATGCTGTGATGACAAGGAACAATCTGGAGGTACAGAAAGCAGTACTCAAAATTAAATATAGTGGGCGCCACTTCGCCGAAAACAAAACAAGATCATCGCGGTAAATCTTAATATTAAATTGACAGTAGACACTTTCGCTGCTATTCATTGTCCACGCTATGCAACATTTTATTTCATTCTATTTGTTTTCTGCCGAGATAGAACTAAGTTAAACGCAATCAAACCTCTTTGTTCGGCGCCAAAACGGTCAAATCTCTTTGCCGCACTTTACTCTTTCCTTTCACGCTCTTTAACTCTTTATACTCATAATGCCCTTGCGGCAGTAACAGGAACTGTTTAACTCGTAGAATTTACAGTGCCATAAGCCAAACGAATAATCGATTTTATTTTTATTTCCCTTTGTCTTCTTCCTCCTTATTGGTCCTCTTAACCTTCATATTTAAAAATAATTTAAAATTTTAATGTTATTTTATGCTAAATTAAACACCGTTTCTCAATTTTGCTTAAAACATTTACATTCTCATGTAGAATAAAAGTTACAGATATGTGTTAGAAATACAACCTGCGCATTACTCTTCTACATTAGCCTTCAGTTTTTTTCTTCTAATGTTTCACTGTTTGCCTTTAAATTGGATCTTTGGGAATATTTATAATAATTCTTTATCATTCACAGTTTTTCCTGATTTCCTCTTCTTTTGCCGTTGTTTCTCCTGTTTCTTTCTTTTCTTCTCTTGGGGTTAACACTTCAGCAATATTCCAGATTCTGTATTTTTATCTCCAATACGATTATCAGGATTCAAATGTTTAAGCACATATTTCAAATAACAATGGAAGTTGAAAGGTACCAAACGCAGGCAAAAAGTTAAACAAGTGCTGTTTCACTCAACTAATTTTAAAAATCCTCTTTCTTTAATACTGGAATATTGAACAACAAACACCAACAAAAGATAATGATGATAATAATAATGATGATGATGATAATAATAATGATGATAATGATGATAATAATAATAATAATAATAATAATAATAATAATAATAATAATAATAATAATAATGATAATAATAATGATAATAACAATAATAATAATAATAATAATAATAATAATAATAATAATAATAATAATAATAATAATAATAATAATAATAATAATAATAATAATAATAATAATAATAATAATAATAATAATAATAATAATAATAATAATAATAATAATAATAATAATAATAATAATAATAATAATAATAATAATAACAATAATAATATTAATAACAATAATAATAATAACAATGATATTAATAATAATAATGATAATAATAATAATGATAATAATAATAATAATAATAATAATAATAATAATAATAATAATAATAATAATAATAATAATAATAATAATAATAATAATAATAATAATAATAATAATAATAATAATAATAATAATAATAATAATAATAATAATAATAATAATAATAATAATAATAATAATAATAATAATAATAATAATAATAATAATAATAATAATAATAATAATAATAATAATAATAATAATAATAATAATAATAATAATAATAATAATAATAATAATAATAATAATAATAATAATAATAATAATAATAATAATAATAATAATAATAATAATAATAATAATAATAATAATAATAATAATAATAATAATAATAATAATAATAATAATAATAATAATAATAATAATAATAATAATAATAATAATAATAATAATAATCATGATGATGATGATGACGATGACGATGACGATGATGATGTGAATGATAACTGTCATAGTCATACTCATAGTCATAGTCATAGTCATCATAATCATAATCATAATCACCATCGCCATCACCATAAACCGACCGACCGAAGTGCTGGCTGGTTGTATAAGGCCAGAAGGTTATAGCTGCGTGCCCACCCGTTAAGGGTTTTACAGCAGGTAGAGTTCCTCTTTTCGTGATGTTGTAGGATCGGTTGTGGGTTTTGCGTTAGAAATTATTTCGAGTTAACAAATTTTATGTACCTCAGGTTGTGTGAATGGATGCAAAAGCTTGCTCTCTGGTGTTCTACTTCTTAATTTGTTTTAAATTGTTGTAGCTGCCGAGTTCAAATTTTGGTCAGGATGAGTCTTCCAAATAGGTTTCTTGTGGGATTTCCCTTTATCCTGAAAGTTGGGTTTCAGCTCGCTGTAAACTTTATGGGCCCTAGGCTCATTTCAGCATCAGTTTATCCATTTCATTTATTGTACAATAGGATCTGAGATTGGAGAAAATGAACTAAAATATTAGGAGTAAGATAATATCTGCATACCTTGATTAATATCAATTAGATGGCGAAATAAATATATTTATAAAAGGTGTGAAAGAGGTAGAGTGATGTTCAGATGCATCTCGACGGATTCTAAAATACTTATCGATGATTTTGAAGTGCGTTTAAATGCAACAGTCCTTCATATTAGACAGACAAGAGTTCTTTTAAGCAGAAATTTGTTACCGTCATTGGTTCTGCAATATTTGAACTCAAGAGATTTCAGAATATTATGCATATAAGATACAGAAGCCTTATATTCTATTTCCCCCCTCATAAGTTGGCCTGCCTTTTGGCAGTTGAATAATTATTCACCCTTGTCATATAAATCATAAATTGTTCTACGTAAAACGCACTTTTGAAAATTGTTTAAGTTGGTAGCACGTTTTTCAGCTGCTCGATGTTTCCCTGGAGATCTAAATATGAAAACTTCACCTACTTGGTAAACTGTTTGTCTTCTTTAATAACGTCCGTCATAGAATGAGCACTCACGTGACAAGCTTGTAACATTAATTCTCGACTTCCAGCGAAATTTGTACTTTCGAGGACGTCTAATTGACTCCTGTTTGTAAAAGGAATACACATTAATAAGGATATTTTAGACTGCTTATGTAAACTCTTATGAGTTGTTTGACTGTTACTACTAGACGCACCAGTACTAGGCTTAGTAAGTGGTATATATATATACTTACTTTGAAATGCTTGTGTGTACTCTTAAAACATCACCAGTTTACTGAAAGCAGGATACAAAATATTCGGTTTTGGAGTGTTTGTGATAACCGAATTAGTTCTTATGGAAAAAAATATTTTAAAGTTTTCCACAAACGCTTAGATTCTGTAAATTCTTAACGTCTTTAAGCTGTAGGATTTTTATATAAACTTTATACCTAACTCACGATTCAAACGATAAGTGTGCGTAATTACTTTTGTTATTTGGGTTTGGTGGTGAAGTTGGAATCAGAGGAGAAGATCTGGAAGAATAAAGAATATTACAGAAAGCTAATTCAGGAGTGTTCCTCTTCACTATTAGTAACGAAAAATCATCGAAGTAAATTTTGTATTAAACGCTAAGCGATATTTTGTAAGCTGTTAATTTTTATGTTGTTCAATTTTAAGTTTCTTCTTATTTATTTGTTCTCTTGTTTATTCCATTATCTCCTGAGACTGGTATAAGTGAAACACAAACAGAGCTCTTTGCTACGACGGGCCCAAATGACCTCGTTGTCGACGGGCCCTAAAACCCACTAATCCGATCCAATACAATCTTTGCTACGAGCCCCAAATGATAAAAAGCTCTTTCCCCTTTTTTAGAATATACTTTCGCAATATTTAAATGTTTCTGGCGGCAACAGATTGGCGCCAATTAGACGAACCATTTAGCTCGGAGAATATGCATTGCTACAAACTGAACAATTTTTGGGACTTGTTTTCACGTTACTTCATCTTATTCTTCTTCTCCTTCTCCTCCTCCTCATCCTCCCCCCCCCCTTATTCGAACTTTAACATACCCATTTAAGTACAACTTATAACTATCATCATACAGTTTAGGCAGTAATTAAGCCGTAGTCAGCAGAGACAATCTAAAGAAATATGGAATAATACTCAAGACCTTCTAGAAGCCCTACTACGCAATCGTTAAGCCAAACAAGGTAATCGGTGCAAGAGGTCCTGAGTTCGAATCTCGGTCAGGGTGAGTTACCTGGATAAGGCTTTTCCGGGGATTTCCCTTATCCTGAAAGGCGAATGTCGGGTAATTCAAATCTCTTTGGGGCCCTGGGCTCATTTGGACATCATTTCACCCATTCATCGTCTGATATGACGTAACGTTGGAGGACGTAAAACTACAAAAAAAAAAAACAAAAAAAAACATCGGTGCGAACTTCTATATTTACGTGAAATTTTACATGTAGCTTGCTGTTTATTTTTAGCAAATGCATCACCTTACCTTTATTTATTGTTCATTTGTTGTATTTTGTTTATGGTCGTGATGCTGTCATCAGAAGAAACATTCTGCAGGAACAGGGAGTGTTACCCAAAACTTACACTAAAGGGCGCTACTTCGCCGTCCTAAACAAAACAAGATCAACGCGGGAAATCTTGATGTTTAACTGACAATCGAAAATCTGCTTGCTGTTCTTTGTTCACGCTATAAAATATTTTATTTCATTCTATTTATTTGTAATCTCCCGAGATAGAAGTAAGTGAAACGCAATTCTAACCTCTTTATACGGCTCCAAAATGCTTCAAATCTCTTTGTGCTTCTTTAAAATATTTCCTATCGTGATTTTCAATAAATTTACTAATAATGCAATGCCGCTAATAAGACAAATTGTTTTTCTCTTATAACTCGCAGTGCTAAAAACCAAACGCACTTTAGGTGCTATTCTGATTTTTCTTCTTCACTTTCCTACCTATACGTATTTCACATTTATATTTGTTCACATTTTAAAACTACCGTGATAATTGTAAACAGTAGTGAAGGAGATGAAACAGTAATCAGAGGAGAAAATCTGAGATAATAAGGAATAATACTGCAAACTATTTCTAGAGGGCGCCAATTCTCCATTCCTAAAGGAATCCATATCATAACAGTAAGATCTGATATTTAATTTATATTCCATTTTTGGTTGCTTTTCTTTGTTTATGCAATTCAGTATTCTTATTTATTTGTGCATTTATTTACTTATTTATTTATCTATTCATTTATTTATATGTATTTATTTGGTGTTATTTCAATATTATTTTATCCATTTCATTGACTGAACCTTACGATCTCATATGGGACAAAATGAACGATTATTTCTGCATAACTTGATTAACATCAAGTAGAGAGAGAAATGAATATATTTTAAAATGGTGAAAAGGGTACAGTGATGTTCAAATGCAGCTTCACAGATTCTAATATACATATCGATGATATTGAAGTGTGTTTAATTGAAACAGCCCTCACGTTAGAGAGACATCACTAGAAACAGAGAAAAAAAAACTTACCCGAAATAAATGTTCGTTATTTTACAAACTTTAATTATATGATAATATCAAAATTCACATTTTAGACAATACCTCGCTGCTGTTATCTTTAATAGTCCTCATCTTGTATTCTAAAATACAAGTTCCTCATTTTTCATTCGCGATATTCAATTGTTTCTACTCGAAATGCAATGGGGCCAATAAGGCGAAGCGGTCACTTCGTAGAATTTACAGTGCTCAAAAATAAATATATTTCTGCATATGTTTCACCTTACCTCTTATTACTTCTCGTTTTCCTTTTCTCCTTTTTCGACTTTTATAAATATATATTTAGTTACAACTCAAAAGTATCATGATAAAGTCAGGCAGTATAGAAGCAGATGTAGTAGTGGTCGTAAGAGAAAATCTGAGAGAATAGGGAATAGTTCTCATAATTAACTCTAGATAGCGCTGCCTCGCTATTCTTAAACGTAAAAAGATCTTCGCGGTAAAATTTTATATTTACTTGATATTTGACGTTTTGTTTGCTGTTTATTTTTAGGTAATGCTTCATCATATATTTATATATGATTTGTTTGTTGTTTCTTGTTTATGGTCACGATGCTGTCATGAGAAGAAACCATCTGGGGGTACAGGGAGTAGTGCTCAAAATTAAATCTAGTGAGCGCTACCTCGCCATTCGTAAACAAAACAAGATCATCGCGGTAAATTTTAATATTAAATTGACAATCGACACTCTGTCTGCTGTTCATTGTTCACGGTATGCCACATTTTATTTCGTTCTACTTATTTGTTGTCTCCTAATATAGAACTAGGTGAAACGCCGCTTTGTTTGGCGCCGGAGTGGTTCAGATACCTTTGCCATCTTTTACTCTTTCCTTTCATGTTCTTCAACTGTTTATAGAGCGAACTGTTTATACTCATAATGCAATGGTGCCAATAAGACGAAATGTTTAGATCGTAGAATTAGCAGTGCTACAAAACAAACGAATTTTCAATGCTTCTAGTCTTTGGTCCCTTGTCATTTTGTTACCGGTTTATTTTTATTCTATGCAATATCGTACATTTATATATTATTAGTATTGTCACCCGAACAGCGGAATTCGCGATAGAACCAGCTGGCAGGTAGGGCCATACAGGTGAATCCAGGCCACGGCTACACATTTATCTCGTGTCACTAATTGAGAGGATGATTAGAAGAGCGGCACGAGCCCTGTACCGTCTCTTTCCCCTTCCCCGACGTCTGGAACATCTGCTATGATTTTCCGAACCGCGAAGCTTCCAGAAACAGCGATCTTACTTTATAAGGCAGCAGTGGACGAGTCAGTGCAGTTCTTGGCAAACAGCCACGTGGAGCGCTGGGCTAGTGAACGGACTGGAATACTGTGTACGTGTATCAGAGGAGTTGTACATAATTGTGAGTGTAGAGTAGACTTGTGACAGACGAACTGCCGAATTTTAATTGTGTGCGCTACGTAATTCCGTGTAATCGGCAAGTGTTCCAAATGTAACTTGGTGGAAACAAAGAACATTTTGAGTTTGTGCAATTGGACTTTTAAATTCACGAACCTACAAGGTCACAGTATATTGTTTCTTGTTTATGTTCATGACGCTATCATAAGAAGCAACAATCTAGAGGAACAGGGAGTGGTACTCAAAGTTCAATCACGTTAGCGCTACCTCGCCATTCCTAAACAAAACAAGATCATCGCGGTAAATCCTGATATTCAATTGACATTCCAAGTTTTGACTGCTGCTCATTGTTCACGCTATGCAACATTTTATTTAATTCTATTTATTAGTTTAATCCCGCGATAGTTCTGGAATTAATTAAACTAATCTGAAAGTGCGCTAATTCATTATTTGTAACGCAAACAAGATCATCGCACTATACTTTGATATTTAGTAGACATCTGACATCTTTTTGTTTGCCCTTTTCTAACATTATGTATTTATTTTCACTTATTGTTATTTTATCTTCTAAATAAATATAGCTGAAAGACAAACAACCTCTTTGCTAAAGTTCCCAATGATTAAAATCTCTTTATCATGTTTACTCTTTCCTTCCGCAAACTTTTATTATTTTTGTCAATTGAATTTTATTATGTTTTAGCTATTTTGTTGTCATTCAGAGTTTGTGTGTGATTTGGTTCTTCTTTAAACATGTTTATTTCAGGTTTTATTTCTTGTATTCCTTTTGTCTTGCTTTCCATCTTTATTTCTTCCTTTATTTCTATCTTTCCTTCTTTCAACTTTTCTTTCTGCCTTCCTTTCCTTCCATCCTTCATCTTAAGGACAGTGAGATTATTTTGGATACAGATATTTGCTTTATATCTTTGTCCTAGACGAATTAGAGCTTTTATCAAAGGAAAGATGGCAAAAGTGTTCTGGAAATGTGTAAGCTCGGAAAATCTTGAATGTAATCTTCTTTTTTCTGTAGAACTCCACCTTTAACCTAAATAACGGTTCAAACCACAGATATGAATATTTCTTTTTGTTTATAGTGATGACGCATTATTCGCTAGAAACAATATGGAAAAGTACGTAATTTTACTCAAAACTGATTCTAGATTATGCTACTTCAACATTGGTAAACGCAGCAAGTATATGGTAGTAAATATTGGCTTTTATATTACATCCGATATTTTTTTGCAGTTTGTTGTATATGTTATGGAAATTATGTATATTTTTACCTTATTTATTTACTACCTTAATTATTTATTTACTTATCTCCCGATATAGAAATAACTGAAGCGCGATCAATCCTCTTTGCTACGAACTCGAAGTGACTTAAAGTTCCTTGCATTTTTTCAATTGTTTCTTTCACAATATTTAATTGTTTCTACTCGCAATGCAATGTCCCCAGTAAGACGAATCGTTTAGCTCGTAGAATTGACAGTGTTCCAAAATAAACAAATTTCTGCTTTTGTTTCATATATCTTCTTCTTA
>CM060948.1:253528418-253533418 GCA_030765055.1 Mantis religiosa | reverse complement strand
TTTCGATGGCGATTTCGATTTCGATTTCGATTCGATTCCGATTTCGATTTCGAATTCGAATTCGATTTCGATTTCGATTTCGATTTCCGATTTCGATTTCGATTTTTATCTCGATTTCGATTTCTATTTCTATTTTGCAACATTTTATTTCGCTCCACTTATTTGTTATCTCCCGAGATAGATCTGAGTGAAACGCAATCAAATATCTTTGAGCGGCGCAAATTGGTTCAAACCTCTTTGCCGGCTTTTACTTTTTCCTTTCACGTTCATCAACTGTTTATACTCATAATGCAATGGCGCAAAATTGACGTTTTGTTTGCAGGTTGTTGTTTGCGTTATGCAAATTATGTATATTTTTACTTTAATTATTTATTTACCACCTTATGTGTTTAGTTACTTGCTAGCTCCTCGGCGATTACAAAACCATCCACGAGTCGCTGACGGCAGCATTAAGGATGGAGGCGGACAAAGTTACAGCTATCCCGACGTCCAGAACGAGGTGTGTCCGCTACACGGGAGACAGAAGACCAGCCGAGGGACGCCGGCGAACACCTAGTGGCCTGTGTGGGGGGTTTGGACAGCCCGTACACCTGGAGGGAGACTGCCCACACCAGGAAGGGCAGCTGGAAGAACGAGTAAGGCCCAGCGTGGAGAGGGGCACGTCGGCGCCATTACCACCATCCCGTCGAGTGACACTGCGCACCGTAAGCCGGCGTATGGATGGCAGCCTCATCGCGGGCGCTTGGGTGAGAGGGAAGCCGTGCAGCGTGCTGTTGGACACTGGGTCAGCCGTGACCATCATTAGACTTGACGTGGCGAAGAGTTTGCCGACGAGGAAGCCGAGCCAACCATACGAGCTTGTCATGGCATTGGGCGACACCTTGCTTGTGGAGAAGGAGGCCCTGCTGGAGCTGACCTTGGGGCGAAGTTTCGTGCGTGTGTGGGTGTTCGTCGCGAAGGTGGCTGAGGAGGTGATTCTGGGACTGGATGCCCTCAGGAGCCACGAGGCGACGGTCGACGTAGGCAAGAAGGTCCTGCGGCTCAACGGAGAAGAGGTTATAGACCGTCAACCTTAAGAGCTCCGTGAAATCTCCAGGGTCATCTTGAACGAAGACGTGGTTGTCCCCGCGAGGAGCGAGGTGATGGTGACGGTGCGACCCGAAGGACAGACAGCAGGTTGGGTCCAGAGGCTGCAGGAGTACGACTTCACCTCGGAACCTCGTAGAGGGAAGAGCCACGGTAACGCTGACGCCATATCCCGAACACCCTGTCTAGAAGAGTGCGGCCAGTGCACAACAATGGAGGAGAAGGAGCGTGCCGCAGCAGTCCGAGTAGTCACGGCAGTGCCTGCAGATGGCTGGTATAGCGTAGGCCTGAGGAGTTAGCAGCTGGCGGAAGCAGACTTGGGGCTACACTTGAGGGCATTGGAGGCAGGGACGAGACCAACCTGGGAGGACATCGCACCGAGGAGCGCCACCTACAAATCGTACTGGGCCCAATGGGACTCGTTGAAGACCAGAGAGGGCGTGCTGTTCCGGGTATGGGAATCACCCGATGGGAAGACGCAGAGAGAACAGTTGGTACTTCCCCGAAGTAAGGTACCGGAAGTCTTGGAAGAAGTGCACGCCGGTACTTCAGGAGGACACCTGGGAGCGAACCTAACGATTGACAAAATATGGCAGCGCTACTACTGGCTGAGGCTCCCAGCAGATGCTGAGAGATGGTGCCGTCTGTGTCAGGTGTGCTCGGCGAGTCCCGGCCCCCATACTAGGAGCCGGGGTCGCATGCAACAGTACAACGTCGGAGCGCCATTCGAACGGATCGCCGTTGACATTGCTGGACCGTTCCCAGTTTCCGACCGAGGCAACAAGTACCTAATGGTGGTCGTGGACTAGTTCATCATATGGACGGAGGTGTATGCCATCCCAAACCAAGAGGCAAAGACAATGACAGACTGCCTCGTTTAGCAAGTGTTCTGTTGATTTGGGGTGCCGTTAGAGCTACACAGTGACCAGGCTACCAACTTTGAGTCCAACCTAATGAACGAGGCACTACAAAGGCTTGGGGCGAACAAGACCCGCACGACGCCTCTACATCCCCAGTCGGATGGCATGGTCGTAAGATACATCAAGACCTTAGAAGAACACCTGAGGAAGGTCGTGGCCAGCCACCAGTGTGACTGGGACGTCAAGGTGCCACTGTTCTTCCTGGCCTACCACTCGTCTACACAGGACACATTTGGAATGACGCCAGCTAGCCTAATGTTTGGCCGAGAGTTACGCCTTTCTTGTGACGTGGCTTTTGGAAGCCCTCCGGAAGCGAAACAGCCAGCGACCGAGTATTTGGAGAACTTGGTGGACCATCTCCACGACATGCACGCGATGGCTCGCCAGAACATCCAGAAGGCGAGCGACCGCATGAAGACTAGGTATGACAGGCAAGCCAACAGCCAAGGGTTCCAGCAAGATGACCTGGTCTGGTTGCACCGTCCTACCCGGACCAAGGGACGCTGCCCGAAGCTCCAGCAGAAATGGCAAGGACCGTACCGGGTGGTGAAGAGGATTAACGTCGAGGTCTGCTGCATCCAGAAGGTTCCCCGAGGGAAGATGATGGTGGTACACCTGGATCGTCTAGCCCGCTACGATGGTGCTGTTCAGGACGACCAGCTTTGAGGAGGGAGCAGTGTCACCCAATTAGCGGAAAGCACAACCAACGACAGCTGAGAAGGGACCAGAGGCAGCCGAGCCACACTCTTCCATTAATCTCAGTCACTAACTGAGATGTTGATTAGGGGAGTGTCACTTGTTGCTGGCCGCCTCTTTCCCGTTCCCCTGTCCTCTGGAATCTTCGCGGTAATTCACTGAAACCAGAGACATCTAGAAAACATTGATATCAATATAAAAAGGGCTGCAGTGACTTAATTGAGTTAGTCAGTCAGTCAGTCAGTCAGTTCTTGGCGAGCAGCGTAAGAGTGCAGTGCTAGTGTACGACGAGAAGACTGTGTACGTGCATCGGAGGATTGTACGTAATAGCGAGAGCAAAGTGGAATTGTAACGGACGAACTGGTGAATCGTAATTGTGTGCATTACGTAATTCTGTGTAATTGGCAAGTGTTTAACTGTAAGTCGGTGGAAATAAAGAACGTTTTTGAGTGGTGCAATTGGACTTTTCGTTTCACGAACCCACAAAGTCACAATATTGACATCTAGCATTCTTAACGACGACATCAGCTTTGTTGTTTCCGGCTGACGATGTGTAAAAGTTTTACATGAAATCTCGATCCCGAACAATTTATAAGAAAGGTATCATCAATTCTGATAAGAACGATGTAAATTTAAGCTAAACTTGTAATATTTGTATATATTTGTTTCCTTTATTGTTAATAGCTTCATATTTTACGTATATATAAATTGTGTATAAAACTGTCTGTCCCGGCGTAATTCGTACCGTCAATAAAAGCTTCCTGGACTTACCTATATAGATAAAGCAAACCACCTCACGATTCCAACGTTGGACGTGCCTAAATTTTTCTGTTTTCTATTTATGATCATGAAACAGTAATCGGAGGGAAAAAACCGTAACAGTAAGAAATATTGCTGAAAACTAATTTGAAGGTGCGCTAATTCACTATTTGTAACACAAACAAGGTCGTCGCACTATACTTTGATATTTAGTTTACATTTGACATTTTTGTTGCCCTTTTCTAACATCATGTATTTATTTTTACTTATTGGTATTATATATTCAAAATAAATATAATTGAAAGGCAATCAACCTCATTGCTAGGATTTCCCAAGGATTGAAATCCCTTTATCATGTTTACTCTTTCCTTCCGCGAACATTTATTATTTTGGTCAATTGAATTTTATTATTTTTTATCTATTTCGTTGTCATTCAGAGCTTGCGTGTGATTTGGTACTTTTTTAAACATGTTTATTTCAGGCTTTCTTTCTTTTATTCCTTTCTTTCTTCCTTTCCTTCTTTATTCCTTCCTTTCTTTCTATCTTTACATCTTTCAACTTTTCTTTCTGCCTTCTTTTCTTACCCCCTTCACCTTAAGGGCAGTGAGATCATTTTTATACAGATATCCGCTGTATACCTTTGTCCTAGACAAATTAGGTTTTTTATCAAAAAAAATGGCAAAAGTGTTCCGGAAATGTGTAAGTTCCGAAATTTTTTAATGTGTTTTTTTTTTCTGTAGAACTCTACTTTGGACCTATCTAACGATTCAAACCACAGATATGAATAATTATTTTTGTTTATAATGATGACATATTAATCGTTAGAAACAATCTGGAAAAGTAGGCAATATTACTCAAAACTGATTCTAGATATTGCAACTTCAACATTGGTAAACGCAGCAACATCATAGTAGTAAATTTTGGTTTTTAAATTACATCGCATAGTTTGTTACAGTTTGTTGTTTATGTTATGCACATTATGTATATTTTTACTTCACTTATTTATTTACCATCTTAATCATTTATTTACTTATATCCCGAGATATAAGTAAGTGAAGCGCGAACAACCCTTTTTGCTACGAGCTCCAAGTGATACAAAGTAAGTCCTTTGCATTTTTTCTTTTTTTTTTTTCTTTACAGATATTCATTTGTTTCTACTCGCAATGCAATGGCGCCAATAAGAAGAAGCTCTAACTTCGAAGAATTCACAGTGTTTCAAAATAGAGAAACTTCTGCTTCTGTTTCACATTACTTCTTCTTATTTCTCGCCTTCCTTTTCTCTTTATTTGACTTTATAAGTATATATTTAAGTACAAATCCTGATAAATTTAGGCAATAAAGAAGCAGATGTAGTAGTGGTAAGATGAGAAAACCCGAGAGAATAGCGAATAACTCTCAGAATTAGCTCTAGTTGGCGCTGCCTCGCTATTCTTAAACGAAACAAGATCTGCGCCGAAACTTTTTACTTGATTTTACTTGATATTTGACATTTTGGTTCCTGTTTATTTTAAGGGTTGCTACATCATATATTTATATATT
>CM060948.1:253508418-253523418 GCA_030765055.1 Mantis religiosa | reverse complement strand
TTTGATATTATCTTCAGTTTTTCTTTTCTCTTCATCATATTCCTTATGATGGCTGGGTTGAATCGATTTACTACCGCATTTTAGTTACTCTAGTAATTATGGAGACAGAAGACTATATTCAGAGTGTAAACCTTATATTAGACAGTCCAGAATATAAAATAATTCCAAAAGATCCACTATCCCAAAATATCACTTCTGTTAATAAAGCTTTATCAAGTACAAAAACATTTAGTTCATCTGAAAAATACAACTTAAAACCTTCTAACCCCACACTTCCAAGGTTGTACTGTCTGCCAAAAATCCACAAACAAGAAAACAGCATGAGACCCATCATCAATGGCATCAATTCACCTACATACCACATTGCAAAGTGGTTAGTAAGAAAATTAAAATCATATGACAAATTTCAAAGTTTGTGAATAAAAAACTCCTTAGAATTGAAAAATACTCTACAGAAGTACAACATCCCGGAAAATCATATACTAGTTTCTTTTGACGTTAAGGCACTTTTTACAAACATTCCAGTAGAAGAAGTACCTACATTCCTCAAAAAAGGGCTAACCTAGACTACAACGGACCCCAGAGAAATAGATGACATTATCAATCTTACAGATTTATGCATAAGGAATAACTACTTCATGTTTAACCATAAATTCTACAGACAATCAAAAGGATTAGCTATGGGGAGCCCACTTTCGCCTATTTTAGCAGACCTATACATGAGCTATTTTGAAACACACATAGTAAAGGCCTTCCCACAGATTTATAAATTTTGGCAGAGATATGTTGATGATGTTTTTGCTATCATTCCGGAAAAGCTTAGAGAATATTTTCTAAAATTACTAAACTTGCAAGATAATCACATCCAATTTACTATGGATGTAGAAAGAGACAACACCCTACCCTTTTTGGACCTCAAGATAACTAGAAATCGTCATGGTGTAGATTTTGGAATATACAAGAAGCCCACACACATAGATAATTACATAAAGAAAAATGAATACAACCCAGTTTCACATAAACTAGCTGCTTTAGAAGTCTAATTCACCGGCTATTCAACATCCCTTTGAGTAAGGATGAATTTTTGAAAGAAAAACTCATAAAAGACATAGCGGTTTTAAATGAGTTCAAACCAGCCTGAGGAACCTGCTAAATAAACTACTGAAAAATACAATCCCCAATAATTTGAAATCAGGAATTTATCAGATTAATTGTGAAATCTGTTGAAAATGCTACATAGGAAAAACTAAGAGAAACTTGTTATTCAGGCAAAAAGAACACCAGAGGAACATTAAGTTGAAACAAACAGAAAAGTCTGCAGCTTCACACCATTTTTGTCCAGAAAACCACAACATTGGCCACAACATTAAGCTGTTAAAATCTTTAAGTACACCCATAGAATTGGATATTTGGGAAAACAATATTCATAAACAAAATCCGTGATAACATTATAAATTTTGAAATCCCGGCATTAAATGAAGTATTAAAACTTAGTGGCCCTAACACCAGATGGCAGAGTGATCGGAGTTCCGTAGCAGTGGAAGAAGAGGAAGTCACCATTTAGTCACCAAACAGCTGAGGATGAGATCGAATGAATTTGAAAACGTTTCAATTATACATCAACAAGTAAGTGAAGTTTGAGTGTAAACATAGTGACTCATAAATCAAACTTAAAAATGATTACTCTGTTTTGGATTGTTTGTAACAAACGAATTAGTTCTTATGGAAGTAAATGTTGTAAACGTTTCCCGCAAACGCTTAGATTCTGTAAATTCTGTAAATTTCTGGATTTTTCATATAAACTTTAGACCTAACTCCCGATTCAAACGACGAGTGTGAGTAATATCTTTTGTTGTTTTTGTTTTTGGTGGTGAAGCAATAATCCGAGGAAAAGATTTCGAAGAATAAAGAATGTTACACAAAACTACATCGCAGTTAATTTTGGCAATAAAAGTACTTTTTTCTTATAAATTGTTCCTATCACAGCAACATATGAACATCTAGCGTTCGTTATGATGACAACAGCTTTGTTTCCGGTGTAGGATGAGTAAACGTTTACATGAAATCGTAATCACGAACAACTTATAAGACACACAAACCCATTACACAAATCTAATAAATATTTAGGAGACTTTGAAATGTGTATTCCTAATGAAATCTGTGATAAAATGTTTGTGTAGAATACAAATGCACTTGTGCCAACTATCTACGTGATAAAGAAAGTAAAACTCAAAATTGTCCTGCAGTGTCATGAACAAAATATTAATTTCTTCACTAATTACCTGCAAACCACTTAAATGACCTGAAAATGTTGCAGCGCGGCATTACCTTCAGTTGCGAGCTTGTTCTTAGACTTCCACTGAAAATCTGAAACGTTCACTTAACACAACTGCATTGTGATTATTTCTGGCATCTGTAAAGTCTAAAACTGTTTCTCTCTCTTTGACACAACGAATGACATCGGGAAGTTGGAATAAGTATGCTGCATCCAACGTTTCTTCCAGCGTTCACATAATAGGTACTTATGGGTCTTGAGAGGTAATTTGAGTTCATTAGCGAGTGAAAACTTTAACGTCCTAAGCATTAAACATCAAACCTGGCTAACCCAATACGTAATTTTATCCATTACCAACAAAAAATCCACTTGAATGTATAAGTTTTTCTTTATATTTGTCGGGGCTTCTGAAGGGTAGAGAATAATGAAAATAAAAGAAAATCCTACAAACACTTTAGACCCAATTGACGATTCCAACGTTGCACGTGCCTAACATTTTCTCAGTAATCGGCAGAAAAAACTGAAACAGTAAGGACTATTCCTGAAAATTAATTTGAAAGCGCGCTTGTTCGTCATTTGTAAAGCAAACAAGATCTTCGTGCTATATTTTGATATGCAGTTGACATTTCAAATACAATTTGCTCTTTTTAACATTATGTATTTATTATTTATTTATTTGTTTGTTAACTTTTCAATAAATATAGCTGAAAGGTAATCACCCTCTTGTCTAGGATCTGCCATTGACTTTTTTTTCCTTATTTAACCGATTTTTCAGTATTTCCGTTTGTTTTCCTTATCTGTTTTCCTAGTTTCACAAATATTCACTATACACATAAACACACATGCCCAAGGCGGAACTCGAACCCGCGACTCTTTACGCGGTGGAACACTAGAGACATACGCTTTAGCGGCCATGGCTACGAGGGCCGGCTCGATTCTAATCACTTTATCAAGTTTACTCTTTACCTCCGCGAACTTGGATTTGGAAATTGGATTTAGATTATGTGTTAGCTACTTTGTCATCATCCAGAATTTGTGTGTGATGTGCGACATTTTTAAAACTTCTTTATTTGAGGCTTTCTTTCTTTTATTCTTTTCTTTCTTCCTTTCCTTCTTGATTTCTTCCTTACTTTATTTCTTTCCTTCTTTCAAATTTCATTTGTCTTCCTATGTTGCCCTTCTTCATCTTAACGGCAGTGAGATTATTTTGAAAATATATATTTGTTTTTAAACATTCGCGCTAGAAGAATTAAAATGCATGTTTAATGAACAAATCAATCTGTATAGGCAAAAGCCGTATCATGGAAGTCACAGGTAGCTGTCTTCACAATAAAAGTCATTTTCTATAGATTCCGGATATGCAAAAAATGTACTATTACGCAAAATCATTTCCCTCGAAGTTTCTCAAACCAAGCTTGTTTTTACGTAAAAAGCGATAATTTGACGTAAAAAGTTCGTTATTTTTACTATCTTCGCTAAAAAGCTGGTTTCGCTTTTAATGCTGTTTTCACACTAAAACTTCTTTTCCGCAAACTTTACTTTGAGAATTAACATTAGCTTGTTAAGTTATATTTTAGCTCGCCTTTTAGTTCGTCCGCCTTCATTTTGACGATAAAGGCCAGTTTTGAAGATACGCTATCGTTTTCAACCAAAGTTCATTTTGTCACTTCACAATGTCATTTTCATCTCGTTTAACCTCGGCAATCTTGCTTTGACCATAACACCTATATTTGTTTTAAAATTTAACTTTAATGAACAAAACTGTCTTTATACGCAAAATTCACGGCAGGGATGTCACAGGTCGCTGTTTTCATATTGACTCATTTTCAATAGAAACCGGTTATGCAAAGAATGTGCTTTTCCGCAAAATCCTTATTCCACTCGAAGTTTCTAAAACAAGGCCTGTTTTAAGTAAAACGCTATTTTGGCGTAAAAAGTTCGTTTTTTGCTATCTTCGCGTAAAAAGATCATTTTCGCTTTTTATGCAATTTTCACGCCAGAACTTTTCCGCGAACAATTTACTTTGAGAATTAATATGGCATTTTAAGATATATTTTAGCTCGCCTTTTAATTCGTCCGTCTTCCTTTTGAAGATCGGGGCTAGTTTTGAAGATACGCTATCGTTTTAAACCAAAGTTCATTTTTTTTTCACCTCACAATGTCATTTCTGTCTCGTTTAACCTCGGCAATCTTCTTTTGACCATGACGAATGCATTTCTTGTAAAATGCATTTTTAATGAACAAAACAGTCTCCGCAAAATTCATATCAGGGACGTCACAGGTCGCTGTTTTCACATTCACTAATTTTCCATAGATACCGGTTATGCAAAGAATGTGGTTTTACGCAAAATCCTCATTCCACTCGAAGTATCTAAAACAAAGCTTGTTTTAAGTAAAAACCGCACTTTTGGCGTAAAAAGTTCGGTTTTTGCTATCTTGACGTAAAAAGCTGGTTTCGCTTTTAATGCTCTTTTCACACTAAAACGTCTTTTCCGCAAAATATTTACTTTGAGAATTAACATTATCTTGTTTTAAGTACGTAAAAAGCTGATTTTCGCTTTTAATGCTCTTTTCACACTAAAACGTCTTTTCCGCAAAATATTTACTTTGAGAATTAACATTAGCTTGTTTTAAGTAAAAATAGCTATTTTGGCGTAAAAAGTTCGCTTTGTGCTAAGTTCACGTAAAAAGCAGTTTTTCGCTTTTTATGCTGTTTTCACGCTAAAAATTATTTTCCGCAAACAATTTACTTTGAGAATTACCATTAGCTTGTTTTAAGTAAAAGTAGCTATTTTGGCGTAAATGGTTCGTTTATTGCTATCTTCACGTAAAAAGCTGATTTTCGCTTTTTATGCTGTTTTCACGCCAAAACTTCTCCGCGAGCAATTTACTTTGAAAATGAAGATCGCATGTTAAGTTATATTTTAGCTCACCATTTAGTTCGTCCGCCTTCCTTTTGACGATAGACGCTAGTTTTCAAAATACGCTATCGTTATAAACCACAGTTCGTCTTTTCACTTCACAATGCCATTTTCGTCTCGTTTAACCTCGGCAGTCTTCTTTTGATCATGAAGGATGCATTTCTTGTAAAATGCATGTTTAATGAACAAATCAATCTGTATAGGCAAAAGCCGTATCATGGAAGTCACAGGTAGCTGTCTTCACAATAAAAGTCATTTTCTATAGATTCCGGATATGCAAAAAATGTACTTTTACGCAAAATCATTTCCCTCGAAGTTTCTCAAACCAAGCTTGTTTTTACGTAAAAAGCGATAATTTGACGTAAAAAGTTCGTTATTTTTGCTATCTTCGCTAAAAAGCTGGTTTCGGTTTTAATGCTGTTTTCACACTAAAACTTCTTTTCCGCAAACTTTACTTTGAGAATTAACATTAGCTTGTTAAGTTATATTTTAGCTCGCCTTTTAGTTCGTCCGCCTTCATTTTGACGATAAAGGCCAGTTTTGAAGATACGCTATCGTTTTCAACCAAAGTTCATTTTGTCACTTCACAATGTCATTTTCATCACGTTTAACCTCGGCAATCTTGCTTTGACCATAACACCTATATTTGTTTTAAAATTTAACTTTAATGAACAAAACTGTCTTTATACGCAAAATTCACGGCAGGGATGTCACAGGTCGCTGTTTTCATATTGACTCATTTTCCATAGAAACCGGTTATGCAAAGAATGTGCTTTTACGCAAAATCCTTATTCCACTCGAAGTTTCTAAAACAAGGCCTGTTTTAAGTAAAACGCTATTTTGGCGTAAAAAGTTCGTTTTTTGCTATCTTCGCGTAAAAAGATCATTTTCGCTTTTTATGCAATTTTCACGCCAGAACTTGTTTTC
This sequence comes from Mantis religiosa, assembly GCA_030765055.1. Taxonomy (NCBI): domain Eukaryota; kingdom Metazoa; phylum Arthropoda; class Insecta; order Mantodea; family Mantidae; genus Mantis; species Mantis religiosa. The sequence goes on along the minus strand of CM060948.1, from coordinate 253,517,295 downwards.
CGCGAACAATTTACTTTGAGAATTAATATGGCATTTTAAGATATATTTTAGCTCGCCTTTTAATTCGTCCGTCTTCCTTTTGAAGATCGGGGCTAGTTTTGAAGATACGCTATCGTTTTAAACCAAATTTCATTTTTTTTCACCTCACAATGTCATTTCTGTCTCGTTTAACCTCGGCAATCTTCTTTTGACCATGACGAATGCATTTCTTGTAAAATGCATTTTTAATGAACAAAACAGTCTCCGCAAAATTCATATCAGGGACGTCACAGGTCGCTGTTTTCACATTCACTAATTTTCCATAGATACCGGTTATGCAAAGAATGTGGTTTTACGCAAAATCCTCATTCCACTCGAAGTATCTAAAACAAAGCTTGTTTTAAGTAAAAACCGCACTTTTGGCGTAAAAAGTTCGGTTTTTGCTATCTTGACGTAAAAAGCTGGTTTCGCTTTTAATGCTCTTTTCACACTAAAACGTCTTTTCCGCAAAATATTTACTTTGAGAATTAACATTATCTTGTTTTAAGTACGTAAAAAGCTGATTTTCGCTTTTAATGCTCTTTTCACACTAAAACGTCTTTTCCGCAAAATATTTACTTTGAGAATTAACATTAGCTTGTTTTAAGTGCGTAAAAAGCTGATTTTCGATTTTTGTGCTGTTTTCACACTAAAACGTCTTTTCCGCAAACAATTTACTTGGAAAATTACCATTAGCTAGTTTTATGTAAAAATAGCTATTTTGGTGTAAAAAGTTCGGTGTTTGCTAAGTTCACGTAAAAAGCTGATTTTCGCTTTTTGTGCTGTTTTCAAGCTAAAAATTATTTTCCGCAAACAATTTACTTTGAGAATTACCATTAGCTTGTTTTAAGTAAAAATAGCTATTTTGCCGTAAAAGGTTCGTTTATTGCTATCTTCACGTAAAAAGCTGATTTTCGCCTTTTATACTGTTTTCACGCTAAAACTTCTTTTCCGTGAACATTTACTTTGAGAATTAACATCGCATGTTAAGTTATATTTTAGCTCGTCTTTTAGTTCGTCCGCCTTCCTTTGGACGATAAATGCAAGTTTTGAAAATACGCTATCGTTTTAAACCAAAGTTCATTTTTTCACTTCACAATGTCATTTTCATTTCGTTTAACGTCGGCAATCTTGCTTTGACCATACCGCCTATATTTGTTGTAAAATTTAACTTTAATAAACAAAACTGTCTTTATACGCAAAATTCACGGCAGGGATGTCACAGGTCGCTGTTTTCATATTGACTCATTTTCCATAGAAGCCGGTTATGCAAAGATTGTGCCTTTACGCAAAATCCTCATTCCACTCGAAGTTTCTAAAACAAAGCTTGTTTTAAGTAAATCGCTATTTTGGCGTAAAAAGTTCGTTTTTTGCTATCTTCGCGTAAAAAGATCTATTTCGCTTTTTATGCTGTTTTCACGCCAGAACTTGTTTTCCGCGAACAATTTACTTTGAGAATTAACATGGCATTTTAAGATATATTTTAGCTCGCCTTATAGTTCGTCCGCCTTCCTTTTGAAGATCGGGGCTAGTTTTGAAGTACGCTATCGTTTTAAACCAAAGTTCATTTTTTTTTCACCTCACAATGTCATTTCTGTCTCGTTTAACCTCGGCAATCTTCTTTTGACCATGACGAATGCATTTCTTGGAAAATGCAAGTTTAATGAACAAAAGTCTTTACGCAAAATTCATATCAGGGATGTCACAGGTCGCTGTTTTCACATTCACTCATTTTCCATAGATACCGGTTATGCAAAAAATGTACATTTACGCAAAATCCTCATTCCACTCGAAGTTTCTAAAACAAAGCTTGTTTTAAGTAAAAATCGCTCTTTTGGCGTAAAAAGTTCCTTTTTTGCTATCTTGACGTAAAAAGCTGGTTTCGCTTTTAATGCTGTTTTCACACTAAAACGTCTTATCCGCAAACAATTAACTTTCAAAATTACCATTAGCTAGTTTTATGTAAAAATAGCTATTTGGCGTAAAAAGTTCGATTTTTACTAACTTCACGTAAAATGCTGATTTTCCCTTTTTGTGCTCTTTTCACGCTAAAACCTCTTTTCCGCAAACAATTTGCTTTGAGAATTAGCATTAGCGTCTTTTAAGTAAAAATCGCTATTTTGGCGTAAAAAGTTCGTTTTTTGCTATCATCAGGTAAAAAGCTGATTTTCGCATTTTATGCTGTTTTCACGCTAAAACTTCTTTTCCGTGAACAATTTACTTTGAGCATTAACATCGCATGTTAAGCTATATTTTAGCTGGCCTTTTAGTTCGTCCGCCTACCTTTTGACGATAAAGGCTAGTTTTGAAAATACGCTATCGGTTAAACCAAAGTTTATTTTTTCACTTCACAATGTCATTTTCATCTCGTTTAACGTCGGCAATTTTGCTTTGACCATAACGCCTATATTTGTTGTAAAATTTAACTTTAATGAACAAAACTATCTTTATACGCAAAATTCACGGCAGGGATGTTACAGGTCGCTGTTTTCATATTGACTCATTTTCCATAGAAACCGGTTACGCAAAGAATGTGCTTTTACGCAAAATCCTCATTCCACTCGAAGTTTCTAAAACAAAGCCTATTTTAAGTAAACTCTATTTTGGCGTAAAAAGTCCGTTTTTTGCTATCTTCCGGTAAAAAGCTGAGTTTCGATTAGTATTCTGTTTTCAGGCTAAAACTTCTTTTCCCCGAGCAATTTACTTTCAGAATTAATATCGCATGTTAAGATATATTTGAGTTCGCCTTTTAGTGCGTCCGCCTTCCTTTTGACGATAGAGGCTAGTTTTGAAGATACGCTATCGTTTTAAACCAAAGAACATTTTTTCACTTCACAATGTCATTTTCGTCTCGTTTAACCTCGGCAATCTTCCTTTGAGCATTGTTGTAAATTCATACCATGGATGTCACAGGTCGCTCTTTTCACATTAAAAGTCATTTTCCATAGGTTCCGGTTATGCAAAAAATGTACAGTTACGCAAAATCCTCATTCCACTGGAAGTTTCTAAAACAAAGCTTGTTTTAAGTAAAAATTGCTATTTTGGCGTAAAAAGTACGTTTTTTGCTATCTGGACGTAAAAAGCTGATTTTCGCTTTTTATGCTGTTTTCACGCTAAAACTGCTTTTCCGCAAACAATTAGTTTGAAAATTATCATTAGCTTGCTTTAAGTTAAGATAGCTATTTTGTCGTAAAAAGTTCGTTTTTTGCTAAGTTCACTTAAAAAGCTGATTTTCGCTTTTTGTGCTGTTTTCAAGCTAAAAATTATATTCCGCAAACAATTTACTTTGAGAATTACCATTAGCTTGTTTTAAGTAAAAATAGCTATTTTGGCGTAAAAGGTTCGTTTATTGCTATCTTCGGGTAAAAAGCTGATTTTCGCTTTTTATGCTGTTTTCACGCTAAAACTCCTCCGCGAACAATTTACTTTGAGAATGAACATCGCATGTTAAGTTATATTTTAGCTCACCATTTAGTTCGTCCGCCATCCTTTTGACGATAGTGGCTAGTTTTCAAAATACGCTATCGTTATAAACCACAGTTCGTCTTTTCACTTCACAATGCCATTTTCGTCTCGTTTAACCTCGGCAATCTTCTTTTGACCATGAAGAATGCATTTCTTGTAAAATGCATGTTTAATGAGCAATACTATCTGTATAGGCTAAGCAAGTCACAGGTCGCTGTTTTCACATTAAAAGTCCTTTTCCATAGATTCCGGTTATGCAAAAAATGTACTTTCACGCAAAATCATCATTCCCCTAGAAGTTTCTCAAACCAAGCTTGTTTTTACGTAAAAAGCGATAATTTGGCGTAAAAAGTTCGTTTTTTTACTATCTTCGCATAAAAAGCTGGTTTCGCTTTTAATGCTGTTTTCACACTAAAACGTCTTTTCCACAAACAATTTACTTTGAGAATTAACATTAGCTTGTTTTAAGTAAAAATCGATGTTTTAGCGTAAAAAGTTCGTTGTTTGCTAACCGCGTGAGATGCTGATTTTTGCTTTTTATGCTGTCACGCTAAAACCTCTTTTCCGCAAATATTTTACTTTGACCATAAAGGCTATAATTGTTGTAAATTCATATCATCGATGTCACAGGTCGCGCTTTTCACATTAAAAGTCATTTTCCATAGATTCCTTTTATCCAAATAATGTCCATTTACGCAAAATCCTCTTTCCAAAACACATCCTAAGGTTCGCTTTTGCTAATTTGTCCCTCTTTAAGTAGCAGTTTGCTCCGAAAGTGGTCGTTCCCGCATGAACCACGCGGCTGGGCTTAGAAAATTTTCGCTCGGAGCTGGACTTTTAACTTTTCTCGGACCGAAAAAAAGCTTTTTTGATACATGCATCATTGGTGTTCGTTTGTTAAAGAAAACACATCCTAAGCCTCCTTTATGCTAATTTGTCCCACTTTAAGTAGCAGTTTGCTCCGAAAGTGGTCGTTCGCCCATGTACTTCGCGGCTGGACTTAGAAAATGTTCGCTCGGAGTTGCACTTTAAATTTTCTCAGACCGAAAAAAGTTCTTTTGATAAATGTGAAACATGCATCCTAGGTGATCGTTTGATAAATCGATTTCGATTGCGATTTCGATTCGATTTCGATTTCGATATTTCGATTTCGATTTCCATTTCGATTTCGATTTCGATTTCCATTTTTATTTCGATTTCGATTTCGATGGCGCGTTGCACCGAGCCTAGAAGACGGCCTTTCTGGCCCTCGAGCGGCGAGGCCTCAACTGCCGGCATGGTTCCGAGACGAACTCCCGGGGAACTTGGAAATTTTTCGCTCCGAGTTGGACTTTGAAAAATTTTGATCGAAGTGAAAAAAATGTTTTTTAAAAAAATGTGAAACATGCATCAGTGGCATTCGTAATTTCGATTGCGATTTCGATTTCGATTCGATTTCGATTTCGAATCCGAATTCGATTTCGATATTTCGATTTTGATTTCCGATTTCGGTTTGGATTTCGATTTCGACATCGAATTCGACTTCGAATTCGATTTCGATTTCGATTTCGATTTTCATTTCGATTTCGATTTCGATTTCTATTTCGATTTCGATTTTGATTTCGACGGCGCGTTGCACCGAGCCTAGAAGACGGCCTTTCTGGCCTCGAGCGGCGAGGCCTCAACTGCCGGCATGGTTCCGAGACGAACTCCCGGGGAACTTGGAAATTTTTCGCTCGGAGTTAGACTTTGAAAAATTTTGATCGAAGTGAAAAAAATGTTTTTTTAAAAAATGTGAAACATGCATCAGTGGCATTCGTAAAATAATTTTTAAGAACATGAAATATACATCAGACGCATTCTTTTAGAAGGGGAAACTCTTACCAAGCACAACTTTGGCAAATATCCCCGTATTTCAATAGCGCGTTGCACCAGACCTATTTCGATTTCGATAATTCGATTTCGATTTCGAATTCGATTTCTGATTTCGATTTCGATTCGATATCGATTTCGATTTCGAATTCGATTTCTATTTCGATATTTCGATTTCCGATTTCGATTTTTCGATTTTGAATTCAATTTCGATTTCGATATTTCGATTTCAATTTCTATTTCCGATTTCGATTTCGATTTCGATTTCGAATTCAATTTACTTTTCGATTTCGATTTCGAATTCAATTTCGATTTCGATATTTCGATTTCGATTTCCGATTTCGATTTTGATTTCGATTTCGAATTCGATTTCGAATTCGATTTCGATTTCGATTTGGATTTCGATTTCTATTTCGATTTCGATAGCGATTTCGATTTCGATTTCTATTTCTATTTCGATTTCGATTTCCGATTTCGATTTCGATTTCGATGGCGATTTGATTTCGATTTCGATTCGACTTCGATTTCGTTTTCGAATTCGATTTCGATTTCGATTTCCGATTTCGATTTCCAATTTCGATTTCGATTTCGAATTCTATTTCGATTTCGATTTCGATTGCGATTTCGATTTCGATTAGATTTCGAATTCGATTTCGATTTCGATTTCCGATTTCGATTTCGATTTCGAATGCGATTTTGATTTCGATTTCGATTTTTATTTCGATTTCGATTTCGAATTCTATTTCTATTTCGATTTCGATTTCGATGGCGCGTTGCACCGAGCATAGAAGACGGCCTTTCTGGCCCTTTAGCGGCGAGGCCTCAACTGCCGGCATGGTTCCGAGACGAACTCCCGGGGAACTTGGAAATTTTTCGCTCGGAGTTGGACTTTGAAAAATTTTGATCGAAGTGAAAAAATTGTTTTTTTAAAAAATGTGAAACATGCATCAGTGGCATTCGTAAAAATAATTTTTAAGAACATGAAATATACATCAGACGCATTCTTTTAGAAGGGGAAACTCTTACCAAGCACAACTTTGGCAAATATCCCCGTATTTAAATAGCACGTTGCACCAGAACTATTTCGATTTCGATTTCGATATTTCGATTTCGATGTCGATTTCTGATTTGATTTCGATTTCGATATCGATTTCGATTGCGCTTTCGATTTCGATTTCGATTCGATTTCGGTTTCGATATTTCGATTTCGATTTAGATTTCCGATTTCGATTTCGATTGCGATTTCGAATTCGAATTCGATTTCGATTTTTATTTCGATTTCGATTTCGATGGCGCGTTGCACCGATCCTGGAAGACGGCCTTTCTGGCCCTCGAGCGGCGAGGCCTCAACAGCCGGCATGGTCCCGAGACGAACTCCCGGGGAACTTGTAAATTTTTCGCTCGGAGTTGGAATTTGAAAAATTTTGATCGAAGTGAAAAAAATGTTTTTTTTTTAAAAAATGTGAAACATGCATCAGTGGCATTCGTAAAAATAATTTTTAAGAACATGAAATATACATCAGACGCATTCTTTTAGAAGGGGAAACTCTTACCAAGAACAACTTTGGCAAATATCCCCGTATTTCAATAGCGCCTTGCACCAGACCTATTTCGATTTCGATTTCGATATTTCGATTTCGAATTCGATTTCTGACTTCGATTTCGATTGCGATATCGATTTCGATTGCGATTTTGATTTCGACTTTGATTGCGATTTCGATTTCGATTCGATTTCGATTTCGATTTCGATTCGATTTCGATTTGTATTTCGATTTCCGATTTCGATTTCGATATTTCGATTTCGATTTCCGATTTCGATTTTGATTTCGAATTCGATTTCGATTTCGATTTTTATTTCGATTTCGATTTCTCATTTCGATTTCGATGGCAATTTCGATTTCGATTTTGATTCGATTTCGATTTCGATTTATATTTCGATTTCGATATTTCGATTTCGATTTCCGATTTCGATTTCGATTACGAATTCGATTTCGAATTCCATTTCGATTTCGATTTCGATGTTTATTTCGATTTCGATTTCGATTTCTATTTCTATTTCGATTTCGATGTCGATGTCGATTTCGATTTCCGATTTCGATTTCGATTCAATGGCGATTTCGATTTCGATTTCAAATTCGACTTCTATTTCGATATTTCGATTTCGATTTCCGATTTCGATTTTTCGATTTTGAATTCAATTTCGATTTCGATATTTCGATTTCGATTTCGATTTCCGATTTCGATTTCGATTTCGAATTCGATTTCGATTTCGATTTCGAATTCAATTTCGATTTCGATTTTTCGATTTCGATTTTTTATTTCGATTTCCGATTTCGATTTCGATTTCGAATTCGAATTCGATTTCGATTTCAATTTCTATTTCGATTTTTATTTCGATTTCGATTTCGAATTCTATTTCTATTTCGATTTCGATGGCGCGTTGCACCGAGCATAGAAGACGGCCTTTCTGGCCCTTTAGCGGTGAGGCCTCAACTGCCGGCATGGTTCCGAGACGAACTCCTGGGGAACTTGGAAATATTTCGCTCGGAGTTGGACTTTGAAAAATTTTGATCGAAGTGAAAAAAATGTTTTTTTAAAAAATGTGAAACATGCATCAATGGCATTTGTAAAACTAATTTTTTAAGAACATGAAATATACATCAGACGCATTCTTTTAGAAGGGGAAACTCTTACCAAGCACAACTTTGGCAAATATCCCCGTATTTCAATAGCGCGTTGCACCAGACCTATTTCGATTTCGATATTTCGATTTCGATGGCGCGTTGCACCGAGCCTAGAAGACGGCCTTTCTGGCCCTCGAGCGGCGAGGCCTCAACTGCCGGCAGGGTTCCGAGACGAACTCCCCGGGAAATCTTTATTTCGAGTTCGATTTCGGTTTCGATTTAGATTTCGATTTCGGTTTCGATTTCCGATTTCGATTTCGATTTCAATTTTGATTTCGGTTTCGATTCGATGGCGATTTCGATTTCGATTTCGATTCGATTTCGATTTCGAATTCGATATTTCGATTTCCGATTTCGATTTCAATTTCGATTTCGATTTCGATTTCGAATTCGATTTCGATTTTTATTTCGATTTCGATTTCTATTTCGATTTCGATTTCGATGTCGATTTCGATTTCGAATTCGATTTCGATTTCCGATTTCGATTTCGATTTCGATGGCGATTTCGATTTCGATTCGATTTCGATTTCGAATTCGAATTCGATTTCCATTTCGATATTTCGATATCGATTTCGATTTTCCGATTTCGATTTCGAATTCCATTTCGAATTCGATTTCGATTTCGATTTTTATTTCGATTTCGATTTCTATTTCTATTTTGCAACATTTTGTTTCGCTCCATTTATTTGTTATCTCCCGAGATAGAACTGAGTGAAACGCAATCAAATATCTTTGATCGGAGCAAATTGGTTCAAACCTCTTTGCCGCCTTTTACTTTTTCCTTTCACGTTCATCAACTGTTTATACTCATAATGCAATGGCGCAAAATTGACGTTTTGTTTGCAGTTTGTTGTTTGCG
>CM060948.1:253493418-253503418 GCA_030765055.1 Mantis religiosa | reverse complement strand
CGATTTCGATTTCGTTTTTTATTTCGATTTCGATGGCGCGTTGCACCGAGCCTGGAAGACGGTCTTTCTGGCCCTCGAGCGGCGAGGCCGTAACTGCTGGCATGGTTCCGAGACGAACTCCCGGGGAACTTTGAAATTTTTCGCTCGGAGTTGGACTTTGAAAAATTTTGATCGAAGTGAAAAAAATGTTTTTTTAAAAAATGTGAAACATGCATCAGTTTCATTCGTAATGTCGATTTCGATTTCGATTGCGATTTCAATTCGATTTCGATTTCGATTTTGAATTCGATTTCGATTTCGATATTTCGATTTCGATTTCCGATTTCGATTACGATTTCGATTTCGATTTCGATTTCGATTTTTATTTCGATTTCGATTTCGATTTCTGATTTCGATGTCGGTTTCGATTTCGATTTCAAATGCGATTTCGATTTCGATTTTGATTCGATTTCGATTTCGATTTCGAATTCGATTTCGTTTTCGATATTTCGATTTCGATTTCCGATTAGAATTTCGATTTCCATTTCGATTACGAATTCGATTTCGAATTCTATTTCGATTTCGATTTCGATTTTTATTTCGATTTCGATTTCTATTTCGATTTCGATTTCGATTTCCGGTTTCGATTTCGATTTCGATGGCGATTTCGATTTCGATTTCGATTAGATTTCGATTTCGAATTCGATTTCTATTTCGATATTTCGATTATGATTTCTATTTCCGATTTCGATTTTTCGATTTCGAATTTAATTTCGATTTCGATATTTCGATTTCGATTTCCGATATCGTTTTAGATTTCGATTTCGTTTTCGATTTTGAATTAGATTTCGATTTCGATTTGGAATTCAATTTTGATTTCGATATTTCGATTTTGATTTCCGATTTCAATTTCGATTTCGATTTCGAATTCGATTTCGAATTCGATTTCGATTTCGATTTTTATTTCGATTTCGATTTCGATTTCTATTTCTACTTCGATTTCGATTGCGAGTTTGATTACGATTTCGATTTCGATTTCCGATTTCGAATTCGATGGCGATTTCGATTTCGATATGATTTCGATTTCGAATTCGATTTTGATTTCAATATTCCGATTTCGATTTCGATTTCCACCTTCGATTTCGATTTCGAATTCGATTTCGAATTCGATTTCGATTTCGATTTGTCGACGGGCCCTAAAACTCACTAATCCGATCCAATACAATCTTTGCTACGAGCCCCAAATGATAAAAAGCTCTTTCCCCTTTTTTAGAATATACTTTCGCAATATTTAAATGTTTCTGGCGGCAACAGATTGGCGCCAATTAGACGAACCATTTAGCTCGGAGAATATGCACTGCTACAAACTGAACAATTTTTGGGATTTGTTTTCACGTTACTTCATCTTATTCTTCTTCTCCTTCTCCTCCTCCTCATCCTCCCCCCCCCCCCTTATTCGAACTTTAACATACCCAGTTAAGTACAACTTATAACTATCATCATACAGTTTAGGCAGTAATTAAGCCGTAGTCAGCAGAGGCAATCTAAGGCAAACACATCCTAAGCTTCGCTTTTGCTAATTTGTCCCTCTTTAAGTAGCAGTTTGCTACGAAAGTGGTCGTTCTCCATGTACTTCGCGGCTGGACTTAGAAAAATTTTCGATATTTTGCATAAATAATTTTTTTAAAACCTGAAGTATACATCAGAGGCATTCTTTTAGAAAGGGAAACTCATCCCAAGCACAATTTGGCAAATATCCCCGTATTTCGATGGCGTGTTGCACCGGACTTACAAGACGTCAATTCCGGGTCTCGGGCGGTGAGTCGTCAACTGCCGGCATGGTTCCGAGACGAACTGCCGGCTGGACTTGGAAATTTTTCGCTCGGAGTTGGACCTTGAAAAAAATTTTTCGCACCGAAAAAAACATTCTTTGATATATGTGAAACATGCATCATTGGTGTTCGTTTGATAAAGAAAACATCCTTAGCCTCGTTTTTGCTAATTTGTCCCTCTTTCATTAACCTTTTGCGCAGATTTGGACTTAGAAAAGGTTTCGATATTTTGCAAATATAATTTTTTTAAACATGAAATATACATCAGAGGCATTGTTTTAGAGAGGGATACTCATCCCAAAATCAATTTTGGCAAATTTTCCCGTTTTTCGATGGCGCGTTGCACCGAGTCGAGAAGACGACCTTTCCGGCCCTCGGATGGCAAGGCCTCAACAGCCGGCATTGTTCCGAGATGAATTCCTGCCTGGACTTAGAAATTTTTCTGTCGGAGTTGGACTCAGATAAATTTTGATCGAACTGAAAAAATGTTTTATGAAAAATGTGAAACATGCATGAATGGTATTCGTTTGATAAGGCAACCACATCCTAACCTTCCCTTTTGCTAATTTGTCCCTCTTTACGTAGCAGTTTGCTCCGAAAGTGGTCATTCCCCCATGTACTCCGCGGTTAGACTTAGAAAAAGTTTCGATATTTTGCAAATATAATTTTTTAAAAACATGAAATATACATCAGAGGCATTATTTTAGAAAGGGAAACTCATCCCAAAAACAATTTTGGCAAATTTTCCCGTTTTTCTATGACGCGTTGCACCGAGTCGAGAAGACGACCTTTCCGTCCCTCGGATGGCAAGGCCTCAACAGCCGGCATTGTTCCGAGACGAACTCCCGCCTGGACTTAGAATTTTTCGGTCGGAGTTGGACTAAGATAAATTTTAATCGAAGTGAAAAAATGTTCTTCGAAAAATGTGAAACATGCATCAATGGTATTCGTTTGATAAGGCAAAAACATCCTAAGCTTCGCTTTTGCTAATTTGTCCCTGTTTAAGTAGCAGTTTGCTCCGAAAGAGGTCGTTCCCCCATGTACTTCGCGGCTCGACTTAGAAAAATTTTCGATAATTTGCATAAATAATTTTTTTAAAAACATGAAGTATACTTCAGAGGCATTCTTTTAGAAAGGGAAACTCATCCCAAGCACAATTTTGGCAAATTTCCCCATATTTCGATGGCGCGTTGCACCGGACCTACAAGACGACAACACCGGGCCTCGGGCGGCGAGGCTTCAACTGCCGGCATGGTTCCGAGACGAACTGCAGGCTGGACTTGGAAATTTTTCGCTCGGGGTTGGACCTTTAAAAAATTTCTCGCACCGAAAAAAGCATTCTTTGATAAATGTGAAACATGCATCATTGGTGTTCGTTTGATAAAGAAAACATCCTTAGCCTCGTTTTTGCTAATTTGTCCCTCTTTCATTAACCTTTTGCGCCGAATTGGACTGAGAAATAGTTTGGATATTTTGCAAAAGTAATTTTTATAAATTCATGAAACATTCTTTTAGAAGGGGAAATTCATCCCAAGAACAGTTTTGGCAAATTTCCATTTGTCCCTCTTTCATTAATAACGAATAATCGATTTTATTTTTATTTCCCTTTGTCTTCTTCCTCCTTATTGGTCCCTTTAACCTTCATATTTAAAAATAATTTAAAATTTTAATGTTATTTTATGCTAAATTAAACACCGTCTCTCAATTTGCTTAAAACATTTACATTCTCATGTAGAATAAAAGTTACAGATATGTGTTAGAAATACAACCTGCGCATTACTCTTCTACATTAGCCTTCAGTTTTTTTCTTCTAATGTTTCACTGTTTGCCTTTAAATTGGATCTTTGGGAATATTTATAATAATTCTTTATCATTCACAGTTTTTCCTGATTTCCTCTTCTTTTGCCGTTGTTTCTCCTGTTTCTTTCTTTTCTTCTCTTGGGGTTAACACTTCAGCAATATTCCAGATTCTGTATTTTTATCTCCAATACTATTATCAGGATTCAAATGTTTAAGCACATATTTCAAATAACAATGGAAGTTGAAAGGTACCAAACGCAGGCAAAAAGTTAAACAAAGTGCTGTTTCACTCATCTAATTTAAAAAATCCTCTTTCTTTAATACTAGAATATTGAACAACAAACACCAACAAAAGATAATGATGATAATAATAATGATGATGATGATGATAATAATGATGATGATGATAATAATAATAATAATAATAATAATAACAATAATAATAATAATAATAATAATAATGGTAATAATAATAATAATAATAATGTTGATAATGATAATAATAATAATAATAATAATAATAATAATAATAATAATAATAATAATAATAATAATAATAATAATAATAATAATAATAATAATAATAATAATAATAATAATAATAATAATAATAATAATAATAATAATAATAATAATAATAATAATAATAATAATAATAATAATAATAATAATAATAATAATAATAATAATAATAATAATAATAATAATAATAATAATAATAATAATAATAACAATAATAATAATAATAATAATAACAATAACAATAATAATAACAATAACAATAACAATAACAACAACAATAATAATAATAATAATAATAATAATAATAATAATAATAATAATAATAATAATAATAATAATAATAATAATAATAATAATCATAATAATAATAAAAATAATAATAATAATCATAATAATAATAAAAATGATGATGATGATGATAATAATAATAATAATAATAATAATAATAATAATAATAATAATAATAATAATAATAATAATAATAATAATAATAATAATAATAATAATAATAATAATAATAATAATAATAATAATAATAATAATAATCATAATAATAATAATAGTAATAATACTAATAATAGTAATAATAATAATAATAATAATAATAATAATAATAATAATAATAATAATAATAATAATAATAATAATAATAATAATAATAATAATAATAATAATAATAATAATAATAATAATAATAATAATAATAATAATAATAATAATAATAATAATAATAATAATAATAATAATAATAATAATAATAATAATAATAATAATAATAATAATAGTAATAGTAATAATAATAATAATAATAATAATAATAATAATAATAATAATAATAATAATAATAATAATAATAATAATAATAATAATAATAATAATAATAATAATAATAATAATAATAATAATAATAATAATAATAATAATAATAATAATAATAATAATAATAATAATAATAATAATAATAATAATAATAATAATAATAATAATAATAATAATAATAATAATAATAATAATAATCATCATCATCATGATGATGATGATGATGATGATGATGATGAAGATGACGATGACGATGACGATGATGACGAAGACGATGACGATGACGATGATAATGATGATGTGAATGATAATTGTCATAGTCATACTCATAGTCATAGTCATAGTCATCATAATCATAATCACCATCGCCATCACCATAAACCGACCGACCGAAGTGCTGGCTGATTGTATAAGGCCAGAAGGTTATAGCTGCGTGCCCACCCGTTAAGGGTTTTACAGCAGGTAGAGTTCCTCTTTTCGTGATGTAAAATCGGTTGTGGGTTTTGCGTTAGAAATTATTTCGAGTTAACAAGTTTTATGTACCTCAGGTTGTGCGAATGGATGCAAAACCTTGCACTCTGGTGTTCTACTTCTTAATTTGTTTTAAATTGTTGTAGCTGCCGAGTTCAAATTTTGGTCAGGATGAGTCTTCCAAATAGGTTTCTTGTGGGATTTTCCTTTATCCTGAAAGTTGGGTTTCAGCTCGCTGGGCCCTAGGCTCATTTCAGCATGTTTATCCATTTCATTTATTGTACAATAGGATCTGAGATGGGAGAAAATGAACTAAAATATTAGGAGTAAGATAATATCTGCATACCTTGATTAATATCAATTAGATGGCGAAATAAATATATTTATAAAAGTGGTGAAAGAGGTAGAGTGATGTTCAGATGCAGCTCGACGGATTCTAAAATACTTATCGATGATTTTGAAGTGCGTTTAAATGCAACAGTCCTTCATATTGTGACTTTGTGTGTTCGTGGAATAAAAAGTCCAATTACACCACTCAACAATGTTCTTTATTTCCACCGACTTTAAGTTTAACACTTGCCAATTACACAAAATTACTTGCTGCACACAATTACAATTTACCCGTTCGTCCGTTATAACTTCACTTGTACTCGCGATTACATAAACTCCGATACTCATACACAGTTCGTACCGTCTTCCGTTGCACAATCCTTTCGTTCATTAACACGTCACTGACTAACTCTTACACCAAGTACTGCGACTGTCTTCTCGCTCACACTTACTAACCAACTGATTGACCAACTCAACACAGCACAACAACTGACTAACTAACTCACTCTGTCTGTCTGTAACCCTCTTTATATCGGAATATCGCCGGTTTCGAGTGTTTGCAAGATTGTTCTAGTAACAGAAAGATCGAGAACCAGGTGGAAGGAAAACAGACGCACAATTAGGTTTCTTTCCAACCACTGGCTGTCACCACTATAAGACAAACGAGGGAAGGGCGTGGCTAACCGAGCCTCCCCTGTCTTCCGTTCCCAGCTGGTTACAGGGTGCTCCAACGCTCCTGTTACACTGCTCCCTTCTCAAAGCTGTTCGCCCCGAACAGCCCTTTAAGTAAACTCTATTTTGGCGTAAAAAGTCCGTTTTTTGCTATCTTCCGGTAAAAAGCTGAGTTTCGATTAGTATTCTGTTTTCAGGCTAAAACTTCTTTTCCCCGAGCAATTTACTTTCAGAATTAATATCGCATGTTAAGATATATTTGAGTTCGCCTTTTAGTGCGTCCGCCTTCCTTTTGACGATAGAGGCTAGTTTTGAAGATACGCTATCGTTTTAAACCAAAGAACATTTTTTCACTTCACAATGTCATTTTCGTCTCGTTTAACCTCGGCAATCTTCCTTTGAGCATTGTTGTAAATTCATACCATGGATGTCACAGGTCGCTCTTTTCACATTAAAAGTCATTTTCCATAGGTTCCGGTTATGCAAAAAATGTACAGTTACGCAAAATCCTCATTCCACTGGAAGTTTCTAAAACAAAGCTTGTTTTAAGTAAAAATTGCTATTTTGGCGTAAAAAGTACGTTTTTTGCTATCTGGACGTAAAAAGCTGATTTTCGCTTTTTATGCTGTTTTCACGCTAAAACTGCTTTTCCGCAAACAATTAGTTTGAAAATTATCATTAGCTTGCTTTAAGTTAAGATAGCTATTTTGTCGTAAAAAGTTCGTTTTTTGCTAAGTTCACTTAAAAAGCTGATTTTCGCTTTTTGTGCTGTTTTCAAGCTAAAAATTATATTCCGCAAACAATTTACTTTGAGAATTACCATTAGCTTGTTTTAAGTAAAAATAGCTATTTTGGCGTAAAAGGTTCGTTTATTGCTATCGTTTATCGTTTATTCGATTTCGAATTCGATTTCGATTTCGAATTCAATTTCGATTTCGATTTTTCGATTTCGATTTTTTATTTCGATTTCCGATTTCGATTTTGATTTCGATTTCGAATTCGATTTCGAATTCGATTTCGATTTCGAAATATATTTCGATTTCGATATCGATATCGACTTCGATTTCTATTTCTATTTCGATTTCGATTTCCGATTTCGATTTCGATTTCGATGGCGATTTCGATTTCGATTCGATTTCGATTTCAATTTCGGTTTCGAATTCGATTTCGATATTTCGATTTCAGTTCCGATTTCGATTTCGATTTCGAATTCTATTTCGATTTCGATTTCGATTTCGATTGTGATTTCGATTTCGATACGATTTCGATTTTGATTTCGATTTCGATTTCGAATTCGATTTCGTATTCGATTTCGATTTCGATTTTTATTTCGATTTCGATTTCGAATTCTATTTCTATTTCGATTTCGATTTCGATGGCGCGTTGCACCGAGCATAGAAGACGGCCTTTCTGGCCCTCTAGCGGCGAGGCCTCAACTACCGGCATGGTTCCGAAACGAACTCCCGGGGAACTTGGAAATTTTTCACTCGGAGTTGGACTTTGAAAAATTTTAATCGAAGTGAAAAAATGTTTTTTTAAAAAATGTGAAACATGCATCAGTGGCATTCGTAAAAATAATTTTTTAAGAACATGAAATATACATCAGACGCATTCTTTTAGAAGGGGAAACTCTTACCAAGCACAACTTTCGCAAATATCCCCGTATTTCAATAGCGCGTTGCGCTATTCGATTTCGATTTCGATATTTCGAATTCGATGTCGATTTCTGATTTCGATTTCGATATCGATTTCGATTGCGTTTTCGATTTCGATTCGATTTCGATTTCGATATTTCGATTACGATTTCCATTTTCCGATTTCGATTTCGATTGCGATTTCGAATTCGAATTCGATTTCGATTTCGTTTTTTATTTCGATTTCGATGGCGCGTTGCACCGAGCCTGGAAGACGGTCTTTCTGGCCCTCGAGCGGCGAGGCCGTAACTGCTGGCATGGTTCCGAGACGAACTCCCGGGGAACTTTGAAATTTTTCGCTCGGAGTTGGACTTTGAAAAATTTTGATCGAAGTGAAAAAAATGTTTTTTTAAAAAATGTGAAACATGCATCAGTTTCATTCGTAATGTCGATTTCGATTTCGATTGCGATTTCAATTCGATTTCGATTTCGATTTTGAATTCGATTTCGATTTCGATATTTCGATTTCGATTTCCGATTTCGATTACGATTTCGATTTCGATTTCGATTTCGATTTTTATTTCGATTTCGATTTCGATTTCTGATTTCGATGTCGGTTTCGATTTCGATTTCAAATGCGATTTCGATTTCGATTTTGATTCGATTTCGATTTCGATTTCGAATTCGATTTCGTTTTCGATATTTCGATTTCGATTTCCGATTAGAATTTCGATTTCCATTTCGATTACGAATTCGATTTCGAATTCTATTTCGATTTCGATTTCGATTTTTATTTCGATTTCGATTTCTATTTCGATTTCGATTTCGATTTCCGGTTTCGATTTCGATGGCGATTTCGATTTCGATTTCGATTAGATTTCGATTTCGAATTCGATTTCTATTTCGATATTTCGATTATGATTTCGATTTCCGATTTCGATTTTTCGATTTCGAATTTAATTTCGATTTCGATATTTCGATTTCGATTTCCGATATCGTTTTAGATTTCGATTTCGTTTTCGATTTTGAATTAGATTTCGATTTCGATTTGGAATTCAATTTTGATTTCGATATTTCGATTTTGATTTCCGATTTCAATTTCGATTTCGATTTCGAATTCGATTTCGAATTCGATTTCGATTTCGATTTTTATTTCGATTTCGATTTCGATTTCTATTTCTACTTCGATTTCGATTGCGAGTTTGATTACGATTTCGATTTCGATTTCCGATTTCGAATTCGATGGCGATTTCGATTTCGATATGATTTCGATTTCGAATTCGATTTTGATTTCAATATTCCGATTTCGATTTCGATTTCCACCTTCGATTTCGATTTCGAATTCGATTTCGAATTCGATTTCGATTTCGATTTGTCGACGGGCCCTAAAACTCACTAATCCGATCCAATACAATCTTTGCTACGAGCCCCAAATGATAAAAAGCTCTTTCCCCTTTTTTAGAATATACTTTCGCAATATTTAAATGTTTCTGGCGGCAACAGATTGGCGCCAATTAGACGAACCATTTAGCTCGGAGAATATGCACTGCTACAAACTGAACAATTTTTGGGATTTGTTTTCACGTTACTTCATCTTATTCTTCTTCTCCTTCTCCTCCTCCTCATCCTCCCCCCCCCTTATTCGAACTTTAACATACCCAGTTAAGTACAACTTATAACTATCATCATACAGTTTAGGCAGTAATTAAGCCGTAGTCAGCAGAGGCAATCTAAGGCAAACACATCCTAAGCTTCGCTTTTGCTAATTTGTCCCTCTTTAAGTAGCAGTTTGCTACGAAAGTGGTCGTTCTCCATGTACTTCGCGGCTGGACTTAGAAAAATTTTCGATATTTTGCATAAATAATTTTTTTAAAACCTGAAGTATACATCAGAGGCATTCTTTTAGAAAGGGAAACTCATCCCAAGCACAATTTGGCAAAT
>CM060948.1:253473418-253488418 GCA_030765055.1 Mantis religiosa | reverse complement strand
CGACTTGTAGGTGGCGCTCCTCGGTGCGATGTCCTCCCAGGTCGGTCTCGTCCCTGCGTCCACTTCCCTCAAGAGTGGCCCCAAGTCTGCGTCCGCCAGCTGCTCCCTCCTCAGGCCTGCGCTATCCCAGCCTTCAGCAGGCACTGCCACAACTACACGGACTGCTGCGGCACGCTCCTCCTCTTCCACTCTTGTGCGCTCGTGGCCGTCCTGGATCTGCGATAGGACACCTCCAATGCAATGGTCGCTGTCGTCGGTGTCCACAATGACGGCGCCACCCGGTTGTGGGAAACCCAAAATTGAAGCACTGCACAGGGTCCCCTTCGGGTGCTGGAAAGCGTCTTCGGCGTCCTCCGTCCACACATAAGGCCGGTTTTCCTCTGTCAGGCGGGCGAGGGGTTTTGCGATGTTGTCGGCCTTTTCCTCTAAATCATTAAGGCGGTCGTCTACTTGACCCTTCCGCTTGCCCAGGTTCGTGACGTCATCCCTCACGCCGGCCAACCGTTCCTCAAACTTGGCGGCGAGAGCCTCGTTCGCCACCTTCATTTCGGTAGCCAGACCGTCATTCGCTGCTCTCATTTCCGTGGTTAACTCGGCCTTCATTTGTTGCATCTTCTCGGTGATGTTGTCTGTAGCCGCTTCTGTTTTTGCAGCGAGCTTTTCAGTTGCCGTCCTCATTTCTCTCAGTTCCGCCGTCATTTCCGTCATCATCTCTAAAATTTTCTCCAATGCCGCGTCCATGGTTGTAATGTTCGGTGATGTTATCTTCCCGCTTCCTGACACCAGTGTGACTTTGTGGGTTCGTGGAATAAAAAGTCCAATTACACCACTCAACAATGTTCTTTATTTCCACCGACTTACAGTTTAACACTTGCCAATTACACAAAATTACTTGCTGCACACAATTACAATTTACCCGTTCGTCCGTTACAACTTCACTTGTACTCGCGATTACATAAACTCCGATACCCATACACAGTTCGTACCGTCTTCCGTTGCACAATCCTTTCGTTCATTAACACGTCACTGACTAACTCTTACACCAAGAACTGCGACTGTCTTCTCGCTCACACTCACTAACCAACTGATTGACCAACTCAACACAGCACAACAACTGACTAACTAACTCACTCTGTCTGTCTGTAACCCTCTTTATATCGGAATATCGCCGGTTTCGAGTGTTTGCAAGATTGTTCTACTAACAGAAAGATCGAGAACCAGGTGGAAGGAAAACAGACGCACAATTATGTTTCTTTCCGACCACTGGCTGTCACCACTATAAGACAAACGAGGGAAGGGCGTGGCTAACCGAGCCTCCCCTGTCTTCCGTTCCCAGCTGGTTACAGGGTGCTACAACGCTCCTGTTACACTATTAGACAGACATGAGTTCTTTTAAGCAGAAATTTGTTACCGTCATTGGTTCTGCAATATTTGAACTCAAGAGATTTCAGAATATTATGCATATAAGATACAGAAGCCTTATATTCTATTTCCCCCCTCATAAGTTGGCCTGCCCTTTGGCAGTTGAATAATTATTCACCCTTGTCATATAAATCATAAATTGTTCTACGTAAAACGCACTTGCAAACACATCCCAGGGTTCGCTTCTGCTAATTTGTCCCTCTTTAAGAAGCAGTTTGCTCCGAAAGTGGTCGTTCGCCCATGTTCGATTTCGATTTCGATGGCACGTTGCACCGAGCCAAGAAGGCGGCCTTTCTGGCCCTCGAGCGGCGAGGCCTCAACTGCCGGAATGGTTCCGATACGAACTCCCGGGGAATTTGGAAATCTTTCGCTCGGAGTTGGACTTTGAAAAATTTTGATCGAGGTGAAAAAAATGTTTATTTAAAAAATGTGAAACATGCATCAGTGGCATTCGTAAAAATAATTTTTTAAGAACATGAAATATACATCAGGCGCATTCTTTTAGAAGGGGCAACTCTTACCAAGCACAACTTTGGCAAATATCCCCGTATTTCAATAGCGCGTTGCACAGACGTACAATACGACAATTCCGGCCCTCGGGCAGGGTTCCGAGACGAACTCCCTGCTGGATTTGGAAATTTTTCGCTCGGAGTTGGACTTTGAAAAAATTTGTTCGGACCGACGAAAACAGTTTTTGTTAAATGCGAAACACGCATCATTGGTGTTCGTTTGATAAAGAAAACAAATCCTAAGCCTCCTTTTTGCTAATTTGTCCCTCTTTCATTAACCTTTTGCGCCGATTTGGACTTAGAAAGAGTTTCGATATTTTGCAAAATAATTTTTTTAAAAACATTAAATATACATCAGTGGCATTCTTTTAGAAGGGAAAATTCATCCCAAGAACAATTTTGGCAAATTTCCCCGTTTTTCGATGGCGCGTTGCACCAGACCTACAAGACGACAATTCCGGCCCTCGAGCGGCGTGGCCTCAACTGCCGGCATAGCTCCGAGACGAACTCCCGGGGGACATAAAAATTTTTCGCTCGGAGTTGGACTTTGAAAAATTTTGATCGAAGTGAAAAATTTTTTTGAAAATGTGAAACATGCATCATTGGCATTCGCTTGATAAGGCTAACACATCCTAAGGTTTGCTTTTGCTAATTTGTCCCTCTTTAAGTAGCAGTTTGCTCCGAAAGTGGTCGTTCCCCCATGTACTACGCGGCTGGGCTTAGAACATTTTCGCTCAGACCGAAAAAAAAGCTTTTTTGATAAATGTGAAACATGCATCATTGGTGTTCGTTTGATAAAGAAAAGACATCCTAAGCCTCCTTTTTGCTAATTTGTACCTCTTTCATTAACCTTTTGCGCCGATTTGGACTGAGAAATAGTTTGGATATTTTGCAAAAGTAATTTTTATAAAATCATGAAATATACATCACAGGCATTCTTTTAGAAGGGGAAATTCATCCCAAGAACAATTTTAGCAAATTTCCACGTATTCCGATGGCGTGTTGCACCGAGCCTAGAAGGTTTCCTTTCTGGCCCTCGGGCGTCGAGGCCTCCACTGCCGGCATGGTTCCGAGACGTACTCCCGGGGGACTTAAAAATTTTTGGCTCGGAGTTGGACTTTGAAAAATTTTGATCGAAGTGAAAACTCTTTTTTGAAAAATGGGAAACATGCATCAGTGGCATTCGTTTGATAAGGCAAACACATCCCAGGGTTCGCTTCTGCTAATTTGTCCCTCTTTAAGAAGCAGTTTGCTCCGGAGGTGGTCGTTCGCCCATGTACTACGCGGCTGGACTTTGAAAATTTTCGCTCGGAGTTGGACTTTAACTTCTCTCGGATCGAAAAAGTTTTTTTGATAAATGTGTAACATGCATCCTTGGTGATCGTTTGATAAAGAAAACACATCCTAAGCCTCCTTTTTGCTAATTTGTCCCTCTTTCATTAACCTTTTGCGCCGAATTGGACTGAGAAATAGTTTGGATATTTTGCAAAAGTAATTTTTATAAATTCATGAAACATTCTTTTAGAAGGGGAAATTCATCCCAAGAACAGTTTTGGCAAATTTCCATTTGTCCCTCTTTCATTAACCTTTTGCGCCGATTTGGACTGAGAAATAGTTTGGATATTTTGCAAAAGTAATTTTTATAAAATCATGAAATATACATCAGAGGCATTCTTTTAGAAGGGGAAATTCATCCCAAGAACAGTTTTGGCAAATTTTCACGTCTTTCGATGGCGCGTTGCACCGAGCCTAGAAGACGGCCTTTCTGGCCCTCGCGCGGCGAGGCCCTAACTGCCGGCATGGTTCCGTCTTTAAGTAGCAGTTTGCTCCGAAAGTGGTCGCTCCCCCATGTACTACGCGGCTGGGCTTAGAACATTTTCGCTCGGAGCTGGACTTTTAACTTTTCTCGGACCGAAAAAAGCTTTTTTGATAAATGTGAAACATGCATCATTGGTGTTCGTTTGATAAAGAAAAGACATCCTAAGCCTCCTTTTTGCTAATTTGTCCCTCTTTCATTAACCTTTTGCGCCGATTTGGACTGAGATATAGTTTGGATATTTTGCAAAAGTAATTTTTATAAAATCATGAAATATACATCAGAGGCATTCTTTTAGAAGGGGAAATTCATCCCAAGAACAATTTTAGCAAATTTCCACGTATTCCGATGGCGCCATGCACCGAGCCTAGAAGACGGCCTTTCTGGCCCTCGGGCGGCGAGGCCTCAACTACCGGCATGGTTCCGAGACGAACTCCCAGGGAACTTGGAAATTTTTCGCTCGGAGTTGGACTTTGAAAAATTTTGATTGACATCAGTGGCATTCGTTTGATAAGGCAAACACATCCCAGGGTTCGCTTCCGCTAGTTTGTCCCTCTTTAAGAAGCAGTTTTCTCCGAAAGTGGTCGTTCGCCCATGTTCGATTTCGATTTCGATTCCGAGTTGTATTTCGATTTCGACTTTGATTTCGGTTTCGATTTCGATGGCACGTTGCACCGAGCCTTGAAGACGGCCTTTCTGGCCCTTGAGCGGAGAGGCCTCAACTGCCGGCATGGTTCCGAGACGAACTCCCGGGGAACATGAAAATTTTTCGCACGGAGTTGGACTTTGAAAAATTTTGATCAAAGTGAAAAAAATGTTTTTTTAAAAAATGTGAAACATGCATCAGTGGCATTCGTAAAAATAATTTTTTAAGAACTTGAAATATACATCAGACGCATTCTTTTAGAAGGGGAAACTCTTACCAAGCACGACTTTGGCAAAGATCCCCGAACTTCAATAGCGCGTTGCACCAGACCTATTTCGATTTCTATTTCGATATTTCGATTTCGAATTCGATGTCGATTTCTGATTTCGATTTCGATTTCGATTCGATTCGATTTCGATTTCAATATTTCGATTTCGATTTCCGCTTTCCGATTTCGAATTCGATTTCGATTTCGATTTTTATTTCGATTTCGATTTCGATTTCGATGGCGCGTTGCACCGAGCCTAGCAGACGGCCTTTCTGGCCCTCGAGCGGCGAGGCCTCAACTGCCGGTATGGTTCCGAGACGAACTCCCGGGACACTTGGAAATTTTACGCTCGGAGTTGGACTTTGAAAAATTTTGATCGAAGTGAAAAAAAGGTTTTTTTTTAAAAATGTGAAACATGCATCAGTGGCATTCGCAATTTCGATTTCGATTTCGATTGCGATTTCGATTCGATTTCGAATTCGATTTCGATATTTCGATTTCGATTTCCGATTTCGATTTCGAATTCGATTTAGAATTCGATTTCGATTTCGATTTTTATTTCGATCTCGATTTCGATGTGGATTTCGAATTTGATTTCTATTTCGATATTCCAAGACGACCTCCCGGTTGGACTTGGAAATTTTTCGCTCGGAGTTGGACTTTGAAAAAAAAATTTCCGACCGAAAAAACCCTTTTTTGATAAATGTGAAGCATGCATCATTGGTGTTCGTTTCATAAAGAAAACCCATCTTAAGCCTCGTTTTTGCTAACTTGACCCTCTTTCATTAACCTTTTGCGCCGATTTGGACTTAGAAAAAGTTTCGATATTTTCCATAAATAATTTTTTTAAAAACATGAAGTATACATCAGAGGCATTCTTTTAGAAAGGGAAACCCATCCCAAGCACAATTTGGCAAATATCCCCGTATTTCGATGGCGCGTTGCACCGGACCTACAAGACGACAATTCCGGGCCTCGGGCGGCGAGGCCTCAACTGCCGGCATGGTTCCGAGACAAACTGCCTCCTGGACTTGGAAATTTCTCGCTCGGAGTTGTACCTTGAAAAAAAATTTTCGCACCGAAAAAAACATTCTTTGATAAATGTGAAACATACATCATTGGTGTTCGTTTGATAAAGAAAACATCCTTAGCCTCGTTTTGGCTAATTTGTCCCTCTTTAATTAACCTTTTGCGCCGATCTGGACTTAGAAAAGGTTTCGATATTTTGCAAATATAATTTTTTAAAACATGAAATATACATCAGAGGCATTATTTTAGAAAGGGAAACTCATCCCAAAATCAATTTTGGCAAATTTCCCCGTTTTTCGATGTCGCGTTGCACCGAGTCGAGAAGACGACCTTTCCGGCCCTCGGATGGCGAGGCCTCAACTGCCGGCATTGTTCCGAGATGAATTCCCGCCTGGACTTAGAAATTTTTCAGTCGGAGTTGGACTCAGATAAATTTTGATCGAACTGAAAAACTGTTTTTTGAAAAATGTGAAACATGCATCAATGGTATTCGTTTGATAAGGCAAACACATCCTAACCTTCCCTTTTGCTAATTTGTTCCTCTTTAAGTAGCATTTTGCTCCGAAAGTGGTCGTTCCCCCATGTACTCCGCGGCTGGACTTAGAAAAAGTTTCGATATTTTGCAAATATAATTTTTTTTAAAACATGAAATATACATCAGGGGCATTATTTTAGAAAGGGAAGCTTATCACAACCACAATTTAGGCAAATTTCTCAGTATTTCGATGGCGCGTTGCACCAGACCTATAAGACGACAATTCCGGCCCTCGGGCGGGGAGGTCTCAATTTTCGGCATGGTTCCAAGACGAACTCCCGGCTGGACTTGGAAATTTTTCGCTCGGAGTTGGACTTTGAAAAAAAAATTCCGACCGAAAAAAGCCTTTTTTGATAAATGTGAAGCATGCATCATTGGTGTTCGTTTGATAAAGAAATCACATCCTAAGCCTCGTTTTTGCTAATTTGACCCTCTTTCATTAACCTTTTGCGCCAATTTGGACTTAGAAAAAGGTTCGATATTTTGCAAAAATAATTTTTTTAAAAACATAAAATATACATTAGAGGCATTCTTTTAGAAAGGGAAACTCATCCCAAGAACAATTTTGGCAAATTTCCACGTTTTTCGATGTCGCGTTGCACCGAGTCGAGAAGACGACCTTTCCGGCCCTCGGATGGCGAGGCCTCAACTGCCGGCATTGTTCCGAGATGAATTCCCGCCTGGACTTAGAAATTTTTCAGTCGGAGTTGGACTCAGATAAATTTTGATCGAACTGAAAAACTGTTTTTTGAAAAATATGAAACATGCATCAATGGTATTCGTTTGATAAGGCAAACACATCCTAACCTTCCCTTTTGCTAATTTGTCCCTCTTTAAGTTGCAGTTTGCTCCGAAAGTGGTCGTTCCCCCATGTACTCCGCGGCTGGACTTAGAAAAAGTTTCGATATTTTGCAAATATAATTTTTTTTAAAACATGAAATATACATCAGAAGCATTATTTTAGAAAGGGAAGCTTATCACAACCACGATTTAGGCAAATTTCTCAGTATTTCGATGGCGCGTTGCACCAGAGCTATAAGACGACAATTCCGGCCCTCGGGCGGGGAGGCCTCAATTTTCGGCATGGTTCCAAGACGAACTCCCGGCTGGACTTGGAAATTTTTCGTTCGGAGTTGGACTTTGAAAAAAAAAATTCCGACCGAAAAAAGCCTTTTTTGATAAATGTGAAGCATGCATCATTGGTGTTCGTTTGATAAAGAAATCACATCCTAAGCCTCGTTTTTGCTAATTTGACCCTCTTTCATTAACCTTTTGCGCCGATTTGGACTTAGAAAAAGGTTCGACATTTTGCAAAAATAATTTTTTTAAAAACATAATATATACATTAGAGGCATTCTTTTAGAAAGGGAAACTCATCCCAAGAACAATTTTGGCAAATTTCCACGTTTTTCGATGGCGCGTGGCACCGAGTCGTGAAGACGACTCTTCCGGCCCTCGGATGGCGAGGCCTCAACTGCCGGCATGGTTGCGAGACGAACTCCCGGCTGCACTTAGAAATTTTTCGGTCGGAGTTGGACTTAGATAAATTTTATCCGAAGTGAAAGAAATGTTTTTTGAAAAATGTGATACATGCAACAATGGTATTCTTATGATAAGGCAAACACATCCTAAGCTTCTCTTTTGCTAATTTGTCCCTCTTTAAGTAGCCGTTTGCTCCGAAAGTGGTCGTTCCCCCATGTACTCCGCGGCTGGACTTAGAAAAAGTTTCGATATTTTGCAAATATAATTTTTTTAAAAACATGAAATATACGTCAGACGCATTATTTTAGAAAGGGAAACTCATCTCAAAAACAATTTTGGCAAATTTCCCCGTTTTTCGATGGCTTGTTGCACCGAGTCGAGAAGACGAACATTCCGGCCCTCGGGCGGCGAGGCCTCAACTGCCGGCATTGTTCCGAGACGAACTCCCGCCTGGACTTAGAATTTTTTCGGTCGGAGTTGGACTAAGATAAATTTTGATCGAAGTGAAAAAATGTTCTTCGAAAAATGTGAAACATGCATCAATGGTATTCGTTTGATAAGGCAAAAACATCCTAAGCTTCGCTTTTGCTAATTTGTCCCTGTTTAAGTAGCAGTTTGCTCCGAAAGAGGTCGTCCCCCATGTACTTCGCGGCTCGACTTAGAAAAATTTTCGATAATTTGCATAAATAATTTTTTTAAAAACATGAAGTATACATCAGAGGCATTCTTTTAGAAAGGGAAACTCATCCCAAGCACAATTTTGGCAAATTTCCCCATATTTCGATGGCGCGTTGCACGGAACCTACAAGACGACAATTCCGGGCCTCGGGCGGCGAGGCTTCAACTGCCGGCATGGTTCCGAGACGAACTGCAGGCTGGACTTGGAAATTTTTCGCTCGGAGTTGGACCTTGAAAAAAATTTTTCGCACCGAAAAAAGCATTCTTTGATAAATGTGAAACATGCATCATTGGTGTTCGTTTGATAAAGAAAACATCCTTAGCCTCGTTTTTGCTAATTTGTCCCTCTTTCATTAACCTTTTGCGCCGATTTGGACTTAGAAAAAGTTTCGAAATTTTCCAAATATAATTTTTTAAAACATGAAATATACATCAGAGGCATTATTTTAGAAAGGGAAACTCATCCCAAAATCAATTTTGGCAAATTTCCACGTTTTTCGATGTCGCGTTGCACCGAGTCGAGAAGACGACCTTTCCGGCCCTCGGATGGCGAGGCCTCAACTGCCGGCATTGTTCCGAGATGAATTCCCGCCTGGACTTAGAAATTTTTCAGTCGGAGTTGGACTCAGATAAATTTTGATCGAACTGAAAAACTGTTTTTTGAAAAATGTGAAACATGCATCAATGGTATTCGTTTGATAAGGCAAACACATCCTAACCTTCCCTTTTGCTAATTTGTTCCTCTTTAAGTAGCAGTTTGCTCCGAAAGTGGTCGTTCCCCCATGTACTCCGCGGCTGGACTTAGAAAAAGTTTCGATATTTTGCAAATGTAATTTTTTTTAAAACATGAAATATACATCAGGGGCATTATTTTAGAAAGGGAAGCTTATCACAACCACAATTTAGGCAAATTTCTCAGTATTTCGATGGCGCGTTGCACCAGACCTATAAGACGACAATTCCGGCCCTCGGGCGGGGAGGTCTCAATTTTCGGCATGGTTCCAAGACGAACTCCCGGCTGGACTTGGAAATTTTTCGCTCGGAGTTGGACTTTGAAAAAAAAATTCCGACCGAAAAAAGCCTTTTTTGATAAATGTGAAGCATGCATCATTGGTGTTCGTTTGATAAAGAAATCACATCCTAAGCCTCGTTTTTGCTAATTTGACCCTCTTTCATTAACCTTTTGCGCCAATTTGGACTTAGAAAAAGGTTCGATATTTTGCAAAAATAATTTTTTTAAAAACATAAAATATACATTAGAGGCATTCTTTTAGAAAGGGAAACTCATCCCAAGAACAATTTTGGCAAATTTCCACGTTTTTCGATGTCGCGTTGCACCGAGTCGAGAAGACGACCTTTCCGGCCCTCGGATGGCGAGGCCTCAACTGCCGGCATTGTTCCGAGATGAATTCCCGCCAGGACTTAGAAATTTTTCAGTCGGAGTTGGACTCAGATAAATTTTGATCGAACTGAAAAACTGTTTTTTGAAAAATATGAAACATGCATCAATGGTATTCGTTTGATAAGGCAAACACATCCTAACCTTCCCTTTTGCTAATTTGTCCCTCTTTAAGTTGCAGTTTGCTCCGAAAGTGGTCGTTCCCCCATGTACTCCGCGGCTGGACTTAGAAAAAGTTTCGATATTTTGCAAACATAATTTTTTTTAAAACATGAAATATACATCAGAAGCATTATTTTAGAAAGGGAAGCTTATCACAACCACGATTTAGGCAAATTTCTCAGTATTTCGATGGCGCGTTGCACCAGAGCTATAAGACGACAATTCCGGCCCTCGGGCGGGGAGGCCTCAATTTTCGGCATGGTTCCAAGACGAACTCCCGGCTGGACTTGGAAATTTTTCGTTCGGAGTTGGACTTTGAAAAAAAAAAATTCCGACCGAAAAAAGCCTTTTTTGATAAATGTGAAGCATGCATCATTGGTGTTCGTTTGATAAAGAAATCACATCCTAAGCCTCGTTTTTGCTAATTTGACCCTCTTTCATTAACCTTTTGCGCCGATTTGGACTTAGAAAAAGGTTCGACATTTTGCAAAAATAATTTTTTTAAAAACATAATATATACATTAGAGGCATTCTTTTAGAAAGGGAAACTCATCCCAAGAACAATTTTGGCAAATTTCCACGTTTTTCGATGGCGCGTGGCACCGAGTCGTGAAGACGACTCTTCCGGCCCTCGGATGGCGAGGCCTCAACTGCCGGCATGGTTGCGAGACGAACTCCCGGCTGCACTTAGAAATTTTTCGGTCGGAGTTGGACTTAGATAAATTTTATCCGAAGTGAAAGAAATGTTTTTTGAAAAATGTGATACATGCAACAATGGTATTCTTATGATAAGGCAAACACATCCTAAGCTTCTCTTTTGCTAATTTGTCCCTCTTTAAGTAGCCGTTTGCTCCGAAAGTGGTCGTTCCCCCATGTACTCCGCGGCTGGACTTAGAAAAAGTTTCGATATTTTGCAAATATAATTTTTTTAAAAACATGAAATATACGTCAGACGCATTATTTTAGAAAGGGAAACTCATCTCAAAAACAATTTTGGCAAATTTCCCCGTTTTTCGATGGCTTGTTGCACCGAGTCGAGAAGACGACCATTCCGGCCCTCGGGCGGCGAGGCCTCAACTGCCGGCATTGTTCCGAGACGAACTCCCGCCTGGACTTAGAATTTTTTCGGTCGGAGTTGGACTAAGATAAATTTTGATCGAAGTGAAAAAATGTTCTTCGAAAAATGTGAAACATGCATCAATGGTATTCGTTTGATAAGGCAAAAACATCCTAAGCTTCGCTTTTGCTAATTTGTCCCTGTTTAAGTAGCAGTTTGCTCCGAAAGAGGTCGTCCCCCATGTACTTCGCGGCTCGACTTAGAAAAATTTTCGATAATTTGCATAAATAATTTTTTTAAAAACATGAAGTATACATCAGAGGCATTCTTTTAGAAAGGGAAACTCATCCCAAGCACAATTTTGGCAAATTTCCCCATATTTCGATGGCGCGTTGCACGGAACCTACAAGACGACAATTCCGGGCCTCGGGCGGCGAGGCTTCAACTGCCGGCATGGTTCCGAGACGAACTGCAGGCTGGACTTGGAAATTTTTCGCTCGGAGTTGGACCTTGAAAAAAATTTTTCGCACCGAAAAAAGCATTCTTTGATAAATGTGAAACATGCATCATTGGTGTTCGTTTGATAAAGAAAACATCCTTAGCCTCGTTTTTGCTAATTTGTCCCTCTTTCATTAAGCTTTTGCGCCGATTTGGACTTAGAAAAAGTTTCGAAATTTTCCAAATATAATTTTTTAAAACATGAAATATACATCAGAGGCATTATTTTAGAAAGGGAAACTCATCCCAAAATCAATTTTGGCAAATTTCCCCGTTTTTCGATGTCGCGTTGCACCGAGTCGAGAAGACGACCTTTCCGGCCCTCGGATGGCGAGGCCTCAACTGCCGGCATTGTTCCGAGATGAATTCCCGCCTGGACTTAGAAATTTTTCAGTCGGAGTTGGACTCAGATAAATTTTGATCGAACTGAAAAACTGTTTTTTGAAAAATGTGAAACATGCATCAATGGTATTCGTTTGATAAGGCAAACACATCCTAACCTTCCCTTTTGCTAATTTGTTCCTCTTTAAGTAGCAGTTTGCTCCGAAAGTGGTCGTTCCCCCATGTACTCCGCGGCTGGACTTAGAAAAAGTTTCGATATTTTGCAAACATAATTTTTTTTTAAAACATGAAATATACATCAGAAGCATTATTTTAGAAAGGGAAGCTTATCACAACCACGATTTAGGCAAATTTCTCAGTATTTCGATGGCGCGTTGCACCAGAGCTATAAGACGACAATTCCGGCCCTCGGGCGGGGAGGCCTCAATTTTCGGCATGGTTCCAAGACGAACTCCCGGCTGGACTTGGAAATTTTTCGTTCGGAGTTGGACTTTGAAAAAAAAAATTCCGACCGAAAAAAGCCTTTTTTGATAAATGTGAAGCATGCATCATTGGTGTTCGTTTGATAAAGAAATCACATCCTAAGCCTCGTTTTTGCTAATTTGACCCTCTTTCATTAACCTTTTGCGCCGATTTGGACTTAGAAAAAGGTTCGACATTTTGCAAAAATAATTTTTTTAAAAACATAATATATACATTAGAGGCATTCTTTTAGAAAGGGAAACTCATCCCAAGAACAATTTTGGCAAATTTCCACGTTTTTCGATGGCGCGTGGCACCGAGTCGTGAAGACGACTCTTCCGGCCCTCGGATGGCGAGGCCTCAACTGCCGGCATGGTTGCGAGACGAACTCCCGGCTGCACTTAGAAATTTTTCGGTCGGAGTTGGACTTAGATAAATTTTATCCGAAGTGAAAGAAATGTTTTTTGAAAAATGTGATACATGCAACAATGGTATTCTTATGATAAGGCAAACACATCCTAAGCTTCTCTTTTTTTGTAATTTGTCCCTCTTTAAGTAGCCGTTTGCTCCGAAAGTGGTCGTTCCCCCATGTACTCCGCGGCTGGACTTAGAAAAAGTTTCGATATTTTGCAAATATAATTTTTTTAAAAACATGAAATATACGTCAGAGGCATTATTTTAGAAAGGGAAACTCATCTCAAAAACAATTTTGGCAAATTTCCCCGTTTTTCGATGGCTTGTTGCACCGAGTCGAGAAGACGACCATTCCGGCCCTCGGGCGGCGAGGCCTCAACTGCCGGCATTGTTCCGAGACGAACTCCCGCCTGGACTTAGAATTTTTTCGGTCGGTGTTGGACTAAGATAAATTTTGATCGAAGTGAAAAAATGTTCTTTGAAAAATGTGAAACATGCATCAATGGTATTCGTTTGATAAGGCAAACACATCTTAAGCTTCGCTTTTGCTAATTTGTCCCTCTTTAAGTAGCAGTTTGCTACGAAAGTGGTCGTTCCCCCATGTACTTCTCGGCTGGACTTAGAAAAAGTTTCGATATTTTGCATAAATAATTTTTTTAAAAACATGAAGTATACATCAGAGGCATTCTTTTGGAAAGCGAAGCTCATCCCTAGCACAATTTTGGCAAATTTCCCCATATTTCGATGGCACGTTTCACCGGACCTACAAGACGACAATTCCGGGCCTCGGTCGGCGAGGCTTCAACAACCGGCATGGTTCCGAGATGAACTGCAGGCTGGACTTGGAAAAGTGTTCCGGAAATGTGTAAGTTCCGAAATTTTTTAATGTGTTTTTTTTTTCTGTAGAACTCTACTTTGGACCTATCTAACGATTCAAACCACAGATATGAATAATTCTTTTTGTTTATAATGATGACATATTAATCGTTAGAAACAATCTGGAAAAGTAGGCAATATTACTCAAAACTGATTCTAGATTTTGTAACTTCAACATTGGTAAACGCAGCAAGATCATAGTAGTAAATTTTGGTTTTTAAATTACATCGCATAGTTTGTTACAGTTTGTTGTTTATGTTATGCACATTATGTATATTTTTACTTCACTTATTTATTTACCATCTTAATCATTTATTTACTTATATCCCGAGATATAAGTAAGTGAAGCGCGAACAATCCTTTTTGCTACGAGCTCCAAGTGATACAAAGTAGGTTCTTTGCATTTTTTCTTCTTTTTTTTCTTTACAGATATTCATTTGTTTCTACTCGCAATGCAATGGCGCCAATAAGAAGAAGCTCTAACTTCGAAGAATTCACAGTGTTTCAAAATAAAGAAACTTCTGCTTCTGTTTCACATTACTTCTTCTTATTTCTCCCCTTCCTTTTCTCTTTATTTGACATTATAAGTATATATTTAAGTACAAATCATGATAAATTTAGGCAATAAAGAAGCAGATGTAGTAGTGGTCAGATGAGAAAACCCGAGAGAATAGCGAATAATTCTCAGAATTAGCTCTAGTTGGCGCTGCGTCGCTATTCTTAAACGAAACAAGATCTGCGCCGAAAATTTTTACTTGATATTTGACATTTTGGTTCCTGTCTATTTTAAGGGTTGCTACATCATATATTTATATATTATTTGTTTGTTGTTTCTTGTTTATGTTCATGATGCTATCATGAGAAGCAATCTGGAGGAACAGGAAGTAGTACTCAAAATTAAATCTAGTAGTCGCTTCTGCGCCATTCGTAAACAAAACAGGGTCATCGCGGTAAATCTTAATATTAAATTGACAGTCGACACTCTGGCTGCTGTTCGTTGTTCACGCTATGCAACACTTTATTTCGTTCTATTTATTTGTTGTCTCCCGAGATTGAACTGATTGAAACGCAATCAAACTGCTTTGTTCGGCGCCAAAATGGTTCACACCTCTTTATTACCTTTAACTCCTTCCTCTCACGTTCTTCAACTGTTTGTACTCATATTGAAATGGCGCGAAAAAGACGAACTGTTTAATTGCTAGAATTTTCAGTGCTATAAGCCAAAAGAATTTTCAATGCTTCTAGTCTATCCTCCCTATACCTTCTATAACATTCATATTTACTCACATTTTAAAATTATCGTGATGTGTTTAAGCAATTTAAAAGGAAATGAAGCAGTAAGCAGGAGGAAAAGATCTTGACGAATAGGAAAGTATACACCAAACTAATTCCAGAGGGCTTCACT
>CM060948.1:253433418-253460918 GCA_030765055.1 Mantis religiosa | reverse complement strand
ACAATGAAGGCGCCACCTGGTTGTGGCAAACCCAAAATTGAAGCACTGCACAGGGTCCCCTTCGGGTGCTGGAAAGCGTCTTCGGCATCCTCCGTCCACACATAAGGCCGGTTTTCCTCCGTCAGGCGGTTGAGGGGTTTTGCGATGTTGTCGGCCTTTTCCTCTAAATCATTAAGGCGGTCGTCTACTTGACCCTTCCGTTTGCCCAGGTTCGCGACGTCATCCCTCACGCCGGCCAAACGTTCCTCAAACTTTGCGGCGAGAGCCTCGTTCGCCGCCTTCATTTCCGTGATTAGTTCGGCCTTCATTTCTTCCATCTTCCCGGCGATGTTGTCGTTGGCCGTCTTCATTTCTTTCAGTTCCGCCTTCATTTCCATCATCGTCTCCAAAATTTTCTCCAATGCCGCGTCCATGGTTGTAATGATCGGTGATGTTATCTTCCCGCTTCCTGACACCAGTGTGACTTTGTGGGTTCGTGAAATGAAAAGTCCAATTACACCACTCAACAATGTTCTTTATTTCCACCGACTTACAGTTTAACACTTGCCAATTACACAGCATTACTTGCTGCACACAGTTACAATTCACCAGTCCACCGTTACAATTTCACTGTACTCGCGGTTACGTAAGCTCCGGTACACATTCAAAGCTACGTACAGTCTTCCGTTGCACAACCCTTTCGTTCATTAACACGTCACTGACTAACTCTTACACCAAGAACTGCGACTGTCTCCTCACTCACTGACAAAACCAACTCACTGACTGACTAAACCAAAACCAACTCAACTCACTAACTAACTAACTCTGTCTGTCTGTAACTCTCTTTATATAGGAATATCGCCGGTTTCTCGTGTTTACAGGATTGTTCTAGTAACAGAAATATCGAGAAACAGGTGTAGAGAAAACAGGCGACACAGTCATGTTTTTTCCCTGACCACAGTCTGTCACCACCACAAGACGAACGAGGAGGAGGTGTGGCTAACCGAACTTCCCCTACCTTCCGCTGCCAGCTGCTTTCACAGGGTGTTCTAGCGCTCGCGTTACAATAGAAAGAACTGAAGCGCAATCAAACATTTTGTCCAGACCCCCAAAAGCTTTCAGATTTCCTTGCCGCTTTTTACTAAAAACTTCCGTGATATTCACATATTATGTTGGTTTAATTTTAACTGTGGTTTAGCCAGTTTACTTTCATTCCGAGATTTTGTCTGATTTGTATTTCTGTTAACGGTTTTTCTCAACTTTGAATGCTCCTTATTTTTCCTCTTGTTTCTCCCTTTCCATTTAACAACAATTATAACGATTTGGCAATGATTACTCTTAAATGTTGAAAGCAAAAGCATTATCAATAGTGAAGTATTCTTCATATTTAAGTTTGATTTATGAGTCACTATGTTTACACTCAAACTTCACTTACTTGTTGATGTATAATTGAAACGTTTTCAAGTTCATTCGATCTCATCCTCAGCTGTTTGGTGACTAAATGCTGACTTCCTCTTCTTCCTCTTCTTCCACTACTACGGAGCTCCGATCACTCTGCCATCTGGTGTTAGGGGCACTAAGTTTTAATACTTCATTTAATGCCGGGATTTCAAAATTTATAACTTTATCACGGTTTTTGTTTATAAATATTTTCTTCCCAAATATCCAGTTCTATGGGTGTCCTTAAAGATTTTAACAGTTTAATGTTGTGGCCATTGTAGTGGATTTCTGTCCAAAAATGGTGTGAAAATGCAGATTTTTGTGCTTGTTTGAACCTAATGTCCCTCTGGTGTTCTTTGTGCGTGGTTAACAAGTTTCTCTTAGTTTTCCTATGTAGTTTTTTCACAGGTTTCACAATTAACCTGTAAATTCCTGATTTCAAATTGTTGGGGATTGTATTTTTCAGTGGTTTATGTAGCAGGTTCCTCAGACTGAATTTGTTTTGGGGTGCTAGTTTTAAGTTTAGTGTTTTGAAGATTCGTTCAAATTTTCTAAAAGCCCATAGATTGTAGGAGAATTTTCTATATTGCCAATTTGTGTTTTAAAGTGGTGAGAGAGTGGTATTTTTTGATATTATCTTCAGTTTTTCTTTTCTCTTCATCATATTCCTTATGATGGCTGGGTTGAATCGATTTACTACCGCATTTTTGTTACTCTAGTAATTATGGAGACAGAAGACTATATTCAGAGTGTAAACCTTATATTAGACAGTCCAGAATATTGTAACGGGAGCGCTGAAACACCCTGTGAAAGCAGCTGGCAGCGGAAGGTAGGGGAGGTTCGGTTAGGCACACCTCCTCCTCGTTTGTCTTGTGGTGGTGACAGACTGTGGTTAGGGAAAAAACATGACTGTGTCGCCTGTTTTCTCTACACCTGTTTCTCGATCTTTCTGTTACTAGAACAATCCTGTAAACACGAGAAACCGGCGATATTCCTATATGAAGAGAGTTACAGACAGACAGAGTTAGTTAGTTAGTGAGTTGAGTTGGTTTTGGTTTAGTCAGTCAGTGAGTTGGTTTTGTCAGTGAGTGAGGAGACAGTCGCAGTTCTTGGTGTAAGAGTTAGTCAGTGACGTGTTAATGAACGAAAGGGTTGTGCAACGGAAGACTGTACGTAACTGAGAAGGTGTACCGGAGCTTACGTAACCGCGAGTACAGTGAAATTGTAACGGACGGACTGGTGAATTGTAACTGTGTGCAGCAAGTAATTCTGTGTAATTGGCAAGTGTTAAACTGTAAGTCGGTGGAAATAAAGAACATTTTTGAGTGGTGTAGTTGGACTTTTCATTCCACGAACCCACAAAGTCACACTGGTGTCAGGAAGCGGGAAGATAACATCACCGAACATTACAACCATGGACGCGGCATTGGAAAATTTTTTGGAGAAGATGATGGAAATGATGGCCGAATTAACAGAGAAGACGGAAGCGGCAAGTAACAGCCTGGCCGCGAAGCTGGAGACTACAAATAACAACCTCACCGCCGAGTTGAAACAAATGAAGACGGCCAACGACAACATCACCGCAGAGTTGAAACAAATGAAGACGGCCAACGACAACATCACCGGGAAGATGGAAGAAATGAAGGCCGAATTAACAGCGAAGATGGAAACGGCAAGCAACAACTTGGCCACGACAATGACCGCAAAGATGGCCGAACTGACAACGGAGATGAGGGAGGCGAACGAGGTCCTCGCCGCCAAGTTTGAGGAACGGTTGGCCGGCGTGAGGGATGACGTGACGGAGCTGGGCAAGCGGATGGGCCAAGTAGACGACCGCCTTAATGATTTAGAGGCAAAGGCCGACAACATCGCAAAACCCCTCACCCGCCTGACGGAGGAAAACCGGCCTTATGTGTGGACGGAGGACGCCGGAGACGCTTTCCAGCACCCGAAGGGGACCCTGTGCAGTGCTCCAATTTTGGGTTTCCCACAACCGGGTGGCGCCTTCATTGTGGACACCGACGCTAGCGACCATTACATTGGAGGTGTCCTATCGCAGATCCAGGACGGCCATGAGCGCACAAGAGTGGAAGAGAAGGAGCGTGCCGCAGCAGTCCGAGTAGTTGTGGCAGTGCCTGCTGAAGGCTGGGATAGCGCAGGCCTGAGGAGGGAGCAGCTGGCGGACGCAGACTTGGGGCCACTCTTGAGGGAAGTGGACGCAGGGACGAGACCAACCTGGGAGGACATCGCACCGAGGAGCGCCACCTACAAGTCGCACTGGGCAAAATGGGACTCGTTGAAGACCAGAGTGGGCGTGCTGTTCCGGGTATGGGAGTCACCCGATGGGAAGGCGCAGAGAGAACAGTTGG
The DNA here is from genome assembly GCA_030765055.1 of Mantis religiosa. NCBI lineage: Eukaryota > Metazoa > Arthropoda > Insecta > Mantodea > Mantidae > Mantis > Mantis religiosa. The sequence goes on along the minus strand of CM060948.1, from coordinate 253,457,130 downwards.
TACTTCTCCGGAGCAAGGTCCCGGAAGTCTTGGAGGAAGTGCACGCCGGTACTTCAGGAGGACACCTGGGAGCGAACCGAATGATTCACAAACTACGGCAGCGCTAGTTCTGGCTGAGACTCCGAGCAGATGCTGGTGGTACACCTGGACCGCCTCGCACGCTGCGATGGGGCTGTTCGGGGCGAACAGCTTTGAGAAGGGAGCAGTGTAACGGGAGCGCTGAAACACCCTGTGAAAGCAGCTGGCAGCGGAAGGTAGGGGAGGTTCGGTTAGCCACACCTCCTCCTCGTTTGTCTTGTGGTGGTGACAGACTGTGGTTAGGGAAAAAACATAACTGTGTCGCCTGTTTTCTCTACACCTGTTTCTCGATCTTTCTGTTACTAGAACAATCCTGTAAACACGAGAAACCGGCGATATTCCTATATGAAGAGAGTTACAGACAGACAGAGTTAGTTAGTTAGTGAGTTGAGTTGGTTTTGGTTTAGTCAGTCAGTGAGTTGGTTTTGTCAGTGAGTGAGGAGACAGTCGCAGTTCTTGGTGTAAGAGTTAGTCAGTGACGTGTTAATGAACGAAAGGGTTGTGCAACGGAAGACTGTACGTAACTGTGAAGGTGTACCGGAGCTTACGTAACCGCGAGTACAGTGAAATTGTAACGGACGGACTGGTGAATTGTAACTGTGTGCAGCAAGTAATTCTGTGAAACTGGCAAGTGTTAAACTGTAAGTCGGTGGAAATAAAGAACATTTTTGAGTGGTGTATTTGGACTTTTCATTCCACGAACCCACAAAGTCACAATATCAAATAATTCCAAAAGATCCACTATCCCAAAATATCACTTCTGTTAATAAAGCTTTATCAAGTACAAAAACATTTAGTTCATCTGAAAAATACAACTTAAAATCTTCTAACCCCACACTTCCAAGGTTGTATGTACTGTCTGCCAAAAATCCACAAACAAGAAAACAGCATGAGACCCATCATCAATGGCATCAATTCACCTACATACCACATTGCAAAGTGGTTAGTAAGAAAATTAAAATCATATGACAAATTTCAAAGTTTGTGAATAAAAAACTCCTTAGAATTGATAAATCATCTACAGAAGTACAACATCCCGGAAAATCATATACTAGTTTCTTTTGACGTTAAGGCACTTTTTACAAACATTCCAGTAGAAGAAATACCTACATTCCTCAAAAAAGGGCTAACCTAGACTACAACGGACCCCAGAGAAATAGATGACATTATCAATCTTACAGATTTATGCATAAGGAATAACTACTTCATGTTTAACCATAAATTCTACAGACAATCAAAAGGGTTAGCTATGGGGAGCCCACTTTCGCCTATTTTAGCAGACCTATACATGAGCTATTTTGAAACACACATAGTAAAGGCCTTCCCACAGATTTATAAATTTTGGCAGAGATATGTTGATGATGTTTTTGCTATCATTCCGGAAAAGCTTAGAGAAGATTTTCTAAAATTACTAAACTTGCAAGATAATCACATCCAATTTACTATGGAAGTAGAAAGAGACAACACCCTACCCTTTTTGGACCTCAAGATAACCAGAAATCGTCATGGTGTAGATTTTGGAGTATACAAGAAGCCCACACACATAGATAATTACATAAAGAAAAATGAATACAACCCAGTTTCACATAAACTAGCCGCTTTAGAAGTCTAATTCACCGGCTATACAACATCCCTTTGAGTAAGGATGAATTTTTGAAAGACCGGGTTGGAACTCAGGACCTCTTAAACGTGAGGCAGACACGCTACCGCCACGCTATGGAGGCGGGCTTATTTTGTTAAGAATGGAGAATTTGGGGGGACTGCCGAACCCGAAAGAGTATACATGTCCTTCAGATTCAGCAGGCACACCAAATTATGGGACATCGCTGTCTTATATAACCATTTGGAACCATTCTGTCCATCACGACCTCAGTCCACAATCGAAATATACCGTGTTCCATCCCCTTAGGCTTCAGACCCAACTGGGTATCCCACATACGATAGTTCTTACTTGTCTCACATAGTTTGTCAACCTAAGATTCCACGTTAGGTCCAAAATCATTTAAATATGATACTCACGTATAAAAGCGCATCGTCTGCCATGTATCGGAAGAGCCAATATAGCCTTTGGGGCCGAGCGCTATAGCCAATACAGGGCACGAGTACAAGCTATGGAATATTAAAGATAACACAAGTGAGGTATTTGCTAACATATGGCTTCTGATATTATCACATTATTAAAGTAAAATAAACAAAGACGAATTGCGGGAAGGTTAATAAACAATGATAGTGTATTTTATAATTGCGGAGAAACAGAATATAGCTGTAATGATTGGAAGGATAAACAACAATCTGTAGTTCGTATTCCTTGTAGTTTAAGGAAAAAAGAAATGTACAGAAAGTATAGAATGCGGGACATATAAGATGTTTTAGCATAGATTAATAACTCGAACCAACTATAGATAGAGTTACATTTAAAATAACGTAGGAACAAAATAAGAAATGTGCAAGTAGAATGAAAAGGGATAGAATAAAAGACAAAACTATACTGGAAACAAATAGCTGAAGGGAAAGAAGGAAATTGCTACACAATCAGAAGGAGATATTAATGGTGCATTCTCAGAACAAAGAGTAATGATTTCCGCACGAATTACTTCCAAACCAAATGAATTACAAGACATTCAATGTGCACGTTGCATTGATGACCTCGGAACCTAGACAATAGTACCATAGATGGATCAGAAACTTCAAATATATAGCAGTTAGTGTATATTTAAAGCTAACATGGGAAAACCAATTAAAATAATTGCAGAAAATGTGCAAGAAAGACTAACAGTGCTTTAAAGAAGGACAGGCAGCAAATATGGCTACTCCAAAGGCATCCTATATATAACAAATTGTGTATAAAAATATAACAATTTCTAACTTAAAACTTCACTTATGTTATGATATTTTTCTTATAAATTGATGTTATAACAACAACATATTAACATCTAGCGTTCGTAAAGGTGACAACAGCTTTGCTTCCGGTTTAGGGTATGTAAACAATTTACATGAAACTGCGATCCCGGACAATTTATAAGAAAAGTATCATCAATTCTTATAAGTTATGTGAAGTTTTAAGCTACAGATGGTTATATTTGTATACATTTGTATGCTTCATTGTTAATAGTTTCATATTATGCGTATATATAAATTGGGTATAAACGTATCTGACAGGACGAAATTCGCACAGCCAATAAAAAGTTTCCTGGACATATCTATATAGATAAAACAAATTCGAATTTTACTTATTCTGCAATTGGGGATCACGTTTATGTATTACACACTTACAATTAAGTTAATCAATTTAAAGCTTTCTGCTAAACAATAAATGTAGTCTTTTACTTTGGTATATATATATTATATAAAGATTCTGGTTTTCCGAGAGTACTGGCCTCCTAATTACATTCTCTTTGCATGGTCAAAACATAAAATGCGAATACCTACTTCCCACTTGAGAAACGTGTAAGTAATGGAAAACTCAAACACCTAACTAGGAATATCTCGGAAATGGACAACTATATCAAATTAGCATAAATTTTGTGGTTTATTTGGAGCTGTATGTTTTCATTATTGAGATTGTGTGTATCATTTAAGATTTACCCGTTATATAAACATTGTCTCACATGAATAGTACTTCAGAGTATTCATGAACATATCTTTAAAATTACGTATTTTAATACGCTTTTGAAATGTAAACATTCTTTGAAAACTTTTCCATCCAAACAATAATTTGCGAGGAGAGAATTTTTTGAATTGTTGTGAGCCGCATTTTGGGAAACACGTTGAACATGAGCGCCGAAAATGCCTTTTCCTTTTTGAGAGCTACTGATAAATAGACTGTTCTGTGAAAGACACACACAAACCCAATACATGGACCTAATAATTATTTGGGGGACTTTGAAGTGTGTAATCCTAGTTAAATCTGGCATCCAATTTTTGTGTAGAATTCCTTACCACTTGTGTCTACTATCTACGTGATAAAGAAAGTAAACCTGATTACAATCATGCAGTGTCATGAACAATATCTTAATTTCAGCAATACTTATTTCCAATCCACATAAATGACCTGAAAATGTTGCAGTCCGGCCTCACCTTCAGTTGCAATTTGGTTCTTAGACTTACACGGAAAATCTGATACGTTCACTTAACACAATTGCATTGTGATTATTTCTGACACCTGTATACCTTAACACTGTTGCTCACTCTTTGACATAACGAATGACAATGGAAAGTTGGGATAATTTTGCTGCATCCAACATTTCTTCTAGCATTCACTAAATAGTTATTTATGGGGCTTGACATTTATGTTGAGGATTATTTCAGAGTGAAAACTTTAACGTCCGAGACATTAAACATTAAACCTGGCTAACCCAATACGTAATTTTATCCACAAAAAAAAGCCAAAAATCTACTTGAATTTATAAGCTTTTCTTTATCTTTATTGCGTCTACTGAAGGGTAGAGAATAATCCAAATAAAAGAACATCCTAGAATCACTTCAGATCCAACTCACAATTCCAACGTTAGAGGTGCCAAACTATTTCTCTTTTCCATTTAAGGTAATTATGAAACAGTAATCGGAAGAAAAAGTCTGCAACAGTAAGGATTATTACTGAAAACTAACTTGAAATTGCGCTTATTCATCATTTGTAAAGCAAACAAGATCTTCGTGCTATATTTTGATATTTAGTTGACATTTCACATATTAGTTGCTCTTTTCTAACATTATGTATTTATTATTTGTTTGTTTGTTACCTTCTAAATAAATATAGATGAAAGGCAATTGCCCTCTTGGCTAGAATCTCCCAATGATTCAAAATCCCTTTATCAAGTTTACTCTTTGCTTCCAAGAACTTGTATTGTTTTTGTAAATTGGATTTTGATTATGTTTTAGCAACTTTGTTATCACTCAGAGCTTGTGCCTGATTGGCTACATTTTTAAACTTCTGTATTTCAGACTTTGTTTCTGTTATTCCTTTCTTTCTTCATTTCTTTCTTTTCTTTCTTTTCTTTCTTTCTTTCTTTCTTTCTTTCTTTATTTCTTTCTTTCTTTCTTTCTTTCTTTCTTTCTTTCTTTCCTTCTTTCTTTCCTTCTTTCTTTCTTTCTTTCCTTCTTTCTTTCTTTCTTTCTTTCTTTCTTTCTTTCTTTCTTTCTTTCTTTCTTTCTTTCTTTCTTTCTTTCTTTCTTTCTTTCCTTCCTTCCGTTTTTATTTCTTTCTTTTCTTTCCTTTCTTCTTTCAAAATCTCTTTCTGTGTTTCTATCTTTCCCTCCATCTTAACGGCAGTGAGATTATTTTGGAAATAGATATTTGTTTTTAAACCTTCGCAAGAGACGAATCAGGATTTTATGAAAAGAAAAATAACAAAAATGTTCCGGAAAAGTTTGTATTATGATAATTTTGAGTGTGTTTTTTTTATAGGACACAACTTTAGACTCAGCTAGCTATTCAAGCGACATAAAAGCATAATTTTGTTGTTGTTTGTTTATAGTGATGATGCAGTTATCAGAAGAAAAATATCTGGAATAATAGGACATATTACTTAAAACGGATTCTAGACTGTGCTATTTCACCATTGGTAAACGGAACAAGATCATCACAGTAAATTTTAGTTTTGAAATTACATCCCACATTTTGTTTGCAGTTTGTTGTTTGCGTTATGCAAATTATGTATATTTTTACTTTAATTATTTATTTACCACCTTATGTGTTTAGTTACTTGCTATCTCCCCAGATACAATTAACTGAAACGCAATCAATTCACTTTGCTATGAGCCCAAAATGATACAAAGTTCTTTGTATTTTTTAATCTTTTCTTTCGCGATATTCAACTGTTTCAGCTCGCAATGCAATGGTACCAGTAAGACGAAGGGTTACCAGGTAGAATTTACAGTGTTCCAAACAAATCAAACTTTCGTCATTTTTCACTTTGCTCCTTCTTATTCTTCGTCTTCTTTTTTTCCTTTTTAGACTTTTAACTACATATTTAGGCACAATTCAGACGCACCATGACAAATTTAAGTCGTATAGAAGCAGATGAAATAGTGGTTGGAAGAGAAAATCTGAGGGAATAGGGAATAGTTCTCACAACTAACTCTAGATGGCCCTACTTCGCTATTTTCAAACGAAACGGGATATTCGCCGTAAACTTCTATATTTACATGACATTTGACATTTTGGTTGCGGTTTATTTTTAGTTTATGCAACAAAATTTAGTTATATATTATCTGTTTTTTTCTTGTTTATGATCATGATGCTGTTGATCTGACAAGGAACAATCTGGGGGTACAGAAAGCAGTACTCAAAATTAAATATAGTGGGCGCCACTTCGCCGAAAACAAAACAAGATCATCTCGGTAAATCTTAATATTAAATTGACAGTATACACTTTGGCTGCTATTCATTGTCCACGCTATGCAACATTTTATTTCATTCTATTTGTTTTCTGCCGAGATAGAACTAAGTTAAACGCAATCAAACCTCTTTGTTCGGCGCCAAAACGGTCAAATCTCTTTGTCGCACTTTACTCTTTACGCTCTTTAACTGTTTATACTCATAATGCCCTGGCGGCAGTAATACGAACTGTTTAACTCGTAGAATTTACAGTGCCATAAGCCAAACGAATAATCGATTTTATTTTTATTTCCCTTTGTCTTCTTCCTCCTTATTGGTCCTCTTAACCTTCATATTTAAAAATAATTTAAAATTTTAATGTTATTTTATGCTAAATTAAACACCGTTTCTCAATTTTGCTTAAAACATTTACATTCTCATGTAGAATAAAAGTTACAGATATGTGTTAGAAATACAACCTGCGCATTACTCTTCTACATTAGCCTTCAGTTCTTTGCTTCTAATGTTTCACTGTTTGTTTTAAATTGGATCTTTGGGAATGTTTATAATAATTCTTTATCATTCACATTTATTCCTGATTTCCTCTTCTTTTGCCGTTGTTTCTCCTGTTTCTTTCTTTTCTTCTCTTGGGGTTAACACTTCAGCAATATTCCAGATTCTGTATTCTTATCTCCAATACGATTATCAGGATTCAAATGTTTAAGCACATATTTCAAATAACAGTGGAAGTTGAAAGGTACCAAACGCAGGCAAAAAGTTAAACAAATGCTGTTTCACTCAACTAATTTAAAAAATCCTCTTTCTTTAATACTAGAATATTGAACAACAAACACCAACAAAAGATAATAATAATAATAGTAATAATAATAATAATAATAATAATAATAATAATAATAATAATAATAATAATAATAATAATAATAATAATAATAATAATAATAATAATAATAATAATAATAATAATAATAATAATAATAATAATAATAATAATAATAATAATAATAATAATAATAATAATAATAATAATAATAATAATAATTATAATAATATAATAATAATAATAATAATAATAATAATAATAATAATAATAATAATAATAATAATAATAATAATAATAATAATAATAATAATAATAATAATAATAATAATAATAATAATAATAATAATAATAATAATAATAATAATAATAATAATAATAATAATAATAATAATAATAATAATAATAATAATAATAATAATAATAATAATAATAATAATAATAATAATAATAATAATAATAATAATAATAATAATAATAATAATAATAATAATAATAATAATAATAATAATAATAATAATAATAATAATAATAATAATAATAATAATAATAATAATAATAATAATAATAATAATCATGATGATGATGACGACGGCGATGACGATGACGATGATAATGATGATGTGAATGATAATTGTCATAGTCATACTCATAGTCATAGTCATAGTCATAGTCATCATAATCACAATCACCATCGCCATCACCATAAACCGACCGACCGAAGTGCTGGCTGGTTGTATAAGGCCAGAAGGTTATAGCTGCGTGCCCACCCGTTAAGGGTTTTACAGCAGGTAGAGTTCCTCTTTTCGTGATGTTGTAGGATCGGTTGTGGGTATTGCGTTAGAAATTATTTTGAGTTAAATTTTATGTACCTCAGGTTGTGCGAATGGATGCAAAAGCTTGCACTCCGGTGTTCTACTTCTTAATTTGTTTTAAATTGTTGTAGCTGCCGAGTTCAAATTTTGGTCAGGATGAGTCTTCCAAATAGGTTTCTTGTGGGATTTCCCTTTATCCTGAAAGTTGGGTTTCAGCTCGCTGTAAACTTTATGGGCCCTACGCTCATTTCAGCATCAGTTTATCCATTTCATTTATTGTACAATAGGATGTGAGATGGGAGAAAATGAACTAAAATATTAGGAGTAAGATAATATCTGCATACCTTGATTAATATCAATTAGATGGCGAAATAAATATATTTATAAAAGGTGTGAAAGAGGTAGAGTGATGTTCAGATGCAGCTCGACGGATTCTAAAATACTTATCGATGATTTTGAAGTGCGTTTAAATGCAGCAGTCCTTCATATTAGACAGACATGAGTTCTTTTAAGCAGAAATTTGTTACCGTCATTGGTTCTGCAATATTTGAACTCAAGAGATTTCAGAATATTATGCATATAAGATACAGAAGCCTTATATTCTATTTCCCCCCTCATAAGTTGGCCTGCCTTTTGGCAGTTGAATAATTATTCACCCTTGTCATATAAATCATAAATTGTTCTACGTAAAACGTACTTTTGAAAATTGTTTAAGTTGGTAGCACGTTTTTCAGCTGCTCGATGTTTCCCTGGAGATCTAAATATGAAAACTTCACCTACTTGGTAAACTCTTTGTCTTCTTTAATAACGTTCGTCATAGAATGAGCACTCACGTGACAAGCCTGTAACATTAATTCTCGACTTCCAGCGAAATTTGTACTTTCGAGGACGTCTAATTGACTCCTGTTTGTAAAAGGAATACACATTAATAAGGATATTTTAGACTGCTTATGTAAACTCTTATGAGTTGTTTGACTGTTACTACTAGACGCACCAGTACTAGGCTTAGTAAGTGGCATATATATATACTTACTTTGAAAAGCTTGTGTGTACTCTTAAAACGTCACCAGTTTACTGAATGCAGGATACAAAATATTCTGTTTTTGAGTGTTTGTGATAACTGAATTAGTTCTTATGGAAAAAAATATTGTAAAAGTTTTCCACAAACGCTTAGATTCTGTAAATTCTGAACGTCTTTAAGCTGTAGGATTTTTATATAAACTTTATACCTAACTCACGATTCAAACGATAAGTGTGCGTAATTACTTTTGTTATTTGGGTTTGGTGGTGAAGTTGGAATCAGAGGAGAAGATCTGGAAGAATAAAGAATATTACAGAAAGCTAATTCAGGAGTGTTCCTCTTCACTATTAGTAACGAAAAATCATCGAAGTAAATTTTGTATTAAACGCTAAGCGATATTTTGTAAGCTGTTAATTTTTATGTTGTTCAATTTTAAGTTTCTTCTTATTTATTTGTTCTCTTGTTTATTCCATTATCTCCTGAGACTGGTAAAAGTGAAACACAAACAAAGCTCTTTGCTACGACGGGCCCAAATGACCTCGTTGTCGACGGGCCCTAAAACCCACTAATCCGATCCAATACAATCTTTGCTACGAGCCCCAAATGATAAAAAGCTCTTTCCCCTTTTTTAGAATATACTTTCGCAATATTTAAATGTTTCTGGCGGCAACAGATTGGCGCCAATTAGACGAACCATTTAGCTCGGAGAATATGCACTGCTACAAACTGAACAATTTTTGGGACTTGTTTTCACGTTACTTCATCTTATTCTTCTTCTCCTTCTCCTCCTCCTCATCCTCCCCCCCCCCTTATTCGAAATTTAACATACCCATTTAAGTACAACTTATAACTATCATCATACAGTTTAGGCAGTAATTAAGCCGTAGTCAGCAGAGGCAATCTAAAGAAATATGGAATAATACTCAAGACCTTCCAGAAGCCCTACTACGCAATCGTTAAGCCAAACAAGGTAATCGGTGCAAGAGGTCCTGAGTTCGAATCTCGGTCATGGTGAGTTACCTGGATAAGGCTTTTCCTTATCCTGAAAGGCGAATGTCGGGTAATTCAAATCTCTTTGGGGCCCTGGGCTCATTTGGACATCATTTCACCCATTCATCGTCTGATATGACATAACGTTGGAGGACGTAAAACTACAAAAAAAAAAAAAAAAAAAAAACATCGGTGCGAACTTCTATATTTACGTGAAATTTTACATGTAGCTTGCTGTTTATTTTTAGCAAATGCATCACCTTACCTTTATTTATTGTTCATTTGTTGTATTTTATTTATGGTCGTGATGCTGTCATCAGAAGAAACATTCTGCAGGAACAGGGAGTATTACCCAAAACTTACACTAAAGGGCGCTACTTCGCCATCCTAAACAAAACAAGATCAACGCTGGAAATCTTGATGTTTAACTGACAATCGAAAATCTGCTTGCTGTTCTTTGTTCACGCTATAAAATATTTTATTTCATTCTATTTATTTGTAATCTCCCGAGATAGAAGTAAGTGAAACGCAATTCTAACCTCTTTATATGGCTCCAAAATGCTTCAAATCTCTTTGTGCTTCTTTAAAATATTTCCTATCGTGATTTTCAATAAATTTACACATAATGCAATGCCGCTAATAAGACAAATTGTTTTTCTCTTATAACTCGCAGTGCGAAAAACCAAACGCACCTTAGGTGCTAATCTGATTTTTCTTCTTCACTTTCCTACCTATACGTATTTCACATTTATATTTGTACACATTTTAAAACTACCGTGATAATTGTAAACAGTAGTGAAGGAGATGAAACAGTAATCAGAGGAGAAAATCTGAGATAATAAGGAATAATACTGCAAACTATTTCTAGAGGGCACCAATTCTCCATTCCTAAAGGAATCCATATCATAACAGTAATCCATATCATAACAGTAAGATCTGATATTTAATTTACATTCCATTTTTGGTTGCTTTTCTTTGTTTATGCAATTCAGTATTCTTATTTATTTGTGCATTTATTTACTTATTTATTTATCTATTCATTTATTTATATGTATTTATTTGGTGTTATTTCAATATTATTTTATCCATTTCATTGACTGAACCTTACGATCTCATATGGGACAAAATGAACGATTATTTCTGCATAACTTGATTAACATCAAGTAGAGAGAGAAATGAATATATTTTAAAATGGTGAAAAGGGTACAGTGATGTTCAAATGCAGCTTCACAGATTCTAATATACATATCGATGATATTGAAGTGTGTTTAATTGAAACAGCCCCTCACGTTAGAGAGACATCACTAGAAACAGAGAAAAAAAAACTTACCCGAAATAAATGTTCGTTATTTTACAAACTTTAATTATATGATAATATCAAAATTCACATTTTAGACAATACCTCGCTGCTGTTATCTTTAATATTCCTCATCTTGTATTCTAAAATACAAGTTCCTCATTTTTCTTTCGCGATATTCAATTGTTTCTACTCGAAATGCAATGGGGCCAATAAGGTGAAGCGGTCACTTCGTAGAATTTACAGTGCTCAAAAATAAACATATTTCTGCATATGTTTCACCTTACCTCTTATTACTTCTCATTTTCCTCTTCTCCTTTTTCGACTTTTATAAATATATATTCAGTTACAACTCAAAAGTATCATGATAAAGTCAGGCAGTATAGAAGCAGATGTAGTAGTGGTCGTAAGAGAAAATCTGAGAGAATAGGGAATAGTTCTCAGAATTAACTCTAGATAGCGCTGCCTCGCTATTCTTAAACGTAACAAGATCTTCGCGGTAAAATTTTATATTTACTTGATATTTGACGTTTTGTTTGCTGTTTATTTTTAGGTAATGCTTCATCATATATTTATATATGATTTGTTTGTTGTTTCTTGTTTATGGTCACGATGCTGTCATGAGAAGAAACCATCTGGGGGTACAGGGAGTAGTGCTCAAAATTAAATCTAGTGGGCGCTACCTCGCCTTTCGTAAACAAAACAAGATCATCGCGGTAAATTTTAATATTAAATTGACAGTCGACACTCTGGCTGCTGTTCATTGTTCACGGTATGCCACATTTTATTTCGTTCTACTTATTTGTTGTCTCCGAATATAGAACTAGGTGAAACGCCGCTTTGTTTGGCGCCGAAGTGGTTCAGATACCTTTGCCACCTTTTACTCTTTCCTTTCATGTTCTTCAACTGTTTATAGAGCGAACTGTTTATACTCATAATGCAATGGCGCCAATAAGACGAAATGTTTAGATCGTAGAATTAGCAGTGCTACAAAACAAACGAATTTTCAATGCTTCTAGTTTTTGGTCCCTTGTCATTTTGTTACCGGTTTATTTTTATTCTATGCAATATCGTACATTTATATATTATTAGTATTGTCACCCGAACAGCGGAATTCGTGATAGAACCAGCTGGCAGGTAGGGCCATACAGGTGAATCCAGGCCACGGCTACACATTTATCTCGTGTCACTAATTGAGAGGATGATTAGAAGAGCGGCACGAGCCCTGTACCGTCTCTTTCCCCTTCCCCGACGTCTGGAACATCTGCTATGATTTTCCGAACCGCGAAGCTTCCAGAAACAGCGATCTTACTTTATAAGGCAGCAGTGGACGAGTCAGTGCAGTTCTTGGCAAACAGCCACGTGGAGCGCTGGGCTAGTGAACGGACTGGAATACTGTGTACGTGTATCAGAGGAGTTGTACATAATTGTGAGTGTAGAGTGGACTTGTGACAGACGAACTGCCGAATTTTAATTGTGTGCGCTACGTAATTCCGTGTAATCGGCAAGTGTTCCAAATGTAACTTGGTGGAAACAAAGAACCTTTTGAGTTTGTGCAATTGGACTTTTAAATTCACGAACCTACAAGGTCACAGTATATTGTTTCTTGTTTATGTTCATGACGCTGTCATAAGAAGCAACAATCTAGAGGAACAGGGAGTGGTACTCAAAGTTCCATCACGTTAGCGCTACCTCGCCATTCCTAAACAAAACAAGATCATCGCGGTAAATCCTGATATTCAATTGACATTCCAAGTTTTGACTGCTGCTCATTGTTCACGCTATGCAACATTTTATTTAATTCTATTTATTAGTTTAATCCCGCGATAGTTCTGGAATTAATTAAACTAATTTCAAAGTGCGCTAATTCATTATTTGTAACACAAACAAGATCATCGCACTATACTTTGATATTTAGTAGACATTTGACATCTTTTTGTTTGCCCTTTTCTAACATTATGTATTTATTTTCACTTATTGTTATTTTATCTTCTAAATAAATATAGCTGAAAGACAAACAACCTCTTTGCTAAAGTTCCCAATGATTAAAATCTCTTTATCATGTTTACTCTTTCCTTCCGCAAACTTTTATTATTTTTGTCAATTGAATTTTATTATGTTTTAGCTATTTTGTTGTCATTCAGAGTTTGTGTGTGATTTGGTTCTTCTTTAAACATGTTTATTTCCGGTTTTATTTCTTGTATTCCTTTTGTCTTGCTTTCCATCTTTATTTCTTCCTTTATTTCTATCTTTCCTTCTTTCAACTTTTCTTTCTGCCTTCCTTTCCTTCCATCCTTCATCTTAAGGACAGTGAGATTATTTTGGATACAGATATTTGCTTTATATCTTTGTCCTAGACGAATTAGAGCTTTTATCAAAGGAAAGATGGCAAAAGTGTTCTGGAAATGTGTAAGTTCGGAAAATCTTGAATGTAATCTTCTTTTTTCTGTAGAACTCCACCTTTAACCTAAATAACGGTTCAAACCACAGATATGAATATTTCTTTTTGTTTATAGTGATGACGCATTATTCGCTAGAAACAATCTGGAAAAGTACGTAATTTTACTCAAAACTGATTCTAGATTATGCTACTTCAACATTGGTAAACGCAGCAAGTATATGGTAGTAAATATTGGCTTTTATATTACATCCGATATTTTTTTGCAGTTTGTTGTATATGTTATGGAAATTATGTATATTTTTACCTTAATTATTTATTTACTTATCTCCCGATATAGAAATAACTGAAGCGCGATCAATCCTCTTTGCTACGAACTCGGAGTGACTTAAAGTTCTTTGCATTTTTTCAATTGTTTCTTTCACAATATTTAATTGTTTCTACTCGCAATGCAATGTCCCCAGTAAGACGAATCGTTTAGCTCGTAGAATTGACAGTGTTCCAAAATAAACAAATTTCTGCTTTTGTTTCACATATCTTCTTCTTATTTCTCGTCTTCTTTTTCTCCTTTTTCGACTTTTTGACATACATATTTAAGTACAATACAAGAATATGATGATAAGTTTAGGCAGGATAGAAGTAGATGTAGCAGTGGTCACATGAGAAAATCTGAGAGAATAGGGAATAGTTCTCAGAAGTAACTCTAGATGGCGCTATCTCGCTATTCCTTAACGGAAAAAAAATCTTCGCAATAAATGTTTATATTTACTTGATATTTGACATTTCGTTTGCGGTTTATTTTTATATTTGCTACATCATATATTTATATATCATTTGTCTATTGTTTCTTCTTTATGATCATGACGCTCTCATGAGAAGAAGCAATGTGAAGGTAGAGGAAGTAGTACTCAAATTAAATCTAGTGGGCGCTACCCCGGCATTCGTAAACAAAAGGAGATCATCGCGTAAATCTTAATATTAAATCGACAGTCGACACTCTGGCTGTAGTTCATTGTTCACGCTATGCAACATTTTATTTCGCTCCATTTATTTGTTATCTCCCGAGATAGAACTGAGTGAAACGCAATCAAATATCTTTGATCGGCGCAAATTGGTTCAAACCTCTTTGCCGCCTTTTACTTTTTCCTTTCACGTTCATCAACTGTTTATACTCATAATGCAATGGCGCAAAATTGACGTTTTGTTTGCAGTTTGTTGTTTGCGTTATGCAAATTATGTATATTTTTACTTTAATTATTTATTTACCACCTTATGCGTTTAGTTACTTGCTATCTCCCCAGATACAATTAACTGAAACGCAATCAATTCACTTTGCTATGAGCCCAAAATGATACAAAGTTCTTTGTATATTTTAATCTTTTCTTTCGCGATATTCAACTGTTTCAGCTCGCAATGCAATGGTACCAGTAAGACGAAGGGTTACCAGGTAGAATTTACAGTGTTCCAAACAAATCAAACTTTCGTCATTTTTCACTTTGCTCCTTCTTATTCTTCGTCTTCCTTTTTCCTTTTTAGACTTTTAACTACATATTTAGGCACAATTCAGACGCACCATAACAAATTTAAGTCGTATAGAAGCAGATGAAATAGTGGTCGGAAGAGAAAATCTGAGGGAATAGGGAATAGTTCTCACAACTAACTCTAGATGGCCCTACTTCGCTATTTTCAAACGAAACGGGATATTCGCCGTAAACTTCTATATTTACTTGACATTTGACATTTTGGTTGCGGTTTATTTTTAGTTTATGCAACAAAATTTAGTTATATATTATCTGTTTTTTTCTTGTTTATGATCATGATGCTGTCATGACAAGGAACAATCTGGAGGTACAGAAAGCAGTACTCAAAATTAAATATAGTGCGCACCACTTCGCCGAAAACAAAACAAGATCATCGCGGTAAATCTTAATATTAAATTGACAGTAGACACTTTGGCTGCTATTCATTGTCCACGCTATGCAACATTTTATTTCAATCTATTTATTTTCTGCCGAGATAGAACTAAGTTAAACGCAATCAAACCTTTTTGTTCGGCGCCAAAACGGCCAAATCTCTTTGCCGCACTTTACTCTTTCCTTTCACGCTCTTTAACTGTTTATACTCATAATGCCCTGGCGGCAGTAACAGGAACTGTTTAACTCGTAGAATTTACAGTGCCATAAGCCAAACGAATAATCGATTTTATTTTTATTTCCCTTTGTCTTCTTCCTCCTTATTGGTCCTCTTAACCTTCATATTTAAAAATAATTTAAAATTTTAATGTTATTTTATGCTAAATTAAACACCGATTCTCAATTTTGCTTAAAACATTTACATTCTCATGTAGAATAAAAGTTACAGATATGTGTTAGAAATACAACCTGCGCATTACTCTTCTACATTAGCCTTCAGTTTTTTTCTTCTAATGTTTCACTGTTTGCCTTTAAATTGGATCTTTGGGAATATTTATAATAATTCTTTATCATTCACAGTTTTTCCTGATTTCCTCTTCTTTTGCCGTTGTTTCTCCTGTTTCTTTCTTTTCTTCTCTTGGGGTTAACACTTCAGCAATATTCCAGATTCTGTATTTTTATCTCCAATACGATTATCAGGATTCAAATGTTTAAGCACATATTTCAAATAACAATGGAAGTTGAAAGGTACCAAACGCAGGCAAAAAGTTAAACAAGTGCTGTTTCACTCAACTAATTTAAAAAATCCTCTTTCTTTAATACTAGAATATTGAACAACAAATACCAACAAAAGATAATGATGATAATAATAATGATGATGATGATAATAATAATAATAATGATGATGATAATGATAATAATAATAATAATAATACTAATAATAATAATAATAATAATAATAATAATAATAATAATAATAATAATAATAATAATAAAAATAATAAAAATAATAATAATAATAATAATAATAATAATAATAATAATAATAATAATAATAATAATAATAATAATAATAATAATAATAATAATAATAATAATAATAATAATAATAATAATAATAATAATAATAATAATAATAATAATAATAATAATAATAATAATAATAATAATAATAATAATAATAATAATAATAATAATAATAATAATAATAATAATAATAATAATAATAATAATAATAATAATAATAATAATAATAATAATAATAATAATAATAATAATAACAATAACGATAATAAAAATGATAATGATAATGATAATGATAATAATAATAATAATAACAATAACAACAACAACAATAATAATAATAATAATAATAATAATAATAATAATAATAATAATAATAATAATAATAATAATAATAATAATAATAATAATAATAATAATAATAATAATAATAATAATAATAATAACAATAACAATAACGATAATAAAAATGATAATGATAATGATAATGATAATAATAATAATAATAACAATAACAACAACAACAACAATAATAATAATAATAATAATAATAATAATAATAATAATAATAATAATAATAATAATAATAATAATAATAATAATAATAATAATAATAATAATAATAATAATAATAATAATAATAATAATAATAATAATAATAATAATAATAATAATAATAATAATAATAATAATAATAATAATAATAATAATAATAATAATAATAATAATAATAATAATAATAATAATAATAATAATAATAATAATAATAATAATAATAATAATAATAATAATAATAATAATAATAATAATAATAATAATAATAATAATAATAATAATAATCATGATGATGATGACGACGGCGATGACGATGACGATGATAATGATGATGTGAATGATAATTGTCATAGTCATACTCATAGTCATAGTCATAGTCATAGTCATCATAATCACAATCACCATCGCCATCACCATAAACCGACCGACCGAAGTGCTGGCTGGTTGTATAAGGCCAGAAGGTTATAGCTGCGTGCCCACCCGTTAAGGGTTTTACAGCAGGTAGAGTTCCTCTTTTCGTGATGTTGTAGGATCGGTTGTGGGTATTGCGTTAGAAATTATTTTGAGTTAAATTTTATGTACCTCAGGTTGTGCGAATGGATGCAAAAGCTTGCACTCCGGTGTTCTACTTCTTAATTTGTTTTAAATTGTTGTAGCTGCCGAGTTCAAATTTTGGTCAGGATGAGTCTTCCAAATAGGTTTCTTGTGGGATTTCCCTTTATCCTGAAAGTTGGGTTTCAGCTCGCTGTAAACTTTATGGGCCCTACGCTCATTTCAGCATCAGTTTATCCATTTCATTTATTGTACAATAGGATGTGAGATGGGAGAAAATGAACTAAAATATTAGGAGTAAGATAATATCTGCATACCTTGATTAATATCAATTAGATGGCGAAATAAATATATTTATAAAAGGTGTGAAAGAGGTAGAGTGATGTTCAGATGCAGCTCGACGGATTCTAAAATACTTATCGATGATTTTGAAGTGCGTTTAAATGCAGCAGTCCTTCATATTAGACAGACATGAGTTCTTTTAAGCAGAAATTTGTTACCGTCATTGGTTCTGCAATATTTGAACTCAAGAGATTTCAGAATATTATGCATATAAGATACAGAAGCCTTATATTCTATTTCCCCCCTCATAAGTTGGCCTGCCTTTTGGCAGTTGAATAATTATTCACCCTTGTCATATAAATCATAAATTGTTCTACGTAAAACGTACTTTTGAAAATTGTTTAAGTTGGTAGCACGTTTTTCAGCTGCTCGATGTTTCCCTGGAGATCTAAATATGAAAACTTCACCTACTTGGTAAACTCTTTGTCTTCTTTAATAACGTTCGTCATAGAATGAGCACTCACGTGACAAGCCTGTAACATTAATTCTCGACTTCCAGCGAAATTTGTACTTTCGAGGACGTCTAATTGACTCCTGTTTGTAAAAGGAATACACATTAATAAGGATATTTTAGACTGCTTATGTAAACTCTTATGAGTTGTTTGACTGTTACTACTAGACGCACCAGTACTAGGCTTAGTAAGTGGCATATATATATACTTACTTTGAAAAGCTTGTGTGTACTCTTAAAACGTCACCAGTTTACTGAATGCAGGATACAAAATATTCTGTTTTTGAGTGTTTGTGATAACTGAATTAGTTCTTATGGAAAAAAATATTGTAAAAGTTTTCCACAAACGCTTAGATTCTGTAAATTCTGAACGTCTTTAAGCTGTAGGATTTTTATATAAACTTTATACCTAACTCACGATTCAAACGATAAGTGTGCGTAATTACTTTTGTTATTTGGGTTTGGTGGTGAAGTTGGAATCAGAGGAGAAGATCTGGAAGAATAAAGAATATTACAGAAAGCTAATTCAGGAGTGTTCCTCTTCACTATTAGTAACGAAAAATCATCGAAGTAAATTTTGTATTAAACGCTAAGCGATATTTTGTAAGCTGTTAATTTTTATGTTGTTCAATTTTAAGTTTCTTCTTATTTATTTGTTCTCTTGTTTATTCCATTATCTCCTGAGACTGGTAAAAGTGAAACACAAACAAAGCTCTTTGCTACGACGGGCCCAAATGACCTCGTTGTCGACGGGCCCTAAAACCCACTAATCCGATCCAATACAATCTTTGCTACGAGCCCCAAATGATAAAAAGCTCTTTCCCCTTTTTTAGAATATACTTTCGCAATATTTAAATGTTTCTGGCGGCAACAGATTGGCGCCAATTAGACGAACCATTTAGCTCGGAGAATATGCACTGCTACAAACTGAACAATTTTTGGGACTTGTTTTCACGTTACTTCATCTTATTCTTCTTCTCCTTCTCCTCCTCCTCATCCTCCCCCCTCCCCTTATTCGAAATTTAACATACCCATTTAAGTACAACTTATAACTATCATCATACAGTTTAGGCAGTAATTAAGCCGTAGTCAGCAGAGGCAATCTAAAGAAATATGGAATAATACTCAAGACCTTCCAGAAGCCCTACTACGCAATCGTTAAGCCAAACAAGGTAATCGGTGCAAGAGGTCCTGAGTTCGAATCTCGGTCATGGTGAGTTACCTGGATAAGGCTTTTCCGGGGATTTCCCTTATCCTGAAAGGCGAATGTCGGGTAATTCAAATCTCTTTGGGGCCCTGGGCTCATTTGGACATCATTTCACCCATTCATCGTCTGATATGACATAACGTTGGAGGACGTAAAACTACAAAAAATAAAAAAAAAAAATAAAAACATCGGTGCGAACGTGAAATTTTACATGTAGCTTGCTGTTTATTTTTAGCAAATGCATCACCTTACCTTTATTTATTGTTCATTTGTTGTATTTTATTTATGGTCGTGATGCTGTCATCAGAAGAAACATTCTGCAGGAACAGGGAGTATTACCCAAAACTTACACTAAAGGGCGCTACTTCGCCATCCTAAACAAAACAAGATCAACGCGGGAAATCTTGATGTTTAACTGACAATCGAAAATCTGCTTGCTGTTCTTTGTTCACGCTATAAAATATTTTATTTCATTCTATTTATTTGTAATCTCCCGAGATAGAAGTAAGTGAAACGCAATTCTAACCTCTTTATATGGCTCCAAAATGCTTCAAATCTCTTTGTGCTTCTTTAAAATATTTCCTATCGTGATTTTCAATAAATTTACACATAATGCAATGCCGCTAATAAGACAAATTGTTTTTCTCTTATAACTCGCAGTGCGAAAAACCAAACGCACCTTAGGTGCTAATCTGATTTTTCTTCTTCACTTTCCTACCTATACGTATTTCACATTTATATTTGTACACATTTTAAAACTACCGTGATAATTGTAAACAGTAGTGAAGGAGATGAAACAGTAATCAGAGGAGAAAATCTGAGATAATAAGGAATAATACTGCAAACTATTTCTAGAGGGCACCAATTCTCCATTCCTAAAGGAATCCATATCATAACAGTAAGATCTGATATTTAATTTACATTCCATTTTTGGTTGCTTTTCTTTGTTTATGCAATTCAGTATTCTTATTTATTTGTGCATTTATTTACTTATTTATTTATCTATTCATTTATTTATATGTATTTATTTGGTGTTATTTCAATATTATTTTATCCATTTCATTGACTGAACCTTACGATCTCATATGGGACAAAATGAACGATTATTTCTGCATAACTTGATTAACATCAAGTAGAGAGAGAAATGAATATATTTTAAAATGGTGAAAAGGGTACAGTGATGTTCAAATGCAGCTTCACAGATTCTAATATACATATCGATGATATTGAAGTGTGTTTAATTGAAACAGCCCCTCACGTTAGAGAGACATCACTAGAAACAGAGAAAAAAAAACTTACCCGAAATAAATGTTCGTTATTTTACAAACTTTAATTATATGATAATATCAAAATTCACATTTTAGACAATACCTCGCTGCTGTTATCTTTAATATTCCTCATCTTGTATTCTAAAATACAAGTTCCTCATTTTTCTTTCGCGATATTCAATTGTTTCTACTCGAAATGCAATGGGGCCAATAAGGTGAAGCGGTCACTTCGTAGAATTTACAGTGCTCAAAAATAAACATATTTCTGCATATGTTTCACCTTACCTCTTATTACTTCTCATTTTCCTCTTCTCCTTTTTCGACTTTTATAAATATATATTCAGTTACAACTCAAAAGTATCATGATAAAGTCAGGCAGTATAGAAGCAGATGTAGTAGTGGTCGTAAGAGAAAATCTGAGAGAATAGGGAATAGTTCTCAGAATTAACTCTAGATAGCGCTGCCTCGCTATTCTTAAACGTAACAAGATCTTCGCGGTAAAATTTTATATTTACTTGATATTTGACGTTTTGTTTGCTGTTTATTTTTAGGTAATGCTTCATCATATATTTATATATGATTTGTTTGTTGTTTCTTGTTTATGGTCACGATGCTGTCATGAGAAGAAACCATCTGGGGGTACAGGGAGTAGTGCTCAAAATTAAATCTAGTGGGCGCTACCTCGCCTTTCGTAAACAAAACAAGATCATCGCGGTAAATTTTAATATTAAATTGACAGTCGACACTCTGGCTGCTGTTCATTGTTCACGGTATGCCACATTTTATTTCGTTCTACTTATTTGTTGTCTCCGAATATAGAACTAGGTGAAACGCCGCTTTGTTTGGCGCCGAAGTGGTTCAGATACCTTTGCCACCTTTTACTCTTTCCTTTCATGTTCTTCAACTGTTTATAGAGCGAACTGTTTATACTCATAATGCAATGGCGCCAATAAGACGAAATGTTTAGATCGTAGAATTAGCAGTGCTACAAAACAAACGAATTTTCAATGCTTCTAGTTTTTGGTCCCTTGTCATTTTGTTACCGGTTTATTTTTATTCTATGCAATATCGTACATTTATATATTATTAGTATTGTCACCCGAACAGCGGAATTCGTGATAGAACCAGCTGGCAGGTAGGGCCATACAGGTGAATCCAGGCCACGGCTACACATTTATCTCGTGTCACTAATTGAGAGGATGATTAGAAGAGCGGCACGAGCCCTGTACCGTCTCTTTCCCCTTCCCCGACGTCTGGAACATCTGCTATGATTTTCCGAACCGCGAAGCTTCCAGAAACAGCGATCTTACTTTATAAGGCAGCAGTGGACGAGTCAGTGCAGTTCTTGGCAAACAGCCACGTGGAGCGCTGGGCTAGTGAACGGACTGGAATACTGTGTACGTGTATCAAGGAGTTGTACATAATTGTGAGTGTAGAGTGGACTTGTGACAGACGAACTGCCGAATTTTAATTGTGTAATTCCGTGTAATCGGCAAGTGTTCCAAATGTAACTTGGTGGAAACAAAGAACCTTTTGAGTTTGTGCAATTGGACTTTTAAATTCACGAACCTACAAGGTCACAGTATATTGTTTCTTGTTTATGTTCATGACGCTGTCATAAGAAGCAACAATCTAGAGGAACAGGGAGTGGTACTCAAAGTTCCATCACGTTAGCGCTACCTCGCCATTCCTAAACAAAACAAGATCATCGCGGTAAATCCTGATATTCAATTGACATTCCAAGTTTTGACTGCTGCTCATTGTTCACGCTATGCAACATTTTATTTAATTCTATTTATTAGTTTAATCCCGCGATAGTTCTGGAATTAATTAAACTAATTTCAAAGTGCGCTAATTCATTATTTGTAACACAAACAAGATCATCGCACTATACTTTGATATTTAGTAGACATTTGACATCTTTTTGTTTGCCCTTTTCTAACATTATGTATTTATTTTCACTTATTGTTATTTTATCTTCTAAATAAATATAGCTGAAAGACAAACAACCTCTTTGCTAAAGTTCCCAATGATTAAAATCTCTTTATCATGTTTACTCTTTCCTTCCGCAAACTTTTATTATTTTTGTCAATTGAATTTTATTATGTTTTAGCTATTTTGTTGTCATTCAGAGTTTGTGTGTGATTTGGTTCTTCTTTAAACATGTTTATTTCCGGTTTTATTTCTTGTATTCCTTTTGTCTTGCTTTCCATCTTTATTTCTTCCTTTATTTCTATCTTTCCTTCTTTCAACTTTTCTTTCTGCCTTCCTTTCCTTCCATCCTTCATCTTAAGGACAGTGAGATTATTTTGGATACAGATATTTGCTTTATATCTTTGTCCTAGACGAATTAGAGCTTTTATCAAAGGAAAGATGGCAAAAGTGTTCTGGAAATGTGTAAGTTCGGAAAATCTTGAATGTAATCTTCTTTTTTCTGTAGAACTCCACCTTTAACCTAAATAACGGTTCAAACCACAGATATGAATATTTCTTTTTGTTTATAGTGATGACGCATTATTCGCTAGAAACAATCTGGAAAAGTACGTAATTTTACTCAAAACTGATTCTAGATTATGCTACTTCAACATTGGTAAACGCAGCAAGTATATGGTAGTAAATATTGGCTTTTATATTACATCCGATATTTT
>CM060948.1:253393418-253423418 GCA_030765055.1 Mantis religiosa | reverse complement strand
TCTTTGCCGCCTTTTACTTTTTCCTTTCACGTTAATCAACTGTTTATACTCATAATGCAATGGCGCAAAATTGACGTTTTGTTTGCAGTTTGTTGTTTGCGTTATGCAAATTATGTATATTTTTACTTTAATTATTTGTTTACCACCTTATGTGTTTAGTTACTTGCTATCTCCCCAGATACAATTAACTGAAACGCAATCAATTCACTTTGCTATGAGCCCAAAATGATAGAAAGTTCTTTGTATTTTTTAATCTTTTCTTTCGCGATATTCAACTGTTTCAGCTCGCAATGCAATGGTACCAGTAAGACGAAGGGTTACCCGGTAGAATTTACAGTGTTCCAAACAAATCAAACTTTCGTCATTTTTCACTTTGCTCCTTCTTATTCTTCGTCTTCTTTTTTCCTTTTTAGACTTTTAACTACATATTTAGGCACAATTCAGACGCAACATGACAAATTTAAGTCGTATAGAAGCAGATGAAATAGTGGTTGGAAGAGAAAATCTGAGGGAATAGGGAATAGTTCTCACAACTAACTCTAGATGGCCCTACTTCGCTATTTTCAAACGAAACGGGATATTCGCCGTAAACTTCTATATTTACTTGACATTTGACATTTTGGTTGCGGTTTATTTTTAGTTTATGCAACAAAATTTAGTTATATATTATCTGTTTTTTTCTTGCTTATGATCATGATGCTGTCATGACAAGGAACAATCTGGAGGTACAGAAAGCAGTACTCAAAATTAAATATAGTGGGCGCCACTTCGCCGAAAACAAAACAAGATCATCGCGGTAAATCTTAATATTAAATTGACAGTAGACACTTTGGCTGCTATTCATTGTCCACGCTATGCAACATTTTATTTCATTCTATTTGTTTTCTGCCGAGATAGAACTAAGTTAAACGCAATCAAACCTCTTTGTTCGGCGCCAAAACGGTCAAATCTCTTTGCCGCACTTTACTCTTTCCTTTCAGGCTCTTTAACTGTTTATACTCATAATGCCCTGGCGGCAGTAACACGAACTGTTTAACTCGTAGAATTTACAGTGCCATAAGCCAAACGAATAATCGATTTTATTTTTATTTCCCTTTGTCTTCTTCCTCCTTATTGGTCTTCTTAACCTTCATATTTAAAAATAATTTAAAATTTTAATGTTATTTTATGCTAAATTAAACGCCGTTTCTCAATTTTGCTTAAAACTTTTACATTCTCATGTAGAATAAAAGTTACAGATATGTGTTAGAAATACAACCTGCGCATTACTCTTCTCCATTAGTCTTCAGTTTTTTTCTTCTAATGTTTCACTGTTTGCCTTTAAATTGGATCTTTGGGAACATTTATAATAATTCTTTATCATTCACAGTTTTTCCTGATTTCCTCTTCTTTGCCGTTGTTTATCCTGTTTCTTTCTTTTCTTCTCTTGGGGTTAACACTTCAGCAATATTCCAGATTCGTATTTTAATCTCCAATACTATTATCAGGATTCAAATGTTTAAGCTTATATTTCAAATAACAATGGAAGTTGAAAGGTACCAAACGCAGGCAAAAAGTTAAACAAAGTGCTGTTTCACTCAAATAATTTAAAAAATCCTCTTTCTTTAATACTAGACTATTGAACAACAAACACCAACAAAAGATAATGATGATAATAATAATGATGATGATGATGATAATAATAATAATGATGATGATGATGATAATAATAATAATAATAATAATAATAATAATAATAATAATAATAATAATAATAATAATAATAATAATAATAATAATAATAATAATAATAATAATAATAATAATAATAATAATAATAATAATAATAATAATAATAATAATAATAATAATAATAATAATAATAATAATAATAATAATAATAATAATAATAATAATAATAATAATAATAATAATAATAATAATAATAATAATAATAATAATAATAATAATAATAATAATAATAATAATAATAATAATAATAATAATAATAATTTAATAATTTAAAAAATCCTCTTTCTTTAATACTAGAATATTGAACAACAAACACCAACTAAAGATAATGATAATAATAATGATGATGATAATAATAATGATGATGATGATGATAATAATAATAATAATAATAATAATAATAATAAGTGAAAAAATTTTCTCTCGCAGTTGGACTTTGAAAAATTTTGATCGAAGTGAAAAAAAATGTTTTTTTAAAAAATGTGAAGCATGTATCAGTGGCATTCGTAAAAATAATTTTTTAAGAACATGAAATATACATCAGGCGCATTCTTTTAGAAGGGGCAACTCTTACCAAGCACAACTTTGGCAAATATCCCCGTATTTCAATAGCGCGTTGCACCAGACCTACAATACGACAATACCGGCCCTCGGGCAGGGTTCCGAGACGAAGTCCCTGCTGGATTTGGAAATTTTTCGCTCGGAGTTGGAGTTTGAAAAAATTTGTTCGGACCGACGAAAACAGTTTTTGTTAAATGCGAAACACGCATCATTGGTGTTCGTTTGATAAAGAAAACAAATCCTAAGCCTCCTTTTTGCTAATTTGTCTCTCTTTCGAGGGACCTTTTGCGCCGATTTGTACTTAGAAAGAGTTTCGATATTTTGCAAAAATAATTTTTTAAAAAACATTAAATATACATCAGTGGCATTCTTTTAGAAGGGAAAATTCATCCCAAGAACAATTTTGGCAAATTTCCCCGTTTTTCGATGGCGCGTTTCACCAGACCTACAAGACGACAATTCCGGCCCTCGGGCGGCGTGGCCTCAACTGCCGGCATAGTTCCGAGACGAACTCCCGGGGGACTTTTTTTTGAAAATGTGAAACATGCATCATTGGCTTTCGCTTGATAAGGCAAACATATCCTAAGGTTCGCTTTTGCTAATTTGTCCCTCTTTAAGTAGCAGTTTGCTCCGAAAGAGGTCGTTCCCCCATGTACTACGCGGCTGGGCTTAGAACATTTTTGCTCGGAGCTGGACTTTTAACTTTTCTCAGACCGAAAAAAAGCTTCTTTAATAAATGTGAAACAAGCATCAGTGGTGTTCGTTTGATAAAGAAAAGACATCCTAAGCCTCCTTTTTGCTAATTTGTCCCTCTTACATTAAGCTTTTGTGCCGATTTGGACTGAGAAATAGTTTGGATATTTTGCAAAAGTAGTTATTATAAAATCATGAAATATACATCACAGGCATTCTTTTAGAAGGGGAAATTCATCCCAAGAACAATTTTAGCAAATTTCCACGTATTCCGATGGCGCGTTGCACCGAGCTTAGAAGATTTCCTTTCTGGCCCTCGGGCGTCGAGGCCTCAACTGCCGGCATCATTCCGAAACGTACTCCCGGGGGACTTAAAAATTTTTGGCTCGGAGTTGGACTTTGAAAAATTTTGATCGAAGTGAAAACTTTTTTTTGAAAAATGTGAAACATGCATCAGTGGCATTCGTTTGATAAGGCAAACACATCCCAGGGTTCGCTTCTGCTAATTTGTCCCTCTTTAAGAAGCAGTTTGCTCCGAAGTTGGTCGTTCGCCCATGTACTACGCGGCTGAAAATTTTCGCTCGGAGTTGGAATTTAACTTCTCTCGGACCGAAAAAGTTTTTTTGATAAATGTGTAACATGCATCCTTGGTGATCGTTTGATAAAGAAAACACATCCTAAGCCTCCTTTTTGCTAATTTGTCCCTCTTTCATTAACCTTTTGCGCCAATTTGGACGTAGAAATAGTTTGGATATTTTGCAAAACACATCCTAAGCCTCGTTTTTGCTAACTTGACCCTCTTTCATTAACCTTTTGCGCCGATTTGGACTTAGAAAATGTTCGATATTTTGCAAAAATAATTTTTTAAAAAACATAAAATATACATTAGAGGCATTCTTTTAGAAAGGGAAACTCATCCCAAGAACAATTTTGGCAAATTTCCACGTTTATCGATGGCGCGTGGCACCGAGTCGAGAAGACGACTCTTCCGGCCCTCGGATGGCGAGGCCTCAACTGCCGGCATGGTTGCGAGACGAACTCCCGGCTGCGTAAAAATCGCTATTTTGGCGTAAACATTTCGTTTTTTGTTATCTTCAGGTAAAAAGCTGATTTTCGCTTTTTATGCTGTTTTCACGCTAAAACTTCTTTCCGTGAACAATTTACTTTGAGAATTAACATCTCATGTTAAGGTATATTTTAGCTCACCTTTTACTTCGTCCGCCTTCCTTTTGACGATAGAGGCTAGTTTTCAAAATAGGCTATCGTTATTAACCAGAGTTCGTTTTTTCACTTCACAATGTCATTTTCATCTCGTTTAACCTCGGCTTTACGTAAAAAGCGATAATTTGGCATAAAAAATTCGTTATTTTTACTATCTTCGCTAAAAAGCTAGTTTCGCTTTTAATGCTTTTTTCACACTAAAACGTCTTTTCCGCAAACAATTTACTTTGAGAATTATCATTAGCTTGTTTTAAGTAAAAATCGCTATTTTGGCATAAACAGTTCGTTTTTTGCTAACCCCGTGAGATGCTGATTTTCGCTTTTTATGCTGTGTCACGCTAAAACCTCTTTTCCGCAAATAATTTACTATGAGAATTAACATTAGCCTGTTTTAAGTAAAAATCGCTATTTTGGCGTAAAAAGTTCGTTTTTTGCTATCTTCCCGTGAAAAGCTGACTTTCGATTGGTATTCTGTTTTCACGCTAAAACGTCTTTTCCGCAAACAATTTACTTTGAAAATTACCATTAGCTAATTTTATGTAAAAATAGCTATTTTGGCGTAAAAAGTTCGATTTTTACTAACTTCACGTAAAATGCTGATTTTCGCTTTTTGTGGTCTTTTCACGCTAAAACATCTTTTCCGTGAACAATTTACTTTGAAAATTAACATCGCATGTTAAGTTATATTTTAGCTCGCCTTTTAGTTCGTCCACCTTCCTTTTGACGATAAAGGCTAGTTTTGAAGATACCCTTTCGTTTTAAACCAAAGTTCATTTTTTCACTTCACAATGTCATTTTCATCTCGTTTAACCTCGGCAATCTTGCTTTGACCATAACGCCTATATTTGTTGTAAAATTTAACTTTAATGAACAAAACTGTCTTTATACGCAAAATTCACGGCAGATATGTCACAGGTCGCTGTTTTCATATTGACTCATTTTACATAGAAAAAGGTTATGCAAAGAATGTGCCTTTACGCAAAATCCTCATTCCACTCGAAGTTTCCAAAACAAAGCCTGTTTTAAGTAAAACGCTATTTTGGCTTAAAAAGTTCGTTTCTTTCTATCATCGCGTAAAAAGCTGATTTTCGCTTTTTATGCTGTTTTCACGCTAAAAGTTCTTTTCCGCGAACAATTTATTTTGAGAATGAACATCGCATGTTAAGTTATATTTTAGCTCACCTTTTAGTTCGTCCGCCTTCCTTTTGACGATAAAGGCTAGTTTTGAAGATACGCTATCGTTTTAAACCAAAGTTCATATTTTCACATCACAATGTCATATTTATCTCGTTTAACCTCGGCAATATTGCTTTGACCATAACGCCTATATTTGTTGTAAAATTTAACTTTAATGAACAAAACTGTCTTTATATGCAAAATTCACGGCAGGGATGTCACAGGTCGCTGTTTTCATATTGACTCATTTTCCATAGAAAAAGGTTATGCAAAGAATGTGCCTTTACGCAAAATCCTCATTGCACTCGAAGTTTCTAAAACAAAGCTTTTTTTAAGTAAAACGCTATTTTGGCGTAAAAAGTTCGTTTTTTGCTAACTGCGTGAGATGCTGATTTTCGCTTTTTATGCTGTGTCACGCTAAAACCTCTTTTCCGCAAATAATTTACTATGAGAATTAACATTAGCCTGATTTACGTAAAAATCGCTATTTTGGCGTAAAAAGTTCGTTGTTTGCTATCTTCCCGTAAAAAGCTGATTTTCGATTGGTATTCTTTTTTCACGCTAAAACGTCTTTTCCGCCAATAATGTACTATGAAAATTACCATTAGCTTGCTTTAAGTAAATATAGCTCTTTTGGCGTAAAAAGTTCGTTTTTTGCTAACTTCACGTAAAAAGCTGATTTTCGCTTTTTGTGCTGCTTTCCCGCTATAACTTCTTTTCCGGACACAATTTACTTTGAGAATTACCATTAGCTTGTTTTAAGTAAAGATAGGTATTTTTCTGTAAATGGTTCGTTTTTTGCTATCTTCGCGTAGAAAGCTGATTTTCGCTTTTTATGCTGTTTTCACGCTAAAACTTCTTCTCCGCGAACAATTTACTTTGAGAATGAACATCGCATGTTAAGTTATATTTTAGCTCTTTAGTTCGTCCGCCATCCTTTTGACGATAGAGGCTAGTTTTCAAAATACGCAATCGTTATAAACCACAGTTCGTCTTTTCACTTCACAATGCCATTTTCGTCATTCACGGCAGGGATGTTACAGGTCGCTGTTATCATATTGACTCATTTTCCATAGAAACCGGTTATGGAGAGAATGTGCTTTTACGCAAAATCCTCATTCCACTCGAAGTTTCTAAAGCAAAGCCTGTTTTAAGTAAAACGCTATTTTGGCGTAAAAAGTTCGTTTTTTGCTATCTTCCCGTAAAAAGCTGAGTTTCGGTTAGTAATCTGTTTTCACGCTAAAACTTCTTTTCCCCGAGCAATTTATTTTCAGAATTAATATCGCATGTTAAGATATATTTGAGTTCGCCTTTTAGTGCGTCCGCCTTCCTTTTGACGATAGAGGCTAGTTTTGAAGATACGCTATCGTTTTAAACCAAAGGACATTTTTTCACTTCACAATGTCATTTTCGTCTCGTTTAACCTCGGCAATCTTCCTTTGACTATTGTTGTAAATTCATACCATGGATGTCACAGGTCGCTCTTTTCAAATTAAAAGTCAATTTCCATAGGTTCCGGTTATGCAAAAAATGTACATTTACGCAAAATCCTCATTCCACTCGAACTTTCTAAAACAAAGCTTGTTTTAAGTAAAAATCGCTATTTTGGGGTAAAAAGTTCGTTTGACGTAAAAAGCTTATTTTCGCTTTTTATACTGTTTTCACGCTAAAACTGCTTTTCCGCAAACAATTAGTTTGAAAACTACCATTAGCTTGCTTTAAATTAAAATAGCTATTTTGGCGTAAAAAGTTCGTTTTTTGCTAAGTTCACGTAAAAAGCTGATTTTCGCTTTGTGTGCTGTTTTCAAGCTAAAAATTATTTTCCGCAAAGAATTTACTTTGAGAATTACCATTAGCTTGTTTTAACTAAAAATAGCTATTTCGGCGTAAAAGGTTCGTTTATTGCTATCTGCACGTAAAAAGCTGATTTTCGCTTTTTTATGCTCTTTTCAGGCTAAAACTTCTTCTCCGCGAACAATTTACTTTGAGAATGAACATCGCATGTTAAGTTATATTTTAGCTCACCATTTAGTTCGTCCGCCCGCCTTTTGACGATAGAGGCTAGTTTTCAAAATACGCTATCGTTATAAACCGCAGTTCGTCTTTTCACTTCACAATGCCATTTTCGTCTCGGTTAACCTCGGCAATCTTCTCTTGACCATGAAGAATGCATTGCTTGTAAAATGCTTGTTTAATGAGCAATACTATCTGTATAGGCTAAGGAAGTCACAGGTTGCTGTTTTCACATTAAAAGTCCTTTTCCATAGATTCCGGTTATCGAAAAAATGTACTTTTACGCAAAATCATCATTCCCCTAGAAGTTTCTCAAACCAAGCTTGTTTATACGTAAAAAGCGATAATTTGGCGTAAAAAGTTCGTTATTTTTATTATCTTTGCTAAAAAGCTGGTTTCGCTTTTAAAGCTGTTTTCACACTAAAACGTCTTTTCTGCAAAATATTTACTTTGAGAATTAACATAAGCTTGTATTAAGTAAAAATCGCTATTTTGGCGTACAAAGTTCGTTTTTTGCTAACCCCGTGAGATGCTGATTTTCGCTTTTTAACCTGTGTCCCGCTAAAACCTCTTTTGCGCAAATAATTTACTATGAGAATTAACATTAGCCTGTTTCAAGTAAATATCGCTATTTGTGCGTAAAAAGTTCGTTTTTTGCTATCTTCCCGTAAAAAGCTGATTGTCGATTTGTATTCAGTTTTCACGCTAAAACGTCTTTTCCGCAAACAATTTACTTTGAAAATTACCATTAGCTAGTTTTATGTAAAAATAGCTATTTTGGCGTAAAAAGTTCGATTTTTACTAACTTCACGTAAAATGCTGATTTTCGCTTTTTGTGCTCTTTTCAGGCTCAAACCTCTTTTCCGCGAACAATTTGCTTTGAGAATTAGCATTAGCGTGTTTTAAGTAAAAATCGCTATTTTGGCGGAAAAAGTTCGTTTTTTGCGATCATCAGGTAAAAAGTTGATTTTCGCTTTTTATGCTGTTTTCACGCTAAAACTTCTTTTCCGTGAACAATTTACTTTGAGAATAAACATCGCATGTTAAGTAATATTTTAGCTCGCCTTTTAGTTCGTCCGCCTTCCTTTTGACGATAAAGGCTAGTTTTGAAGATACGCTATCGTTTTAAATTAAAGTTCATTTTTTCACTTCACAATGTCATTTTCATCTCGTTTAACCTCGGCAATATTGCTTTGACCATAACGCCTATATTTGTTGTAAAATTTAACTTTACTGAACAAAACTGTCTTTATATGCAAAATTCACGGCAGGGATGTCACAGGTCGCTGTTTTCATATTGACTCATTTTCCATAGAAAAAGGTTATGCAAAGAATGTGCCTTTCCGCAAAATCCTCATTGCACTCGAAGATTCTAAAACAAAGCTTGTTTTAAGTAAAACGCTATTTTGGCGTAAAAAGTTCGTTTTTTGCTAACCGCGTGAGATGCTGATTTTCGCTTTTTATGCTGTGTCACGCTAAAACCTCTTTCCCGCAAATAATTTACTATGAGAATTAACATTAGCCTGATTTACGTAAAAATCGCTATTTTGGCGTAAAAAGTTCGTTGTTTGCTATCTTCCCATAAAAAGCTGATTTTCGATTGCTATTCTTTTTTCACGCTAAAACGTCTTTTCCGCAAATAATGTACTATGAAAATTACCATTACCTTGCTTTAAGTAAATATAGCTCTTTTGGCGTAAAAAGTTCGTTTTTTGCTAACTTCACGTAAAAAGCTGATTTTCGCTTTTTGTGCTGTTTTCACGCTATAACTTCTTTTCCGCACACAATTTACTTTGAGAATTACCATTAGCTTGTTTTAAGTAAAGATAGGTATTTTGCTGTAAATGGTTCGTTTTTTGCTATCTTCGCGTAAAAAGCTGATTTTCGCTTTTTATGCTGTTTTCACGCTAAAACTTCTTCTCCGCGAACAATTTACTTTGAGAATGAACACCGCATGTTAAGTTATATTTTAGCTCACCATTTAGTTCGTCCGCCATCCTTTTGACGATAGAGGCTAGTTTTCAAAATACGCTATCGTTATAAACCACAGTTCGTCTTTTCACTTCACAATGCCATTTTCTTCTCGTTTAACCTCGGCAATCTTCTTTTGACCATGAAGAATGCATTTCTTGTAAAATGCATGTTTAATGAGCAATACTATATGTATAGGCTAAGGAAGTCACAGGTCGCTGTTTTCACATTAAAAGTCCTTTTCCATAGATTCCGGTTATGCAAAAAATGTACTTTTACGCAAAATCATCATTCCCCTAGAAGTTTCTCAAACCAAGCTTGTTTTTACGTAAAAAGCGATAATTTGGCGTAAAAAGTTCGTTTTTTACTATCTTCGCATAAAAAGCTGGTTTCGCTTTTAATGCTGTTTTCACACTAAAACGTCTTTTCCACAAACAATTTACTTTGAGAATTAACATTAGCTTGTTTTAAGTAAAAATCGCTGTTTTAGCGTAAAAAGTTCGTTTTTTGCTAACCGCGTGAGATGCTGATTTTCGCTTTTTATGCTGTGTCACGCTAAAACCTCTTTTCCGCAAATATTTTACTTTGACCATAAAGGCTATATTTGTTGAAAATTCATATCATGGATGTCACAGGTCGCTCTTTTAACATAAAAGTCATTTTCCATAGATTACTTTTATCCAAATAATGTCCATTTACGCAAAATCCGCATTCCAAAACACATCCTAAGGTTCGCTTTTGCTAATTTGTCCCTCTTTAGGTAGCAGTTTGCTCCGAAAGTGGTCGTTCCCCCATGTACCACGCGGCTGGGCTTAGAAAATTTTCGCTCGGACCTGGACTTTTAACTTTTCTCGGACCGAAAAAAAGCTTTTTTGACACATGCATCATTGGTGTTCGTTTGATAAAAGACATCCCAAGCCTCCTTTATGCTAATTTGTACCACTTTAAGTACCAGTTTGCTCCGAAAGTGCTCGTTCGCCCTTGTACTTCGCGGCTGGACTTAGAAAATGTTCGCTCGGAGTTGCACTTTAAATTTTCTCAGACCGAAAAAAGTTTTTTTAATAAATGTGAAACATGCATCCTTGGTGATCGTTTGATAAATCGATTTAGATTTCGATTTCGATTCCGATTTCGATTTCGATTCGATTTCGATATTTCGATTTCGATTTCCATTTCGATTTCCATTTCGATTACTATTTCGATTTTTATTTCGATTTCGATTTCGATGGCGCGTTGCACCGAGCCTAGAAGACGGCCTTTCAGGCCCTCGAGCGGCGAGCCCTCAACTGCCGGCATGGTTCCGAGACCAACTCCCGGGGAACTTGGAAATTTTTCGCTCGGATTTGGACTTTGAAAAATTTTGATCGAAGTGAAAAAAATGTTTTTTTAAAAAATGTGAAACATGCATCAGTGGCATTCGTAATTTCGATTTCGATTTCGATTTCGATTGCGATTTCGATTTCGATTCGGTTTCGATTTTGATTTCCATTTCGAATTCGATTTCGATTTCGTTATTTCGATTTCCGATTTCAATTTCGATTTCACCTTCGAATTCGATTTCGAATTCGATTTCGGATTTTATTTCGATTTCGATTTCTATTTCTATTTCGATTTCGATTTTGATTTCGATGGCGCGTTGCACCGAGCCTAGAAGACGGCCTTTCTTGCCCTCGAGCGGCGAGGCCTCAACTGCCGGCATGGTTCCGAGACCAACTCCCGGGGAACTTGGAAATTTTTCGCTCAGAGTTGGACTTTGAAAAATTTTGATCGAACTGAAGAAAATGCTTTTTTAAAAAATGTGAAACATGCATCAGTGGCATTCGTAAAAATAATTTATAAGAAAATGAAATATACACCAGACGCATTCTTTTAGAAGGGGAAACTCTTACCAACTCTTTGGCAAATATCCCCGTATTTCAATAGCGCGTTGCACCAGACCTATTTCGATTTCTATTTCGATATTTCGATTTCGATTTCTGATTTCGATTTCGATTTCGATTGCGATATCGATTTCGATTGCGATTTCGATTTCGATTGCGATTTCGATTTCGATTCGATTTCGATTTCGAATTTTCGACTTGTATTTCGATTTCCGATTTCGATTTCGATTTCGATTTCGATTTCGAATTCGATTTCGATTTTTATTTCGATTTCCGATTTCGATTTCGATTTCGATGGCGATTTCGATTTCGATTTCTTATTTCGATTTCGATATGGATTTCGATTACGAATTCGATTTCGAATTCTATTGCGATTTTGATTTCGATTTCGATTTTTATTTCGATTTCGATTTCTATTTCGACTTCGATTTCGATGTCGATTTCGATTTCGATTTCCGATTTCGATTTGGATTTCGATTTCGATGGCGATTTCGATTTCAATTTCGATTCGATTTCGATTTCGAATTCGATTTCTATTTCGATATTCCAAGACGAACTCCTGGCTGGACTTGGAAATATTTCGCTCGGAGTTGGACTTTGAAAAAAAATTCCGACCGAAAAAAGCCTTTTTTGATAAATGTGAAGCATGCATCATTGGTGTTCGTTTGATAAAGGAAACACATCCTAAGCCTCGTTTTTGCTAACTTGACCCTCTTTCATTAACCTTTTGCGCCGATTTGAACTTAGAAAAAGTTTCGATATTTTGCATTAATAATTTTTTTAAAAACATGAAGTATACATCAGAGGCATTCTTTTAGAAAAGAAAACTCATCCCAAGCACAATTTGGCAAATATCCCCGTATTTCGATGGCGCGTTGCACCGGACCTACAAGAGGACAATTCCGGGCCTCGGGCGGTGAGGCCTCAACTGCCGGCATGGTTCCGAGACAAACTGCCTCCTGGACTTGGAAATTTCCCGCTCGGAGTTGGACTTTGAAAAATTTTGATCGAAGTGAAAATTTTTTTTGAAAAATGTGAAACATGCATCAGTGGCATTCGTTTGATAAGTCAAACACATCCCGGGGTTCGCTTCTGCTAATTTGTCCCTCTTTAAGA
This sequence comes from Mantis religiosa, assembly GCA_030765055.1. Classification (NCBI taxonomy): domain Eukaryota; kingdom Metazoa; phylum Arthropoda; class Insecta; order Mantodea; family Mantidae; genus Mantis; species Mantis religiosa. The sequence goes on along the minus strand of CM060948.1, from coordinate 253,411,056 downwards.
AGCAGTTTGCTCCGAAAGTGGTCGTTCGCCCATGTTCGATTTCGATTTCTATTTCGAATTCGATTTCGATTTCAATTTCGATTTCGATATTTATTTCGATTTCGATTTCAATTTTGATTTCGATTTCGATTTGGATGGCGATTTCAATTTCGATTTCGATTCGATTGCGATTTCGATTTCGAATTCGATTTCGATTTCGATATTTCGATGTCGATTTCGATTTCGATTTCCGATTTCGATTTCAATTTCGATTTCGATTCGATTTCGAATTCGATTTCGAATTCAATTTCGATTTCGATTTTTATTTCGATTTCGATTTTGATTTCGAATTCGATTTCGATTTCGATAATTCGATTTCGATTTCCGATTTCGATTTCGATTTCGATTTATTTCGATTTTTATTTCGATTTCGATTTCTATTTCTATCTTGCAACATTTTATTTCGCTCCATTTATTTGTTATCTCCCGAGATAGAACTGAGTGAAACGCAATCAAATATCTTTGATCGGCGCAAATTGGTTCAAACCTCTTTGCCGCCTTTTACTTTTTCCTTTCACGTTCATCAACTGTTTATACTCATAATGCAATGGCGCAAAATTGATGTTTTGTTTGCAGTTTGTTGTTTGCGTTATGCAAACTATGTATATTTTTACTTTAATTATTTATTTACCACCTTATGTGTTTAGTTACTTGCTATCTCCCCAGATACAATTAACTGAAGCGCAATCAATTCACTTTGCTATGAGCCCAAAATGATACAAAGTTCTTTGTATTTTTTAATCTTTTCTTTCGCGATATTCAACTGTTTCAGCTCGCTTTGCAATGGTACCAGTAAGACGAAGGGTTACCAGGTAGAATTTACAGTGTTCCAAACAAATCAAACTTTCGTCATTTTTCACTTTGCTCCTTCTTATTCTTCGTCTTCTTTTTTCCTTTTTAGACTTTTAACTACATATTTAGGCACAATTCAGAAGCACCATGACAAATTTAAGTCGTATAGAAGCAGATGAAATAGTGGTTGGAAGAGAAAATCTGAGGGAATAGGGAATAGTTCTCACAACTAACTCTAGATGGGCCTACTTCGCTATTTTCAAACGAAACGGGATATTCGCCGTAAACTTCTATATTTACTTGACATTTGACATTTTGGTTGCGGTTTATTTTTAGTTTATGCAACAAAATTTAGTTATATATTATCTGTTTTTTTCTTGTTTATGATCATGATGCTGTCATGACAAGGAACAATCTGGAGGTACAGAAAGCAGTACTCAAAATTAAATATAGTGGGCGCCACTTCGCCGAAAACAAAACAAGATCATTGCGGTAAATCTTAATATTAAATTGACAGTAGACACTTTGGCTGCTATTCATTGTCCACGCTATGCAACATTTTATTTCAAAAATAGCGATTTTTACTTGAAACAGGCTAATGTTAATTCTCATAGTAAATTATTTGCGGAAAAGAGGTTTTAGAGGGACACAGCATAAAAAGCGAAAATCAGCATCTCACGGGGTTAGCAAAAAACGAACTTTTTACGCCAAAATAGCGATTTTTACTTAAACAAGCTTATGTTAATTCTCAAAGTAAATATTTTGCGGAAAAGACGTTTTAGTGTGAAAACAGCATTAAAAGCGAAACCAGCTTTTTAGCAAAGATAGTAAAAATAACGAACTTTTTACGCCAATTATCGCTGTTTACGTATAAACAAGCTTGGTTTGAGAAACTTCGAGGGGAATGATGATTTTGCGTAAAAGTACAAATTTTGCATACCGGAATCTATAGAAAATGACTTTTATTGTGAAGACAGTGACCTGTGACTTCCATGATACGACTTTTGCCTATACAGATTGTTTTGTTTATTAAACATTCATTTTACAAGAGATGCATTCTTCATGATCAAAAGAAGATTGCCGAGGTTAAACGAGACGAAAATGACATTGTGAAGTGAAAAAACGAACTGTGGTTAAAAACGATAGCGTATTTTGAAAACTAGCCTCTATCGTCAAAAGGAAGGCGGACGAACTAAAAGGCGAGCTAAAATATATCTTAAAATGCCATGTTAATTGTCAAAGTAAATTGTTCGCGGAAAACAAGTTTTGGCGTGAAAACAGCATAAAAAACCAAAATGATCTTTTTACGCGAAGATAGCAAAAAACGAACTTTTTACGCCAAAATAGCGTTTTACTTAAAACAGGCTTTGTTTTAGAAACTTCGAGTGGAATGAGGATTTTGCGGAAAGGCACATTCTTTGCATAACCTTTTTCTATGGAAAATGAGTCAATATGAAAACAGCGACCTGTGACATCCCTGCCGTGAATTTTGCGTATTAAGACAGTTTTGTTCATTAAAGTTAAATTTTACAACAAATATAGGCGTTATGGTGAAAGCAAGATTGCCGACGTTAAACGAGATGAAGATAACATTGTGAAGTGAAAAAATGAACTTTGGTTTAAAACGAAAGCGTATCTTCAAAACTAGCCTTTATCGTCAAAAGGAAGGTGGACGAACTAAAATGTGAGCTAAAATATAACTTAACATGCGATGTTAATTCTCAAAGTAAATTGTTCACGGAAAAGAAGTTTTAGCGTGAAAACAGCTTAAAAAGCGAAAATCAGCTTTTTACCTGAAGATAGCAAAAAACGAAATTTTTACGCCAAAATAGCGAGTTTTACTTAAAACACGCTAATGCTAATTCTCAAAGCAAATTGTTTGCGGAAAAGAGCACAAAAAGCGAAAATCAGCATTTAAGTGAAGTTAGTAAAAATCGAACTTTTTACGCCAAAATAGCTATTTTTACATAAAATTAGCTAATGGTAATTTTCAAAGTAAATTGTTTGCGGAAAAGACGTTTTAGCGTGAAAACAGAATACCAATCGAAAATCAGCTTTTTACGGGAAGATAGCAAAAAACGAACTTTTTACGCCAAAATAGCGATTTTTACTTAAAACAGGCTAATGTTAATTCTCATAGTAAATTATTTGCAGAAAAGAGGTTTTAGCGTGAAAACAGAATACAATTTTTACGGGATGATAGCAAAAAACGAACTTTTTACGCCAAAATAGCGATTTTTACTTAAAACAGGCTAATATTAATTCTCATAGTAAATTATTTGCGGAAAAGAGGTTTTAGCGTGACACAGCATAAAAAGCGAAAATCAGCATCTCACGGGGTTAGCAAAAAACGAAATTTTTACGCCAAAATAGCGATTTTTACGCAGCCGGGAGTTCGTCTCGCAACCATGTCGGCAGTTGAGGCGTCGCCATCCGAGGGCCGGAAGAGTCGTCTTCTCGACTCGGTGCCACGCGCCATCGAAAAACGTGGAAATTTGCCAAAATTGTTCCTGGGCTTCGCTTTTGCTAATTTGTCCCTGTTTAAGTAGCAGTTTGCTCCGAAAGTGGTCGTTCCCCCATGTACTTCGCGGCTCGACTTAGAAAATTTTTCGATAATTTGCATAAATAATTTTTTTAAAAACATGAAGTATACATCAGAGGCATTCTTTTAGAAAGGGAAACTCATACCAAGCACAATTATGGCAAATTTCCCCATATTTCGATGGCGCGTTGCACCGGACCTACAAGACGACAATTCCGGGCCTCGGGCGGCGAGGCCTCAACTGCCGGCATGGTTCCGAGACAAACTGCCTCCTGGACTTGGAAATTTTTCGCTCGGAGTTGGACCTTGAAAAAAATTTTTCGCACCGAAAAAAGCATTCTTTGATAAATGTGAAACATACATCATTGGTGTTCGTTTGATAAAGAAAACAAATCCTAAGCCTCCTTTTTGCTAATTTGTCCCTCTTTCATTAACCTTTTGCGCCGATTTGGACTTAGAAAGAGTTTCGATATTTTGCAAAAATAATTTTTTTAAAAACATTAAATATACATCAGTGGCATTCTTATAGAAGGGAAAATTCATCCCAAGAACTATTTTGGCAAATTTGCCCGTTTTTCGATGGCGCGTTGCACCAGACCTACAAGACGACAATTCCGGCCCTCGGGCGGCGTGGTCTCAACTGCCGGCATAGCTCCGAGACGAACTCCCGGGGGACTTAACAATTTTTCGCTCGGAGTGGGACTTTGAAAAATTTTGATCGAAGTGAAAATTTTTTTTGAAAATGTGAAACATGCATCATTGGCATTCACATGATAAGGCAAACACATTCTAAGGTTCGCTTTTGCTAATTTGTCCCTCTTTAAGTAGCAGTTTGCTCCGAAAGTGGTCGTTCACCCAAGTACCACGCGGCTGGGCTTAGAAAATTTTCGCTCGGAGCTGGTCTTTTAACTTTTCTCGGACCGAAAAAAAGCTTTTTTGATACATGCATCATTGGTGTTCGTTTGATAAAGAAAAGACATCCTAAGCTTCCATTATGCTAATTTGTCCCACTTTAAGTAGCAGTTTGCTCCGAAAGTGGTCGTTCGCCCGTGTACTTCGCGGCTGGACTTAGAAAATGTTCGCTCGGAGTTGCACTTTAAATTTTCTCAGACCGAAAAAAGTTTTTTTGATAAATGTGTAACATGCATCCTTGGTGATCGTCTGATAAATCGATTTCGATTACGATTGCGATTGCGATTTCCATTTCGATTTCGATTCGATTTTGACTTCGATTAAGATTCCGATATTTCGATTTCGATTTCCGATTTCGATTTCCATTTCGATTTCCATTTTTATTTCGATTTTGATTTCGATTTCGAAGGCGCGTTGCACCGAGCCTAGAAGACGGCCTTTCTGGCCCCCGAGCGGCGAGGCCTCAACTGCCGGCATGGTTCCGAGACGAACTCCCGGGGAACTTGGAAATTTTTCGCCCGGAGTTGGACTTTGAAAAATTTTGATCGAAGTGAAAAAAATGTTTTTTTAAAAAATGTGAAACATGCATCAGTGGCATTCGTAATTTCGATTTCGATTTCGATTTCGATTCGATTTCCATTTCGAATTCGATTTCGATTTCCGATTTCGATTTCGATTTCGAATTCAATTTCGATTTCGATTTCAATTTCGATTTCGATTTTTATTTCCATTTCGAATTCTATTTCTATTTCGATTTCGATCTCGATTTCGATGGCGCGTTGCACCGAGCATAGAAGACGGCCTTTCTGGCCCACTAGCGGGGAGGCCTCAACTGCCGGCATGGTTCCGAGACGAACTCCCGGGCAACTTGGAAATTTTTCGCTCGGAGTTGGACTTTGAAAAATTTTGATCGAAGTGAAAAAAATGTTTTTTTAAAAAATGTGAAACATGCATCAGTGGCATTCGTAAAAAGAATTTTTTAAGAACAAGAAATATACATCAGACGCATTCTTTTAGAAGGGGAAACTCTTACCAAGCACAACTTTGGCAAATATCCCCGTATTTCAATAGCGCGTTGCACCAGACCTATTTCGATTTCGATTTTGATATTTCGATTTCGAATTCGATGTCGATTTCTGATTTCGATTTCGATTTCGATTTCGATATCGATATCGATTTCGATTCGATTTCAATTTCGATATTTCGATTTCGATTTCGTATTTCCGATTTCCGATTTCGATTTCGATTTCGAATTCGAATTCCATTTCGATTTCGATTTCGATTTTTATTTCGATTTCGATTTCGATGGCGCGTTGCACCGAGCCTACAAGACGGCATTTCTGGCCCTCGAGCGGCGAGGCCTCAACTGCCGGCAGGGTTCCGAGACGAACTCCCGGGAACTTGGAAATTTTCCGCTCGGAGTTGGATTTTGCAAAATTTTGATCGAAGTGAAAAAAATGTTTTTTTAAAAAATGTGAAACATGCATCAGTGTCATGCGTAATTTCGATTTCGATTGCGATTTCGATTCGATTTCGATTTCGAATTCGATTTCGATTTCGATATTTCGATTTCGATTTCGATTTCCGATTTCGATTACGATTTCGATTTCGATTTCTTTTTTTATTTCGATTTCGATTTCGATTTTTGATTTCGATTTCGATTTCGATTTCGATGGCGATTTCGATTTCGGTTTTGAGACGATTTCGATTACGTATTCGATTTCGATTTCAATATTTCGATTTCGATTTCCGATTTCGATTTCGATTACGAATTCGATTTCGATTTCGATTTCGGTTTTAATTTCGATTTCGATTTCGATGACGATTTCGATTTCGATTTCCGATTTCGATTTCGTATTCGATTTCGATGGCGATTTCGATTTCGATTTCGATGTGATTTCGATTGTGATTTCGATTTCGAATTCGATTTCTATTTCGATATTTCGATTTCGATTTCCGAATTCGTTTTTTCGATTTCGAATTCAATTTTGATTTCGATATTTCCATTTCGATTTCCGATTTCGATTTCGATTTCGATTTCGAATTCGATTTCAAATTCGATTTCAATTTTTATTTCGATTTCGATTTCTATTTCTATTTCGATTTCGATTTCGATTTTGATTACGATTTCAATTTCGATTTCCGATTTCGATTTCGATTTCCATGGCGATTTCGTTTTCGATTTCGATTCGATTTCGATTTCGAATTCGATTTCGATTTCGAATTCGATTTCGATTTCGAATTCGATTTCAAATTCGATTTCAATTTTTATTTCGATTTCGATTTCTATTTCTATTTCGATTTCGATTTCGATTTTGATTACGATTTCGATTTCGATTTCCGATTTCGATTTCGATTTCGATGGCGATTTCGTTTTCGATTTCGATTCGATTTCGATTTCAAATTCGATTTCGAATTCGATTTTGATTTCGATATTTCGATTTCGATTTGCACTTTCGATTTCGATTTAGATTTAGATATCGATTTCGAATTCGATTTCGAATTCATTTTCGATTTCGATTTCGATTTGTCGACGGGCCCTAAAACCCACTAATCCGATCCAATCCAATCTTTGCTACGAGCCCCAAATGATAAAAAGCTCTTTCCCCTTTTTTAGAATATACTTTCGCAATATTTAAATGTTTCTGGTGGCAACAGATTGGCGCCAATTAGACGAAACATTTAGCTCGGAGAATATGCACTGCTACAAACTGAACAATTTTTGGGATTTGTTTTCACGTTACTTCATCTTATTCTTCTTCTTCTTCTCCTCCTCCTCATCCTCCCCCCCTTATTCGAACTTTAACATACCCATTGAGTACAACTTATAACTATCATCATACAGTTTAGGCAGTAATTAAGGCGTAGTCAGCAGAGGCAATCTAAGGCAAACACATCCTAAGCTTCGCTTTTGCTAATTTTTCCCTCTTTAAGTAGCAGTTTGCTCTGAAAGTGATCATTCCCCCATGTACTCCGCGGCTGGACTTAGAAAAAGTTTCGATATTTTGCAAATATAATTTTTTTAAAAACATGCAATATACATAAGAGGCATTATTATTAGAAAGGGAAGCTCATCACAACCGCAATTTGGCAAATTTCTCAGTATTTCGATGGCGCGTTGCACCAGACCTATAAGACGACGATTCCGGCCCTCGGGCGGTGAGGCCTCAACTGTCGGCATGGTTCCAGGACGAACTGCCGGCTGGACTTGGAAATTTTTCGCTCGGAGTTGGACTTTGAAAAAAAAATTTCCGACCGAAAAAAGCCCTTTTTGATAAATGTGAAGCATGCATCATTGGTGTTCGTTTGATAAAGAAATTTGTCCCTCTTTCATTATCCTTTTGCGCCGATTTGGACTTAGAAAAAGTTTCGAAATTTTCCAAATATAATTATTTAAAACATGAAATATACATCAGAGGCATTATTTTAGAAAGGGAAACTCATCCCAAAACCAATTTTGGCAAATTTCCCCGTTTTTCGATGGCGCTTTGCTACGAGTCGAGAAGACGACCGTTCCGGCCCTCGGATGGCGAGGCCTCAACTGCCGGCATTGTTCCGAGATGAACTCCCGCTTGACTTAGAAATTTTTCAGTCGGAGTTGGACTCAGATAAATTTTGATCAAAGTGAAAAAATGTTCTTTGAAAAATGTGAAACATGCATCAATGGTATTCGTTTGATAAGGCAAACACATCCTAAGCTTCGCTTTTGCTAATTTGTCCCTCTTTAATTAGCAGTTTGCTCCAAAAGTGGTCGTTCCCCATGTACTTCGCGGCTGGACTTAAAAAACTTTCGATATTTTGCAAAAATAATTGTTTTAAAAACATGAAGTATACTTCAGAGGCATTCTTTTAGAAAGGGAAATTTTGGCAAATTTCTCCGTTTTTCGATGGCGCGTGGCACCGAGTCGAGAAGACGACCTTTCCGGCCCTCGGATAGCGAGGCCTCAAATGCCGGCATGGTTCCGAGACGAACACTCGGCTGCACTTAGAAATTTTTCGGTCGGAGTTGGACTAAGATGAATTTTGATCGAAGTGAAAAAATGTTCTTCGAAAAATGTGAAACATGCATCAATGGTATTCGTTTGATAAGGCAAAAACATCCTAAGCTTCGCCTTTGCTAATTTGTCCCTGTTTAAGTAGCAGTTTGCTCCGAAAGAGGTCGTTCCCCCATGTACTTCGCGGCTCGACTTAGAAAAATTTTCGATAATTTGCATAAATAATTTTTTTAAAAACATGAAGTATACATCAGAGGCATTCTTTTAGAAAGGGAAAATCATCCCAAGCACAATTTTGGCAAATTTCCCCATTTTTCGATGGCGCGTTGCACCGGACCTACAAGACGACAATTCCGGGCCTCGGGCGGCGAGGCTTCAACTGCCGGCATGGTTCCGAGACGAACTGCAGGCTGGACTTGGAAATTTTTCGCTCGGAGTTGGACATTGAAAAAAAAATTTTCGCACCGAAAAAAGCATTCTTTGATAAATGTGAAACATGCATCATTGGTGTTCGTTTGATAAAGAAAACATCCTTAGCCTCGTTTTTGCTAATTTGTCCCTCTTTCATTAACCTTTTGCGCCGATTTGGACTTAGAAAAAGTTTCGAAATTTTCCAAATATAATTTTTTAAAACATGAAATATACATCAGAGGCATTATTTTAGAAAGGGAAACTCATCCCAAAATCAATTTTGGCAAATTTCCCCTTTTTCGATGTCGCGTTGCACCGAGTCGAGAAGACGACCTTTCCGGCCCTCGGATGGCGAGGCCTCAACTGCCGGCATTGTTCCGAGATGAATTCCCGCCTGGACTTAGAAATTTTTCAGTCGGAGTTGGACTCAGATAAATTTTGATCGAACTGAAAAAATGTTTTTTGAAAAATGTGAAACATGCATCAATGGTATTCGTTTGATAAGGCAAACACATCCTAACCTTCCCTTTTGCTAATTTGTCCCTGTTTAAGTAGCAGTTTGCTCCGAAAGTGGTCGTTCCCCCATGTACTCCGCGGCTGGACTTAGAAAAAGTTTCTATATAATTGCAAATATAAGTCTTTTAAAAATATGAAATATACATCAGATGCATTATTTTAGAAAGGGAAGCTCATCACAACCACAATTTTGGCAAATTTCTCACTATTTCGATGGCGCGTTGCACCAGACCTATAAGACGACAATTCCGGCCCTCGGGCGGGGAGGCCTCAATTTTCGGCAATGTTCCAAGACGAACTCCCGGCTGGACTTGGAAATTTTTCGCTCGGAGTTGGACTTTGAAAAAAAAAATCCGACCGAAAAAAGCCTTTTTTGATAAATGTGAAGCATGCATCATTGGTGTTCGTTTGATAAAGAAAACATCCTTAGCCTCGTTTTTGCTAATTTGTCCCTCTTTAATTAACCTTTTGCGCCGATTTGGACTTAGAAAAGGTTTCGATATTTTGCAAATATACTTTTTTAAAACATGTAATATACATCAGAGGCATTATTTTAGAGAGGGAAACTCATCCCAAAATCAATTTTGGCAAATTTCCCCGTTTTTCGATGTCGCGTTGCACCGAGTCGAGAAGACGACCTTTCCGGCCCTCGGAAGGCGTGGCCTCAACAGCCGGCATTGTTCCGAGATGAATTCCCGCCTGGACTTAGAAATTTTTCAGTCGGAGTTGGACTCAGATAAATTTTGATCGAACTGAAAAAATGTTTTCTGAAAAATCTGAAACATGCATCAATGGTATTCGTTTGATAAGGCAAATGCGCCGATTTGGACTTAGAAAAAGGTTCGATATTTCGCAAAAATAATTTTTTTAAAAACATAAAATATACATTAGAGGCATTCTTTTAGAAAGGGAAACTCATCCCAAGAACAATTTTGGCACATTTCCCCGTTTTTCGATGGCGCGTGGCACCGAGTCGAGAAGACGACCCTTCCGGCCCTCGGATGGCGAGGCCTCAACTGCCGGCATGGTTGCGAGACGAACTCCCGGCTGCACTTAGAAATTGTTCGGTCGGAGTTTGACTTAGATAATTTTTGATCGAAGTGAAAGAAATGTTTTTTGAAAAATGTGATACATGCATCAATGGTATTCTTATGATAGGGCAAACACATCCTAAGCTTCGCTTTCGCTAATTTGTCCCTCTTTAAGTAGCAGTTTGCTCCGAAAGTGGTCGTTCCCCCATGTACTCCGCGGCTGGACTTAGAAAAAGTTTCGAAATTTTCCAAATATAATTTTTTAAAACATGAAATATACATCAGAGGCATTATTTTAGAAAGGGAAACTCATTCCAAAATCAATTTTGGCAAATTTCCCCGTTTTTCGATGGCGCGTTGCACCGGACCTACAAGACGACAACTCCGGGCCTCGAGTGGTGAGGCCTCAACTGCCGGCATGGTTCCGAGACGAACTGCCTCCTGGACTTGGAAATTTTTCGCTCGGAGTTGGACCTTGAAAAAAAATTTTCGCACCGAAAAAAGCATTCTTTGATAAATGTGAAACATACATCATTGGTGTTCGTTTGATAAAGAAAACATCCTTAGCCTCGTTTTTGCTTATTTGTCCCTCTTTAATTAACCTTTTGCGCCGATTTGGACTTAGAAAAGGTTTCGATATTTTGCAAATATAATTTTTTTAAACATAAAATATACATCAGAAGCATTATTTTAGAGAGGGATACTCATCCCAAAATCAATTTTGGCAAATTTCCCCGTTTTTCGATGGCGCGTTGCACCGAGTCGTGAAGACGACCTTTCCGGCCCTCGGATGGCGAGGCCTCAACAGCCAGCATTGTTCCGAGATGAATTCCCGCCTGGACTTAGAAATTTTTCAGTCGGAGTTGGACTCAGATAAATTTTGATCGAACTGAAAAAATGTTTTTTGAAAAATGTGAAACATGCATCAATGGTATTCGTTTGATAAGGCAAACACATCCAATTACGAAACATTCAATGTGCACATTGCATTAATGGCTTCGGAACCTAGACAACAGGACCACAAATGGAACAGAAACCACAAATATATAGCAGTTAGGGTAGAATCAGAGCTAACATGGGAAAACCAAATAAAACAATTGAAGAAGGTATACAGCAAATATTACGAATGCCCAAAACATTGACAGGCAGCAAATGCGGCTACTCAAAAGGAACACTATGTATAACATATAAATCGTGTTTACAAATATTACCAATGTTTCAACAAATATGCGGCATAATAAATAGAAGCTTAAAAACTAAAACTTGACAAGAAACACGGATGGAATTTTAAAAGTAATGGCTGTGCCTGCCCTTCCTTTTTGGTTCTGAAACATGGACATTAACAAAAGCAGACAAAAACAAGATAGAGGCTGCCGAAATGAGATTTTTAAGCATAGTATAGGGATGTACTCTTTTAGAGAAAATCCCAAATGAAAAAATAAAAGAAGGTGTAGAAATAAGTTCTTTAGAGGAAAAAGATAATAAACTATAGAAATGAATGGAGAGAGCATATTGAGAGAATGCCGAGAGATAGGATCCCAAGAGGAGTTATAAACTATAAACGTAGAGGAAAGAGACATTAAGGAAACGATGGTCAGAAGTGTTTTAAGCCGGAACAGGCACCATTGCCTAGCCCTTGCAGTGGAGAACAAGAAGAAATATAACAATTTGTAACTTAAAACTTGACTTGTCTAATAAGAATTGATGATACCTTTGTTATAAATGTTTCCTATAACAGCAACCACAACAACATATTGTTACCAAATTAGCGGAAAGCACAACCAACGACAGCTGACAAGGGACCAGAAGCAGCCGAACCACACCCTCCCATTAATCTCAGTTACTAACTGAGGGGTTGATTAGGGGAGTGTCACTTGACGCTGGCCGCCTCTTTTCCCTTCCCCTGTCCTCTGGAATCTTCGCGGTAATTCACTAAAACCAGAGACTTCTAGGAAAGAGTGATATCTATATAAAAAGGGCTGCAGTGAGTGAATTGAGTCAGTCAGTCAGTCAGTCAGTTCTTGGCGAGCAGCGTAAGAGCGCAGTGCTAGTGTACGACGAGAAGACTGTGTACTTGCATCGGAGGATTCTACGTAATAGCGAGAGCAAAGTGGAATTGTAACGGACGAACTAGTGAATCGTAATTGTGTGCATTACGTAATTCTGTGTAATTGGCAATGTTTTTGCTGTAAGTGGGTGGAAATAAAGAACAGTTTTGAGTGGTGCAATTGGAGTTTTCATTTCACGAATTCACAATGTCACACTGGTGTCAGGAGTGGAATGACAACATCACCGAACATTACGGCCATGGACGCCGCATTGGAAAGGATTTTGGAGAAGATGATGGAAATTAAGGTGGAACTGACAGAAATAAAGAGGGACAAAGACAACATCACCGAGAAAATGATAAAGAAGTTGGAAGCGGCAATTTGAAGGCCGATGCGCCGGGACGCGACGCAACATCTGAGAGCGTCAAACCTCCCAAGTATGACAGCGCGTCAACGTTTGAAGTCTTCCGCCGCCAGTTAGACGCAGTGGACAAGCACAACAAATGGTCGCCAAAGGAGGAGGCCACACAGTTAATAGCCAGCCTCCAGGGAAGGGCCGCGTAAGTCCTAAACGCGGTGCAGACAACGGCGGTGCCCAAGGACATCTGGGAGGCCCTGGAGAATCGTTTCGGAAACCACCGCTTAACCGCAGCGTACCGCAGGCAAATAAAAGCCAAGGTCAAAGCAGCCGGGGGAGACGCTGCAGGAGTTCGCCCTGGCAGTTGAACGATTGGCAAGCAAGGCCCTAATCGACCTCCCACCAGAGTTCGTGTCCCAGGAAACTGCCTACAGCTTCGTTGACGGGGTACGGGACACGGAGATTCGTCAGCGCATAATGCTCGGCGACAACAAAACCATCCACGAGTCCCTGACGGCAGCATTAAGGATGGAGGCGGACAAAGTTACAGCTATCCCGACGTCGAGAACGAGGTGTTTCCGCTACACCGGAGACAGAAGACCAGCCGAGGGACGCCGGCGAACACCTAGTGGCCTGTGTGGTGGGTTTGGACAGCCCGTACACCTGGAGGGAGACTGCTCACACCAGGAAGGGCAGCTGGAAGAACGAGTAAGGCCCAGCGTGGAGAGGGGCACGTCGGCGCCATTACCACCATCCCGTCGAGTGACACTGCGCACCGTCAGCCGGCGTATGGATGGCAGCCTCATCGCGGGCGGTTGGGTGAGAGGGAAGCCGTGCAGCGTGCTGTTGGACACTGGGTCAGCCGTGACCATCATTAGACTTGACGTGGCGAAGAGTTTGCCGACGAGGAAACCGAGCCAACCATACGAGCTTGTCACGGCATTGGGCGACACCTTGCTTGTGGAGAAGGAGGCCCTGCTGGAGCTGACCTTGGGGCGAAGTTTCGTGCGTGTGTGGGTGTTTGTCGCGAAGGTGGCTGAGGAGGTGATTCTGGGACTGGATGCCCTCAGGAGCCACGAGGCGACGGTCGACGTAGGCAGGAAGGTCCTGCGGCTCAACGGAGAAGAGGTTATAGACCGTCAACCTTAATAGCGGCCAGTGCACAACAATAGAGGAGAAGGAGCGTGCCGCAGCAGTCCGAGTAGTCATGGCAGTGCCTGCGGATGGCTGGTATAGCGTAGGCCTGAGGAGGTAGCAGCTGGCGGAAGCCGACTTGGGGCTACACTTGAGGGCATTGGAGGCAGGGACGAGACCAACCTGGGAGGACATCGCACCGAGGAGCGCCACCTACAAATCGTACTGGGCCCAATGGGACTCGTTGAAGACCAGAGAGGGCGTGCTGTTCCGGGTATGGGAATCACCCGATGGGAAGACGCAGAGAGAACAGTTGGTACTTCCCCGAAGTAAGGTACCGGAAGTCTTGGAAGAAGTGCACGCCGGTACTTCAGGAGGACACCTGGGAGCGAACCGAACGATTGACAAAATATGCCAGCGCTACTACTGGCTGAGGCTCCGAGCAGATGCTGAGAGATGGTGCCGTCTGTGTCAGGTGTGCTCGGCGAGTCCCGGCCCCCATACTAGGAGCCGGGGTCGCATGCAGCAGTACAACGTCGGAGCGCCATTCGAACGGATCGCCGTTGACATTGCTGGACCGTTCCCAGTTTCCGACCGAGGCAACAAGTACCTAATGGTGGTCGTGGACTAGTTCATCAAATGGCCGGAGGTGTATGCCATCCCAAACCAAGAGGCAAAGACAATGACAGACTGCCTCGTTTAGCAAGTGTTCTGTTGATTTGGGGTGCCGTTAGAGCTACACAGTGACCAGGCTACCAACTTTGAGTCCAACCTAATGAACGAGGCACTACAAAGGCTTGGGGCGAACAAGACCCGCACGACGCCTCTACATCCCCAGTCGGATGGCATGGTCGTAAGATACATCAAGACCTTAGAAGAACACCTGAGGAAGGTCGTGGCCAGCCACCAGTGTGACTGGGACGTCAAGGTGCCACTGTTCTTCCTGGCCTACCACTCGTCTACACACGACACATTTGGAATGACGCCAGCTAGCCTAATGTTTGGCCGAGAGTTACGCCTTTCTTGTGACGTGGCTTTTGGAAGCCCTCCGGAAGCGAAACAGCCAGCGACCGAGTATTTGGAGAACTTGGTGGACCATCTCCACGACATGCACGCGATGGCTCGCCAGAACATCCAGAAGGCGAGCGACCGCATGAAGACTAGGTATGACAGGCAAGCCAACAGCCAAGGGTTCCAGCAAGATGACCTGGTCTGGTTGCACCGTCCTACCCGGACCAAGGGACGCTGCCCGAAGCTCCAGCAGCAATGGCAAGGACCGTACCGGGTGGTGAAGAGGATTAACGTCGAGGTCTGCTGCATCCAGAAGGTTCCCCGAGGGAAGATGATGGTGGTACACCTGGATCGTCTAGCCCGCTACGATGGTGCTGTTCAGGACGACCAGCTTTGAGGAGGGAGCAGTGTCACCCAATTAGCGGAAAGCACAACCAACGACAGCTGAGAAGGGACCAGAGGCAGCCCAGCCACACTCTTCCATTAATCTCAGTCACTAACTGAGATGTTGATTAGGGGAGTGTCACTTGTTGCTGGCCGCCTCTTTCCCGTTCCCCTGTCCTCTGGAATCTTCGCGGTAATTCACTGAAACCAGAGACTTCTAGAAAACATTGATATCAATATAAAAAGAGCTGCAGTGACTTAATTGAGTTAGTCAGTCAGTCAGTCAGTTAGTCAGTTCTTGGCGAGCAGCGTAAGAGTGCAGTGCTAGTGTACGACGAGAAGACTGTGTACGTGCATCGGAGGATTGTACGTAATAGCGAGAGCAAAGTGGAACTGTAACGGACGAACTGGTGAATCGTAATTGTGTGCATTACGTAATTCTGTGTAATTGGCAAGTGTTTAACTGTAAGTCGGTGGAAATAAAGAACGTTTTTGAGTGGTGCAATTGGACTTTTCGTTTCACGAACCCACAAAGTGACAATATTGACATCTAGCATTCTTAACGACGACATCAGCTTTGTTGTTTCCGGCTGACGATGTGTAAAAGTTTTACATGAAATCTCGATCCCGAACAATTTATAAGAAAGGTATCATCAATTCTGATAAGAACGATGTAAATTTAAGCTAAACTTGTAATATTTGTATATATTTGTTTCCTTTATTGTTAATAGCTTCATATTTTACGTATATATAAATTGTGGATAAAACTGTCTGTCCCGGCGTAATTCGTACCGTCAATAAAAGCTTCCTGGACTTACCTATATAGATAAAGCAAACCACCTCACGATTCCAACGTTGGACGTGCCTAAATTTTTCTGTTTTCTATTTATGATCATGAAACAGTAATCGGAGGGAAAAAACCGTAACAGTAAGAAATATTGCTGAAAACTAATTTGAAGGTGCGCTAATTCACTATTTGTAACACAAACAAGGTCGTCGCACTATACTTTGATATTTAGTTTACATTTGACATTTTTGTTGCCCTTTTCTAACATCATGTATTTATTTTTACTTATTGGTATTATATATTCAAAATAAATATAATTGAAAGGCAATCAACCTCATTGCTAGGATTTCCCAAGGTATGAAATCCCTTTATCATGTTTACTCTTTCCTTCCGCGAACATTTATTATTTTGGTCAATTGAATTTTATTATTTTTTATCTATTTCGTTGTCATTCAGAGCTTGCGTGTGATTTGGTACTTTTTAAACATGTTTATTTCAGGCTTTCTTTCTTTTATTCCTTTCTTTCTTCCTTTCCTTCTTTATTCCTTCCTTTCTTTCTATCTTTACATCTTTCAACTTTTCTTTCTGCCTTCTTTTCTTTCCCTCCTTCACCTTAAGGGTAGTGAGATCATTTTTATACAGATATCTGCTTTATACCTTTGTCCTAGACAAATTAGGTTTTTTATAAAAGAAAATGGCAAAAGTGTTCCGGAAATGTGTTAGTTCCGAAATTTTTTAATGTGTTTTTTTTTCTGTAGAACTCTACTTTGGACCTATCTAACGATTCAAACCACAGATATGAATAATTCTTTTTGTTTATAATGATGACATATTAATCGTTAGAAACAATCTGGAAAAGTAGGCAATATTACTCAAAACTGATTCTAGATTTTGCAACTTCAACATTGGTAAACGCAGCAAGATCATAGTAGTAAATTTTGGTTTTTAAATTACATCGCATAGTTTGTTACAGTTTGTTGTTTATGTTATGCACATTATGTATATTTTTACTTCACTTATTTATTTACCATCTTAATCATTTATTTACTTATATCCCGAGATATAAGTAAGTGAAGCGCGAACAATCCTTTTTGCTACGAGCTCCAAGTGATACAAAGTAAGTTCTTTGCATTTTTTCTTTTTTTTTCTTTACAGATATTCATTTGTTTCTACTCGCAATGCAATGGCGCCAATAAGAAGAAGCTCTAACTTCGAAGAATTCACAGTGTTTCAAAATAAAGAAACTTCTGCTTCTGTTTCACAGTACTTCTTCTTATTTCTCGCCTTCCTTTTCTCTTTATTTGACTTTATAAGTATATATTTAAGTACAAATCATGATAAATTTAGGCAATAAAGAAGCAGATGTAGTAGTGGTCAGATGAGAAAACCCGAGAGAATAGCGAATAATTCTCAGAATTAGCTCTAGTTGGCGCTGCCTCGCTATTCTTAAACGAAACAAGATCTGCGCCGAAACTTTTTACTTGATTTTACTTGATATTTGACATTTTGGTTCCTGTTTATTTTAAGGGTTGCTACATCATATATTTATATATTATTTGTTTGTTGTTTCTTGTTTATGTTCATGATGCTATCATGAGAAGCAATCTGGAGGAACAGGAAGTAGTACTGAAAATTAAATCTAGTAGTCGCTTCTGCGCCATTCGTAAACAAAACAGGG
>CM060948.1:253375918-253388418 GCA_030765055.1 Mantis religiosa | reverse complement strand
CGCTCCTTCTCTTCCACTCTTGTGCGCTCATGGCCGTCCTGGATCTGCGGTAGGACACCTCCAATGTAATGGTCGCTAGCGTCGGTGTCCACAACGAAGGCGCCACCCGGTTGTGGGAAACCCAAAATTGGAGCACTGCACAGGGTCCCCTTCGGGTGCTGGAAAGCGTCTTCGGCGTCCTCCGTCCACACATAGGGCCGGTTTTCCTCCGTCAGGCGGGTGAGGGGTTTTGCGATGTTGTCGGCCTTTTCCTATAAATCATTAAGGCGGTCGTCTACTTGACCCTTCATCTCGCCCAGCTTCGCGACGTCATCCCTCACGCCGGCCAACCGTCCCTCAAATTTTGCGGCGAGAGCCTCGTTCGCCACCTTCATTTCCGTGGTCAGTTCGGCCATCTTTGAGGTCATTGTCGTGGCCAAGTTGTTGTTAGCCGTTTCCGTCTTCGCTGTTAATTCGGCCTTCATTTCTTCCATCTTCCCGGTGATGTTGTCCTTAGCCGTCCTGATTAGTTTCAGTTCCGCGGCCAGGTTATTTCTAGTCCTCAGCTTCTCTGTTAATTCGGCCTGCATTTCTTCCATCTTTGCGGCCAGGTTGTTATTTGCCGCTTCTATTTTCGTTATTAATTCGGCCTGAATTTCCATCTTCTTCTCCAAAAAATTTTCCACGGCCGCGTCCATGGTTGTAATGTTCGTTGATGTTATCTTCCCGCTTCCTGACACCAGTGTGACTTTGTGGGTTCGTGAAATAAAAAGTTCAATTACACCACTCAACAATGTCCTTTATTTCCACCGACTTACAGTTTAACACTTGCCAATTACACAGAATTACTTGCTGCACACAGTTACAATTCACCAGTCCGTCCGTTACATTTTCACTTGTCCTCGCGATTACATAAACTCCGCTGCACATACCAGTTACGTACAGTCTTCCGTTGCACAATCCTTCCGTTCATTAACACGTCACTGACTAACACTGCCTTCTTACACACTAACCAACTGACTGACCAACTCAACACAGCACAACAACTGACGCACACTGTCTGTCTGTCCCTCTTTATATAGGAATATCCCGACTTCTGGTGTTTACAAGATTGTTCTAGTAACAGAAAGATCGAGAACCAGGTGGAAGGAAAACAGACGCGCAATTATGTTTCTTTCCGACCACTGGCTGTCACCACTATAAGACAAACGAGGGAGAGGTGTGGCTAACGCGGTCCTCCCATACCTTCCGTTCGCAGCTGGTACAGGGTGCTCCAGCGGTCCCGTTACAATATTTAAGTTTGATTTATGAGTCACTATGTTTACACTCAAACTTCACTTACTTGTTGATGTATAATTGAAACGTTTTCAAGTTCATTCGATCTCATCCTCAGCTGTTTGGTGACTAAATGCTGACTTCCTCTTCTTCCTCTTCTTCCACTACTACGGAGCTCCGATCACTCTGCCATCTGGTGTTAGGGGCACTAAGTTTTAATACTTCATTTAATGCCGGGATTTCAAAATTTATAACTTTATCACGGTTTTTGTTTATAAATATTTTCTTCCCAAATATCCAGTTCTATGGGTGTACTTAAAGATTTTAACAGTTTAATGTTGTGGCCATTGTAGTGGATTTCTGTCCAAAAATGGTGTGAAAATGCAGATTTTTCTGCTTGTTTGAACCTAATGTCCCTCTGGTGTTCTTTTTGCGTGGTTAACAAGTTTCTCTTAGTTTTCCTATGTAGTTTTTTCACAGGTTTCACAATTAACCTGATAAATTCCTGATTTCAAATTGTTGGGGATTGTATTTTTCAGTGGTTTATGTAGCAGGTTCCTCAGACTGAATTTGTTTTGGGGTGCTAGTTTTAAGTTTAGTGTTTTGAAGATTCGTTCAAATTTTCTAAAAGCCCATAGATTGTAGGAGAATTTTCTATATTGCCAATTTGTGTTTTTAAGTGGTGTAAGAGTGGTATTTTTTGATATTATCTTCAGTTTTTCTTTTCTCTTCATCATATTCCTTATGATGGCTGGGTTGAATCGATTTACTACCGCATTTTAGTTACTCTAGTAATTATGGAGACAGAAGACTATATTCAGAGTGTAAACCTTATATTAGACAGTCCAGAATATAAAATAATTCCAAAAGATCCACTATCCCAAAATATCACTTCTGTTAATAAAGCTTTATCAAGTACAAAAACATTTAGTTCGTCTGAAAAATACAACTTAAAACCTTCTAACCCCACACTTCCAAGGTTGTACTGTCTGCCAAAAATCCACAAACAAGAAAACAGCATGAGACCCATCATCAATGGCATCAATTCACCTACATACCACATTGCAAGGTGGTTAGTAAGAAAATTAAAATCATATGACAAATTTCAAAGTTTGTGAATAAAAAACTCCTTAGAATTGATAAATCATCTACAGAAGTACAACATCCCGGAAAATCATATACTAGTTTCTTTTGACGTTAAGGCACTTTTTACAAACATTCCAGTAGAAGAAATACCTACATTCCTCAAAAAAGGGCTAACCTAGACTACAACGGACCCCAGAGAAATAGATGACATTATCAATCTTACAGATTTATGCATAAGGAATAATTACTTCATGTTTAACCATAAATTCTACAGACAATCAAAAGGATTAGCTATGGGGAGCCCACTTTCGCCTATTTTAGCAGACCTATACATGAGCTATTTTGAAACACACATAGTAAAGGCCTTCCCACAGATTTATAAATTTTGGCACAGATATGTTGATGATGTTTTTGCTATCATTCCGGAAAAGCTTAGAGAAGATTTTCTAAAATTACTAAACTTGCAAGATAATCACATCCAATTTACTATGGAAGTAGAAAGAGACAACACCCTACCCTTTTTGGACCTCAAGATAACTAGAAATCGTCATGGTGTAGATTTTGGAATATACAAGAAGCCCACACACATAGATAATTACATAAAGAAAAATGAATACAACCCAGTTTCACATAAACTAGCTGCTTTAGAAGTCTAATTCACCGGCTATACAACATCCCTTTGAGTAAGGATGAATTTTTGAAAGAAAAACTCATAAAAGACATAGCGGTTTTAAATGAGTTCAAACCAGCCTGAGGAACCTGCTAAATAAACTACTGAAAAATACAATCCCCAATAATTTGAAATCACTAATTTATCAGATTAATTGTGAAATCTGTTGAAAATGCTACATAGGAAAATCTAAGAGAAACTTGTTATTCAGGCAAAAAGAACACCAGAGGAACATTAAGTTGAAACAAACAGAAAAGTCTGCAGTTTCACACCATTTTTGTCCAGAAAACCACAACATTGGCCACAACATTAAGCTGTTAAAATCTTTAAGTACACCCATAGAATTGGATATTTGGGAAAACAATATTCATAAACAAAATCCGTGATAAAATTATAAGTTTTGAAATCCCGGCATTAAATGAAGTATTAAAACTTAGTGCCCCTAACACCAGATGGCAGAGTGATCGGAGTTCCGTAGCAGTGGAAGAAGAGGAAGTCACCATTTAGTCACCAAACAGCTGAGGATGAGATCGAATGAATTTGAAAACGTTTCAATTAGACATCAACAAGTAAGTGAAGTTTGAGTGTAAACATAGTGACTCATAAATCAAACTTAAAAATGATTACTCTGTTTTGGATTGTTTGTAACAAACGAATTAGTTCTTATGGAAGTAAATGTTGTAAACGTTCCCCGCAAACGCTTAGATTCTGTAAATTCTGTAAATTTCTGGATTTTTCATATAAAATTTAGACCTAACTCCCGATTCAAACGACGAGTGTGAGTAATATCTTTTGTTGTTTTTGTTTTTGGTGGTGAAGCAATAATCCGAGGAAAAGATTTCGAAGAATAAAGAATGTTACACAAAACTACATCGCAGTTAATTTTGGCAATAAAAGTACTTTTTTCTTATAAATTGTTCCTATCACAGCAACATATGAACATCTAGCGTTCGTTATGATGACAACAGCTTTGTTTTCGGTGTAGGATGAGTAAACGTTTACATGAAATCGTAATCACGAACAACTTATAAGACACACAAACCCATTACACAAATCTAATAAATATTTAGGAGACTTTGAAATGTGTATTCCTAATGAAATCTGTGATAAAATGTTTGTTTAGAACACAAATGCACTTGTGCCAACTATCTACGTGATAAAGAAAGTAAAACTCAAAATTGTCCTGCAGTGTCATGAACAAAATATTAATTTCTTCACTAATTACCTGCAAACCACTTAAATGACCTGAAAATGTTGCAGCGCGGCATTACCTTCAGTTGCGAGCTTGTTCTTAGACTTACACTGAAAATCTGAAACGTTCACTTAACACAACTGCATTGTGATTATTTCTGACATCTGTAAAGTCTAAAACTGTTTCTCTCTCTTTGACACAACGAATGACATCGGAAAGTTGGAATAAGTATGCTGCATCCAACGTTTCTTCCAGCGTTCACATAATAGGTATTTATGGGTCTTGAGAGGTAATTTGAGTTCATTAGCGAGTGAAAACTTTAACGTCCTAAGCATTAAACATCAAACCTGGCTAACCCAATACGTAATTTTATCCATTACCAACAAAAAATCCACTTGAATGTATAAGCTTTTCTTTATATTTGTCGGGGCTTCTGAAGGGTAGAGAATAATGAAAATAAAAGAAAATCCTACAAACACTTTAGACCCAATTGACGATTCCAACGTTGCACGTGCCTAACATTTTCTCAGTAATCGGCAGAAAAAACTGAAACAGTAAGGACTATTCCTGAAAATTAATTTGAAAGCGCGCTTGTTCGTCATTTGTAAAGCAAACAAGATCTTCGTGCTATATTTTGATATGCAGTTGACATTTCAAATACAATTTGCTCTTTTTAACATTATGTAATAATTATTTATTTATTTGTTTGTTAACTTTTCAATAAATATAGCTGAAAGGTAATCACCCTCTTGTCTAGGATCTGCCATTGACTTTTTTTTTCCTTATTTAACCGATTTTTCAGTATTTCCGTTTGTTTTCCTTATCTGTTTTCCTAGTTTCACAAATATTCACTATACACATAAACACACATGCCCAAGGCGGAACTCGAACCCGCGACTCTTTACGCGGTGGAACACTAGAGACATACGCTTTAGCGGCCATGGCTACGAGGGCCGGCTCGATTCTAATCACTTTATCAAGTTTACTCTTTACCTCCGCGAACTTGTATTATTTTTGTCAATTGGATTCAGATTATGTGTTAGCTACTTTGTCATCATCCAGAATTTGTGTGTGATGTGCGATATTTTTAAAACTTCTTCATTTCAGGCTTTCTTTCTTTTATTCTTTTCTTTCTTCCTTTCCTTCTTGATTTCTTCCTTACTTTATTTCTTTCCTTCTTTCAACTTTCATTTGTCTTCCTATGTTGCCGTTCTTCATCTTAACGGCAGTGAGATTATTTTGAAAATATATATTTGTTTTTAAACCTTCGCGCTAGAAGAATTAGGATTTTACGAAAGCAAAAAGAACAAAAATGTGCCGGAAATTTGTGTTCCGAAAAATTTTAATGTGTTTTTCTGTAGGAATCCACTTTAGACCCAGTTAGCGATTCAAACGACAGATCTGCATTACTTTGTTGTTCCTTGTTTATAGTGATGGTGCAGTTATTAGAAGAGAAATATCTGGAATAATAGAAAATATTACTGAAAACTTATTCTAGATTGTGAACTTCACCATTAGTAAACGGAACAAGATCATCGCAATAAATTTTGGTTTTTAAATTACATCCCTCATTTTGTTTGTAGTTTGTTGTTTACGTTATGCAAAATATGTATATTTTTACTTTATTTATTTATTTGACACCTAAATCACCTATTTACTTGTTATCTCCCTTGATAGAAATAACTGAAATGCAATCAATCCTCTTTGCTATGAGCTCCAAATGATACAAAGTTCTTTGCATTACTTAATCTTTTCTTTGCGACATACCAATGTTTGCACTTGCAATGCAATGGCACCAATAAGACGAAGCGTTTATCCCGTACAGTTTACACTATTCCAACCTAAACAATTTTCCGCCTTTTTCGACTTTACTTCTTCTTATTCCTGGTCTTTTTTTCCTCCTTTTTCCACTTTTTAACATACATAATTAAGTACAACTTAAAAGTATCATGATAAATTTATGCATTATAAAAGTAGATGTAGTAGTGGTCAGAAGAGAAATTCTGAGTGAATGGGGAATATTTATCAGAATTAACTCTAGATGGCGCTACTTCGCTATTCTTAAACGAAACAAAATCTTCGCCGTAAATTGTTATATTTACTTCATATTTGACATTTTTATTGCAGTTTATTTTTAGGTTATGCTATATCATATATTTATATGTTATTTGTCTGTCGTTTCTTGTTTATGATCATGACGCTATCATGAGAAGAAACAATCTGGAAGTACAGGGAGTAGTACCCAAAATTAAATCTAGTGGGCGCTACTTCGCCATTCGCAAACAAAACAAGATCATCGCGGTAAAGCTTGATATTTAACTCACATTCGGAAATTTTCTTGCTGTTCATTGTTCATGCTATGCAGCACCTTATTTCATTCTATTTATTTGTTATCTCCCGAGATAGAAATAAGTTAAACGCAATCAAACCTCTTTGTATGATGCCAAAATGGTTCAAATTCGGATTTTAGTTATTCTGCAACTGGGGATGAATTTTATGTATTACACAGCTACAATTAAGTTAATCAATTTAAAGCTTTCTAGTAAACTATAAAAATTGCCTTTTATTTGGTGTATATGCAAAGAGATGATGGTTTTCCGATAGTATTGGCCTCCTTACTACATTCCCTTTGTATGTTCAAAACATAAAATGCGAATACGTACTTCCCACTTGAGTAATGTGTAAGTAATGGAAAACTCATACACGTAACTAGGAACATCCGGGAAATGGATAATTACATAAAATTGGCATACATTTTGTAGTTTATTTGGAGCTGTATGTTTTACGTATTAAGATTGTGTGTATCTTTTATGATTTACGGTTATATAACCATTATTCCACAAGAATAGTATTTCAGATGCTATTTGTAGAAAATATGAAATACAAAACGTTTCATTATTTATGAACATATCTTAAAAACTAAGTATTTTAATATTCTCTTGAAAGGTCAACATTCTTTGAAAACTTTTTCATGCAAACAACAATTTGCGACAAGGGAATTTTTTGAATTGTTGTCAGCCACATTTTGGGAAGCACGTTGAACATAAGCGCCGAAACAGACTTTTTCCTTTTTGACAGCTACTGATAGACTGTGCTGTGAAAGACACACACAAACCCACTACATGGATCTAATAATTATTTGGGGGACTTTGAAATGTTTAATCCTAGTGAAATCTGGCATCCAATTTTTGTGCAGAATTCCTTACCACTTGTGCCTACTATCTACGTGATAAGGAAAGTGAACCTGGACACAGTCATGCAGTATCATGAAAAATATCTGAAGTTTTTCACTAGTTATTTGCAAACCACTTAAATGACTTGAAAATGTTGCAGCACGGCCTCATCCTTCAGTTGCGAGTTTGTTCTTAGACTCGCATTGAAAATCTGAAACTTTCACTTAACACAACTGCATTGTGAATATTTCTGACATCTGTAAAGTCTAAAACCGTTTAACTCTTTTTGACATAACAAGTGCCATTCGAAATTTGCAATAATTGTGCTACATCCAAAGTTTCTTCGAGCATTCACTTAATAGTTATTTATGGGGCTTGAGAAGTAAGTTCAGGTTTATTAGCGAGTGAAACTTTAAGGTCTGAGGCATTAAACATCAAACCTGTCTAGCTCAATGCGTATATTATCCATTACCAAAAAAAAAACACTTGAATTTATAAGCTTTTATTTATCTTTATCGCGTCTACTGAAGGGTATAGGATAATCTAAATAAAACAAAATCCTACAATCATTTTAGACCCATCTCACGATTCCAACGTTGAGCGTGCGTATTTCTTTTCTATTTAAGGCCATGAAGAAACAGTAATCTGAAAAAAAAAACTGGAAGAGTAAGGAATATTACTGAAAATTAATTTCACATTGCGCCAATTCATCATTTGTAAAGCAAGATCTTCGTGCTATATTTTGATATTTAGTTGACATTTCACATATTAGTTTCTCTTTTCTATTATTAATTATTTACTTATATATTTGATATCTTATAAATAAATATAGCTGGAAGGCAATCGCCCTCTTGGCTAGAATCTCCCAATGATTCAAATCACTTTATCAAGTTTACCCTTTCCTTCCGCGAACTTGTCTTATTTTTGTCAATTGGACCTTGATTATGTTTTAGCTACTTTGTTATCATCCAGAGTTTGGGTGTGACTTGCTACATTGTAAACTTCTTTATTTAAGACTTTATTTCTTTTATTGGTTTCTTTCTTTCTTCCATTCTTGATTTCGTCCTTACTTTATTTGTTTCCTTCTTTCAACTTTCATTTGTGTCTTCCTTTCTTTCCCTCCTTCATCTTAACGGCAGTGAGAGTATTTTGGAAATAGATATTTGTTTCTAAACCTTCGCGCTAGATGAAATTGGATTTTATGAACAGAAAAATAACACAAATATTCCTGCAATGTTTAAATTCAGAAAATTTTGAATGTGTTTTTTCTGTAGGACTCCACTTTAGAACTAGTTAGCGATTCAAACGACAGATCTGCATAATTTTGTTGTTGTTTGTTTATAGTGATGATGCAGTTATCAGAAGAAACCATGTGTAAAGTTGGCAATATTACTCAAAACTAATTCTAGATTGTGCTACTTCATCATTAGTAAACGAAGCAAGACCATCGCAATAAATTTTTGTTTTTAAATTGCATGCGATATTTTGTTTGCAGTTTGTTGCTTATGTTATGCAAATTGTGTATCATTTTACTTTACTTATTTATATACCATGTTAATCATTTATTTACTTATCTCCCAAGATAGAAATAACTGAAGCGCGATCAATCCCCTTTGCTACGAGCTCCAAGAGATACAAAGTTCTTTGCATTTTTTTAATTGTTCCTTTCACGATATTCAATTGTTTCTACTCGCAATGCAATGGCGCCAATAAGACGAAGCGTTTACCTAGTAGAATTTACAGTGTTCCAAAATAAACAATTTTGTGCTGTTGTTTCACCTTACTTCTTCTTACTTCTCGTCTTCTTTTTTCCTTATTCGACTTTTTAATTACATATTTAAGTACAGCTCAAAAGCATCATGATAAATTTAGGCAGTATAGAAGCAGATGTAGTAGTGGACAGATTAGAAAAACTGAGGGAGTAGCGAGTAGTTCCCAGAATTAAATCTATATGGCACTGCCTTGCTATTCTTAAACGAAGCAAGATCTTCGCCGAAAATTCTTATATTTGCTTGGTATTTGACGTTTTGGATGCTGTTTAGTTTTAGGTTATGCTACATCATATATATAACTTGTTTGTTGTATTTGTTTATGATATTGACGCTATCATCAGAAGAACAATCTCTAGGTACAGGAAGTAGTACTCAAAATTAAATCTAGTGGGCACTACCCCGCCATTCGTAAACAAAACAAGATCATCGCGGTAAATCTTAATATTAAATTGACTGTCGACACTCTGGCTCCTGTTCATTGTTCACGCTATGAAACATATTATTTCGTTCTATTTATTTGTTATCTCCCGAGATAGAACTCAGTGAAACGCAATCAACTGCTTTGTTCGGCGACAAAATTGTTCTTACCCTTTTGCCGCCTTTTACACTTTCCTTTCACGCTCTTCAACTGTTTATACTCATAATTCAATGGCGTGAAAAAGACGAACTGTTTAATTGGCAGAATTTGCAGTGGATAAGTCAAACGAATTTTCAATGCTTCTACTCTATCCCCCCTATACCTTTTATAAAACCCATACTTACATTCTTAAGTTATCGTAATGACTTTAAGCAATTTCAAAGGAAATGAAGCAGTAATCAGGAGGTAAAAATCTTGAAGAATAGGAAAGTCTACCCCAAACTAATTCAAGAGCGCACCACTTCACAATTCATAATTGAATCGAGATTATTTCTGATATTTAATTTACATGCGACATTTTGTTTGCCTTACACAGATCATCTATTGAAGTTTATTATTTATTTACTTCATAAATTTATGTATCTGTGTTTATTAACTAATTAACTAATTTGTTTGTTACGCTACCTAATAGCTAGTGGCCGCTACTTCGCCATCCGTAAACAGAACAAGATCATCGCGGTAAATCTTGATATTTAACTCAAATTCGAAAATTTGCTTGATGTTCATTGTACATGGTATGCAACATTTTATTTCATTATATTTATTTGTTATCTCTTTGAGACAGAAATCAAACCTCTTTGTACGACGCCAAAGTGGTTCAAATCACTTTGCCGCCTTTCACTCTTTCCTTTCACGTTCTTCAGTTGTTTATACTTTGGTGTTACCCGACATTCGTCTTTCAGGTTAAGGGAAGGCCACAGAAAAAATCTTATTCAGGTAACTCACCCTGACCGGGTTGGATCTCGGGACCTCTTGAACGTGAGGCAGACACGCTACCGCCACGCTATGGTGGCGGGCTTATTTTGTTAAAAATGGAGAATTTGGGGGGACTGCCGAACCCGAAAGAGTATACATGTCCTTCAGATTCAGCAGGCACAGCAAATTATGGGTCATCGCTGTCTTATATAACCATTTGGAACCATTCTGTCCATAACGTCCTCAGTCCACAATCGAAATATACCGTGTTCCAATCCCCTTAGGCTGCAGACCCAACTGGGTATCCCACATACGATAGTTCTTACTTGTCTCACATAGTTTGTCAACCTAAGATTCCACGTTAGGTCCAAAATCATTTAAATATGATACTCACGTATAAAAGCGCATCGTCTGCCATGTACCGGAAGAGCCAATATAGCCTTTGGGGCCGAGCGCTATAGCCAATATAGGGCACGAGTACAAGCTATGGAATATTAAAGATAACACAAGTGAGGTATTTGCTAACATATGGCTTCTTATATTATCACATTATTAAAGTAAAATAAACAAAGAAGAATTGCGGGAAGGTTAATAAACAATGATAGTGTATTTTATAATTGCGGAGAAACAGAATATAGCTGTAATGATTGGAAGGATAAACAACAATCTGTAGTTCGTATTCCTTGTAGTTTAAGGAAAAAAGAAATGTACAGAAAGTATAGAATGCGGGACATATAAGATGTTTTAGCATAGATTAATAACTCGAACCAACTATAGATAGAGTTACATTTAAAATAACGTAGGAACAAAATAAGAAATGTGCAAGTAGAATGAAAAGGGATAGAATAAAAGACAAAACTATACTGGAAATAAATAGCTGAAGGGAAAGAAGGAAATTGCTACACATTCAGAAGGAGATATTAATGGTGCATTCTCAGAACAAAGAGTAATGATTTCCGCACGAATTACTTCCAAACCAAATGAATTACAAGACATTCAATGTGCACGTTGCATTGATGACCTCGGAACCTAGACAATAGTACCATAGATGGATCAGAAACTTCAAATATATAGCAGTTAGTGTAGATTTAAAGCTAACATGGGAAAACCAATTAAAATATTTGTATACATTTGTATGCTTCATTGTTAATAGTTTCATATTATGCGTATATATAAATTGGGTATAAACGTATCTGACAGGACGAAATTCGCACAGCCAATAAAAAGTTTCCTGGACATATCTATATAGATAAAACAAATTCGAATTTTACTTATTCTGCAATTGGGGATCACGTTTATGTATTACACACTTACAATTAAGTTAATCAATTTAAAGCTTTCTTCTAAACAATAAATGTAGTCTTTTACTTTGGTATATATATTATATAAAGCTATATAATATATATATATATATATATATTATATAGCTATTCAAACGACATAAAAGCAAAATTTTGTTGTTGTTTGTTTATAGTGATGATGCAGTTATCAGAAGAAAAATATCTGGAATAATAGGACATATTACTTAAAACGGATTCTAGACTGTGCTATTTCACCATTGGTAAACGGAACAAGATCATCACAGTAAATTTTAGTTTTGAAATTACACCCCACATTTTGTTTGCAGTTTGTTGTTTGCGTTATGCAAATTATGTATATTTTTACTTTAATTATTTATTTACCACCTTATGTGTTTAATTACTTGCTATCTCCCCAGATACAATTAACTGAAACGCAATCAATTCACTTTGCTATGAGCCCAAAATGATACAAAGTTCTTTGTATTTTTTAATCTTTTCTTTCGCGATGTTCAACTGTTTCAGCTCGCAATGCAATGGTACCAGT
The DNA here is from genome assembly GCA_030765055.1 of Mantis religiosa. Lineage (NCBI taxonomy): Eukaryota > Metazoa > Arthropoda > Insecta > Mantodea > Mantidae > Mantis > Mantis religiosa. The sequence continues at coordinate 253,376,093 of CM060948.1, read as the reverse complement.
AAGACGAAGGGTTACCAGGTAGAATTTACAGTGTTCCAAACAAATCAAACTTTCGTCATTTTTCACTTTGCTCCTTCTTATTCTTCGTCTTCTTTTTTCCTTTTTAAACTTTTAGCTACATATTTAGGCACAATTCAGACGCACCATGACAAATTTAAGTCGTATAGAAGCAGAT
>CM060948.1:253325918-253373418 GCA_030765055.1 Mantis religiosa | reverse complement strand
ATAGGATCTGAGATGGGAGAAAATGAACTAAAATATTAGGAGTAAGATAATATCTGCATACCTTGATTAATATCAATTAGATGGCGAAATAAATATATTTATAAAAGGTGTGAAAGAGGTAGAGTGATGTTCAGATGCAGCTCGACGGATTCTAAAATACTTATCGATGATTTTGAAGTGCGTTTAAATGCAACAATCCTTCATATTAGACAGACATGAGTTCTTTTAAGCAGAAGTTTGTTACCGTCATTGGTTCTGCAATATTTGAACTCAAGAGATTTCTGAATATTATGCATATAAGATACAGAAGCCTTATATTCTATTTCCCCCCCTCATAAGTTGGCCTGCCTTTTGGCAGTTGAATAATTATTCACCCTTGTCATATAAATCATAAATTGTTCTACGTAAAACGCACTTTTGAAAATTGTTTAAGTTGGTAGCACGTTTTTCAGCTGCTCGATGTTTCCCTGGTGATCTAAATATGAAAACTTCACCTACTTGGTAAACTGTTTGTCTTCTTTAATAACGTTCGTCATAGAATGAGCACTCACGTGACAAGCTTGTAACATTAATTCTCGACTTCCAGCGAAATTTGTACTTTCGAGGATGTCTAATTGACTCCTGTTTGTAAAAGGAATACACATTAATAAGGATATTTTAGACTGCTTATGTAAACTCTTATGAGTTGTTTGACTGTTACTACTAGACGCACCTGTACTAGGCTTAGTAAGTGGTATATATATACTTACTTTGAAAAGCTTGTGTGTACTCTTAAAACATCACCAGTTTACTGAAAGCAGGATACAAAATATTCTGTTTTGGAGTGTTTGTGATAACCGAATTAGTTCTTATGGAAAAAAATATTCTAAAAGTTTTCCACAAACGCTTAGATTCTGTAAATTCTGAACGTCTTTAAGCTGTAGGATTTTTATATAAACTTTATACGTAACTCACGATTCAAACGATAAGTGTGCGTAATTACTTTTGTTATTTGGGTTTGGTGGTGAAGTTGGAATCAGAGGAGAAGATCTGGAAGAATAAAGAATATTACAGAAAGCTAATTCAGGAGTGTTCCTCTTCACTATTAGTAACGAAAAATCATCGAAGTAAATTTTGTATTAAACGCTAAGCGATATTTTGTAAGCTGTTAATTTTTATGTTGTTCAATTTTAAGTTTCTTCTTATTTATTTGTTCTCTTGTTTATTCCATTATCTCCTGAGACTGGTAAAAGTGAAACACAAACAAAGCTCTTTGCTACGACGGGCCCAAATGACCTCGTTGTCGACGGGCCCTAAAACCCACTAATCCGATCCAATACAATCTTTGCTACGAGCCCCAAATGATAAAAGGCTCTTTCCCCTTTTTTAGAATATACTTTCGCAATATTTAAATGTTTCTGGCGGCAACAGATTGGCGCCAATTAGACGAACCATTTAGCTCGGAGAATATGCACTGCTACAAACTGAACAATTTTTGGGACTTGTTTTCACGTTACTTCATCTTATTCTTCTTCTCCTTCTCCTCCTCCTCATCCTCCCCCCCCCCTTATTCGAACTTTAACATACCCATTTAAGTACAACTTATAACTATCATCATACAGTTTAGGCAGTAATTAAGCCGTAGTCAGCATAGGCAATCTAAAGAAATATGGAATAATACTCAAGACCTTCTAGAAGCAATCGTTAAGCCAAACAAGGTCATCGGTGCAAGAGGTCCTGAGTTCGAATCTCGGTCAGGGTGAGTTACCTGGATAAGGCTTTTCCGGGGATTTCCCTTATCCTGAAAGGCGAATGTCGGGTAATTCAAATCTCTTTGGGGCCCTGGGCTCATTTGGACATCATTTCACCCATTCATCGTCTGATATGACATAACGTTGGAGGACGTAAAACTACAAAAAAAAAAAAAAAAAAAAAAAAAAAAAAAAAAAACATCGGTGCGAACTTCTATATTTACGTGAAATTTTACATGTAGCTTGCTGTTTATTTTTAGCAAATGCATCACCTTACCTTTATTTATTGTTCATTTGTTGTATTTTATTTATGGTCGTGGTGCTGTCACCAGAAGAAACATTCTGCAGGAACAGGGAGTATTACTCAAACTTACCCTAAAGGGCGCTACTTCGCCATCCTAAACAAAACAAGATCAACGGGGGAAATCTTGATGTTTAACTGACAATCGAAAATCTGCTTGCTGTTCTTTGTTCACGCTATAAAATATTTTATTTCATTCTATTTATTTGTAATCTCCCGAGATAGAAGTAAGTGAAACGCAATTCTAACCTCTTTATACGGCTCCAAAATGCTTCAAATCTCTTTGTGCTTCTTTAAAATATTTCCTATCGTGATTTTCAATAAATTTACTAATAATGCAATGCCGCTAATAAGACAAATTGTTTTTCTCTTATAACTCGCAGTGCTAAAAACCAAACGCACTTTAGGTGCTATTCTGATTTTTCTTCTTCACTTTCCTACCTATACGTATTTCACATTTATATTTGTACACATTTTAAAACTACCGTGATAATTGTAAACAGTAGTGAAGGAGATGAAACAGTAATCAGAGGAGAAAATCTGAGATAATAAGGAATAATACTGCAAACTATTTCTAGAGGGCGCCAATTCTCCATTCCTAAAGGAATCCATATCATGTTATGATATGATATTTAATTTACATTCCATTTTTGGTTGCTTTTCTTTGTTTATGCAATTCAGTATTCTTATTTATTTGTGCATTTATTTACTTATTTATTTATCTATTCATTTATTTATATGTATTTATTTGGTGTTATTTCAATATTATTTTATCCATTTCATTGACTGAACCTTACGATCTCATATGGGACAAAATGAACGATTATTTCTGCATAACTTGATTAACATCAAGTAGAGAGAGAAATGAATATATTTTAAAATGGTGAAAAGGGTACAGGGATGTTCAAATGCAGCTTCACAGATTCTAATATACATATCGATGATATTGAAGTGTGTTTAATTGAAACAGCCCCTCACGTTAGAGAGACATCACTAGAAACAGAGAAAAAAAAACTTACCCGAAATAAATGTTCCTTATTTTACAAACTTTAATTATATGATAATATCAAAATTCACATTTTAGACAATACCTCGCTGCTGTTATCTTTAATATTCCTCATCTTGTATTCTAAAATACAAGCTCCTCATTTTTCTAATTGTTTCTACTCGAAATGCAATGGGGCCAATAAGGCGAAGCGGTCACTTCGTAGAATTTACAGTGCTCAAAAATAAACATATTTCTGCATATGTTTCACCTTACCTCTTATTACTTCTCGTTTTCCTTTTCTCCTTTTTCGACTTTTATAAATATATATTTAGTTACAACTCAAAAGTATCATGATAAAGTCAGGCAGTATAGAAGCAGATGTAGTAGTGGTCGTAAGAGAAAATCTGAGAGAATAGGGAATAGTTCTCAGAATTAACTCTAGATAGCGCTGCCTCGCTATTCTTAAACGTAACAAGATCTTCGCGGTAAAATTTTATATTTACTTGATATTTGAAGTTTTGTTTGCTGTTTATTTTTAGGTAATGCTTCATCATATATTTATATATGATTTGTTTGTTGTTTCTTGTTTATGGTCACGATGCTGTCATGAGAAGAAACCATCTGGGGGTACAGGGAGTAGTGCTCAAAATTAAATCTAGTGGGCGCTACCTCGCCATTCGTAAACAAAACAAGATCATCGCGGTAAATTTTAATATTAAATTGACAGTCGACACTCTGGCTGCTGTTCATTGTTCACGGTATGCCACATTTTATTTCGTTCTACTTATTTGTTGTCTCCGAATATAGAACTAGGTGAAACGCCGCTTTGTTTGGCGCCAAAGTGGTTCAGATACCTTTGCCACCTTTTACTCTTTCCTTTCATGTTCTTCAACTGTTTATAGAGCGAACTGTTTATACTCATAATACAATGGCGCCAATAAGACGAAATGTTTAGATCGTAGAATTAGCAGTGCTACAAAACAAACGAATTTTCAATGCTTCTAGTCTTTGGTCCCTTGTCATTTTGTTACCGGTTTATTTTTATTCTATGCAATATCGTACATTTATATATTATTAGTATTGTCACCCGAACAGCGGAATTCGTGATAGAACCAGCTGGCAGGTAGGGCCATACAGGTGAATCCAGGCCACGGCTACACATTTATCTCGTGTCACTAATTGAGAGGATGATTAGAAGAGCGGCACGAGCCCTGTACCGTCTCTTTCCCCTTCCCCGACGTCTGGAACATCTGCTATGATTTTCCGAACCGCGAAGCTTCCAGAAACAGCGATCTTACTTTATAAGGCAGCAGTGGACGAGTCAGTGCAGTTCTTGGCAAACAGCCACTTGGAGCGCTGGGCTAGTGAACGGACTGGAATACTGTGTACGTGTATCAGAGGAGTTGTACATAATTGTGAGTGTAGAGTGGACTTGTGACAGACGAACTGCCGAATTTTAATTGTGTGCGCTACGTAATTCCGTGTAATCGGCAAGTGTTCCAAATGTAACTTGGTGGAAACAAAGAACATTTTGAGTTTGTGCAATTGGACTTTTAAATTCACGAACCTACAAGGTCACAGTATATTGTTTCTTGTTCATGTTCATGACGCTATCATAAGAAGCAACAATCTAGAGGAACAGGGAGTGGTACTCAAAGTTCAATCACGTTAGCGCTACCTCGCCATTCCTAAACAAAACAAGATCATCGCGGTAAATCCTGATATTCAATTGACATTCCAAGGTTTGACTGCTGCTCATTGTTCACGCTATGCAACATTTTATTTAATTCTATTTATTAGTTTAACCCCGCGATAGTTCTGGAATTAATTAAACTAATTTGAAAGTGCGCTAATTCATTATTTGTAACACAAACAAGATCATCGCACTATACTTTGATATTTAGTAGACATTTGACATCTTTTTGTTTGCCCTTTTCTAACATTATGTATTTATTTTCACTTATTCTTATTTTATCTTCTAAATAAATATAGCTGAAAGACAAACAACCTCTTTGCTAAAGTTCCCAATGATTAAAATCTCTTTATCATGTTTACTCTTTCCTTCCGCAAACTTTTATTATTTTTGTCAATTGAATTTTATTATGTTTTAGCTATTTTGTTGTCATTCAGAGTTTGTGTGTGATTTGGTTCTTCTTTAAACATGTTTATTTCAGGTTTTATTTCTTGTATTCCTTTTGTCTTGCTTTCCATCTTTATTTCTTCCTTTATTTCTATCTTTCCTTCTTTCAACTTTTCTTTCTGCCTTCCTTTCCTTCCATCCTTCATCTTAAGGACAGTGAGATTATTTTGGATACAGATATTTGCTTTATATCTTTGTCCTAGACGAATTAGAGCTTTTATCAAAGGAAAGATGGCAAAAGTGTTCTGGAAATGTGTAAGTTCGGAAAATCTTGAATGTAATCTTCTTTTTTCTGTAGAACTCCACCTTTAACCTAAATAACGGTTCAAACCACAGATATGAATATTTCTTTTTGTTTATAGTGATGACGCATTATTCGCTAGAAACAATCTGGAAAAGTACGTAATTTTACTCAAAACTGATTCTAGATTATGCTACTTCAACATTGGTAAACGCAGCAAGTATATGGTAGTAAATATTGGGTTTTATATTACATCCGATATTTTTTTGCAGTTTGTTGTATATGTTATGGAAATTATGTATATTTTTACCTTATTTATTTACTACCTTAATTATTTATTTACTTATCTCCCGATATAGAAATAACTGAAGCGCGATCAATCCTCTTTGCTACGAACTCGAAGTGACTTAAAGTTCCTTGCATTTTTTCAATTGTTTCTTTCACAATATTTAATTGTTTCTACTCGCAATGCAATGTCCCCAGTAAGACGAATCGTTTAGCTCGTAGAATTGACAGTGTTCCAAAATAAACAAATTTCTGCTTTTGTTTCACATATCTTCTTCTTATTTCTCGTCTTCTTTTTCTCCTTTTTCGACTTTTTGACATCCATATTTAAGTACAATACAAGAATATGATGATAAGTTTAGGCAGGATAGAAGTAGATGTAGCAGTGGTCACATGAGAAAATCTGAGAGAATAGGGAATAGTTCTCAGAAGTAACTCTAGATGGCGCTATCTCGCTATTCCTTAACGGAAAAAAAATCTTCGCAATAAATGTTTATATTTACTTGATATTTGACATTTCGTTTGCGGTTTATTTTTATATTTGCTACATCATATATTTATATATCATTTGTCTATTGTTTCTTGTTTATGATCATGACGCTCTCATGAGAAGAAGCAATGTGAAGGTAGAGGAAGTAGTGCTCAAATTAAATCTAGTGGGCGCTACCCCGGCATTCGTAAACAGAAGGAGATCATCGCGTAAATCTTAATATTAAATCGACAGTCGACTCTCTGGCTGTAGTTCATTGTTCACGCTATGCAACATTTTATTTCGCTCCATTTATTTGTTATCTCCCGAGATAGAACTGAGTGAAACGCAATCAAATATCTTTGATCGGCGCAAATTGGTTCAAACCTCTTTGCCGCCTTTTACTTTTTCCTTTCAGGTTCATCAACTGTTTATACTCATAATGCAATGGCTAAAATTGACGTTTTGTTTGCAGTTTGTTGTTTGCGTTATGCAAATTATGTATATTTTTATTTTAATTATTTATTTACCACCTTATGTGTTTAGTTACTTGCTATCTCCCCAGATACAATTAACTGAAACGCAATCAATTCACTTTGCTATGAGCCCAAAATGATACAAAGTTCTTTGTATTTTTTAATCTTTTCTTTCGCGATATTCAACTGTTTCAGATCGCAATGCAATGGTACCAGTAAGACGAAGGGTTACCAGGCAGAATTTACAGTGTTCCAAACTTTCGTCATTTTTCACTTTGCTCCTTCTTATTCTTCGTCTTCTTTTTTCCTTTTTAGACTTTTAACTACATATTTAGGCACAATTCAGACGCACCATGACAAATTTAAGTCGTATAGAAGCAGATGAAATAGTGGTTGGAAGAGAAAATCTGAGGGAATAGGGAATAGTTCTCACAACTAACTCTAGATGGCCCTACTTCGCTATTTTCAAACGAAACGGGATATTCGCCGTAAACTTCTATATTTACTTGACATTTGACATTTTGGTTGCGGTTTATTTTTAGTTTATGCAACAAAATTTAGTTATATATTATCTGTTTTTTTCTTGTTTATGATCATGATGCTGTCATGACAAGGAACAATCTGGAGGTACAGAAAGCAGTACTCAAAATTAAATATAGTGGGCGCCACTTCGCCGAAAACAAAACAAGATCATCGCGGTAAGTCTTAATATTAAATTGACAGTAGACACTTTGGCTAATATTCATTGTCCACGCTATGCAACATTTTATTTCATTCTAATTGTTTTCTGCCGAGATAGAACTAAGTTAAACGCAATCAAACCTCTTTGTTCGGCGCCAAAACGGTGAAAACTCTTTGCTGCAGTTTACTTTTTCCTTTCACGCTCTTTAACTGTTTATACTCATAATGCCCTGGCGGCAGTAACACGAACTGTTTAACTCGTATAATTTACAGTGCCATAAGCCAAACGAATAATCGATTTTATTTGTATTTCCCTTTGTCTTCTTCCTCCTTATTGGTCCTCTTAACCTTCATATTTAAAAATAATTTAAAATTTTAATGTTATTTTATGCTAAATTAAACACCGTTTCTCAATTTTGCTTAAAACATTTACATTCTCATGTAGAATAAAAGTTACAGATATGTGTTAGAAATACAACCTGCGCATTACTCTTCTACATTAGCCTTCAGTTTTTTTCTTCTAATGTTTCACTGTTTGCCTTTAAATTGGATCTTTGGGAATATTTATAATAATTCTTTATCATTCACAGTTTTTCCTATTTTCCTCGTCTTTTGCCGTTGTTTCTCCTGTTTCTTTCTTTTCTTCTCTTGGGGTTAACACTTCAGCAATATTCCAGATTCTGTATTTTTATCTCCAATACTATTATCAGGATTCAAATGTTTAAGCACATATTTCAAATAACAATGGAAGTTGAAAGGTACCAAACGCAGGCAAAAAGTTAAACAAAGTGCTGTTTCACTCAACTAATTTTAAAAAATCCTCTTTCTTTAATACTAGAATAATGAACAACAAACAACAACAAAAGATAATGATGATAATAATAATGATGATGATGATAATAATAATGATGATGATGATAATAATAATGATGATAATAATAATAATAATGATAATGATAATAATAATAATAATAATAATAACAATAATAATAATAATAATAATAATAATAATAATAATAATAATAATAATAATAATAATAATAATAATAATAATAATAATAATAATAATAATGATAATAATAATGATAATATTAATAATAATGATAATAATAATGATAATGATAATAATAATGATAATAATAATAATGATAATAATAATGATAATAATAATAATGATAATAATAATAATGATAATAATAATAATGATAATAATAATAATAATAATAATAATAATAATAATAATAATAATAATAATAATAATAATAATAATAATAATAATAATAATAATAATAATAATAATAATAATAATAATAATAATAATAATAATAATAATAATAATAATAATAATAATAATAATAATAATAATAATAATAATAATAATAATAATAATAATAATAATAATAATAATAATAATAATAATAATAATAATAATAATAATAATAATAATAATAATAATAATAATAATAATAATAATAATAATAATAATAATAATAATAATAATAATAATAATAATAATAATAATAATAATAATAATAATAATAATGATGATGATGACGATGACGATGACGATGATGACGACGACGATGACGATGACGATGATAATGATGTGAATGATAATTGTCATAGTCATACTCATAGTCATAGTCATAGTCATAGTCATAATCATCATAATCATAATCATAATCACCATCGCCATCACCATAAACCGACCGACCGAAGTGCGGGCTCGTTGTATAAGGCCAGAAGGCTATAGCTGTGTGCCCACCCGTTAAGGGTTTTACAGCAGGTAGAGTTCCTCTTTTCGTGATGTTGTAGGATCGGTTGTGGGTTTTGCGTTAGAAATTATTTCGAGTTAACAAGTTTTATGTACCTCAGGTTGTGCGAATGGATGCAAAAGCTTGCACCCTGTTGTTCTACTTCTTAATTTGTTTTAAATTGTTGTAGCTGCCGAGTTCAAATTTTGGTCAGGATGAGTCTTCCAAATAGGTTTCTTGTGGGATTTCCCTTTATCCTGAAAGTTGGGTTTCAGCTCGCTGGGCCCTAGGCTCATTTCGGCATCAGTTTATCTATTTCATTTATTGTACAATAGGATCTGAGATGGGAGAAAATGAACTAAAATATTAGGAGTAAGATAATATCTGCATACCTTGATTAATATCAATTAGATGGCGAAATAAATATATTTATAAAAGGTGTGAAAGAGGTAGAGTGATGTTCAGATGCAGCTCGACGGATTCTAAAATACTTATCGATGATTTTGAAGTGCGTTTAAATGCAACAGTCCTTCATATTAGACAGACATGAGTTCTTTTAAGCAGAAATTTGTTACCGTCATTGGTTCTGCAATATTTGAACTCAAGAGATTTCAGAATATTATGCATATAAGATACAGAAGCGTTATATTTTATTTCCCCCCTCATAAGTTGGCCTGCCTTTTGGCAGTTGAATAATTATTCACCCTTGTCATATAAATCATAAATTGTTCTACGTAAAGCGCACTTTTGAAAATTGTTTAAGTTGGTAGCACGTTTTTCAGCTGCTCGATGTTTCCCTGGAGATCTAAATATGAAAACTTCACCTACTTGGTAAACTGTTTGTCTTCTTTAATAACGTTCGTCATAGAATGAGCACTCACGTGACAAGCTTGTAACATTAATTCTCGACTTCCAGCGAAATTTGTACTTTCGAGGATGTCTAATTGACTCCTGTTTGTAAAAGGAATACACATTAATAAGGATATTTTAGACTGCTTATGTAAACTCTTATGAGTTGTTTGACTGTTACTACTAGACGCACCTGTACTAGGCTTAGTAAGTGGTATATATATATACTTACTTTGAAAAGCTTGTGTGTACTCTTAAAACATCACCAGTTTACTGAAAGCAGGATACAAAATATTCTGTTTTGGAGTGTTTGTGATAACCGAATTAGTTCTTATGGAAAAAAATATTCTAAAAGTTTTCCACAAACGCTTAGATTCTGTAAATTCTGAACGTCTTTAAGCTTAAGGTTTTTATATAAACTTTATACCTAACTCACGATTCAAACGATAAGTGTGCGTAATTACTTTTGTTATTTGGGTTTGGTGGTGAAGTTGGAATCAGAGGAGAAGATCTGGAAGAATAAAGAATATTACAGAAAGCTAATTCAGGAGTGTTCCTCTTCACTATTAGTAACGAAAAATCATCGAAGTAAATTTTGTATTAAACGCTAAGCGATATTTTGTAAGCTGTTAATTTTTATGTTGTTCAATTGTAAGTTTCTTCTTATTTATTTGTTCTCTTGTTTATTCCATTATCTCCTGAGACTGGTAAAAGTGAAACACAAACAAAGCTCTTTGCTACGACGGGCCCAAATGACCTCGTTGTCTACGGGCCCTAAAACCCACTAATCCGATCAAATACAATCTTTGCTACGAGCCCCAAATGATAAAAAGCTCTTTCCCCTTTTTTAGAATATACTTTCGCAATATTTAAATGTTTCTGGCGGCAACAGATTGGCGCCAATTAGACGAACCATTTAGCTCGGAGAATATGCACTGCTACAAACTGAACAATTTTTGGGACTTGTTTTCACGTTACTTCATCTTATTCTTCTTCTCCTTCTCCTCCTCCTCATCCTCCCCCCCCCTTATTCGAACTTTAACATGCCCATTTAAGTACAACTTATAACTATCATCATACAGTTTAGGCAGTAATTAAGCCGTAGTCAGCAGAGGCAATCTAAAGAAATATGGAATAATACTCAAGACCTTCTAGAAGCAATCGTTAAGCCAAACAAGGTAATCGGTGCAAGAGGTCCTGAGTTCGAATCTCGGTCAGGGTGAGTTACCTGGATAAGGCTTTTCCGGGGATTTCCCTTATCCTGAAAGGCGAATGTCGGGTAATTCAAATCTCTTTGGGGCCCTGGGCTCATTTGGACATCATTTCACCCATTCATCGTCTGATATGACATAACGTTGGAGGACGTAAAACTACAAAAAAAAAAAAAAAAAAAAAAAAAAAAAAAAAAAAACATCGGTGCGAACTTCTATATTTACGTGAAATTTTACATGTAGCTTGCTGTTTATTTTTAGCAAATGCATCACCTTACCTTTATTTATTGTTCATTTGTTGTATTTTATTTATGGTCGTGATGCTGTCACCAGAAGAAACATTCTGCAGGAACAGGGAGTATTACTCAAACTTACCCTAAAGGGCGCTACTTCGCCATCCTAAACAAAACAAGATCAACGCGGGAAATCTTGATGTTTAACTGACAATCGAAAATCTGCTTGCTGTTCTTTGTTCACGCTATAAAATATTTTATTTCATTCTATTTATTTGTAATCTCCCGAGATAGAAGTAAGTGAAACGCAATTCTAACCTCTTTATACGGCTCCAAAATACTTCAACTCTCTTTGTGCTTCTTTAAAATATTTCCTATCGTGATTTTCAATAAATTTACTAATAATGCAATGCCGCTAATAAGACAAATTGTTTTTCTCTTATAACTCGCAGTGCTAAAAACCAAACGCACTTTAGGTGCTATTCTGATTTTTCTTCTTCACTTTCCTACCTATACGTATTTCACATTTATATTTGTACACATTTTAAAACTACCGTGATAATTGTAAACAGTAGTGAAGGAGATGAAACAGTAATCAGAGGAGAAAATCTGAGATAATAAGGAATAATACTGCAAACTATTTCTAGAGGGCGCCAATTCTCCATTCCTAAAGGAATCCATATCATGTTATGATATGATATTTAATTTACATTCCATTTTTGGTTGCTTTTCTTTGTTTATGCAATTCAGTATTCTTATTTATTTGTGCATTTATTTACTTATTTATTTATCTATTCATTTATTTATATGTATTTATTTGGTGTTATTTCAATATTATTTTATCCATTTCATTGACTGAACCTTACGATCTCATATGGGACAAAATGAACGATTATTTCTGCATAACTTGATTAACATCAAGTAGAGAGAGAAATGAATATATTTTAAAATGGTGAAAAGGGTACAGGGATGTTCAAATGCAGCTTCACAGATTCTAATATACATATCGATGATATTGAAGTGTGTTTAATTGAAACAGCCCCTCACGTTAGAGAGACATCACTAGAAACAGAGAAAAAAAAACTTACCCGAAATAAATGTTCGTTATTTTACAAACTTTAATTATATGATAATATCAAAATTCACATTTTAGACAATACCTCGCTGCTGTTATCTTTAATATTCCTCATCTTGTATTCTAAAATACAAGCTCCTCATTTTTCTAATTGTTTCTACTCGAAATGCAATGGGGCCAATAAGGCGAAGCGGTCACTTCGTAGAATTTACAGTGCTCAAAAATAAACATATTTCTGCATATGTTTCACCTTACCTCTTATTACTTCTCGTTTTCCTTTTCTCCTTTTTCGACTTTTATAAATATATATTTAGTTACAACTCAAAAGTATCATGATAAAGTCAGGCAGTATAGAAGCAGATGTAGTAGTGGTCCTAAGAGAAAATCTGAGAGAATAGGGAATAGTTCTCAGAATTAACTCTAGATAGCGCTGCCTTGCTATTCTTAAACGTAACAAGATCTTTGCGCTAAAATTTTATATTTACTTGATATTTGACGTTTTGTTTGCTGTTTATTTTTAGGTAATGCTTCATCATATATTTATATATGATTTGTTTGTTGTTTCTTGTTTATGGTCACGATGCTGTCATGAGAAGAAACCATCTGGGGGTACAGGGAGTAGTGCTCAAAATTAAATCTAGTGGGCGCTACCTCGCCATTCGTAAACAAACCAAGATCATCGCGGTAAATTTTAATATTAAATTGACAGTCGACACTCTGGCTGCTGTTCATTGTTCACGGTATGCCACATTTTATTTCGTTCTACTTATTTGTTGTCTCCGAATATAGAACTAGGTGAAACGCCGCTTTGTTTGGCGCCAAAGTGGTTCAGATACCTTTGCCACCTTTTACTCTTTCCTTTCATGTTCTTCGACTGTTTATAGAGCGAACTGTTTATACTCATAATGCAATGGCGCCAATAAGACGAAATGTTTAGATCGTAGAATTAGCAGTGCTACAAAACAAACGAATTTTCAATGCTTCTAGTCTTTGGTCCCTTGTCATTTTGTTACCGGTTTATTTTTATTCTATGCAATATCGTACATTTATATATTATTAGTATTGTCACCCGAACAGCGGAATTCGTGATAGAACCAGCTGGCAGGTAGGGCCATACAGGTGAATCCAGGCCACGGCTACACATTTATCTCGTGTCACTAATTGAGAGGATGATTAGAAGAGCGGCACGAGCCCTGTACCGTCTCTTTCCCCTTCCCCGACGTCTGGAACATCTGCTATGATTTTCCGAACCGCGAAGCTTCCAGAAACAGCGATCTTACTTTATAAGGCAGCAGTGGACGAGTCAGTGCAGTTCTTGGCAAACAGCCACGTGGAGCGCTGGGCTAGTGAACGGACTGGAATACTGTGTACATGTATCAGAGGAGTTGTACATAATTGTGAGTGTAGAGTGGACTTGTGACAGACGAACTGCCGAATTTTAATTGTGTGCGCTACGTAATTCCGTGTAATCGGCAAGTGTTCCAAATGTAACTTGGGGGAAACAAAGAACATTTTGAGTTTGTGCAATTGGACTTTTAAATTCACGAACCTACAAGGTCACAGTATATTGTTTCTTGTTCATGTTCATGACGCTATCATAAGAAGCAACAATCTAGAGGAACAGGGAGTGGTACTCAAAGTTCAATCACGTTAGCGCTACCTCGCCATTCCTAAACAAAACAAGATCATCGCGGTAAATCCTGATATTCAATTGACATTCCAAGGTTTGACTGCTGCTCATTGTTCACGCTATGCAACATTTTATTTAATTCTATTTATTAGTTTAATCCCGCGATAGTTCTGGAATTAATTAAACTAATTTGAAAGTGCGCTAATTCATTATTTGTAACACAAACAAGATCATCGCACTATACTTTGATATTTAGTAGACATTTGACATCTTTTTGTTTGCCCTTTTCTAACATTATGTATTTATTTTCACTTATTCTTATTTTATCTTCTAAATAAATATAGCTGAAAGACAAACAACCTCTTTGCTAAAGTTCCCAATGATTAAAATCTCTTTATCATGTTTACTCTTTCCTTCCGCAAACTTTTATTATTTTTGTCAATTGAATTTTATTATGTTTTAGTATTTTGTTGTCATTCAGAGTTTGTGTGTGATTTGGTTCTTCTTTAAACATGTTTATTTCAGGTTTTATTTCTTGTATTCCTTTTGACTTGCTTTCCATCTTTATTTGTTCCTTTATTTCTATCTTTCCTTCTTTCAACTTTTCTTTCTGCCTTCCTTTCCTTCCATCCTTCATCTTAAGGACAGTGAGATTATTTTGGATACAGATATTTGCTTTATATCTTTGTCCTAGACGAATTAGAGCTTTTATCAAAGGAAAGATGGCAAAAGTGTTCTGGAAATGTGTAAGTTCGGAAAATCTTGAATGTAATCTTCTTTTTTCTGTAGAACTCCACCTTTAACCTAAATAACGGTTCAAACCACAGATATGAATATTTCTTTTTGTTTATAGTGATGACGCATTATTCGCTAGAAACAATCTGGAAAAGTACGTAATTTTACTCAAAACTGATTCTAGATTATGCTACTTCAACATTGGTAAACGCAGCAAGTATATGGTAGTAAATATTGGGTTTTATATTACATCCGATATTTTTTTGCAGTTTGTTGTATATGTTATGGAAATTATGTATATTTTTACCTTATTTATTTACTACCTTAATTATTTATTTACTTATCTCCCGATATAGAAATAACTGAAGCGCGATCAATCCTCTTTGCTACGAACTCGAAGTGACTTAAAGTTCCTTGCATTTTTTCAATTGTTTCTTTCACAATATTTAATTGTTTCTACTCGCAATGCAATGTCCCCAGTAAGACGAATCGTTTAGCTTGTAGAATTGACAGTGTTCCAAAATAAACAAATTTCTGCTTTTGTTTCACATATCTTCTTCTTATTTCTCGTCTTCTTTTTCTCCTTTTTCGACTTTTTGACATACATATTTAAGTACAATACAAGAATATGATGATAAGTTTAGGCAGGATAGAAGTAGATGTAGCAGTGGTCAGATGAGAAAATCTGAGAGAATAGGGAATAGTTCTCAGAAGTAACTCTAGATGGCGCTATCTCGCTATTCCTTAACGGAAAAAAAATCTTCGCAATAAATGTTTATATTTACTTGATATTTGACATTTCGTTTGCGGTTTATTTTTATATTTGCTACATCATATATTTATATATCATTTGTCTATTGTTTCTTGTTTATGATCATGACGCTCTCATGAGAAGAAGCAATGTGAAGGTAGAGGAAGTAGTGCTCAAATTAAATATAGTGGGCGCTACCCCGGCATTCGTAAACAAAAGGAGATCATCGCGTAAAACTTAATATTAAATCGACAGTCGACTCTCTGGCTGTAGTTCATTGTTCACGCTATGCAACATTTTATTTCGCTCCATTTATTTGTTATCTCCCGAGATAGAACTGAGTGAAACGCAATCAAATATCTTTGATCGGCGCAAATTGGTTCAAACCTCTTTGCCGCCTTTTACTTTTTCCTTTCACGTTCATCAACTGTTTATACTCATAATGCAATGGCTAAAATTGACGTTTTGTTTGCAGTTTGTTGTTTGCGTTATGCAAATTATGTATATTTTTATTTTAATTATTTATTTACCACCTTATGTGTTTAGTTACTTGCTATCTCCCCAGATACAATTAACTGAAACGCAATCAATTCACTTTGCTATGAGCCCAAAATGATACAAAGTTCTTTGTATTTTTTAATCTTTTCTTTCGCGATATTCAACTGTTTCAGCTCGCAATGCAATGGTACCAGTAAGACGAAGGGTTACCAGGCAGAATTTACAGTGTTCCAAACTTTCGTCATTTTTCACTTTGCTCCTTCTTATTCTTCGTCTTCTTTTTTCCTTTTTAGACTTTTAATTACATATTTAGGCACAATTCAGACGCACCATGACAAACTTAAGTCGTATAGAAGCAGATGAAATAGTGGTTGGAAGAGAAAATCTGAGGGAATAGGGAATAGTTCTCACAACTAACTCTAGATGGCCCTACTTCGCTATTTTCAAACGAAACGGGATATTCGCCGTAAACTTCTATATTTACTTGACATTTGACATTTTGGTTGCGGTTTATTTTTAGTTTATGCAACAAAATTTAGTTATATATTATCTGTTTTTTTCTTGTTTATGATCATGATGCTGTCATGACAAGGAACAATCTGGAGGTACAGAAAGCAGTACTCAAAATTAAATATAGTGGGCGCCACTTCGCCGAAAACAAAACAAGATCATCGCGGTAAGTCTAAATATTAAATTGACAGTAGACACTTTGGCTGCTATTCATTGTCCACGCTATGCAACATTTTATTTCATTCTAATTGTTTTCTGCCGAGATAGAACTAAGTTAAACGCAATCAAACCTCTTTGTTCGGCGCCAAAACGGTGAAATCTCTTTGCCGCACTTTACTCTTTCCTTTCACGCTCTTTAACTGTTTATACTCATAATGCCCTGGCGGCAGTAACACGAACCGTTTAACTCGTAGAATTTACAGTGCCATAAGCCAAACGAATAATCGATTTTATTTGTATTTCCCTTTGTCTTCTTCCTCCTTATTGGTCCTCTTAACCTTCATATTTAAAAATAATTTAAAATTTTAATGTTATTTTATGCTAAATTAAACACCGTTTCTCAATTTTGCTTAAAACATTTACATTCTCATGTAGAATAAAAGTTACAGATATGTGTTAGAAACACAACCTGCGCATTACTCTTCTACATTAGCCTTCAGTTTTTTTCTTCTAATGTTTCACTGTTTGCCTTTAAATTGGATCTTTGGGAATATTTATAATAATTCTTTATCATTCACAGTTTTTCCTATTTTCCTCTTCCTTTGCCGTTGTTTCTCCTGTTTCTTTCTTTTCTTCTCTTGGGGTTAACACTTCAGCAATATTCCAGATTCTGTATTTTTATCTCCAATACTATTATCAGGATTCAAATGTTTAAGCACATATTTCAAATAACAATGGAAGTTGAAAGGTACCAAACGCAGGCAAAAAGTTAAACAAAGTGCTGTTTCACTCAACTAATTTTAAAAAATCGTCTTTCTTTAATACTAGAATAATGAACAACAAACAACAACAAAAGATAATGATGATAATAATAATGATGATGATGATAATAATAATGATGATGATGATGATAATAATAATGATGATGATAATAATAATAATAATAATAATAATAATAATAATAATAATAATAATAATAATAATAATAATAATAATAATAATAATAATAATAATAATAATAATAATAATAATAATAATAATAATAATAATAATAATAATAATAATAATAATAATAATAATAATAATAATAATAATAATAATAATAATAATAATAATAATAATAATAATAATAATAATAATAATAATAATAATAATAATCATGATGATGATGACGATGACGATGACGATGATGACGACGACGATGACGATGACGATGATAATGATGTGAATGATAATTGTCATAGTCATACTCATAGTCATAGTCATAGTCATCATAATCATAATCATAATCACCATCGCCATCACCATAAACCGACCGACCGAAGTGCTGGCTCGTTGTATAAGGCCAGAAGGTTATAGCTGTGTGCCCACCCGTTAAGGGTTTTACAGCAGGTAGAGTTCCTCTTTTCGTGATGTTGTAGGATCGGTTGTGGGTTTTGCGTTAGAAATTATTTCGAGTTAACAAGTTTTATGTACCTCAGGTTGTGCGAATGGATGCAAAAGCTTGCACTCTGGTGTTCTACTTCTTAATTTGTTTTAAATTGTTGTAGCTGCCGAGTTCAAATTTTGGTCAGGATGAGTCTTCCAAATAGGTTTCTTGTGGGATTTCCCTTTATCCTGAAAGTTGGGTTTCAGCTCGCTGGGCCCTAGGCTCATTTCAGCATCAGTTTATCCATTTCATTTATTGTACAATAGGATCTGAGATGGGAGAAAATGAACTAAAATATTAGGAGTAAGATAATATCTGCATACCTTGATTAATATCAATTAGATGGCGAAATAAATATATTTATTAAAGGTGTGAAAGAGGTAGAGTGATGTTCAGATGCAGCTCGACGGATTCTAAAATACTTATCGATGATTTTGAAGTGCGTTTAAATGCAACAGTCCTTCATATTAGACAGACATGAGTTCTTTTAAGCAGAAATTTGTTACCGTCATTGGTTCTGCAATATTTGAACTCAAGAGATTTCAGAATAGTATGCATATAAGATACAGAAGCCTTATATTCTAGTTCCCCCCTCATAAGTTGGCCTGCCTTTTGGCAGTTGAATAATTATTCACCTTTGTCATATAAATCATAAATTGTTCTACGTAAAACGCACTTGCAAACACATCCCAGGGTTCGCTTCTGCTAATTTGTCCCTCTTTAAGAAGCAGTTTGCTCCGAAAGTGGTCGTTCGCCCATGTTCGATTTCGATTTCGATTCCGCTTTCGATTTCAATTTCGATTTCGATTTCGAATTCGATTTCGAATTCGATTTCGATTTCTATTTCGATTTCGATTTTTATTTCGATTTCCCATTTCGATTTCGATTTCGATGGCGATTTCGATTTCGATTTCGATTCGATTTCGATTTCGAACTCGATTTCGATTTCGATATTTCGATTTCGATTTCGATTTCCGATTTCGATTTCGATGGCGCGTTGCACCGAGCCTAGAAGGCGGCCTTTCTGGCCCTCGAGCGGCGAGGCCTTAACTGCCGGCATGGTTCCGAGACGAACTCCCGGGGAACTTGGAAATTTTTCGCTCGGAGTTGGACTTTGAAAAATTTTGATCGAAGTGAAAAAAATATTGTTTTAAAAAATGTGAAACATGCATCAGTGGCATTCGTAAAAATAATTTTTTAAGAGCATGAAATATACATCAGGCGCATTCTTTTAGAAGGGGAAACTCTTACCAAGCACAACTTTGGCAAATATCCCCGTATTTCAATAGCGCGTTGCACCAGACCTACAATACGACAATTCCGGCCCTCGGGCAGGGTTCCGAGACGAACTCCCTGCTGGATTTGGAAATTTTTCGCTCGGAGTTGGACTTTGAAAAAATTTGTTCGGACCGACGAAAACAGTTTTTGTTAAATGCGAAACACGCATCATTGGTGTTCGTTTGATAAAGAAAACAAATCCTAAGCCTCCTTTTTGCTAATTTGTCCCTCTTTCATTAACCTTTTGCGCCGATTTGGACTGAGAAATAGTTTGGATATTTTGCAAAAGTAATTATTATAAAATCATGAAATATACATCACAGACATTCTTTTAGAAGAGGAAATTCATCCCAAGAACAATTTTAGCAAATTTCCACGTATTCCGATGGCGCGTTGCACCGAGCCTAAAAGATTTCCTTTCTGGCCCTCGGGTGTCGAGGCCTCAACTGCCGGCATGGTTCCGAGACGTACTCCCGGGGGACTTAAAAATTTTTGGCTCGGAGTTGGACTTTGAAAAATTTTGATCGAGGTGAAAACTTTTTTTTGAAAAATGTGAAACATGCATCAGTGGCATTCGTTTGATAAGGCAAACACATCCCAGGGTTCGCTTCTGCTAACTTGTCCCTCTTTAAGAAGCAGTTTGCTCCGAAGGTGGTCGTTTGCCCATGTACTACGCGGCTGGACTTTGAAAATTTTCGCTCGGAGTTGGACTTTAACTTCTCTCGGACCGAAAAAGTTTTTTTGATAAATGTGTAACATGCATCCTTGGTGGTCGTTTGATAAAGAACACACATCCTAAGCCTCCTTTTTGCTAATTTGTCCCTCTTTCATTAACCTTTTGCGCCGATTTGGACTGAGAAATAGTTTGGATATTTTGCACAACACATCCTAAGCCGCGTTTTTGCCAACTTGACCCTCTTTCATTAACCTTTTGCGCCGATTTGGACTTAGAAAAAGGTTCGATATTTGCAAAAATAATTTTTTAAAAAACATAAAATATACATTAGAGGCATTCTTTTAGAAAGGGAAACTCATCCCAAGAACAATTTTGGCAAATTTCCACGTTTTTCGATGGCGCCTGGCACCGAGTCGAGAAGACGACCCTTCCGGCCCACGGATGGCGAGGTCTCAACTGCCGGCATGGTTGCGAGCCGAACTCCCGGCTGCGTAAAAATCGCTATTTTGGCGTAAAAGTTTCGTTTTTTGCTATCTTCAGGTAAAAAGCTGATTTTTGCTTTTTATGCTGTTTTCACACTAAAACTTCTTTCCGTGAACAATTTACTTTGAGAATTAACATCGCATGTTAAGTTATATTTTAGCTAGCCTTTTAGTTCGTCCGCCTTCCTTTTGACGATAAAGGCTAGTTTTGAAGATACGCTTTCGTTTTTAACCAAAGTTCATTCTTTCACTTCACAATGTCATTTTCATCTCGTTTAACCTCGGCAATCTTGCTTTGATCATAACGCCTATATTTGTTGTAAAATTTAACTTTAATGAACAAAACTGTCTTTATACGCAAAATTCACGGCAAGGATGTCACAGATCGCTGTTTTCATATTGACTCATTTTCCATAGAAACCGGTTATGCAAAGAATGTGCCTTTACGGAAAATCCTCATTCCACTCGAAGTTTCAAAAACAAAGCCTGTTTTAAGTAAAACGCTATTTTGGCGTAAAAAGTAGTTTTTTGCTATCATCACGTAAAAAGCTGATTTTCGCTTTTTATGCTGTTTTCACGTTTATAGTTCTTTTCCGCGAACAATTTACTTTGAGAATGAACATCGCATGTTAAGTTATATTTTAGCTCACCTTTTACTTCGTCCGCCTTCCTTATGACAATAGAGGCTAGTTTTCAAAATAGGCTATCGTTCTTAACCACAGTTCGTTTTTTCACTTCACAATGTCATTTTCGTCTCGTTTAAGCTCGGCAATCTTCTTTTGACCATGAAGAATGCATTTCTTGTAAAATGCATGTGTAATGAACAAAACTATCTGTATAGGCAACAGACGTATCATGGAAGTCACAGGTCGCTGTCTTCACAATAAAAGTCATTTTCTATAGATTCCGGTTATGCAAAAAATGTACTTTTACGCAAAATCATCACTCCCCTCGAAGTTTCTCAAACCAAGCTTGTTTTTACGTAAAAAGCGATAATTTTGCGTAAAGGGTTCGGTATTTTTACTATCTTCGCTAAAAAGCTGGTTTCGCTTTTAATGCTTTTTTCACACTAAAACGTCTTTTCCGCAAACAATTTACTTTGAGAATTAACATTAGCTTGTTTTAAGTAAAAATCGCTATTTTGGCATAAAAAGTTCGTTTTTTGCTAACCCCGTGAGATGCTGATTTTCGCTTTTTATGCTGTGTCACGCTAAAACCTCTTCCGCAAATAATTTACTATGAGAATTAACATTAGCCTGTTTTAAGTAAAAATCGCTATTTTGGTGTAAAAAGTTCGTTTTTTGCTATCTTCCCGTAAAAAGCTGATTTTCGATTTGTATTCTGTTTTCACGCTAAAACCTCTTTTCCGCAAATAATTTACTGTGAGAATTAACATTAGCTTGTTTTAAGGAAAAATCGCTATTTTGGCGTAAAAAGTTCTTTTTTAGCTATCTTCCCGTAAAAAGCTGATTTTCGATTGGGATTCTGTTTTCACGCTAAAACGTCTTTTCCGCAAACAATTTACTTTGAAAATTACCATTAGCTAATTTTATGTAAAAATAGCTATTTTGGCGTAAAAAGTTCGACTTTTAGTAACTTCACGTAAAATGCTGATTTTCGCTTTTTGTGCTCTTTTCACGCTAAAACCTCTTTTCCGCAAACAATTTGCTTTGAGAATTAGCATTAGCGTGTTTTAAGTAAAAATCGCTATTTTGGCGTAAAAAGTTCGTTTTTTGCTATCTTCAGGTAAAAAGCTGATTTTCGCTTTTTATTCTGTTTTCACGCTAAAACTTCTTTTCCGTGAACAATTTACTTTGAGAATTAACATCGCATGTTAAGTTATATTTTAGCTCGCCTTTTAGTTCGTCCACCTTCCTTTTGACGATAAAGGCTAGTTTTGAAGATACGCTTTCGTTTTATACCAAAGTTCATTTTTTCACTTCACAATGTAATTTTCATCTCGTTTAACCTCGGCAATCTTGCTTTGACCATAACGCCTATATTTGTTGTAAAATTTAACTTTAATGAACAAAACTGTCTTTATACGGAAAATTCACGGCAAGGATGTCACAGGTCGCTGTTTTCATATTGACTCATTTTCCATAGAAACCGGTTATGCAAAGAATGTGCCTTTACGGAAAATCCTCATTCCACTCGAAGTTTCAAAAACAAAGCCTGTTTTAAGTAAAACGCTATTTTGGCGTAAAAAGTAGTTTTTTGCTATCATCACGTAAAAAGCTGATTTTCGCTTTTTATGCTGTTTTCACGCTTATAGTTCTTTTCCGCGAACAATTTACTTTGAGAATTAACATGGCATTTTAAGATATATTTTAGCTCGCCTTTTAGTTCGTCCGCCTTCCTTTTGAAGATCGGGGCTAGATTTGAAGATCCGCTATCGTTTTAAACCTAAGTTAATTTTTTTCACCCTCACAATGTCATTTCCGTCTCGTTTAACCACGGCAATCTTCTTTTGACCATGACGAATGCATTTCTTGTAAAATGCATGTTTAATGAACAAAACAGTCTTTACGCAAAATTCATATCACGGATGTCACAGGTCGCTGTTTTCACATTCACTCATTTTCCATAGATACCGGTTACGCAAAGAATGTGGTTTTACGCAAAATCCTCATTCCACTAGAAGTTTCTAAAATAATGCTTGTTTTAAGTACAAATCGCCTTTTTTGCCTAAAAAGTTCGTTTTTTGCTATCTTCCTGTAAAAAAAGGTATTCGATTTTCATGCTGTTTTCACGCTAAAACTTCTTTTCCCCGAACAATTTACTTTCAGAATTAATATGGCATGTTAGGATATATTTAATTTCGCTTTTAGTGCGTCCGCCTTCCTTTTGACGATAGAGGCTAGTTTTGAAGATATGCCATCGTTTTAAACTGACGTACATTTTTTCACTTCACAATGTCATTTTCGTCTCGTTTAACCTCGGCAATCTTCCTTTAACCATTGTAAATTCATACCATGGATGTCAAAGGTCGGTCTTTTCACATTAAAAGTCATTTTCCATAGGTTCCGGTTATGCAAAAAATGTACATTTACGCAAAATACTCATTCCACTCGAAGTTTCTAAAACAAAGCTTGTTTTAAGTAAAATTCGCTATCTTGGCGTAAAAAGTTCGTCTTTTGCTATCTTGACGTAAAAAGCTGAGTTTCGATTAGTATTCTGTTTTCACGCTAAAACGTCTTTTCTGCAAACAATTTACTTTGAAAATTACCATTAGCTTGCTTTAAGTAAATATAGCTCTTTTGGCGTAAAAAGTTCGTTTTTTGCTAACTTCACCAAAAAAGCTGATTTTCGCTTTTTGTGCTGTTTTCACGCTAAAACTTCTTTTCCGCAAACAATTTACCTATGAGAATTAACATTAGCCTGTTTTAAGTAAGATTCGCTATTTTGGCGTAAAAAGTTTGTGTTTTGCTATCTTCCCTTAAAAAGCTGAGTTTCGATTAGTTTTCTGTTTTCACGCTAAAACGTCGTTTCCGCAAACAATTTACCTTGAAAATTACCATTAGCTAGTTTTATGTAAAAATAGCTATTTTGGCGTAAAAAGTTGGACTTTTAGTAACTTCACGTAAGATGCTGATTTTCGCTTTTTGTGCTCTTTTCACGCTAAAACCTCTTTTCCGCAAACAATTTGCTTTGAGAATTAGCATTAGCGTGTTTTAAGTAAAAATCGCTATTTTGGCGTAAAAAGTTCGTTTTTTGCTATCTTCAGGTAAAAAGCTGATTTTCGCTTTTTATTCTGTTTTCACGCTAAAACTTCTTTTCCGTGAACAATTTACTTTGAGAATTAACATCGCATGTTAAGTTATATTTTAGCTCGCCTTTTAGTTCGTCCACCTTCCTTTTGACGATAAAGGCTAGTTTTGAAGATACGCTTTCGTTTTATACCAAAGTTCATTTTTTCACTTCACAATGTCATTTTCATCTCGTTTAACCTCGGCAATCTTGCTTTGACCATAACGCCTATATTTGTTGTAAAATTTAACTTTAATGAACAAAACTGTCTTTATACGCAAAATTCACGGCAAGGATGTCACAGGTCGCTGTTTTCATATTGACTCATTTTCCATAGAAACCGGTTATGCAAAGAATGTGCCTTTACGGAAAATCCTCATTCCACTCGAAGTTTCAAAAACAAAGCCTGTTTTAAGTAAAACGCTATTTTGGCGTAAAAAGTAGTTTTTTGCTATCATCACGTAAAAAGCTGATTTTCGCTTTTTATGCTGTTTTCACGTTTATAGTTTTTTTCCGCAAACAATTTACTTTGAGAATGAACATCGCATGTTAAGTTATATTTTAGCTCACCTTTTACTTCGTCCGCCTTCCTTATGACGATAGAGGCTAGTTTTCAAAATAGGCTATCGTTCTTAACCACAGTTCGTTTTTTCACTTCACAATGTCATTTTCGTCTCG
The DNA here is from genome assembly GCA_030765055.1 of Mantis religiosa. NCBI lineage: Eukaryota > Metazoa > Arthropoda > Insecta > Mantodea > Mantidae > Mantis > Mantis religiosa. The sequence goes on along the minus strand of CM060948.1, from coordinate 253,348,409 downwards.
TTTAAGCTCGGCAATCTTCTTTTGACCATGAAGAATGCATTTCTTGTAAAATGGATGTGTAATGAACAAAACTATCTGTATAGGCAACAGACGTATCATGGAAGTCACAGGTCGCTGTCTTCACAATAAAAGTCATTTTCTATAGATTCCGGTTATGCAAAAAATGTACTTTTACGCAAAAGCATCACTCCCCTCGAAGTTTCTCAAACCAAGCTTGTTTTTACGTAAAAAGCGATAATTTTGCGTAAAGGGTTCGGTATTTTTACTATCTTCGCTAAAAAGCTGGTTTCGCTTTTAATGCTTTTTTCACACTAAAACGTCTTTTCCGCAAACAATTTACTTTGAGAATTAACATTAGCTTGTTTTAAGTAAAAATCGCTATTTTGGCATAAAAAGTTCGTTTTTTGCTAACCCCGTGAGATGCTGATTTTCGCTTTTTATGCTGTGTCACGCTAAAACCTCTTCCGCAAATAATTTACTATGAGAATTAACATTAGCCTGTTTTAAGTAAAAATCGCTATTTTGGTGTAAAAAGTTCGTTTTTTGCTATCTTCCCGTACAAAGCTGATTTTCGATTTGTATTCTGTTTTCACGCTAAAACCTCTTTTCCGCAAATAATTTACTGTGAGAATTAACATTAGCTTGTTTTAAGGAAAAATCGCTATTTTGGCGTAAAAAGTTTTTTTTAGCTATCTTCCCGTAAAAAGCTGATTTTCGATTGGGATTCTGTTTTCACGCTAAAACGTCTTTTCCGCAAACAATTTACTTTGAAAATTACCATTAGCTAATTTTATGAAAAATAGCTATTTTGGCGTAAAAAGTTCGACTTTTAGTAACTTCACGTAAAATGCTGATTTTCGCTTTTTGTGCTCTTTTCACGCTAAAACCTCTTTTCCGCAAACAATTTGCTTTGAGTGTTTTAAGTAAAAATCGCTATTTTGGCGTAAAAAGTTCGTTTTTTGCTATCTTCAGGTAAAAAGCTGATTTTCGCTTTTTATTCTGTTTTCACGCTAAAACTTCTTTTCCGTGAACAATTTACTTTGAGAATTAACATCGCATGTTAAGTTATATTTTAGCTCGCCCTTTAGTTCGTCCACCTTCCTTTTGACGATAAAGGCTAGTTTTGAAGTTACGCTATCGTTTTAAACCAAAGTTCATTTTTTCACCTCACAATGTCATTTTCATCTCGTTTAACGTCGGCAATCTTGCTTTGGCCATAACGCCTATATTTGTTGTAAAATTTAACTTTAATGAACAAAACTGTCTTTATACGCAAAATTCACGGCAGGCATGTCACAGGTCGCTGTTTTCATATTGACTCATTTTCCATAGAAACCGGTTATGCAAAGAATGTGCTTTTACGCAAAATCCTCATTCCACTCGAAGTTTCTAAAACAAAGCTTGTTTTAAGTAAAACGCTATTTTGGTGTAAAAAGTGCGTTTTTTGCTAACCGCGTGAGATGCTGATCTTCGCTTTTTATGCTGTGTCACGATAAAATCCCTTTTGCGCAAATAATTTACTATGAGAATTAACATTAGCATGTTTTAAGTAAAAATCGCTATTTTGGCGTAAAAAGTTCGTTTTTTGCTATCTTCCCGTAAAAAGCTGAGTTTCGATTAGAATTCTGTTTTCACGCTAAAACGTCTTTTCCGCAAACAATTTACTTTGAAAATTACCATTAGCTTGCTTTAAGTATATATCGCTCTTTTGGCGTAAAAAGTTCGTTTTTTGCTAACTTCACCAAAAAAGCTGATTTTCGCTTTTTCTGCTGTCTTCACGCTAAAACTTCTTTTCTGCAAACAATTTACCTATGAGAATTAACATTAGCCTGTTTTAAGTAAAAATCGCTATTTTGGCGTAAAAAGTTCGTATTTTGCTATCTTCCCGTAAAAAGCTGAGTTTCGATTAGAATTCTGTTTTCACGCTAAAACGTCTTTTCCGCAAACAATTTACTTTGAAAATTACCATTAGCTTGCTTTAAGTAAATATAGCTCTTTTGGCGTAAAAAGTTCGTTTTTTGCTAACTTAACCAAAAAAGCTGATTTCGATTTTTCTGCTGTGTTCACGCTAAAACTTCTTTTCTGCAAACAATTTACCTATGAGAATTAACATTAGCCTGTTTTAAGTAAAAATCGCTATTTTGGCGTAAAAAGTTCGTTTTTTGCCATCTTCTCGTAAAAAGCTGAGTTTCGATTAGTATTCTGTTTTCGCGCTAAAACGTCTTTTCCGCAAACAATTTACTTTGAAAATTACCATTAGCTAGTTTTATGAAAAAATAGCTATTTTGGCGTAAAAAGTTCGATTTTTACTAACTTCACGTAAAATGCTGATTTTCGCGTTTTGTGCTCTTTTCACGCTAAAACCTCTTTTCCACAAACAATTTGCTTTGAGAGTTAGCATTAGCGTGTTTTAAGTAAAAATCGCTATTTTGGCGTAAAAAGTTCCTTTTTTACTATATTCAGGTAAAATGCTGATTTTCGCTTTTTATGCTGTTTTCACGCTAATACTTCTTTTCCGTGAACAATTCACTTAGAGAATTAACATCGCATGTTAAGTTATATTATTGCTCGCCTTTTAGTTCGTCCGCCTTCCTTTTGACGATAAAGGCTAGTTTTGAAGATACGCTATTGTTTTAAACCAAAGTTTATTTTTTCACTTCACAATGTCATTTTCATCTCGTTTAACGTCGGCAATCTTGCTTTGACCATAACGCCTATATTTGTTGTAAAATATAACTTTAATGATCAAAACTATCTTTATACGCAAAATTCACGGCACGGATGTTACAGGTCGCTCTTTTCACATTAAAAGTCATTTTCCATAGGTTCCGGTTATGCAAAAAATGCACATTTACGCAAAATCCTCATTCCACTCGAAGTTTCTAAAACAAAGCTTGTTTTAAGTAAAAATCGCTATTTTGGCGTAAAAAGTTCGTTTTTTGCTATCTTGACGTAAAAAGCTGATTTTCGCTTTTTATACTGTTTTCACGCTAAAACTGCTTTTCCGCAAACAATTAGTTTGAAAATTACCATTAGCTTGCTTTAAGTTAAAATAGCTATTTTGGCGTAAAAAGTTCGTTTTTTGCTAAGTTCATGTAAAGAGCTGATTTTCGATTTTTGTGCTGTTTTCAAGCTAAAAATTATATTCCGCAAACAATTTACTTTGAGAATTACCATTAGCTTGTTTTAAGTAAAAATAGCTATTTTGGCGTAAAAGGTTCGTGTATTGCTATCTTCGCGTAAAAAGCTGATTTTCGCTTTTTATGTTGTTTTCACGCTAAAACTTCTTCTCCGCGAACAATTTACTTTGAGAATGAACATCGCATGTTAGGTTATATTTTAGCTCACCATTTAGTTCGTCCGCCATCCTTTTGACGATAGAGGCTAGTTTTCAAAATACGCTATCGTTATAAACCACACTTCGTCTTTTCACTTCACAATGCCATTTTCGTCTCGTTTAACCTCGGCAATCTTCTTTTGACCATGAAGAACGCATTTCTTGTAAAATGCATGTTTAATGAGCAATACTATCTGTATAGGCTAAGGAAGTCACAGGTCGCTGTTTTCACATTAAAAGTCCTTTTCCATAGATTCCGGTTATGCAAAAAATGTACTTTTACGCAAAATCATCATTCCCCTAGAAGTTTCTCAAACCAAGCTTTTTTTTACGTAAAAAGCGATAATTTGGCGTAAAAAGTTCTTTTTTTTTACTATCTTCGCATAAAAAGCTGGTTTCGCTTTTAATGCTGTCTTCACACTAAAACGTCTTTTCCACAAACAATTTACTTTGAGAATTAACATTAGCTTGTTTTAAGTAAAAATCGCTGTTTTAGCGTAAAAAGTTCGTTTTTTGCTAACCGCGTGAGATGCTGATTTTTGCTTTTTATGCTGTGTCACGCTAAAACCTCTTTTCCGCAAATATTTTACTTTGACCATAAAGGCTATATTTGTTGTAAATTCATATCATGGATGTCACAGGTCGCTCTTTTCACATTAAAAGTCATTTTCCATAGATTCCTTTTATCCAAATAATGTCCATTTACGCAAAATCCTCATTCCAAAACACATCCTAAGGTTCTCTTTTGCTAATTTGTCCCTCTTTAAGTAGCAGTTTGCTCCGAAAGTGGTCGTTCCCCCATGCACCACGCGGCTGGGCTTAGAACATTTTCGCCCGGAGCTGGACTTTTAACTTTTCTCGGACCGAAAAAAAGCTTTTTTGATACATGCATCATTGGTGTTCGTTTGATAAAGAAAACACATCCTAAGCCTCCTTTATGCTAATTTGTCCCACTCTAAGTAGCAGTTTGCTCCGAAAGTGGTCGTTCGCCCATGTACTTCGCGGCTGGACTTAGAAAATGTTCGCTCGGAGTTGCACTTTAAATTTTCTCAGACCGAAAAAAGATTTTTTTTGATAAATGTGAAACATGCATCCTTGGTGATCGTTTGATTAATCGATTTCGATTTCGATTGCGATTTCCATTCGATTTCGATTTCGATTTCGATTTTTATTTAGATTTCGATTTCGATGGCGCGTTGCACCGAGCCTAGAAGACGGCCTTTCTGGCCCTCGAGCGGCGAGGCCTCAATTGCCGGCATGGTTCCGAGACGAACTCCCGGGGAACTTAGAAATTTTTCGCTCGGAGTTGGACTTTGAAAAATTTTGATCGAAGTGAAAAAAATGTTTTTTTAAAAAATGTGAAACATGCATCAGTGGCACTCGTAATTTCGATTTCGATTTCGATTGTGATTTCGATTCGATTTCGATTTCGAATTCGATTTCGATTTCGATATTTCGATTTCGATTTCCGATTTCTATTTCGACTTCGAATTTGATTTCGAATTCGATTTCGATTTCGCTTTTTATTTCGATTTCGAATTCGATTTCTATTTCGATTTCGATTTTGATTTCGATGGCGCGTTGCACCGAGCCTAGAAGACGGCCTTTCTGGCCCTCGAGCGGCGAGGCCTCAATTGCCGGCATGGTTCCGAGACGAACTCCCGGGGAACTTAGAAATTTTTCGCTCGGAGTTGGACTTTGAAAAATTTTGATCGAAGTGAAAAAAATGTTTTTTTAAAAAATGTGAAACATGCATCAGTGGCATTCGTAAAAATAATTTTTAAGAACATGAAATATACATCAGACGCATTCTTTTAGAAGGGGAAACTCTTACCAAGCACAACTTTGGCAAATATCCCCGTATTTCAATAGCGCGTTGCACCAGACCTATTTCGATTTCGATTTCGATATTTCGATTTCGATATTTCGATTTCGATTTCGAATTCGATTTCGATTTCTGATTTCGATTTCGATATCGATTTCTATTGCGATTTCGATTTCGATTCGATTTCGATATTTCGATATGTATTTCGATTTCGATTTCCGATTTCGAATTGGATTTTTTCGATTTCGATTTCGATTCGATTTCGATTTTGATTTCGATTTCGATTTCGAATTCGATTTCGAATTCGATTTCGATTTCGATTTTTATTTCGATTTCGATTTCGATTTCTTATTTCGACTTCGATTTCGATGGCGATTTCGATTTCGATTTTGATTCGATTTCTATTTTGATTTCTATTTCGATTTCGATTTCCGATTTCGATTTCGATTACGAATTCGATTTCGAATTCTATTCCGATTTCGATTTTTATTTCGATTTCGATTTCTATTTCTATTTCGATTTCGATGCCGATTTCGATTTCGATTTCCGATTTCGATTACGGTTTTGATTTCGATTTCGATGGCGATTCGATTTCGATTCGATTTCGATTTTTCGATTTTGAATTCAATTTCGATTTCGATATTTCGATTTCGATTTCCGATTTCATTTCGATTTCGATTTCGATTTCGAATTCGATTTCGAATTCGATTTCGATTTCGAATTCAATTTCGATTTCGATATTTCGATTTCGATTTCGATTTCCGATTTCGATTTCGAATTAGATTTCGAATTCGATTTCGATTTCGTTTTTTATTTCGATTTATATATCGAGTGAGTGAGTGAGTGAGTGAGTATGGGGTTTTGGGGCCCGACGACAGCAAGGTCATTTGGGCCCGAAGTCAATAATAAAACCTAAAACCTACACAAATTTAGCGAAAAACGTGCAATAAAAGAACTCACTCAACCATTAAAAGCACATAAAACCATCTAAAAACTAATAACTTAAAATCTCTAAAATTAATAGATATAAAATACAAGTTAGACTTGTTTATAAAAACCTATGTCTAAAACAAACCGCAGTGCCTTATCCACGGCCACTGGGTCGTCCCCTAAAATACTTAACAAGTTAGCTCCCAAGCCCAAAGACTGGCGAACGCTGAGGTACTGAGGGCAATCGATTAATATGTGCCGCACAGTGAGGCGTACTGAACACGGAGCACACACAGGGGCCGGTTCCCCTCTTAATAGATGGCCATGAGTGGCTCGTGTGTGCCCAATTCTCAGCCGGGTGAGTATCACCTCGGCCCGCCGGTTATCCCTGCAGGAAGTTAGCCAGGGTTGTACGCTCTCTTTTATAGCCCGGAGTTGTGTGCCTTGTAAACCTGTCCAGGATTGCTGCCAAGCAGATAGGAGCTGGCGACGGAAAAAACGTTGCACATCCTGGAATGGCACCCTAGTTGTTAAACTCCGGGGCAAACGGCAAGCGGACTTTGCAGCCGCGTCCGCCTCCTCGTTTCCGGAAATCCCCACATGGCCTGGGGTCCAAGTAAAAACAAAATTGTACCCGCGCCTGAGCATTTGCGAGACCTGGGCCTGTATTTTTATAACGAGGGTGTGAGCGGCAGTGTGTTGTTGCAAGGCCTGAAGAGCACTCAAAGAATCAGTGCAGACAATAAAAGAACCAGGAGCTAACTTGCAAATAAAAAGGAGCAAATAGAAGATGGCATACAGTTCTGCGGAAAAAACTGAAGTGGAGTCCAGAAGGCGAAATTTATGAGCCTCACCGTTAATGAAGAATGCGCAACCCGTAGCGCTACCTAACTGGGAACCGTCCGTAAAAACCGGAACATAGTTAGGGTAACGGCCCAGTAGTTCGGCAGAAAGTTGTTGGAACACCGAATGTGGGGTAGCGAGTCTAGTGTTGCTTGAAAGTGTTAGATCGAAACACGCACGATTGAGCTGCCATGCGGGATAAGGGCAGATGGACGACCTCTCCACGCGAGGCATTCTGAGGCCATGGGAATGTAGGAGATCCCGAAATCTTATTCCCACGGGGCGTGTCCGAGAACCAGGGCGCATATAACGGTGGACTAAATCTGGACACAGAACAGGTTTAAAACAAGGATGATAGGGATAACTTGCCAACTTCGAGACGTACGAGCAGAGTAACAGCGAGCGACGAATATGCAGTGGAGGTTCGCCTGAGTCTGCATACAGGCAGTCGACTCGACTGGTGCGGAAAGCTCCTGTGGCAAGGCGGATGCCAGTGTGATGCACGGTGTCTAAAAGGCGAAGTTTAGAGGCGGTCGCTGCGCCATAAATAAAACTGCCATAGTCCAGCTTGGACCGAACCAGAGAGCGGTACAGCCTCAACATTACAGTGCGATCGCCCCCCCAAGATGCTCCAGATAATACCTTCAGCACCCGAAGAGAACGATCGCAAGAGGCTCGAAGGTGACGAATGTGGTGCTCCCAATTTAGTTGTCGGTCCAAGTAGAGGCCCAAAAACTTCAGGTGCGAGACAAATGGCAGGGGTGTTCCGTTCAAATAAAGACCAGGAGGCGGGTGAATACCTCGCAGGCGGTGAAAGTGGATACACTGCGTCTTCGCAGCTGAAAAACGGAAGCCGGTTTGAAGCGCCCAAGCTGCTAGCTGGGTAATGGTCAGCTGCAGTTGGCGCTCAATGTGATCTATGTTGGCAGACCTATAATAGATAGCGAAGTCGTCAACATAGAGGGATGATGGAATTCCACTTCGAACGGCACTAGTGATGCCGTTAATCGCTACGGCGAAAAGGGTGACGCTCAAAATCGACCCTTGAGGTACACCGTTCTCCTGTATCCGCTCCCGTGATATCGTGTTTCCTATGCGAACCCGAAAACGGCGAAGTTTTAAAAAGTTGCATAGGAATTCGGGTAGATGACCACGCATACCGAAACCATGTAGGTTACGGAGTATGCCGTACCGCCAGGTGGTGTCATAGGCCTTCTCCAGGTCGAGGAACACGCCCACGGCGTGCTGTTTCAGTAGAAACGCATCGGAAATGTACCCCTCAAGGCGTGTTAGATTATCGACACTTGAGCGATGGCGACGAAAACCGCATTGCAAGTTGGACAGATGGTCATGTTTTTCTAGCCACCAATTTAACCGAGCGTTTACCATTCGCTCGAATGTCTTGCAGATGACACTCGTCAGGCAAATGGGGCGGTAGCTAGATGGTAGCGTGCGGTCCTTTCCGGGTCGAGGGATGGGGATGACAATACCCTCTCGCCAGGAGGAAGGGAAAACTTGCTCATGCCAAATACGGTTATAGATGTTTAGTAGGAAACCTAGCGCCTCAGATGGAAGATGTAGCAGCATCTGTCGGTGGACATCATCCGGACCTGGAGAAGAATCCTTTGCTAACGCCAGAGAATGGGCGAGCTCGGCAGCGGTGAACGGTTGGTTGTACGGCTCGGTGCAGTCACTATTAAAATTTAGTTGTACCCGCTCCGCCTTTTCCTTAATAGGCAGGAAGAGAGCGTCATAGCGGGCAGTTTGGCTAGTAGCAGCAAATGTTGTAGCTAGGGCTTCTGCTATGTCCTGCTCGGTGGTGCACATGGAACCGTTGATGGCAAGGCCCGGAATTACCGTCCGGCGATACTTGCCATACATCCGCCGAACAGCTGACCATACCTGTTGGTTAGAGCTGCGCCGGGAAAGCGACGACACATAGGCTTCCCAAGATGTACGCTTTGCGTTGCGCAGTATAAAGCGTGCCCTAGCGCGAGAACGTTTGAAGGCGACAAAGTTCCCTTCAGTCGGGTGCCGCTGAAAAACGCGCAAAGCACGTTTGCGTGCTTTGACTGCCAAACTGCATTCCTCAGACCACCACGGTACAGGGATACGCCGTGGTGTAGATGAACCTCGAGGGATGCTGGATTCTGCTGCGAGCAGGATCGAGCAAGTAAAATATTCGACCATTTCGTCGATGGTGTCGAAACCGTCATCGATAAGTTTTATCAGGGAATGGAATTTTCCCCAATTAGCTTTGGAAATAATCCAGCGAGGATGTCGAGAAGGTACACATCGTCGGCCAGAAAAATGAATGTTAATGGGGTAATGATCACTGCCAAAGAGGTCGGAAAGGACTGACCACTCAAGTAGTGGTACTAATGACGGACTGCAGAAAGAAAGGTCTAGTACGGAATGTGTACCATAAGCGGATGATAGGAATGTCGGGTCACCAGTATTTAGCAGAAGCAGGTCAGACTTGTCGAAGACGTCTACGAGGAGGCATCCACGGGCGTCATCGGTGTCTGATCCCCAGAGCGTGTGCTTGGCATTCAAATCTCCCACAAGGAGTAGTGGTGAGGGGAGCTGAGCCAATAGAGCTTGAAGATCACGCTCTGGAACTATACTGAGCGGCGGCAGGTACATGTTGCATATGGTAAAACTGATGCTCTCCAGCTGTAGCCGAACGGCCACAGCTTGCAATGGTGTGGTGAGAGGAACGTGGGCGGCTGAGATGTTAGGCGCCACTAAGGTAGCAACGCCACCGCTTGCACGCATACCTGCAAGAGAGTCGCTTCTAAATGTAGAGAAAGGCTGAAGGTGTAACCAGTGATTGGGATGTAAATGGGTTTCCTGGAGACAAATAATTGATGGTGACCGTTGAGAAACTAAATGTTGTAGGTCTTGAGCACGAGCTCGAAAACCATTGACATTCCACTGGATTATTTCCATGAAGAGTTTTTAATGGGCCGTTTTAACCTTTTTCTTGACCTTGGCTGACCTGGGCCCTACGATTCGAAAATCATTAGCCTCCTGTGACTCCGCTGATGATCGGGAGTCAGAACTCCTACGGCTCGTAGAACGAGACCGGGATCTAACAGAAGGCGAGCGACTTCGCGATCTATGTTGTGGTCGAGATCGGTTTTTCGCATTTCCTACGGGATGGTTGTTACCCGCTGATGGCCTGATGGCTGGAGTTTGTACGGTTGAAGCGGAGGTAGTGCTGGTGGATACACAAACAGTCTGAGACGAAGGTTTAACGGCTAGAAAATCAGTCTGCGTGGATGCGTGGGCGACAGGGACGTGTTGAACAGCAACAGTGGTATTAGGAGTACGGCGAGCGGCTAGTGCATATCCAGTAGTAGTGGTAGCAGGCTTCAGTTGTTCGAAGCGCCGTCGTGCCTCTGGAAAAGTCAGGCGTTCCTTTACACGTAGCTCCTGAATGCTCTTTTCGTCCATGAATTTTGGGCACTGTCGCGAACTGGAGGGGTGACTGCCGCCACAGTTCACGCAACAGGGTGTTCGACTGCAGTTTGGATCCTCGTGCTTCGGTAGGCCACATTGCTCACAAAGAGCAGGATTGGTACATGTGACCTTAGTATGTCCGAACCGCTGACATTGGAAGCAGCGCATGGGGTTCGGGACATACTGGCGGACACTCGCACGTTCATAGCCGCAATATATATATTCGGGTAACTTCGTCCCAGCAAAAGTTAGAAATACCGTACGTAGTGGGTACTCCTTGCCATCTTGTTTCCGTGTTAAGCGGTACGCCTGACAAACAAGCTGGTCAGAGAGGCAACTTACTATTTCTTCATTTGCAAGACCATCTAGGCTAGAGGTGGTGACTACTCCTCTGCAGGTGTTAAGAGTTTTGTGTGGGGCTACCCGGATCGGGTAGGAGCCCAACAAAGCCGCCTTTTGCAATTTGTGTGATTGGTCTGCATTTGAGCTCTCCAATAGTAAGGTGCCGTCTCGGAGTCGCGTCGCATTCTTAACAGGGCCACTGATCTTATCTAATTCCCGCTTGATATAAACCGGACTAATATCTTTAAACGTTTTGCCATTACATGCCAAGGTCATCACTAAAAATGGGTCAGTAAAGGAGGTTTTGCGCGGAGACATGATGATATAGACCCCCTTCCGGAACCGTCGGCGTCAGCCTGCCATCCGGGGGTTAAAGAAAAAAGACACCGAATCTTCACGGTCTGTGCCGTCATGGGGACCTCACCCATGACCGATCTCATTTGTACCTCAGAAAAGCTACCCTTCAAAATCCACTGCTTGTCCGTATGGGTAAACCGTTCACCACGCACACCCCGGCTTTATTCCCCTACCACAGGAATAACCGCCTGTGGCTCCCCGCTTTAGGCCGCGCATGCGTGTAATAGGCACACGCGGATTCAGGGGACTTGTGGTTGATTACACCGGGGTTCCGTCAGCGGTAACACGTCCGGTCCGTGATACTAACCCAACGGCAAAACGCGGCCGTCGGGAGATTAACACAGACCGGGCCCTCAAGGAGCTACGTGGGTGTACTTGACGGTGTGGACGGGCTCCGCACCTAAGGCTACACATAGGGGCAGTGCGAAGGGTCCGCTCAACCTTCACCTTTGAGACCTCCGGAGAGCACACATGTCGGAAGCCGCGCTGAAAACCGTGGGACAGAACCACGGAGATAGGAAAGATCCCTGCTGGTGAGATAGGAGTTATAAACCTAAGACCTTAAGTGCTAATAAGTATAATAAAGAACTAGAAGGGGAAGAAGGTGATGCTTACTGACAAGCAGTAGCTACACGTGGCACAGTTGATGGAGATGAAGGGGATGAATTGAGGGTGAATGGCTAGGGACCCCGGGATCGCCAATCCCGTACCTACCGTAGTAGGTCCGTGGGGGAAAATACCAGAGCCTCTTCTGCCAGTTTTCGGGGTTACTGATGGGCCTTCTCGGCTGCCGTAGCGGTCCTGGGGTAAACCAAGTCCCCACCGTACATCACCCCATCAGTCAATCCCCTACTTCCTGTTGCCCACCCCTCGGGACGAGGACCACAGAGGTTGGGTTTTGAGGGGCTTTATATATCGATTTCGATTTCTATTTCTATTTCGATTTCGATTTCGATTTCGATTTCCGATTTTGATTTCGATTTCGATTTCGATGGCGATTTCGATTTCGATTTCGATTCGATTTCGATTTCGAATTCGATTTCTTTATTTCGATTTCGATTTCCGATTTCGATTTCGAATTCTATTTCGATTTCGATTTCAATTTCGATTTCGATTGCGATTTCGATTTAGATTCAATTTCGATTTCAAATTCGATTTCGATTTCGATTTCGATTTCCGATTTTGATTTCGATATCGAATTCGATTTCGAATTCGATTTCGATTTCAATTTCGATTTCGATTTTTATTTCGATTTCGATTTCGAATTCTACTTCTATTTCGATTTCGATTTCGATGGCGCGTTGCAAGGAGCATAGAAGACGGCCTTTCTGGCCCTCTAGCGGCGAGGCCTCAACTGCCGGCATGGTTCCGAGACGAACTCCTGGGGAACTTGGAAATTTTTCGCTCGGAGTTGGACTTTGAAAAATTTTGATCGAAGTGAAAAAAATGTTTTTTTAAAAAATGTGAAACATGCATCAGTGGCATTCGTAAAAATAATTTTTTGAGAACATGAAATATACATCAGACGCATTCTTTTAGAAGGGGAAACTTACCAAGCACAACTTTGTCAAATATCCCCGTATTTCAATAGCGCGTTGCACCAGACCTATTTCGATTTCGATTTCGAATTCGGTGTCGATTTATGATTTCGATTTCGAAATCGATTTCGATTGCGTTTTCGATTTCGATGTCGATTCGATTTCGATTTCGATATTTCGATTTCGATTTCTATTTCCGATTTCCGATTTCGATTTCGAATTCGAATTCGAATTCGATTTCGATTTCGAATTCGATTTTTATTTCGATTTCGATTTCGATTTCGATGGCGCGTTGCACCGAGCCTAGAAGACGGCCTTTCTGGCCCTCGAGCGGCGAGGCCTAAACTGCCGGCATGGTTCCGAGACGAACTCCCGGGGAACTTGGAAATTTTTCGCTCGGATTTGGACTTTGAAGAATTTTGATCGAAGTGAAAAAAATGTTTTTTTAAAAAATGTGAAACATGCATCAGTGGCATTCGTAAAAATAATTTGTTAAGAACATGAAATATACATCAGACGCATTCTTTTAGAAGGGGAAACTCTTACCAAGCACAACTTTGGCAAATTTCCCCGTATTTCAATAGCGCGTTGCACCAGACCTATTTCGATTTCGAATTCGATTTCGATTTCTGATTTCGATTTCGATTCCGATATTTCGATTTTGATTTCGATTTCCGATTTCGATTACGATTTCGATTTCGAATTCAATTTCGAATTCCATTTCGATTTCGATTTCGATTTTTATTTCGATTTGGATTTCGATTACTGATTTCGATTTCGGTTTCGATTTCGATGGCGATTTCGATTTCGATATTGATTCGATTTCGATTTCGATATTTCGATTTCGATTTCCGATTTCGATTTCGATTTCGATTTCGATTACGAATTCGATTTCGAATTCTATTTCGATTTCGAATTCGATTTTTATTTCGATTTCGATTGCGATTTCGATTTCGATTTCTATTTCGATTTCGATGTCGATTTCGATTTCGATTTCCGATTTCGATTTCGATTTCGATTTTGATTTCGATATCGATTCGATTTCGATTTCGATTTCGAATTCGATTTTGATTTCGATATTTTGATTTCGATTTCCACTTTCGATTTCGATTTCAATTTCGAATTTGATTTCGAATTCGATTTTGATTTCGATTTGTCGACGGGCCCTAAAACCCAGTAATCCGATCCAATACAATCTTGGCTACGAGCCCCAAGTGATAAAAAGCCCTTTCCCCTTTTTTAGAATATTCTTTCGCAATATTTAAATGTTTCTGGCGGCAACCTATTGGCGCCATTTAGACGAACCATTTAGCTCGGAGAATATGCACTGCTACAAACTAAACAATTTTTGGGATTTGTTTTCACGTTACTTCATCTTATTCTCCTTCTCCTCCTCCTCATCCTCCCCCCCATCTTATTCGAACTTTAACATACCCATTTAAGTACAACTTATAACTACCATCATACAGTTTAGGCAGTAATTAAGCCGTAGTCAGCAGAGGCAATCTAAGGCACACACATCCTAAGCTTCGCTTTTGCTAATTTGTCCCTCTTTAAGTAGCAGTTTGCTACGAAAGTGGTCGTTCTCCATGTACTTCGCGGCTGGACTTAGAAAAATTTTCGATATTTTGCAAAAATAATTTTTTTAAAAGCATGAAGTATACATCAGAGGCATTCTTTTAGAAAGTAAAACTCATCCCAAGCACAATTTGGCAAATATCCCCGTATTTCGATGGCGTGTTGCACCGGTCCTACAAGAGGACAATTCCGGGTCTCGGGCGGTGAGGCCTCAACTGCCGGCATGGTTCCGAGACGAACTGCCGGCTGGACTTGGAAATATTTCGCTCGGAGTTGGACCTTGAAAAAAAATTTTCGCACCGAAAAAAACATTCTTTGATATATGTGGAACATGCATCATTGGTGTTCGTTTGATAAGGAAAACATCCTTAGCCTCGTTTTTGCTAATTTGTCCCTCTTTCATTAACCTTTTGTGCCGATTTGGACTTAGAAAAAGTTTCGAAATTTTCCAAATATAATTTTTTAAAACATGAAATATACATCAGAGGCATTATTTTAGAAAGGGAAACTCATCCCAAAACCAATTTTGGCAAATTTCCCCGTTTTTCGATGGCGCTTTGCAACGAGTCGAGAAGACGACTATTCCGGCCCTCGGATGGCGAGGCCTCAACTGACGGCATTGTTCCGAGATGAACTCCCGCCTGGACTTAAAATTTTTTTAGTCGGAGTTGGACTTAGATAAATTTTGTCAAAGTGAGAAAATGTTTTTTGAAAAATGTGAAACATGCATCAATGGTATTCGTTTGATGAAGCAAACACATCCTAAGCTTCGCTTTTGCTAATTTGTCCCTCTTTAATTAGCAGTTTCCTCCGAAAGTGGTCGTTCCCCCATGTACTTCGCGGCTGGACTTAGAAAAACTTTCGATATTTTGCAAAAATAATTTTTTTAAAAACATGAAGTATACATCAGAGGCATTCTTTTAGAAAGGGAAATTTTGGCAAATTTCTACGTTTTTCGCTGGCGCGTGGCACCGAGTCGAGAGGACGACCTTTCCGGCCCTCGGATGGCAAGGCCTCAACTGCCGGCATGGTTCCGAGACGAACACTCGGCTGCACTTAGAAATTTTTCGGTCGGAGTTGGACTTAGAAACATTTTAATCTAATTGAAAGAAATGTTTTTTGAAAAATGTGATACATGCATCAATGTTATTCTTATGATAAGGAAAACACTTCCTAAGCTTCGCATTTGGTAATTTGTCCCTCTTTAAGTAGCAGTTTGCTCTGAAAGTGGTCATTCCCCCATGTACTCCGCGGCTGGATTTAGAAAAAGTTTCGATATTTTGCAAATATAATTTTTTTAAAAACATGAAATTTTAGAAAGGGAAACTCATATCAAAAACAATTCTGGCAAATTTACCCGTTTTTGGATGGTGCGTTGCACCGAGTCGAGAAGACGACCTTTCCGGCCCTCGGGCGGCGAGGCCTCAACTGCCGGCATTGTTCCGAGACGAACTCCCGCCTGGACTTAGAATTTTTTCGGTCGGAGTTGGACTAAGATAAATTTTGATCCAAGTGAAAAAATGTTCTTCGAAATATGTGAAACATGCATCAATGGTATTCGTTTGAAAAGGCAAACACATCCTAAGCTTCGCTTTTGCTAATTTGTCCTTCTTTAAGTAGCAGATTGCTCCGAAAGTGGTCGTTCCCTCATGTACTCCGCGGCTGGACTTAGAATAAGTTTCGATATTTTGCAAATATAATTTTTTTAAAAACATGCAATATACATTAGCGGCATTATTATTAGAAAGGGAAGCTCATCACAACCACAATTTTGGCAAATTTCTCAGTATTTCGATGGCCCGTTGCACCAGACCTATAAGACGACAATTCCGGCCCTCGGGCGGTGAGGCCTCAACTGTCGGCTTGGTTCCAAGACGAACTGCCGGCTGGACTTGGAAATTTTTCGCTCGGAGTTGGACTTTGAAAAAAAAATTTCCGACCGAAAAAAGCCTTTTTGATAAATGTGAAGCATGCATCATTGGTGTTCGTTTGATAAAGAAAACACATCCTAAGCCTCGTTTTTGCTAACTTGACCCTCTTTCATTAACCTTTTGCGCCGATTTGGACCTAGAAAAAGTTTCGATATTTTGCAAATATAATTTTTTAAAACATGAAATATACATCAGAGGCATTATTTTAGAAAGGGAAACTCATCCCAAGAACAATTTTGGCAAATTTCCTCGTTTTTCGATGGCGCGTGGCACCGAGTCGAGAAGACGACTATTCCGGCCCTCGAATGGCGAGGCCTCAACTGCAAGCATGGTTGCGAGACGAACTCCCGGCTGCACTTAGAAATTTTTCGGTCGGAGTTGGACTTAGATAAATTTTGATCGAACTGAAAAAATGTTTTTTGAAAAATGTGAAACATGCATCAATGGTATTCGTTTGATAAGGCAACCACATACTAACCTTCCCTTTTGCTAATTTGTCCCTCTTTAAGTAGCAGTTTGCTCCGAAAGTGGTCATTCTCCCATGTACTCCGCGGTTGGACTTAGAAAAAGTTTCGATATTTTGCAAATATAATTTTTTAAAAACATGAAATATACATCAGAGGCATTATTTTAGAAAGGGAAGGCAAATTTTCCCGTTTTTCTATGGCGCGCTGCACCGAGTCGAGAAGACGACCTTTCCGGCCCTCGGGTGGCGAGGCCTCAACTGCCGGCATTGTTCCGAGACGAACTCCTGCCTGGACTTAGAATATTTCGGTCGGAGTTGGACTAAGATAAATTTTGATCGAAGTGAAAAAATGTTCTTCGAAAAATGTGAAACATGCATCAATGGTATTCGTTTGATAAGGCAAAAACATCCTAAGCTTCGCTTTTGCTAATTTGTCCCTGTTTAAGTAGCCGTTTGCTCCGAAAGAGGTCGTTCCCCCATGTACTTCGCGGCTCGACTTAGAAAAATTTTCGATAATTTGCATAAATAATTTTTTTAAAAACATGAAGTATACATCAGAGGCATTCTTTTAGAAAGGGAAACTCATCCCAAGCACAATTTTGGCAAATTTCCCCATTTTTCGATGGCGCGTTGCACCGGACCTACAAGACGACAATTCCGGGCCTCGGGCGGCGAGGCTTCAACTGCCGGCATGGTTCCGAGACGAACTGCAGGCTGGACTTGGAAATTTTTCGCTCGGAGTTGGACCTTGAAAAAAAATTTTCGCACCGAGAAAACCATTCTTTGATAAATGTGAAACGTGCATCATTGGTGTTCGTTTGATAAAGAAAACATCCTTAGCCTCGTTTTTGCTAATTTGTCCCTCTTTCATTAACCTTTTGCGCCGATTTGGACTTAGAAAAAGTTTCGAAATTTTCCAAATATAATTTTTTAAAACATGAAATATACATCAGAGGCATTATTTTAGAAAGGGAAACTCATCCCAAAATCAATTTTGGCAAATTTCCCCGTTTTTCGATGTCGCGTTGCACCGAGTCGAGAAGACGACCTTTCCGGCCCTCGGCTGGCGAGGCCTCAACTGCCGGCATTGTTCCGAGGTGAATTCCCGCCTGGACTTAGAAATTTTTCAGTCGGAGTTGGACTCAGATAAATTTTGATCGAACTGAAAAAATGTTTTTTGAAAAATGTGAAACATGCATCAATGGTATTCGTTTGATAAGGCAAACAAATCCAATTACAGAACATTCAATGTGCACATTGCATTAATGTCTTCGGAACCTAGACAACAGGACCACAAATGGAACAGAAACCACAAATATATAGCAGTTAGGGTAGAATCAGAGCTAACATGGGAAAACCAAATAAAACAATTGATGAAAGTATACAGCAAATATTAAGAATGCCCAAAACATTGACAGGCTGCAAATGCGGCTACTCAAAAGGAACACTATGTATAACATATAAATCGTGTTTACAAATATTACCAATTTTTCAACAAATATGCGGCATAATAAATAGAAGCTTAAAAACTAAAACTTGAAAAGAAACACGGATGAAATTTTAAAAGTATTGGCTGTGCCTGCCCTTCCTTTTTGGTTCTGAAACATGGACATTAACAAAAGCAGACAAAAACAAGATAGAGGCTGCCGAAATGAGATTTTTAAGCATAGTATAGGGATGTACTCTTTTAGATAAAATCCCAAATGAAAAAAAAAGGTGTAGAAATAAGTTCTTTAGAAGAAAAAGATAATAAACTATAGAAATGAATGAAGAGAGCATATTGAGAGAATGCCGAGAGATAGGATCGCAAGAGGAGTTATAAACAGTAAACGTAGAGGAAAGAGACATTAAGGAAACGATAGTCAGAAGTGTTTTAAGCCGGAACAGGCACCATTGCCTAGCCCTCGCAGTGGAGAACAAGAAGAAATATAACAATTTGTAACTTAAAACTTTACCTGTCTAATAAGAATTGATGATACCTTTCTTATAAATGTTTCCTATAACAGCAACCACAACAACATATTGTTACCAAATTAGCGGAAAGCACAACCAACGACAGCTGACAAGGGACCAGAGGCAGCCGAGCCACATCCTCCCATTAATCTCAGTTACTAACTGAGGGGTTGATTAGGGGAGTGTCACTTGTCGCTGGCCGCCTCTTTTCCCTTCCCCTGTCCTCTGGAATCTTCGCGGTAATTCACTAAAACCAGAGACTTCTAGGAAAGAGTGATATCTATATAAAAAGGGCTGCAGTGAGTGAATTGAGTCAGTCAGTCAGTCAGTCAGTCAGTCAGTTCTTGGCGAGCAGCGTAAGAGCGCAGTGCTAGTGTACGACGAGAAGACTGTGTACTTGCATCGGAGGATTCTACGTAATAGCGAGAGCAAAGTGGAATTGTAACGGACGAACTAGTGAATCGTAATTGTGTGCATTACGTAATTCTGTGTAATTGGCAATGTTTTTGCTGTAAGTCGGTGGAAATAAAGAACAGTTTTGAGTGGTGCAATTGGAGTTTTCATTTCACGAATTCACAAAGTCACACTGGTGTCAGCAGTGGAATGACAACATCACCGAACATTACGGCAATGGACGCGGCATTGGAAAGGATTTTGGAGAAGATGATGGAAATTAAGGTGGAACTGACAGAAATAAAGACGGACAAAGACAACATCACCGAGAAAATGATAAAGAAGTTGGAAGCGGCAATTTGAAGGCCGATGCGCCGGGACGCGACGCAACATCTGAGAGCGTCAAACCTCCCAAGTATGACAGCGCGTCAACGTTTGAAGTCTTCCGCCGCCAGTTAGACGCAGTGGACAAGCACAACAAATGGTCGCCAAAGGAGGAGGCCACACAGTTAATAGCCAGCCTCCAGGGAAGGGCCGCGTAAGGACGCGGTGCAGACAACGGCGGTGCCCAAGGACATCTGGGAGGCCCTGGAGAATCGTTTCGGAAACCACCGCTTAACCGCAGCGTACCGCAGGCAAATAAAAGCCAAGGTCAAAGCAGCCGGGGGAGACGCTGCAGGAGTTCGCCCTGGCAGTTGAACGATTGGCAAGCAAGGCCCTAATCGACCTCCCACCAGAGTTCGTGTCCCAGGAAACTGCCTACAGCTTCGTTGACGGGGTACGGGACACGGAGATTCGTCAGCGCATAATGCTCGGCGATTACAAAACCATCCACGAGTCGCTGACGGCAGCATTAAGGATGGAGGCGGACAAAGTTACAGCTATCCCGACGTCGAGAACGAGGTGTGTCCGCTACACCGGAGACAGAAGACCAGCCGAGGGACGCCGGCGAACACCTAGTGGCCTGTGTGGGGGGTTTGGACAGCCCGTACACCTGGAGGGAGACTGCCCACACCAGGAAGGGCAGCTGACACTGCGCACCGTCAGCCGGCGTATGGATGGCAGCCTCATCGCGGGCGGTTGGGTGAGCGGGAAGCCGTGCAGCGTGCTGTTGGACACTGGGTCAGCCGTAACCATCATTAGACTTGACGTGGCGAAGAGTTTGCCGACGAGGAAGCCGAGCCAACCATACGAGCTTGTCACGGCATTGGGCGACACCTTGCTTCTGGAGAAGGAGGCCCTGCTGGAGCTGACCTTGGGGCGAAGTTTCGTGCGTGTGTGGGTGTTTGTCGCGAAGGTGGCTGAGGAGGTGATTCTGGGACTGGATGCCCTCAGGAGCCACGAGGCGACGGTCGACGTAGGCAGGAAGGTCCTGCGGCTCAACGGAGAAGAGGTTATAGACCGTCAACCTTAAGAGCGCCGTGAAATCTCCAGGGTCATCTTGAACGAAGACGTGGTTGTCCCCGCGATGAGCGAGGTGATGGTGACGGTGCGACCGGAAGGACAGACAGCAGGTTGGGTCCAGAGGCTGCAGGAGTACGACTTCACCTCGGAACATCGTAGAGGGAAGAGCCACGGTAACGCTGACGCCATATCCCGAACACCCTGTCTAGAAGAGTGCGGCCAGTGCACAACAATAGAGGAGAAGGAGCGTGCCGCAGCAGTCCGAGTAGTCATGGCAGTGCCTGCGGATGGCTGGTATAGCGTAGGCCTGAGGAGGTAGCAGCTGGCGGAAGCCGACTTGGGGCTACACTTGAGGGCATTGGAGGCAGGGACGAGACCAACCTGGGAGGACATCGCACCGAGGAGCGCCACCTACAAATCGTACTGGGCCCAATAGGACTCGTTGAAGACCAGAGAGGGCGTGCTGTTCCGGGTATGGGAATCACCCGATGGGAAGACGCAGAGAGAACAGTTGGTACTTCCCCGAAGAAAGGTACCGGAAGTCTTGGAAGAAGTGCACGCCGGTACTTCAGGAGGACACCTGGGAGCGAACCGAACGATTGACAAAATATGCCAGCGCTACTACTGGCTGAGGCTCCGAGCAGATGCTGAGAGATGGTGCCGTCTGTGTCAGGTGTGCTCGGCGAGTCCCGGCCCCCATACTAGGAGCCGGGGTCGCATGCAGCAGTACAACGTCGGAGCGCCATTCGAACGGATCGCCGTTGACATTGCTGGACCGTTCCCAGTTTCTGACCGAGGCAACAAGTACCTAATGGTGGTCGTGGACTAGTTCATCAAATGGCCGGAGGTGTATGCCATCCCAAACCAAGAGGCAAAGACAATGACAGACTGCCTCGTTTAGCAAGTGTTCTGTTGATTTGGGGTGCCGTTAGAGCTACACAGTGACCAGGCTACCAACTTTGAGTCCAACCTAATGAACGAGGCACTACAAAGGCTTGGGGCGAACAAGACCCGCACGACGCCTCTACATCCCCAGTCGGATGGCATGGTCGTAAGATACATCAAGACCTTAGAAGAACACCTAAGGAAGGTCGTGGCCAGCCACCAGTGTGACTGGGACGTCAAGGTGCCACTGTTCTTCCTGGCCTACCACTCGTCTACACACGACACATTTGGAATGACGCCAGCTAGCCTAATGTTTGGCCGAGAGTTACGCCTTTCTTGTGACGTGGCTTTTGGAAGCCCTCCGGAAGCGAAACAGCCAGCGACCGAGTATTTGGAGAACTTGGTGGACCATCTCCACGACATGCACGCGATGGCTCGCCAGAACATCCAGAAGGCGAGCGACCGCATGAAGACTAGGTATGACAGGCAAGCCAACAGCCAAGGGTTCCAGCAAGATGACCTGGTCTGGTTGCACCGTCCTACCCGGACCAAGGGACGCTGCCCGAAGCTCCAGCAGCAATGGCAAGGACCGTACCGGGTGGTGAAGAGGATTAACGTCGAGGTCTGCTGCATCCAGAAGGTTCCCCGAGGGAAGATGATGGTGGTACACCTGGATCGTCTAGCCCGCTACGATGGTGCTGTTCAGGATGACCAGCTTTGAGGAGGGAGCAGTGTCACCCAATTGGCGGAAAGCACAACCAACGACAGCTGAGAAGGGACCAGAGGCAGCCGAGCCACACTCTTCCATTAATCTCAGTCACTAACTGAGATGTTGATTAGGGGAGTGTCACTTGTTGCTGGCCGCCTCTTTCCCGTTCCCCTGTCCTCTGGAATCTTCGCGGTAATTCACTGAAACCAGAGACTTCTAGAAAACATTGATATCAATATAAAAAGAGCTGCAGTGACTTAATTGAGTTAGTCAGTCAGTCAGTCAGTTAGTCAGTTCTTGGCGAGCAGCGTAAGAGTGCAGTGCTAGTGTACGACGAGAAGACTGTGTACGTGCATCGGAGGATTGTACGTAATAGCGAGAGCAAAGTGGAATTGTAACGGACGAACTGGTGAATCGTAATTGTGTGCATTACGTAATTCTGTGTAATTGGCAAGTGTTTAACTGTAAGTCGGTGGAAATAAAGAACGTTTTTGAGTGGTGCAACTGGACTTTTCGTTTCACGAACCCACAAAGT
>CM060948.1:253308418-253320918 GCA_030765055.1 Mantis religiosa | reverse complement strand
GCTGTCACCACTATAAGACAAACGAGGGAGAGGTGTGGCTAACGCGGTCCTCCCCTACCTTCCGTTCGCAGCTGGTACAGGGTGCTCCAGCGGTCCCATTACACTGCTCCCTCCTCAAAGCTGTTCGCTCCCGAACAGCCCCATCGTAGCGTGCGAGGCGGTCCAGGTGTACCACCAGCATCTGCCCGGAGTCTGAGCCAGAAGTAGCGCTGCCGTAGTTTGTGAATCATTCGGTTCGCTCCCAGGTGTCCTCCTGAAGTACCGGCGTGCACTCCCTCCAAGACTTCCGGGACCTTGCTCCGGGGAAGTACCAACTGTCCTCTCCGCGCCTTCCCATCGGGTGACTCCCATACCCGGAACAGCACGCCCTCTCTGGTCTTCAACGAGTCCCATTGGGCCCAGTGCGACTTGTAGGTGGCGCTCCTCGGTGCGATGACCTCCCAGGTTGGCCTCGTCCCTGCGTCCACTTCCCTCAAGAGTGGCCCCAAGTCTGCGTCCGCCAGCTGCTCCCTCCTCAGGCCTGCGCTATCCCAGCCTTCAGCAGGCACTGTCACAGCTACTCGGACTGCTGCGGCACGCTCCTTCTCTTCCACTCTTGTGCGCTCATGGCCGTCCTGGATCTGCGGTAGGACACCTCCAATGTAATGGTCGCTAGCGTCGGTGTCCACAATGAAGGCGCCACCCGGTTGTGGGAAACCCAAAATTGGAGCACTGCACAGGGTCCCCTTCGGGTGCTGGAAAGCGTCTTCGGCGTCCTCCGTCCACACATAAGGCCGGTTTTCCTCCGTCAGGCGGGTGAGGGGTTTTGCGATGTTGTCGGCCTTTTCCTCTAAATCATTAAGGCGGTCGTCTACTTGACCCTTCCGCTCGCCCAGCTTCGCGACGTCATCCCTCACGCCGGCCAACCGTCCCTCAAATTTTGCGGCGAGAGCCTCGTTCGCCACCTTCATTTCCGTGGTCAGTTCGGCCATCTTTGAGGTCATTGTCGTGGCCAAGTTGTTGTTAGCCGTTTCCGTCTTCGCTGTTAATTCGGCCTTCATTTCTTCCATCTTCCCGGTGATGTTGTCCTTAGCCGTCCTGATTAGTTTCAGTTCCGCGGCCAGGTTATTTCTAGTCTCCAGCTTCTCTGTTAATTCGGCCTGCATTTCTTCCATCTTTGCGGCCAGGTTGTTATTTGCCGCTTCTATTTTCGTTATTAATTCGGCCTGAATTTCCATCTTCTTCTCCAAAAAATTTTCCACTGCCGCGTCCATGGTTGTAATGTTCGGTGATGTTATCTTCCCGCTTCCTGACACCAGTGTGACTTTGTGGGTTCGTGAAATAAAAAGTTCAATTACACCACTCAACAATGTTCTTTATTTCCACCGACTTACAGTTTAACACTTGCCAATTACACAGAATTACTTGCTGCACACAGTTACAATTCACCAGTCCGTCCGTTACAATTGCACTTGTCCTCGCGATTACATAGACTCCGCTGCACATACCAGTTACGTACAGTCTTCCGTTGCACAAACCTTCCGTTCATTAACACGTCACTGACTAACACTGCCTTCTTACACACTAACCAACTGACTGACCAACTCAACACAGCACAACAACTGACGCACACTGTCTGTCTGTCCCTCTTTATATAGGAATATCCCGACTTCTGGTGTTTACAAGATTGTTCCAGTAACAGAAAGATCGAGAACCAGGTGGAAGGAAAACAGACGCGCAATTATGTTTCTTTCCGAGCACTGGCTGTCACCACTATAAGACAAACGAGGGAGAGGTGTGGCTAACGCGGTCCTCCCATACCTTCCGTTCGCAGCTGGTACAGGGTGCTCCAGCGGTCCCGTTACAATATTTAAGTTTGATTTATGAGTCACTATGTTTACACTCAAACTTCACTTACTTGTTGATGTATAATTGAAACGTTTTCAAGTTCATTCGATCTCATCCTCAGCTGTTTGGTGACTAAATGCTGACTTCCTCTTCTTCCTCTTCTTCCACTACTACGGAGCTCCGATCACTCTGCCATCTGGTGTTAGGGGCACTAAGTTTTAATACTTCATTTAATGCCGGGATTTCAAAATTTATAACTTTATCACGGTTTTTGTTTATAAATATTTTCTTCCCAAATATCCAGTTCTATGGGTGTACTTAAAGATTTTAACAGTTTAATGTTGTGGCCATTGTAGTGGATTTCTGTCCAAAAATGGTGTGAAAATGCAGATTTTTCTGCTTGTTTGAACCTAATGTCCCTCTGGTGTTCTTTTTGCGTGGTTAACAAGTTTCTCTTAGTTTTCCTATGTAGTTTTTTCACAGGTTTCACAATTAACCTGATAAATTCCTGATTTCAAATTGTTGGGGATTGTATTTTTCAGTGGTTTATGTAGCAGGTTCCTCAGACTGAATTTGTTTTGGGGTGCTAGTTTTAAGTTTAGTTAGTTAGTTAGTTAGTTACTAACACTCCCCACATGGCAACCTTGGCCTTCGGGGTAACCTCACCCCACCAAGTGATGACCGGACCCATTTCTCAGGTGGAGGCACCCAGAGGGCGGTGTCCATTACCTCCGATGATAGGGTGATAGTGAAGATGGCGGTGAGGTGAGAGGACCTACAGTTTTTACCGTGGACTCCGAACCACGTTGGGCATAGGGGATACTTCACGTGTGCTAGACAGAGGTGAAGGCGTGGATAGGGCCGACTTAAAATCGCCAACCCCAGAGCCGGGAATCGAACTCGGGACCCTTAGCACGGGAGCCGCGAACGAAACCACCGCGCTACCCCGGCGCCCGTTTTAAGTTTAGTGTTTTGAAGATTCGTTCAAATTTTCTAAAAGCCCATAGATTGTAGGAGAATTTTCTATATTGCCAATTTGTGTTTTTAAGTGGTGTGAGAGTGGTATTTTTTGATATTATCTTCAGTTTTCCTTTTCTCTTCATCATATTCCTTATGATGGCTGGGTTGAATCGATTTACTACCGCATTTTAGTTACTCTAGTAATTATGGAGACAGAAGACTATATTCAGAGTGTAAACCTTATATTAGACAGTCCAGAATATAAAATAATTCCAAAAGATCCACTATCCCAAAATATCACTTCTGTTAATAAAGCTTTATCAAGTACAAAAACATTTAGTTCATCTGAAAAATACAACTTAAAACCTTCTAACCCCACACTTCCAAGGTTGTACTGTCTGCCAAAAATCCACAAACAAGAAAACAGCATGAGACCCATCATCAATGGCATCAATTCACCTACATACCACATTGCAAAGTGGTTAGTAAGAAAATTAAAATCATATGACAAATTTCAAAGTTTGTGAATAAAAAACTCCTTAGAATTGATAAATCATCTACAGAAGTACAACATCCCGGAAAATCATATACTAGTTTCTTTTGACGTTAAGGCACTTTTTACAAACATTCCAGTAGAAGAAATACCTACATTCCTCAAAAAAGGGCTAACCTAGACTACAACGGACCCCAGAAAAATAGATGACATTATCAATCTTACAGATTTATGCATAAGGAATAATTACTTCATGTTTAACCATAAATTCTACAGACAATCAAAAGGATTAGCTATGGGGAGCCCACTTTCGCCTATTTTGGCAGACCTATACATGAGCTATTTTGAAACACACATAGTAAAGGCCTTCCCACAGATTTATAAATTTTGCCAGAGATATGTTGATGATGTTTTTGCTATCATTCCGGAAAAGCTTAGAGAATATTTTCTAAAATTACTAAACTTGCAAGATAATCACATCCAATTTACTATGGAAGTAGAAAGAGACAACACCCTACCCTTTTTGGACCTCAAGATAACTAGAAATCGTCATGGTGTAGATTTTGGAATATACAAGAAGCCCACACACATAGATAATTACATAAAGAAAAATGAATACAACCCAGTTTCACATAAACTAGCTGCTTTAGAAGTCTAATTCACCGGCTATACAACATCCCTTTGAGTAAGGATGAATTTTTGAAAGAAAAACTCATAAAAGACATAGCGGTTTTAAATGAGTTCAAACCAGCCTGAGGAACCTGCTAAATAAACTACTGAAAAATACAATCCCCAATAATTTGAAATCAGGAATTTATCAGGTTAATTGTGAAACCTGTGAAAAAACTACATAGGAAAACTAAGAGAAACTTGTTAACCACGCAAAAAGAACACCAGAGGGACATTAGGTTCAAACAAGCAGAAAAATCTGCATTTTCACACCATTTTTGGACAGAAATCCACTACAATGGCCACAACATTAAACTGTTAAAATCTTTAAGTACACCCATAGAACTGGATATTTGGGAAGAAAATATTTATAAACAAAAACCGTGATAAAGTTATAAATTTTGAAATCCCGGCATTAAATGAAGTATTAAAACTTAGTGCCCCTAACACCAGATGGCAGAGTGATCGGAGTTCCGTAGCAGTGGAAGAAGAGGAAGTCACCATTTAGTCACCAAACAGCTGAGGATGAGATCGAATGAATTTGAAAACGTTTCAATTAGACATCAACAAGTAAGTGAAGTTTGAGTGTAAACATAGTGACTCATAAATCAAACTTAAAAATGATTACTCTGTTTTGGATTGTTTGTAACAAACGAATTAGTTCTTATGGAAGTAAATGTTGTAAACGTTTCCCGCAAACGCTTAGATTCTGTAAATTCTGTAAATTTCTGGATTTTTCATATAAACTTTAGACCTAACTCCCGATTCAAACGACGAGTGTGCGTAATATCTTTTGTTGTTTTTGTTTTTGGTGGTGAAGCAATAATCCGAGGAAAAGATTTCGAAGAATAAAGAATGTTACACAAAACTACATCGCAGTTAATTTTGGCAATAAAAGTACTTTTTTCTTATAAATTGTTCCTATCACAGCAACATATGAACATCTAGCGTTCGTTATGATGACAACAGCTTTGTTTTCGGTGTAGGATGAGTAAACGTTTACATGAAATCGTAATCACGAACAACTTATAAGACACACAAACCCATTACACAAATCTAATAAATATTTAGGAGACTTTGAAATGTGTATTCCTAATGAAATCTGTGATAAAATGTTTGTGTAGAACACAAATGCACTTGTGCCAACTATCTACGTGATAAAGAAAGTAAAACTCAAAATTGTCCTGCAGTGTCATGAACAAAATATTAATTTCTTCACTAATTACCTGCAAACCACTTAAATGACCTGAAAATGTTGCAGCGCGGCATTACCTTCAGTTGCGAGCTTGTTCTTAGACTTACACTGAAAATCTGAAACGTTCACTTAACACAACTGCATTGTGATTATTTCTGACATCTGTAAAGTCTAAAACTGTTTCTCTCTCTTTGACACAACGAATGACATCGGAAAGTTGGAATAAGTATGCTGCATCCAACGTTTCTTCCAGCGTTCACATAATAGGTATTTATGGGTCTTGAGAGGTAATTTGAGTTCATTAGCGAGTGAAAACTTTAACGTCCTAAGCATTAAACATCAAAATTGGCTAACCCAATACGTAATTTTATCCATTACCAACAAAAAATCCACTTGAATGTATAAGCTTTTCTTTATATTTGTCGGGGCTTCTGAAGGGTAGAGAATAATGAAAATAAAAGAAAATCCTACAAACACTTTAGACCCAATTGACGATTCCAACGTTGCACGTGCCTAACATTTTCTCAGTAATCGGCAGAAAAAACTTAAACAGTAAGGACTATTCCTGAAAATTAATTTGAAAGCGCGCTTGTTCGTCATTTGTAAAGCAAACAAGATCTTCGTGCTATATTTTGATATGCAGTTGACATTTCAAATACAATTTGCTCTTTTTAACATTATGTAATAATTATTTATTTATTTGTTTGTTAACTTTTCAATAAATATAGCTGAAAGGTAATCACCCTCTTGTCTAGGATCTGCCATTGACTTTTTTTTTCCTTATTTAACCGATTTTTCAGTATTTCCGTTTGTTTTCCTTATCTGTTTTCCTAGTTTCACAAATATTCACTATACACATAAACACACATGCCCAAGGCGGAACTCGAACCCGCGACTCTTTACGCGGTGGAACACTAGAGACATACCCTTTAGCGGCCATGGCTACGAGGGCCGGCTCGATTCTAATCACTTTATCAAGTTTACTCTTTACCTCCGCGAACTTGTACTATTTTTGTCAATTGGATTCAGATTATGTGTTAGCTACTTTGTCATCATCCAGAATTTGTGTGTGATGTGCGACATTTTTAAAACTTCTTCATTTCAGGCTTTCTTTCTTTTATTCTTTTCTTTCTTCCTTTCCTTCTTGATTTCTTCCTTACTTTATTTCTTTCCTTCTTTCAACTTTCATTTGTCTTCCTATGTTGCCGTTCTTCATCTTAACGGCAGTGAGATTATTTTGAAAATATATATTTGTTTTTAAACCTTCGCGCTAGAAGAATTAGGATTTTACGAAAGCAAAAAGAACAAAAATGTGCCGGAAATTTGTGTTCCGAAAAATTTTAATGTGTTTTTCTGTAGGAATCCACTTTAGACCCAGTTAGCGATTCAAACGACAGATCTGCATTACTTTGTTGTTCCTTGTTTATAGTGATGGTGCAGTTATTAGAAGAGAAATATCTGGAATAATAGAAAATATTACTGAAAACTTATTCTAGATTGTGAACTTCACCATTAGTAAACGGAACAAGATCATCGCAATAAATTTTGGTTTTTAAATTACATCCCACATTTTGTTTGTAGTTTGTTGTTTACGTTATGCAAAATATGTATATTTTTACTTTATTTATTTATTTGACACCTAAATCACCTATTTACTTGTTATCTCCCTTGATAGAAATAACTGAAATGCAATCAATCCTCTTTGCTATGAGCTCCAAATGATACAAAGTTCTTTGCATTTTTTTAATTGTTCCTTTCACGATATTCAATTGTTTCTACTCGCAATGCAATGGCGCCAATAAGACGAAGCGTTTACCTAGTAGAATTTACAGTGTTCCAAAATAAACAATTTTGTGCTGTTGTTTCACCTTACTTCTTCTTACTTCTCGTCTTCTTTTTTCCTTATTCGACTTTTTAAATACATATTTAAGTACAGCTCAAAAGCATCATGATAAATTTAGGCAGTATAGAAGCAGATGTAGTAGTGGTCAGATTAGAAAAACTGAGGGAGTAGCGAGTAGTTCCCAGAATTAAATCTATATGGCGCTGCCTTGCTATTCTTAAACGAAGCAAGATCTTCGCCGAAAATTCTTATATTTGCTTGGTATTTGACGTTTTGGATGCTGTTTAGTTTTAGGTTATGCTACATCATATATATAACTTGTTTGTTGTATTTGTTTATGATATTGACGCTATCAACAGAAGAACAATCTCTAGGTACAGGAAGTAGTACTCAAAATTAAATCTAGTGGGCACTACCCCGCCATTCGTAAACAAAACAAGATCATCGCGGTAAATCTTAGTATTAAATTGACTGTCAACACTCTGGCTCCTGTTCATTGTTCACGCTATGAAACATATTATTTCGTTCTATTTATTTGTTATCTCCCGAGATAGAACTGAGTGAAACGCAATCAACTGCTTTGTTCGGCGACAAAATTGTTCTTACCCTTTTGCCGCCTTTTACACTTTCCTTTCACGCCTTTCAACTGTTTATACTCATAATTCAATGGCGTGAAAAAGACGAACTGTTTAATTGGCAGAATTTGCAGTGGATAAGTCAAACGAATTTTCAATGCATCTACTCTATCCCCCCTATACCTTTTATAAAACCCATACTTACATTCTTAAGTTATCGTAATGATTTTAAGCAATTGCAAAGGAAATGAAGCAGTAATCAGGAGGTAAAAATCTTGAAGAATAGGAAAGTCTACCCCAAACTAATTCAAGAGCGCACCACTTCACAATTCATAATTGAATCGAGATTATTTCTGATATTTAATTTACATGCGACATTTTGTTTGCCTTACACAGATCATCTATTGAAGTTTATTATTTATTTACTTCATAAATTTATGTATCTGTGTTTATTAACTAATTAACTAATTTGTTTGTTACGCTACCTAATAGCTAGTGGCCGCTACTTCGCCATCCGTAAACAGAACAAGATCATCGCGGTAAATCTTGATATTTAACTCAAATTCGAAAATTTGCTTGATGTTCATTGTACATGGTATGCAACATTTTATTTCATTATATTTATTTGTTATCTCTTTGAGACAGAAATCAAACCTCTTTGTACGACGCCAAAGTGGTTCAAATCACTTTGCCGCCTTTCACTCTTTCCTTTCACGTTCTTCAGTTGTTTATACTTTGGTGTTACCCGACATTCGTCTTTCAGGTTAAGGGAAGGCCACAGAAAAAATCTTATTCAGGTAACTCACCCTGACCGGGTTGGAACTCGGGACCTCTTGAACGTGAGGCAGACACGCTACCGCCACGCTATGGAGGCGGGCTTATTTTGTTAAGAATGGAGAATTTGGGGGGACTGCCGAACCCGAAAGAGTATACATGTCCTTCAGATTCAGCAGGCACAGCAAATTATGGGTCATCGCTGTCTTATATAACCATTTGGAACCATTCTGTCCATAACGTCCTCAGTCCACAATCGAAATATACCGTGTTCCAATCCCCTTAGGCTGCAGACCCAACTGGGTATCCCACATACGATAGTTCTTACTTGTCTCACATAGTTTGTCAACCTAAGATTCCACGTTAGGTCCAAAATCATTTAAATATGATACTCACGTATAAAAGCGCATCGTCTGCCATGTACCGGAAGAGCCAATATAGCCTTTGGGGCCGAGCGCTATAGCCATTACAGGGCACGAGTACAAGCTATGGAATATTAAAGATAACACAAGTGAGGTATTTGCTAACATATGGCTTCTTATATTATCACATTATTAAAGTAAAATAAACAAAGACGAATTGCGGGAAGGTTAATAAACAATGAAAGTGTATTTTATAATTGCGGAGAAACAGAATATAGCTGTAATGATTGGAAGGATAAACAACAATCTGTAGTTCGTATTCCTTGTAGTTTAAGGAAAAAAGAAATGTACAGAAAGTATAGAATGCGGGACATATAAGATGTTTTAGCATAGATTAATAACTCGAACCAACTATAGATAGAGTTACATTTAAAATAACGTAGGAACAAAATAAGAAATGTGCAAGTAGAATGAAAAGGGATAGAATAAAAGACAAAACTATACTGGAAACAAATAGCTGAAGGGAAAGAAGGAAATTGCTACACAATCAGAAGGAGATATTAATGGTGCATTCTCAGAACAAAGAGTAATGATTTTCGCACGAATTACTTGCAAACCAAATGAATTACAAGACATTCAATGTGCACGTTGCATTGATGACCTCGGAACCTAGACAATAGTACCATAGATGGATCAGAAACTTCAAATATATAGCAGTTAGTGTAGATTTAAAGCTAACATGGGAAAACCAATTAAAATAATTGCAGAAAATGTGCAAGAAAGACTAACAGTGCTTTAAAGAAGGACAGGCAGCAAATATGGCTACTCCAAAGGCATCCTATATATAACAAATTGTGTATAAAAATATAACAATTTCTAACTTAAAACTTCACTTATGTTATGATATTTTTCTTATAAATTGATGTTATAACAACAACATATTAACATCTAGCGTTCGTAAAGGTGACAACAGCTTTGCTTCCGGTTTAGGGTATGTAAACAATTTACATGAAACTGCGATCCCGGACAATTTATAAGAAAAGTATCATCAATTCTTATAAGTTAAGTGAAGTTTTAAGCTACAGATGGTTATATTTGTATACATTTGTATGCTTCATTGTTAATAGTATCATATTATGCGTATATATAAATTGGGTATAAACGTATCTGACAGGACGAAATTCGCACAGCCAATAAAAAGTTTCCTGGACATATCTATATAGATAAAACAAATTCGAATTTTACTTATTCTGCAATTGGGGATCACGTTTATGTATTACACACTTACAATTAAGTTAATCAATTTAAAGCTTTCTGCTAAACAATAAATGTAGTCTTTTACTTTGGTATATATATTATATAAAGATTCTGGTTTTCCGAGAGTACTGGCCTCCTAATTACATTCTCTTTGCATGGTCAAAACATAAAATGCGAATACCTACTTCCCACTTGAGAAACGTGTAAGTAATGGAAAACTCAAACACCTAACTAGGAATATCTCGGAAATGTACAACTATATCAAATTAGCATAAATTTTGTGGTTTATTTGGAGCTGTATGTTTTAATTATTGAGATTGTGTGTATCATTTAAGATTTACCCGTTATATAAACATTGTCTCACATGAATAGTACTTCAGATTATTCATGAACATATCTTTAAAATTACGTATTTTAATACGCTTTTGAAATGTAAACATTCTTTGAAAACTTTGCCATCCAAACAATAATTTGCGAGGAGAGAATTTTTTGAATTGTTGTGAGCCGCATTTTGGGAAACACGTTGAACATGAGCGCCGAAAATGCCTTTTCCTTTTTGAGAGCTACTGATAGACAGACTGTTCTGTGAAAGACACACACAAACCCAATACATGGACCTAATAATAATTTGGGGGACTTTGAAGTGTGTAATCCTAGTTAAATCTGGCATCCAATTTTTGTGTAGAATTCCTTACCACTTGTGTCTACTATCTACGTGATAAAGAAAGTAAACCTGATTACAATCATGCAGTGTCATGAACAATATCTTAATTTCAGCAATACTTATTTCCAATCCACATAAATGACCTGAAAATGTTGCAGTCCGGCCTCACCTTCAGTTGCAATTTGGTTCTTAGACTTACACGGAAAATCTGATACGTTCACTTAACACAATTGCATTGTGATTATTTCTGACACCCGTATACCTTAACACTGCTGCTCACTCTTTGACATAACGCATGACAATGGAAAGTTGGGATAATTTTGCTGCATCCAACATTTCTTCTAGCATTCACTAAATAGTTATTTATGGGGCTTGACATTTATGTTGAGGATTATTTGAGAGTGAAAACTTTAACGTCCGAGACATTAAACATTAAACCTGGCTAACCCAATACGTAATTTTATCCACAAAAAAAGCCAAAAATCTACTTGAATTTATAAGCTTTTCTTTATCTTTATTGCGTCTACTGAAGGGTAGAGAATAATCCAAATAAAAGAACATCCTAGAATCACTTCAGATCCAACTCACAATTCCAACGTTAGACGTGCCAAACTATTTCTCTTTTCCATTTAAGGTAATTATGAAACAGTAATCGGAAGAAAAAGTCTGCAACAGTAAGGATTATTACAGAAAACTAACTTGAAATTGCGCTTATTCATCATTTGTAAAGCAAACAAGATCTTCGTGCTATGTTTTGATATTTAGTTGACATTTCACATATTAGTTGCTCTTTTCTAACATTATGTATTTATTATTTGTTTGTTTGTTACCTCCTAAATAAATATAGATGAAAGGCAATTGCCCTCTTGGCTAGAATCTCCCAATGATTCAAAATCACTTTATCAAGTTTACTCTTTGCTTCCAGGAACTTGTATTGTTTTTGTAAATTGGATTTTGATTATGTTTTAGCAACTTTGTTATCACTCAGAGCTTGTGCCTGATTGGCTACATTTTTAAACTTCTCTATTTCAGACTTTGTTTCTGTTATTCCTTTCTTTCTTCATTTCTTTCTTTCTTTCTTTCTTCCTTTCTTTCTTTCTTTTCTTTCTTTCTTTCTTTCTTTCTTTCTTTCTTTCTTTCTTTCTTTCCTTCTTTCTTTCTTTCTTTCTTTCTTTCTTTTTTTCTTTATTTCTTTCTTTCTTTCCTTCCTTCCTTTTTTATTTCTTTCTTTCCTTTCCTTTCTTCTTTCAAAATCTCTTTCTGTGTTTCTATCTTTCCTTCCTTCATCTTAACGGCAGTGAGATTATTTTGGAAATAGATATTTGTTTTTAAACCTTCGCAAGAGACGAATCAGGATTTTATGAAAAGAAAAATAACAAAAATGTTCCGGAAAAGTTTGTATTATGATACTTTTGAGTGTGTTTTTTTTATAGGACACAACTTTAGACTCAGCTAGCTATTCAAACGACATAAAAGCATAATTTTGTTGTTGTTTGTTTATAGTGATGATGCAGTTATCAGAAGAAAAATATCTGGAATAATAGGACATATTACTTAAAACGGATTCTAGACTGTGCTATTTCACCATTGGTAAACGGAACAAGATCATCACAGTAAATTTTAGTTTTGAAATTAAATCCCACATTTTGTTTGCAGTTTGTTGTTTGCGTTATGCAAATTATGTATATTTTTACTTTAATTATTTATTTACCACCTTATGTGTTTAGTTACTTGCTATCTCCCCAGATACAATTAACTGAAACGCAATCAATTCACTTTGCTATGAGCCCAAAATGATACAAAGTGCTTTGTATTTTTTAATCTTTTCTTTCGCGATATTCAACTGTTTCAGCTCGCAATGCAATGGTACCAGTAAGACGA
>CM060948.1:253280918-253303418 GCA_030765055.1 Mantis religiosa | reverse complement strand
GCAATGCCGCTAATAAGACAAATTGTTTTTGTCTTATAACTCGCAGTGCTAAAAACCAAACGCACTTTAGGTGCTATTCTGATTTTTCTTCTTCGCTTTCCTACCTATACGTATTTCACATTTATATTTGTACACATTTTAAAACTACCGTGATAATTGTAAACAGTAGTGAAGGAGATGAAACAGTAATCAGAGGAGAAAATCTGAGATAATAAGGAATAATACTGCAAACTATTTCTAGAGGGCGCCAATTCTCCATTCCTAAAGGAATCCATATTGTGACTTTGTGGGTTCGTGAAATGAAAAGTCCAATTTCACCACTCAAAAATGTTCTTTATTTCCACCGACTTACAGTTTAACACTTGCCAATTACACAGAATTACGTAATGCACACAATTACAAGTTACCAGTTCGTCCGTTGCAACTTCACTTGTACTCGCGATCACATAAACTCCGATACTCATACACAGTTCGTACAGTCCCGTTGCACCATCTTTTCGTTCATTAACACGTCACTGACTAACTCTTACACCAAGAACTGCGACTGTCTTCTCGCTCACACTCACTAACCAACTCACTAACCAACTGATTGACCAACACAACCAACAA
Source organism: Mantis religiosa (assembly GCA_030765055.1). NCBI lineage: Eukaryota > Metazoa > Arthropoda > Insecta > Mantodea > Mantidae > Mantis > Mantis religiosa. The sequence goes on along the minus strand of CM060948.1, from coordinate 253,302,809 downwards.
CTGACTAACTGACTCTGTCTGTCTGTAACCCTCCTTATATCGGAATATCGCCGGTTTCTGGTGTTTACAAGATTGTTCTGGTAACAGAAAGATCGAGAACCAGGTGGAAGGAAAACAGACGCACAATTATGTTTCTTTCCGACCACTGGCTGTCACCACTATAAGACAAACGAGGGAAGGGCGTGGCTAACCGAGCCTCCCCCCTGCCTTCCGTTCGCAGCTGGTACAGGGTGCTCCAGCAGTCCCCGTTACACTGCTCCCTCCTCAAAGCTGTTCGCCCTCGAACAGCCCCATCGTAGCGTGCGAGGCGGTCCAGGTGTACCACCAGCATCTGCCCGGTGTCTGAGCCAGAAGTAGCGCTGCCGTAGTTTGTGAATCATTCGGTTCGCTCCCAGGTGTCCTCCTGAAGTACCGGCGTGCACTTCCTCCAAGATTTCCGGGACCTTACTCCGGGGAAGTACCAACTGTCCTCTCCGCGCCTTCCCATCGGGTGGCTCCCATACCCGGAACAGCACGCCCTCTCTGGTCTTCAACGAGTGCCATTGGGCCCAGTGCGACTTGTAGGTGGCGCTCCTCGGTGCGATGTCCTCCCAGGTCGGTCTCGTCCCTGCGTCCACTTCCCTCAAGAGTGGCCCCAAGTCTGCGTCCGCCAGCTGCTCCCTCCTCAGGCCTGCGCTATCCCAGCCTTCAGCAGGCACTGCCACAACTACTCGGACTGCTGCGGCACGCTCCTCCTCTTCCACTCTTGTGCGCTCGTGGCCGTCCTGGATCTGCGATAGGACACCTCCAATGCAATGGTCGCTGGCGTCGGTGTCCACAATGAAGGCGCCACCCGGTTGTGGGAAACCCAAAATTGAAGCACTGCACAGGGTCCCCTTCGGGTGCTGGAAAGCGTCTTCGGCGTCCTCCGTCCACACATAAGGCCGGTTTTCCTCCGTCAGGCGGCTGAGGGGTTTTGCGATGTTGTCGGCGTTTTCCTCTAAATCATTAAGGCGGTCGTCTACTTGAACCTTCCGTTTGCCCAGGTTCGCGACGTCATCCCTCACGCCGGCCAAACGTTCCTCAAACTTTGCGGCGAGAGCCTCGTTCGCCGCCTTCATTTCTTCCATCTTCTCCGTGAGGTTATCGTTAGCCGTCTTCATTTCTTCCAGCTTTGCGGCCAGGTTGTTATTTGTAGTCTCCAGCTTCGCGGCCAGGCTGTTATTTGCCACTTCTGTTTTTGCTATTAATTCGGCCTACATTTCTTCCATCTTTCCGGTGATATTGTCGTTGTCCGTCTTCATTTGTTTCAGTTCCGCTAAAATATTTTCTAATGCTGCCTCCATTGTTGTAATGTTCGGTGATGTTGTTTTCCCGCTTCCTGACACCAGTGTGACTTTGTGGGTTCGTGGAATAAAAAGTCCAATTACACCACTCAACAATGTTCTTTATTTCCACCGACTTACAGTTTAACACTTGCCAATTACACAGAATTACGTAATGCACACAATTACAATTTACCAGTTCGTCCGTTGCAACTTCACTTGTACTCGCGATCACATAAACTCCGATACTCATACACAGTTCGTACAGTCCCGTTGCACCATCTTTTCGTTCATTAACACGTCACTGACTAACTCTTACACCAAGAACTGCGACTGTCTTCTCGCTCACACTCACTAACCAACTGATTGACCAACACAACCAACAACTGACTAACTGACTCTGTCTGTCTGTAACCCTCCTTATATCGGAATATCGCCGGTTTCTGGTGTTTACAAGATTGTTCTGGTAACAGAAAGATCGAGAACCAAGTGGAAGGAAAACAGACGCACAATTATGTTTCTTTCCGACCACTGGCTGTCACCACTATAAGACAAACGAGGGAAGGGCGTGGCTAACCGAGCCTCCCCCCTGCCTTCCGTTCGCAGCTGGTACAGGGTGCTCCAGCAGTCCCCGTTACAATATCATAACAGTAAGATCTGATATTTAATTTACATTCCATTTTTGGTTGCTTTTCTTTGTTTATGCAATTCAGTATTCTTATTTATTTGTGCATTTATTTACTTATTTATTTATCTATTCATTTATTTATATGTATTTATTTGGTGTTATTTCAATATTAGTTTATCCATTTCATTGACTGAACCTTACGATCTCATATGGGACAAAATGAACGATTATTTCTGCATAACTTGATTAACATCAAGTAGAGAGAGAAATGAATATATTTTAAAATGGTGAAAAGGGTACAGTGATGTTCAAATGCAGCTTCACAGATTCTAATATACATATCGATGATATTGAAATGTGTTTAATTGAAACAGCCCCTCACGTTAGAGAGACATCACTAGAAACAGAGAAAAAAAAAACTTACCCGAAATAAATGTTCGTTATTTTACAAACTTTAATTATATGATAATATCAAAATTCACATTTTAGGCAATACCTCGCTGCTGTTATCTTTAATATTCCTCATCTTGTATTCTAAAATACAAGTTCCTCATTTTTCTTTCGCGATATTCAATTGTTTCTACTCGAAATGCAATGGGGCCAATAAGGCGAAGCGGTCACTTCGTAGAATTTACAGTGCTCAAAAATAAACATATTTCTGCATATGTTTCACCTTACCTCTTATTACTTCTCGTTTTCCTTTTCTCCTTTTTCGACTTTTATAAATATATATTTAGTTACAACTCAAAAGTATCATGATAAAGTCAGGCAGTATAAAAGCAGATGTAGTAGTGGTCGTAAGAGAAAATCTGAGAGAATAGGGAATAGTTCTCAGAATTAACTCTAGATAGCGCTGCCTCGCTATTCTTAAACGTAACAAGATCTTCGCGGTAAAATTTTATATTTACTTGATATTTGACGTTTTGTTTGCTGTTTATTTTTAGGTAATGCTTCATCATATATTTATATATGATTTGTTTGTTGTTTCTTGTTTATGGTCACGATGCTGTCATGAGAAGAAACCATCTGGGGGTACAGGGAGTAGTGCTCAAAATTAAATCTAGTGGGCGCTACCTCGCCATTCGTAAACAAAACAAGATCATCGCGGTAAATTTTAATATTAAATTCACAGTCGTCACTCTGGCTGCTGTTCATTGTTCACGGTATGCCACATTTTATTTCGTTCAACTTATTTGTTGTCTCCGAATATAGAACTAGGTGAAACGCCGCTTTGTTTGGCGCCGAAGTGGTTCAGATACCTTTGCCACCTTTTACTCTTTCCTTTCATGTTCTTCAACTGTTTATAGAGCGAACTGTTTATACTCATAATGCAATGGCGCCAATAAGACGAAATGTTTAGATCGTAGATTTAGCAGTGCTACAAAACAAACGAATTTTCAATGCTTCTAGTCTTTGGTCCCTTGTCATTTTGTTACCGGTTTATTTTTATTCTATGCAATATCGTACATTTATATATTATTAGTATTGTCACCCGAACAGCGGAATTCGCGATAGAACCAGCTGGCAGGTAGGGCCATACAGGTGAATCCAGGCCACGGCTACACATTTATCTCGTGTCACTAATTGAGAGGATGATTAGAAGAGCGGCACGAGCCCTGTACCGTCTCTTTCCCCTTCCCCGACGTCTGGAACATCTGCTATGATTTTCCGAACCGCGAAGCTTCCAGAAACAGCGATCTTACTTTATAAGGCAGCAGTGGACGAGTCAGTGCAGTTCTTGGCAAACAGCCACGTGGAGCGCTGGGCTAGTGAACGGACTGGAATACTGTGTACGTGTATCAGAGGAGTTGTACATAATTGTGAGTGTAGAGTGGACTTGTGACAGACGAACTGCCGAATTTTAATTGTGTGCGCTACGTAATTCCGTGTAATCGGCAAGTGTTCCAAATGTAACTTGGTGGAAACAAAGAACATTTTGAGTTTGTGCAATTGGACTTTTAAATTCACGAACCTACAAGGTCACAGTATATTGTTTCTTGTTTATGTTCATGACGCTATCATAAGAAGCAACAATCTAGAGGAACAGGGAGTGGTACTCAAAGTTCAATCACGTTAGCGCTACCTCGCCATTCCTAAACAAAACAAGATCATCGCGGTAAATCCTGATATTCAATTGACATTCCAAGTTTTGACTGCTGCTCATTGTTCACGCTATGCAACATTTTATTTAATTCTATTTATTAGTTTAACCCCGCGATAGTTCTGGAATTAATTAAACTAATTTGAAAGTGCGCTAATTCATTATTTGTAACACAAACAAGATCATCGCACTATACTTTGATATTTAGTAGACATTTGACATCTTTTTGTTTGCCCTTTTCTAACATTATGTATTTATTTTCACTTATTGTTATTTTATCTTCTAAATAAATATAGCTGAAAGACAAACAACCTCTTTGCTAAAGTTCCCAATGATTAAAATCTCTTTATCATGTTTACTCTTTCCTTCCGCAAACTTTTATTATTTTTGTCAATTGAATTTTATTATGTTTTAGCTATTTTGTTGTCATTCAGAGTTTGTGTGTGATTTGGTTCTTCTTTAAACATGTTTATTTCAGGTTTTATTTCTTGTATTCCTTTTGTCTTGCTTTCCATCTTTATTTCTTCCTTTATTTCTATCTTTCCTTCTTTCAACTTTTCTTTCTGCCTTCCTTTCCTTCCATCCTTCATCTTAAGGACAGTGAGATTATTTTGGATACAGATATTTGCTACAATACAAGAATATGATGATAAGTTTAGGCAGGATAGAAGTAGATGTAGCAGTGGTCAGATGAGAAAATAATAATAATAATAATAATAATAAAAATAATAATAATAATAATAATAATAATAATAATAATAATAATAATAATAATAATAATAATAATAATAATAATAATAATAATAATAATAATAATAATAATAATAATAATAATAATAATAATAATAATAATAATAATAATAATAATAATAATAATAATAATAATAATAATAATAATAATAATAATAATAATAATAATAATAATAATAATAATAATAATAATCATAATCATAATCATAATAATAATCATAATCATAATAATAATAATAATAATAATAATAATAATAATAATAATAATAATAATAATAATAATAATAATAATAATAATAATAATAATAATAATAATAATAATAATAATAATAATAATAATAATAATAATAATAATAATAATAATAATAATAATAATAATAATAATAATAATAATAATAATAATAATAATAATAATAATAATAATAATAATAATAATAATAATAATAATAATAATAATAATAATAATAATAATAATAATAATAATAATAATAATAATAATAATAATAATAATAATAATAATAATAATAATAATAATAATAATAATAATAATAATAATAATAATAATAATAATAATAATAATAATAATAATAATAATAATAATAATAATAATAATAATAATAATAATAATAATAATAATAATAATAATAATAATAATAATAATAATAATCATGATGATGATGATGACGATGACGATGAAGATGACGATGATGACGACGACGATGACGATGACGATGATAATGATGATGTGAATGATAATTGTCATAGTCATACTCATAGTCGTAGTCATAGTCATCATAATCATAATCATAATCACCATCGCCATCACCATAAACCGACCGACCGAAGCGCTGGCTGGTTGTATAAGGCCAGAAGGTTATAGCTGCGTGCCCACCCGTTAAGGGTTTTACAGCAGGTAGAGTTCCTCTTTTCGTGATGTTGTAGGATCGGTTGTGGGTTTTGCGTTAGAAATTATTTCGAGTTTACAAGTTTTATGTACCTCAGGTTGTGCGAATGGATGCAAAGCTTGCACTCTGGTGTTCTACTTCTTAATTTGTTTTAAATTGTTGTAGCTGCCGAGTTCAAATTTTGGTCAGGATGAGTCTTCCAAATAGGTTTCTAGTGGGATTTTCCTTTATCCTGAAAGTTGGGTTTCAGCTCGCTGGGCCCTAGGCTCATTTCAGCATCAGTTTATCCATTTCATTTATTGTACAATAGGATCTGAGATGGGAGAAAATGAACTAAAATATTAGGAGTAAGATAATATCTGCATACCTTGATTAATATCAATTAGATGGCGAAATAAATATATTTATAAAAGGTGTGAAAGAGGTAGAGTGATGTTCAGATGCAGCTCGACGGATTCTAAAATACTTATCGATGATTTTGAAGTGCGTTTAAATGCAACAGTCCTTCATATTAGACAGACATGAGTTCTTTTAAGCAGAAATTTGTTACCGTCATTGGTTCTGCAATATTTGAACTCAAGAGATTTTAGAATATTATGCATATAAGATACAGAAGCCTTATATTCTATTTCCCCCCTCATAAGTTGGCCTGCCTTTTGGCAGTTGAATAATTATTCACCCTTGTCATATAAATCATAAATTGTTCTACGTAAAACGCACTTGCAAACACATCCCAGGGTTCGCTTCTGCTAATTTGTCCCTCTTACAGAAACAGTTTGTTCCGACAGTGGTCGTTCGCCCATGTTCGATTTCGATTTCGATTTCGATTTCAATTTCGATTTCGATTTCGATTTTGAATTCGATTTCGAATTCGATTTCGATTTCGATTTCTATTTCGATTTCGATTTTTATTTCGATTTCTATTTCGATTTCGATTTCCGATTTCGATTTCGATTTAGATGGCGATTTAGATTTCGATCTCGATTCGATTTCGATTTCAAATTCGATTTCGATATTTCGATTTCGATTTCGATTTCGATGGCGCGTTGCACCGAGCCAAGAAGGCGGCCTTTCTGGCCCTCGAGCGGCGAGGCCTCAACTGCCGGCATGGTTCCGAGACGAACTCCCGGGGAACTTGGAAATCTTTCGCTCGTAGTTGGACTTTGAAAAATTTTGATCGAAGTGAAAAAAATGTTTTTTTAAAAAATGTGAAACATGCATCAGTGGCATTCGTAAAAATAATTTTTTAAGAACATGAAATATACATCAGGCGCATTCTTTTAGAAGGGACAACTCTTACCAAGCACAACTTTGGCAAATATCCCCGTATTTCATTAGCGCGTTGCACCAGACCTACAATACGACAATTCCGGCCCTCGGGCAGGGTTCCGAGACGAACTCCCTGCTGGATTTGGAAATTTTTCGCTCGGAGTTGGACTTTGAAAAAATTTGTTCGGACCGACGAAAACAGTTTTTGTTAAATGCGAAACACGCATCATTGGTGTTCGTTTGATAAAGAAGAATCCTAAGCCTCCTTTTTGCTAATTTGTCCCTCTTTCATTAACCTTTTGCGTCGAATTGGACTTAGAAAGAGTTTCGATATTTTGCAAAAATAATTTTTTTAAAAACATTAAATATACATCAGTGGCATTCTTTTAGAAGGGAAAATTCATCCCAAGAACAATTTTGGCAAATTTCCCCGTTTTTCGATGGCGCGTTGCACCAGACCTACAAGACGACAATTCCGGCCCTCGGGCGGCGTGGCCTCAACTGCCGGCATAGCTCCGAGTCGAACTCCCGGGGGACTTAAAAATTTTTCGCTCGGAGTTGAACTTTGAAAAATTTTGATCGAAGTGAAATTTTTTTTTGAAAATGTGAAACATGCATAATTGGCATTCGCTTGATAAGGCAAACACATCCCAGGGTTCGCTTCTGCCAATTTGTCCCTCTTTAAGAAGCAGTTTGCTCCGGAAGTGATCGTTCGCCCATGTACTACGCGGCTGGTCTTTGAAACTTTTCGCTCGGAGTTGGACTTTAACTTCTCTCGGACCGAAAACGTTTTTTTGATAAATGTGTAACATGCATCCTTGGTGATCGTTTGATAAAGAAAACACATCCTAAGCCTCCTTTTTGCTAATTTGTCCCTCTTTCATTAACCTTTTGCGCCGATTTGCACTGAGAAATAGTTTGGATATTTTGCAAAAGTAATTTTTATAAAATCATGAAATATACATCAGAGGCATTCTTTTAGAAGGGGAAATTCATCCCAAGAACAGTTTTAGCAAATTTCCATTTGTCCCTCTTTCATTAACCTTTTGCGCCGATTTGGACTGAGAAATAGTTTGGATATTTTGCAAAAGTAATTTTTATAAAATCATGAAATATACATCAGAGGCATTCTTTTAGAAGGGGAAATTCATCCCAAGAACAGTTTTGGCAAATTTTCACGTCTTTCGATGGCGCGTTGCACCGAGCCTATAAGTAGGCCTTTCTGGCCCTCGGGCGGCGAGGCCTCAACTGCCGGCATGGTTCCGTCTTTAAGTAGCAGTTTGCTCCGAAAGTGGTCGTTCCCCCATGTACTACGCGGCTGGGCTTAGAACATTTTCGCTCGGAGCTGGAGTTTTAAATTTTCTCGGAGCGAAAAAAGCTTTTTTGATAAATGTGAAACATGCATCATTGGTGTTCGTTTGATAAAGAAAAGACATCCTAAGCCTATTTTTTGCTAATTTGTCCCTCTTTCATTAACCTTTTGCGCCGATTTGGACTGAGAAATAGTTTGGATATTTTGCAAAAGTAATTTTTATAAAATCATGAAATATACATCAGAGGCATTCTTTTAGAAGGGGAAATTCATCCCAAGATCAATTCTAGCAAATTTCCACGTATTCCGATTGCGCGTTGCACCGAGCCTAGAAGATTTCCTTTCTGGCCCTCGGGCGTCGAGGCCTCAACTGCCGGCATGGTTCTGAGACGTACTCCCGGGGGACTTAAACATTTTTGGCTCGGAATTGGACTTTGAAAAATTTTGATCGAAGTGAAAATTTTTTTTTGAAAAATGTGAAACATGCATCAGTGGCATTCGTTTGATAAGGCAAACACATCCCAGGGTTCGCTTCTGCTAATTTGTCCCTCTTTAAGAAGCAGTTTGCTCCGAAAGTGGTCGTTCGCCCATGTACTACGCGGCCGGACTTTGAAAATTTTCGTTCGGAGTTGGACTTTAACTTCTCTCGGACCGAAAATGTTTTTTGATAAATGTGTAACATGCATCCTTGGTGATCGTTTGATAAAGAAAACACATCCTAAGCCTCCTTTTTGCTAATTTGTCCCTCTTTCATTAACCTTTTGCGCTGATTTGGACTGAGAAATAGTTTGGATATTTTGCAGAAGTAATTTTTATAAAATCATGAAATATACATCAGAGGCATTCTTTTAGAAGGGGAAATTCATCCCAAGAACAGTTTTGGCAAATTTTCACGTATTTCGATGGCGCGTTGACCCGAGCCTAGAAGACGGCCTTTCTGGCCCTCGGGCGGCGAGGCCTCAACTGCCGGCATGGTTCCGAGACGAACTCCCGGGGAACTTGGAAATATTTCGCTCGGAGCTGGACTTTCAAAAATTTTGATCGACATCAGTGGCATTCGTTTGATAAGGCAAACACATCCCAGGGTTCGCTTCTGCTAATTTGTCCCTCTTTAAGAAGCAGTTTGCTCCGAAAGTGGTCGTTCGCCCATGTTCGTTTTCGATTTAGACTTCGATTTCGGTTTCGACTTCGATTTCGGTTTCGATTTCGATTTCGATGGCGCGTTGCACCGAGCCTTGAAGACGGCCTTTCTGGCCCTTGAGCGGCGAGGCCTCAACTGTCGGCATGGTTCCGAGACGAACTCCCGGGGAACTTGAAAATTTTTCGCTCGGAGTTGGACTTTGAAAAATTTTGATCGAAGTGAAAAAAATGTTTTTTTAAAAAATGTGAAACATGTTTCAGTGGCATTCATAAAAATAATTTATTAAGAACATGAAATATACATCAGACGCATTCTTTTAGAAGGGGAAACTCTTACCAAGCACAACTTTGGCAAATATCCCCGTATTTCAATAGCGCGTTGCACCAGACCTATTTCGATTTCGATATCGATATTTCGATTTCGATTTCGAATTCGATGTCGATTTCTGATTTCGATTTCGATTTCGATATCGATTTCGATTTCGATTTCGATTGCGTTTTCGATTTCGATTTCGAAGCGATTTCGATTTCGATATTTCTATTTCGATTTCGATTTCCGATTTCCGATTTCGATTTCGATTTGGAATTCGATTTCGATTTTTAATTCGATTTCGATTTCGATGGCGCGTTGCACCGAGCCTAGGAGACGGCCTTTCTGGCCCTCGAGCGGTGAGGCCTCAACTGCCGGCATGGTTCCGAGACGAACTCCCGGGAAACTTGGAAATTTTTCGCTCGGAGTTGGACTTTGAAAAATTTTGATCGATGTGAAAAAAATGTTTTTTTAAAAAATGTGAAACATGCATCAGTGGCATTCGTAATTTCGATTTCGATTTCGATTGCGATTTCGATTCGATTTCGATTTCGAATTCGATTTCGATTTCGAATTCGATTTCGAATTCGATTTCGATTTTTATTTCGATGTCGATTTCGATTTCTGATTTCGATTTCGATTTCGATTGCGATTACGAATTCGATTTCGAATTCTATTTCGATTTGGATTTGGATTTCGATTTCGATTTTTATTTCGATTTCTATTTCGATTTCTTTTTCGATTTCGATTTCGATGTCGATTTCGAATTCCTATTTCGATTTGGATTTCGATTTCGATGGGGATTTCGATTTCGATTTGGATTTCGAATTCGATTTCGATATTCCAAGACGAACTTCCGGCTGGACTTGGAAATTTTTCGCTCGGAGTTGGTCTTTGAAAAAAAAATTTCCGACCGAAAAAAGCCTTTTTTTGATAAATGTGAAGCATGCATCATTGGTGTTCGTTTGATAAAGAAAACAAAACCTAAGCCTCGTTTTTGCTAACTTGACCCTCTTTCATTAACCTTTTGCGCCGATTTGGACTTAGAAAAAGTTTCGATATTTTGCATAAATAATTTTTTTAAAAACATGGAGTATACATCAGAGGCATTCTTTTAGAAAGGGAAACTCATCCCAAGCACAATTTGGCAAATATCCCCGTATTTCGATGGCGCGTTGCACCGGACCTACAAGTCGACAATTCCGGGCCTCGGGCGGTGAGGCCTCAACTGCCGGCATGGTTCCGAGACAAACTGCCTCCTGGACTTGGAAATTTTTCGCTCGGAGTTGGACCTTGAAAAAAAAATTTCGCACCGAAAAAAGCATTGTTTGATAAATGTGAAACATGCATCATTGGTGTTCGTTTGATAAAGAAAACATCCTTAGCCTCGTTTTTGCTAATTTGTCCCTCTTTCATTTACCTTTTGCGCCGATTTGGACTTAGAAAAAGTTTCGAAATTTTCCAAATATAATTTTTTAAAACATGAAATATACATCAGAGGCATTATTTTAGAAAGGGAAACTCATCCCAAAATCAATTTTGGCAAATTTCCGCGTTTTTCGATGTCGCGTTGCACCGAGTCGAGAAGACGACCTTTCCGTCCCTCGGATGGCGAGGCCTCAACTGCCGGCATTGTTCCGAGATGAATTCGCGCCTGGACTTAGAAATTTTTCAGTCGGAGTTGGACTCAGATAAATTTTGATCGAACTGAAAAACTGTTTTTTGAAAAATGAGAAACATGCATCAATGGTATTCGTTTGATAAGGCAAACACATCCTATCCTTCCCTTTTGCTAATTTGTCCCTCTCTAAGTAGCAGTTTGCTCCGAAAGTGGTCATTCCCCCATGTACTCCGCGGTTGGACTTAGAAAAAGTTTCAATATTATGCAAATATAATTTTTTTAAAAACGTGAAATATACATCAGAGGCGGTATTTTAGAAAGGGAAGCTTATCACAACAACAATTTAGGCAAATTTCTCAGTATTTCGATGGCGCGTTGCACCAGACCTATAAGACGACAATTCCGGCCCTCGGCTGGGGAGGCCTCAATTTTCGGCATGGTTCCAAGACGAACTCCCGGCTGGACTTGGAAATTTTTCGCTCGGAGTTGGACTTTGAAAAAAAAATTTCCTACCGAAAAAAGCCTTTTTTGATAAATGTGAAGCATGCATCATTGGTGTTCGTTTCATAAATAAATCACATCCTAAGCCTCGTTTTTGCTAATTTGACCCTCTTTCATTAACCTTTTGCGCCGATTGGGACTTAGAAAAAGGTTCGATATTTTGCAAAAATAATTTTTTTAAAAACATAAAATATACATTAGAGGCATTCTTTTAGAAAGGGAAACTCACCCCAAGAACAATTTTGGCAAATTTCCACGTTTTTCGATGGCGCGTGGCACCGAGTCGAGAAGACGACTCTTCCGGCCCTCGGATGGCGAGGCCTCAACTGCCGGCATGGTTGCGAGACGAACTCCCGGCTGCACTTAGAAATTTTTCGGTCGGAGTTGGACTTAGATAAATTTTGATCGAAGTGAAAGAAATGTTTTTTGAAAAATGTGATACATGCAACAATGGTATTCTTATGATAAGGCAAACACATCCTAAGCTTCTCTTTTGCTAATTTGTCCCTCTTTAAGTAGCAGTTTGCTCCGAAAGTGCTCGTTCCCCCATGTACTCCGCGGCTGGACTTAGAAAAAGTTTCGATATTTTGCATAAATAATTTTTTTTAAAAACATGAAATATACATCAGAGGCATTATTTTTTGGAAAGGGAAACTCATCTCAAAAACAATTTTGGCAAATTTTTCCGTTTTTCGATGGCTTGTTGCACCGAGTCGAGAAGACGACCATTCCGGCCCCCGGACGGCGAGGCCTCAACTGCCGGCATTGTTCCGAGACGAACTCCCGCCTGGACTTAGAATTTTTCGGTCGGAGTTGGACTAAGATAAATTTTGATCGAAGTGAAAAAATGTTCTTCGAAAAATGTGAAACATGCATCAATGGTATTCGTTTGATAAGGCAAACACACCCTAAGCTTCACTTTTGCTAATTTGTCCCTGTTTAAGTAGCAGTTTGCTCCGAAAGTGGTCGTTCCCCCATGTACTTCGCGGCTCGACTTAGAAAAATTTTCGATAATTTGCATAAATAATTTTTTTAAAAACATGAAGTATACATCAGAGGCATTCTTTTAGAAAGGGAATCTCATCACAACCACAATTTTGGCAACTTTCTCAGTATTTCGATGGCGCGTTGCACTAGACCTATAAGACGACAATTCCGGCCCTAAGGCGGGGAGGCCTCAACTTTCGGCATGGTTCCAAGACGAACTCCCGGCTGGACTTGGAAATTTTTCGCTCGGAGTTGGACTTTGAAAAAAAAAATTTCCGACAGAAAAAAGCCTTTTTTGATAAATGTGAAGCATGCATCATTGGTGTTCGTTTGATAAAAAAACACATCCTAAGCCTCGTTTTTGCTAACTTGACCCTCTTTCATTAACCTTTTGCGTCGATTTGGACTTAGAAAAAGGTTCGATATTTCGCAAAAATAATTTTTTAAAAAACATAAAATATACATTAGAGGCATTCTTTTAGAAAGGGAAACTCATCCCAAGAACAATTTTGGCAAATTTCCCCGTTTTTCGATGGCGCGTTGCACCGAGTCGAGAAGACGACTCTTCCGGCCCTCGGATGGCGAGGCCTCAACTACCGGCATGGTTGCGAGACGAACTCTCGTCTGCACTTAGAAATTGTTCTGTCGGAGTTGGACTTAGATAAATTTTGATCGAAGTGAAAGAAATGTTTTTTGAAAAATGTGATACATGCATCAATGGTATTCTTATGATGGGGCAAACAGATCCTAAGCTTCGCTTTCGCTAATTTGTCGCTCTTTAAGTAGCAGTTTGCTCCGAAAGTGGTCGTTCCCCCATGTACTCCGCGGCTGGACTTAGAAAAAGTTTCGCAATTTTCCAAATATAATTTTTTAAAACATGAAATATACATCAGAGGCATTCTTTTAGAAAGGGAAACTCATCCCAAGCACAATTTGGCAAATATCCCCGTATTTCGATGGCGCGTTGCACCGGACCTACAAGACGACAACTCCGGGCCTCGGGCGGCGAGGCTTCAACTGCCGGGATTGTTCCGAGACGAACTGCAGGCTGGACTTGGAAATTTTTCGCTCGGAGTTGGACCTTGAAAAAAAATTTTCGCACCGAAAAAAGCATTCTTTGATAAATGTGAAACATGCATCATTGGTGTTCGTTTGATAAAGAAAACATCCTTAGCCTCGTTTTTGCTAATTTGTCCCTCTTTCATTAAGCTTTTGCGCCGATTTGGACTTAGAAAAAGTTTCGAAATTTTCCAAATATAATTTTTTAAAACATGAAATATACATCAGAGGCATTATTTTAGAAAGGGAAACTCATCCCAAAATCAATTTTGGCAAATTTCCGCGTTTTTCGATGTCGCGTTGCACCGAGTCCAGAAGACGACCTTTCCGGCCTCAACTGCCGGCATTGTTCCGAGATGAATTCGCGCCTGGACTTAGCAATTTTTCAGTCGGAGTTGGACTTAGATAAATTTTGATCGTAGTGAAAACATGTTTTTTGATAAATGTGAAACATGCATCAATGGTATTCGTTTGATAATGCAAACACATCCTAACTTTCGCTTTTGCTAAATTGTCCCTCTTTAAGTAGCAGTTTCCCCCATGTACTTCGCGGCTGGACTTAGAAAACGTTTCGACATTTTGCATAATTAATTTTTTTAAAAACATGAAGTATACATCAGAGGCATTCTTTTAGAAAGGGAAACTCATCCCAAGCACAATTTGGCAAATATCCCCGTATTTGATGGCGCGTTGCACCGGACCTACAAGACGACAACTCCGGGCCTCGGACGGCGAGGCTTCAACTGCGTGGATGGTTCCGAGACGAAATGCAGGCTGGACTTGGAAATTTTTCGCTCGGAGTTGGACCTTGAAAAATAATTTTCGCACCGAAAAAAGCATTCTTTGATAAATGTGAAACATGCATCATTGGTGTTCGTTTGATAAAGAAAACATCCTTAGCCTCGTTTTTGCTAATTTGTCCCTCTTTCATTAACCTTTTGCGCCGATTTGGACTTAGAAAAAATTTGAAATTTTCCAAATATAATTTTTTAAAACATGAAATATACATCAGAGGCATTATTTTAGAAAGGGAAACTCATCCCAAAATCAATTTTGGCAAATTTCCCCGTTTTTCGATGTCGCGCTGCACCGAGTCCAAAAGACGACCTTTCCGGCCCTCGGATGGTGACGCCTCAAATGCCGGCATTGTTCCGAGATGAATTCGCGCCTGGACTTAGAAATTTTTCAGTCGGAGTTGGACTCAGATAAATTTTGATCGAAGTGAGAAAATGTTTTTTGAAAAATGTGAAACATGCATCAATGGTATTCGTTTGATAAGGCAAACACATCCAATTACAAAACATTCAATGTGCACATTGCATTAATGGCTTCGGAACCTAGACAACGGGACCACAGATCGAACAGAAACCACAAATATATAGCAGTTAGGGTACAATCAGAGCTAACATGGGAAAACCAAATAAAACAATTGAAGAAGGTATACAGCAAATATTAAGAATGCCCAAAACATTGACAGGCAGCAAATGCGGCTACTCAAAATGAACACTATGTATAACATATAAATCATGTTTACAAATATTACCAATGTTTCAACAAATATGCGGCATAATAAATAGAAGCTTAAAAACTAAAACGTGAAAAGAAACACGGATGAAATTTTAAAAGTAATGGCTGTGCCTGCCCTTCCTTTTCGGTTCTGAAACATGAACATTAACAAAAGCAGACAAAAACAAGATAGAGACTGCTGAAATGAGATTTTTAAGAATAGTATAGGGATGTACTCTTTTAGATAAAATCCCAAATGAAAAAATAAAAGAAGGTGTAGAAATAAGTTCTTTAGAAGAAAAAGATAATAAACTATAGAAATGAATGGAGAGAGCATATTGAGAGAATGCCGAGAGATAGGATCCCAAGAGGAGTTATAAACTATAAACGTAGAGGAAAGAGACATCCAGGAAACGATGGTCAGAAGTGTTTTAAGCCGGAACAGGCACCATTGCCTAGCCCTTGCAGTGGAGAACAAGAAGAAATATAACAATTTGTAACTTAAAACTTCACCAGTCTAATAAGAATTGATGATACCTTTCTTATAAATGTTTCCTATAACAGCAACCACAACAACATATTGTTACCAAATTAGCGGAAAGCACAACCAACGACAGCTGACAAGGGACCAGAGGCAGCCGAGCCACATCCTCCCATTAATCTCAGTTACTAACTGAGGGGTTGATTAGGGGAGTGTCACTTGTCGCTGGCCGCCTCTTTTCCCTTCCCCTGTCCTCTGGAATCTTCGCGGTAATTCACTAAAACCAGAGACTTCTAGGAAACAGTGATATCTATATAAAAAGGGCTGCAGTGAGTGAATTGAGTCAGTCAGTCAGTCAGTCAGTCAGTCAGTTGGCGAGCAGCGTAAGAGCGCAGTGCTAGTGTACGACGAGAAGACTGTGTACTTGCATCGGAGGATTCTACGTAATAGCGAGAGCAAAGTGGAATTGTAACGGACGAACTAGTGAATCGTAATTGTGTGCATTACGTAATTCTGTGTAATTGGCAATGTTTTTGCTGTAAGTCGGTGGAAATAAAGAACAGTTTTGAGTGGTGCAATTGGAGTTTTCATTTCACGAACCCACAAAGTCACACTGGTGTCAGGAGTGGAATGACAACATCACCGAAAATTACGGCCATGGACGCGGCATTGGAAAGGATTTTGGAGAAGATGATGAAAATTAAGGTGGAACTGACAGAAATAAAGACGGACAAAGACAACATCACCGAGAAAATGAAAAAGAAGTTGGAAGCGGCAATTTGAAGGCCGATGCGCCGGGACGCGACGCAACATCTGAGAGCGTCAAACCTCCCAAGTATGACAGCGCGTCAACGTTTGAAGTCTTCCGCCGCCAGTTAGACGCAGTGGACCAGCACAACAAATGGTCGCCAAAGGAGGAGGCCACACAGTTAATAGCCAGCCTCCAGGGAAGGGCCGCGTAAGTCCTAAACGCGGTGCAGACAACGGCGGTGCCCAAGGACATCTGCCCAAGGCCCTGGAGAATCGTTTCGGAAACCACCGCTTAACCGCAGCTTACAGCTTCGTTGACGGGGTACGGGACACGGAGATTCGTCAGCGCATAATGCTCGGCGATTACAAAACCATCCACGAGTCGCTGACGGCAGCATTAAGGATGGAGGCGGACAAAGTTACAGGTATCCCGACGTCGAGAACGAGGTGTGTCCGCTACACCGGAGACAGAAGACCAGCCGAGGGACGCCGGCGAACACCTAGTGGCCTGTGTGGGGGGTTTGGACAGCCCGTACACCTGGAGGGAGACTGCCCACACCAGGAAGTGCAGCTGGAAGAACGAGTAAGGCCCAGCGTGGAGAGGGGCACGTCGGCGCCATTACCACCATCCCGTCGAGTGACACTGCGCACCGTCAGCCGGCGTATGGATGGCAGCCTCATCGCGGGCGGTTGGGTGAGAGGGAAGCCGTGCAGCGTGCTGTTGGACACTGGGTCAGCCGTGACCATCATTAGACTTGACGTGGCGAAGAGTTTGCCGACGAGGAAGCCGAGCCAACCATACGAGCTTGTCACGGCATTGGGCGACACCTTGCTTGTGGAGAAGGAGGCCCTGCTGGAGCTGACCTTGGGGCGAAGTTTCGTGCGTGTGTGGGTGTTCGTCGCGAAGGTGGCTGAGGAGGTGATTCTGGGACTGGATGCCCTCAGGAGCCACGAGGCGACGGTCGACGTAGGAAGGAAGGTCCTGCGGCTCAACGGAGAAGAGGTTATAGACCGTCAACCTTAAGAGCGCCGTGAAATCTCCAGGGTCATCTTGAACGAAGACGTGGTTGTCCCCGCGAGGAGCGAGGTGATGGTGACGGTGCGACCGGAAGGACAGACAGCAGGTTGGGTCCAGAGGCTGCAGGAGTACGACTTCACCTCGGAACATCGTAGAGGGAAGAGCCACAGTAACGCTGACGCCATATCCCGAACACCCTGTCTAGAAGAGTGCGGCCAGTGCACAACAATGGAGGAGAAGGAGCGTGCCGCAGCAGTCCGAGTAGTCACGGCAGTGCCTGCGGATGGCTGGTATAGCGTAGGCCTGAGGAGGTAGCAGCTGGCGGAAGCAGACTTGGGGCTACACTTGAGGGTATTGGAGGGACGAGACCAACCTGGGAGGACATCGCACCGAGGAGCGCCACCTACAAATCGTACTGGGCCCAATGGGACTCGTTGAAGACCAGAGAGGGCGTGCTGTTCCGGGTATGGGAATCACCCGATGGGAAGACGCAGAGAGAACAGTTGGTACTTCCCCGAAGTAAGGTACCGGAAGTCTTGGAAGAAGTGCACGCCGGTACTTCAGGAGGACACCTGGGAGCGAACCGAACGATTGACAAAATATGGCAGCGCTACTACTGGCTGAGGCTCCGAGCAGATGCTGAGAGATGGTGCCGTCTGTGTCAGGTGTGCTCGGCGAGTCCCGGCCCCCATACTAGGAGCCGGGGTCGCATGCAGCAGTACAACGTCGGAGCGCCATTCGAACGGATCGCCGTTGACATTGCTGGACCGTTCCCAGTTTCCGACCGAGGCAACAAGTACCTAATGGTGGTCGTGGACTAGTTCATCAAATGGCCGGAGGTGTATGCCATCCCAAACCAAGAGGCAAAGACAATGACAGACTGCCTCGTTTAGCAAGTGTTCTGTTGATTTGGGGTGCCGTTAGAGCTACACAGTCACCAGGCTGCCAACTTTGAGTCCAACCTAATGAACGAGGCACTACAAAGGCTTGGGGCGAACAAGACCCGCACGACGCCTCTACATCCCCAGTCGGATGGCATGGTCGTAAGATACATTAAGACCTGAGAAGAACACCTGAGGAAGGTCGTCAAACCAGCCACCAGTGTGACTGGGACGTCAAGGTGCCACTGTTCTTCCTGACCTACCACTCGTCTACACACGACACATTTGGAATGACGCCAGCTAGCCTAATGTTTGGCCGAGAGTTACGCCTTTCTTGTGACGTGGCTTTTGGAAGCCCTCCGGAAGCGAAACAGCCAGCGACCGAGTATTTGGAGATCTTGGTGGACCATCTCCACGACATGCACGCGATGGCTCGCCAGAACATCCAGAAGGCGAGCGACCGCATGAAGACTAGGTATGACAGGCAAGCTAACAGCCAAGGGTTCCAGCAAGATGACCTGGTCTGGTTGCACCGTTCTACCCGGACCAAGGGACGCTGCCCGAAGCTCCAGCAGCAATGGCAAGGACCGTACAAGGTGGTGAAGAGGATTAACGTCGAGCTCTGCTGCATCCAGAAGGTTCCCCGAGGGAAGATGATGGTGGTACACCTGGATCGTCTAGCCCGCTACGATGGTGCTGTTCAGGACGACCAGCTTTGAGGAGGGAGCAGTGTCACCCAATTAGCGGAAAGTACAACCAACGACAGCTGAGAAGGGACCAGAGGCAGCCGAGCCACACTCTTCCATTAATCTCAGTCACTAACTGAGATGTTGATTAGGGGAGTGTCACTTGTTGCTGGCCGCCTCTTTCCCGTTCCCCTGATATCAATATAAAAAGGGGTGCAGTGACTTAATTGAGTTAGTCAGTCAGTCAGTCAGTTAGTCAGTTCTTGGCGAGCAGCGTAAGAGTGCAGTGCTAGTGTACGACGAGAAGACTGTACGTGCATCGGAGGATTGTACGTAATAGCGAGAGCAAAGTGGAATTGTAACGGACGAACTGGTGAATCGTAATTGTGTGCATTACGTAATTCTGTGTAATTGGCAAGTGTTTAACTGTAAGTCGGTGGAAATAAAGAACGTTTTTGAGTGGTGCAATTGGACTTTTCGTTTCACGAACCCACAAAGTCACAATATTGACATCTAGCATTCTTAGCGACGACATCAGCATCGGCTGACGATGTGTAAAAGTTTTACATGAAATCTCGATCCCGAACAATTTATAAGAAAGGTATCATCAATTCTGATAAGAACGATGTAAATTTAAGCTAAACTTGTAATATTTGTATATATTTGTTTCCTTTATTGTTAATAGCTTCATATTTTACGTAGATATAAATTGTGTATAAAACTGTCTGTCCCGGCGTAATTCGTACCGTCAATAAAAGCTTCCTGGACTTACCTATATAGATAAAGCAAACCACCTCACGATTCCAACGTTGGACGTGCCTAAATTTTTCTGTTTTCTATTTATGATCATGAAACAGTAATCGGAGGGAAAACCCCGTAACAGTAAGAAATATTGCTGAAAACTAATTTGAAGGTGCGCTAATTCACTATTTGTAACACAAACAAGATCGTCGCACTATACTTTGATATTTAGTTTACATTTGACATTTTTGTTGCCCTTTTCTAACATCATGTATTTATTTTTACTTATTGGTATTATATATTCAAAATAAATATAATTGAAAGGCAATCAACCTCATTGCTAGGATTTCCCAAGGATTGAAATCCCTTTATCATGTTTACTCTTTCCTTCCGCGAACATTTATTATTTTGGTCAATTGAATTTTATTATTTTTTATCTATTTCGTTGTCATTCGGAGCTTGCGTGTGATTTGGTACTTTTTTAAACATGTTTATTTCAGGCTTTCTTTCTTTTATTCCTTTCTTTCTTCCTTTCCTTCTTTATTCCTTCCTTTCTTTCTATCTTTACATCTTTCAACTTTTCTTTCTGCCTTCTTTTCTTTCCCCCCTTCACCTTAAGGGCAGTGAGATCATTTTTATACAGATATCTGCTGTATACCTTTGTCCTAGACAAATTAGGTTGTTTATCAAAAAAAATGGCAAAAGTGTTCCGGAAATGTGTAAGTTCCGAAATTTTTTAATGTGTTTTTTTTCTGTAGAACTCTACTTTGGACCTATCTAACGATTCAAACCACAGATATGAATAATTCCTTTTGTTTATAATGATGACATATTAATCGTTAGAAACAATCTGGAAAAGTAGGCAATATTACTCAAAACTGATTCTAGATTTTGCAACTTCAACATTGGTAAACGCAGCAAGATCATAGTAGTAAATTTTGGTTTTTAAATTACATCGCATAGTTTGTTACAGTTTGTTGTTTATGTTATGCACATTATGTATATTTTTACTTCACTTATTTATTTACCATCTTAATCATTTATTTACTTATATCCCGAGATATAAGTAAGTGAAGCGCGAACAATCCTTTTTGCTACGAGCTCCAAGTGATACAAAATAAGTTCTTTGCATTTTTTCTTTTTTTTTTCTTTACAGATATTCATTTGTTCCTACTCGCAATGCAATGGCGCCAATAAGAAGAAGCTCTAACTTCGAAGAATTCACAGTGTTTCAAAATAAAGAAACTTCTGCTTCTGTTTCACATTACTTCTTCTTATTTCTCGCCTTCCTTTTCTCTTTATTTGACTTTATAAGTATATATTTAAGTACAAATCATGATAAATTTAGGCAATAAAGAAGCAGATGTAATAGTGGTCAGATGAGAAAACCCGAGAGAATAGCGAATAATTCTCAGAATTAGCTCTAGTTGGCGCTGCCTCGCTATTCTTAAACGAAACAAGATCTGCGCCGAAACTTTTTACTTGATTTTACTTGATTTTGACATTTTGGTTCCTGTTTATTTTAAGGGTTGCTACATCATATATTTATATATTATTTGTTTGTTGTTTCTTGTTTATGTTCATGATGCTATCATGAGAAGCAATCTGGAGGAACAGGAAGTAGTACTCAAAATTAAATCTAGTAGTCGCTTCTGCGCCATTCGTAAACAAAACAGGGTCATCGCGGTAAATCTTAATATTAAATTAACAGTCGACACTCTGGCTGCTGTTCGTTGTTCACGCTATGCAACACTTTATTTCGTTCTATTTATTTGTTTTCTCCCGAGATTGAACTGATTGAAACGCAATCAAACTGCTTGGTTCGGCGCCAAAATGGTTCACACCTCTTTGTCACCTTTAACTCCTTCCTCTCACGTTCTTCAACTGTTTGTACTCATATTGAAATGGCGCGAAAAAGACGAACTGTTTAATTGCTATAAT
>CM060948.1:253210918-253275918 GCA_030765055.1 Mantis religiosa | reverse complement strand
ATAGATAATTACATAAAGAAAAATGAATACAACCCAGTTTCACATAAACTCGCTGCTTTAGAAGTCTAATTCACCGGCTATACAACATCCCTCATAAAAGACATAGCGGTTTTAAATGAGTTCAAACCAGCCTGAGGAACCTGCTAAATAAACTACTGAAAAATACAATCCCCAATAATTTGAAATCAGGAATTTATCAGATTAATTGTGAAATCTGTTGAAAATGCTACATAGGAAAAACTAAGAGAAACTTGTTATTCAGGCAAAAAGAACACCAGAGGAACATTAAGTTGAAACAAACAGAAAAGTCTGCAGTTTCACACCATTTTTGTCCAGAAAACCACAACATTGGCCACAACATTAAGCTGTTAAAATTTTTAAGTACACCCATAGAATTGGATATTTGGGAAAACAATATTCATAAACAAAATCCGTGATAAAATTATAAATTTTGAAATCCCGGCATTAAATGAAGTATTAAAACTTAGTGCCCCTAACACCAGATGGCAGAGTGATCGGAGTTCCGTAGCAGTGGAAGAAGAGGAAGTCACCATTTAGTCACCAAACAGCTGAGGATGAGATCGAATGAATTTGAAAACGTTTCAATTAGACATCAACAAGTAAGTGAAGTTTGAGTGTAAACATAGTGACTCATAAATCAAACTTAAAAATGATTACTCTGTTTTGGATTGTTTGTAACAAACGAATTAGTTCTTATGGAAGTAAATGTTGTAAACGTTTCCCGTAAACGCTTAGATTCTGTAAATTCTGTAAATTTCTGGATTTTTCATATAAACTTTAGACCTAACTCCCGATTCAAACGACGAGTGTGCGTAATATCTTTTGTTGTTTTTGTTTTTGGTGGTGAAGCAATAATCCGAGGAAAAGATTTCGAAGAATAAAGAATGTTACACAAAACTACATCGCAGTTAATTTTAGCAATAAAAGTACTTTTTCTTATAAATTGTTCCTATCACAGCAACATATGAACATCTAGCGTTCGTTATGATGACAACAGCTTTGTTTCCGGTGTAGGATGAGTAAACGTTTACATGAAATCGTAATCACGAACAACTGATAAGACACACAAACCCATTAAACAAATCTAATAAATATTTAGGAGACTTTGAAATGTGTATTCCTAATGAAATCTGTGATAAAATGTTTGTGTAGAATACAAATGCACTTGTGCCAACTATCTACGTGATAAAGAAAGTAAAACTCAAAATTGTCCTGCAGTGTCATGAACAAAATATTAATTTCTTCACTAATTACCTGCAAACCACTTAAATAACCTGAAAATGTTGCAGCGCGGCATTACCTTCAGTTGCGAGCTTGTTCTTAGACTTACACTGAAAATCTGAAACGTTCACTTAACACAACTGCATTGTGATTATTTCTGACATCTGTAAAGTCTAAAACTGTTTCTCTCTCTTTGACACAACGAATGACATCGGAAAGTTGGAATAAGTATGCTGCATCCAACGTTTCTTCCAGCGTTCACATAATAGGTATTTATGGGTCTTGAGAGGTAATTTGAGTTCATTAGCGAGTGAAAACTTTAACGTCCTAAGCATTAAACATCAAACCTGGCTAACCCAATACGTAATTTTATCCATTACCAACAAAAAATCCACTTGAATGTATAAGCTTTTCTTTATATTTGTCGGGGCTTCTGGAGGGTAGAGAATAATGAAAATAAAAGAAAATCCTACAAACACTTTAGACCCAATTGACGATTCCAACGTTGCACGTGCCTAACATTTTCTCAGTAATCGGCAGAAAAAACTGAAACAGTAAGGACTATTCCTGAAAATTAATTTGAAAGCGCGCTTGTTCGTCATTTGTAAAGCAAACAAGATCTTCGTGCTATATTTTGATATGCAGTTGACATTTCAAATACAATTTGCTCTTTTTAACATTATGTAATAATTATTTATTTATTTGTTAACTTTTCAATAAATATAGCTGAAAGGTAATCACCCTCTTGTCTAGGATCTGCCATTGACTTTTTTTTTCCTTATTTAACCGATTTTTCAGTATTTCCGTTTGTTTTCCTTATCTGTTTTCCTAGTTTCACAAATATTCACTATACACATAAACACACATGCCCAAGGCGGAACTCGAACCCGCGACTCTTTACGCGGTGGAACACTAGAGACATACGCTTTAGCGGCCATGGCTACGAGGGCCGGCTCGATTCTAATCACTTTATCAAGTTTACTCTTTACCTCCGCGAACTTGTATTATTTTTGTCAAATGGATTCAGATTATGTGTTAGCTACTTTGTCATCATCCAGAATTTGTGTGTGATGTGCGACATTTTTAAAACTTCTTCATTTCAGGCTTTCTTTCTTTTATTCTTTTCTTTCTTCCTTTCCTTCTTGATTTCTTCCTTACTATATTTCTTTCCTTCTTTCAACTTTCATTTGTCTTCCTATGTTGCCCTTCTTCATCTTAACGGCAGTGAGATTATTTTGAAAATATATATTTGTTTTTAAACCTTCGCGCTAGAAGAATTAGGATTTTACGAAAGGAAAAAGAACAAAAATGTGCCGGAAATTTGTGTTCGGAAAAATTTTAATGTGTTTTTCTGTAGGAATCCATTTTAGACCCAGTTAGCGATTCAAACGACAGATCTGCATTACTCTGTTGTTCCTTGTTTATAGTGATGGTGCAGTTATTAGAAGAGAAATATCTGGAATAATAGAAAATATTACTGAAAACTTATTCTAGATTGTGAACTTCACCATTAGTAAACGGAACAAGATCATCGCAATAAATTTTGGTTTTAAAATTACATCCCACATTTTGTTTGTAGTTTGTTGTTTACGTTATGCAAAATATGTATATTTTTACTTTATTTATTTATTTGACACCTAAATCACCTATTTACTTTTTATCTCCCTTGATAGAAATAACTGAAATGCAATCAATCCTCTTTGCTATGAGCTCCAAACGATACAAAGTTCTTTGCATTACTTAATCTTTTCTTTGCGACATACCAATGTTTGCACTCGCAATGCAATGGCACCAATAAGACGAAGCGTTTATCCCGTACAGTTTACACTATTCCAACCTAAACAATTTTCCGCCTTTTTCGACTTTACTTCTTCTTATTCCTCGTCTTTTTTTCCTCCTTTTTCCACTTTTTAACATACATAATTAAGTACAACTTAAAAGTATCATGATAAATTTATGCATTATAAAAGTAGATGTAGTAGTGGTCAGAAGAGAAATTCTGAGTGAATGGGGAATATTTATCAGAATTAACTCTAGATGGCGCTACTTCGCTATTCTTAAACGAAACAAAATCTTCGCCGTAAATTGTTATATTTACTTCATATTTGACATTTTTATTGCAGTTTAGTTTTTAGGTTATGCTATATCATATATTTATATGTTATTTGTCTGTCGTTTCTTGTTTATGATCATGACGCTATCATGAGAAGAAACAATCTGGAAGTACAGGGAGTAGTACCCAAAATTAAATCTAGTGGGCGCTACTTCGCCATTCGCAAACAAAACAAGATCATCGCGGTAAATCTTGATATTTAACTCACATTCGGAAATTTTCTTGCTGTTCATTGTTCATGCTATGCAGCATCTTATTTCATTCTATTTATTTGTTATCTCCCGAGATAGAAATAAGTTAAACGCAATCAAACCTCTTTGTATGATGCCAAAATGGTTCAAATTCGGATTTTAGTTATTCTGCAACTGGGGATGAATTTTATGTATTACACAGCTACAATTAAGTTAATCAATTTAAAGCTTTCTAGTAAACTATAAAAATTGCCTTTTATTTGGTGTATATGTAAAGAGATGATGGTTTTCCGATAGTATTGGCCTCCTTACTACATTCCCTTTGTATGTTCAAAACATAAAATGCGAATACGTACTTCCCACTTGAGTAATGTGTAAGTAATGGAAAACTCATACACGTAACTAGGAACATCCGGGAAATGGATAATTACATAAAATTGGCATACATTTTGTAGTTTATTTTGAGCTGTATGTTTTACGTATTAAGATTGTGTGTATCTTTTATGATTTACGGTTATATAGCCATTATTCCACAAGAATAGTACTTCAGATGCTATTTGTAGAAAATATGAAATACAAAACGTTTCATTATTTATGAACATATCTTAAAAACTAAGTATTTTAATATTCTCTTGAAAGGTCAACATTCTTTGAAAACTTTTTCATGCAAACAACAATTTGCGACAAGGGAATTTTTTGAATTGTTGTCAGCCACATTTTGGGAAGCACGTTGAACATAAGCGCCGAAACACACTTTTTCCTTTTTGAGAGCTACTGATAGACTGTGCTGTGAAAGACACACACAAACCCACTACATGGATCTAATAATTATTTGGGGGACTTTGAAATGTTTAATCCTAGTGAAATCTGGCATCCAATTTTTGTGCAGAATTCTTTACCACTTGTGCCTACTATCTACGTGATAAGGAAAGTGAACCTGGACACAGTCATGCAGTATCATGAAAAATATCTGAAGTTCTTCACTAGTTATTTGCAAACCACTTAAATGACTTGAAAATGTTGCAGCACGGCCTCATCCTTCAGTTGCGAGTTTGTTCTTAGACTCGCATTGAAAATCTGAAACTTTCACTTAACACAACTGCATTGTGAATATTTCTGACATCTGTAAAGTCTAAAACCGTTTAACTCTTTTTGACATAACAAGTTCCATTCGAAATTTGCAATAATTGTGCTACATCCAAAGTTTCTTCGAGCATTCACTTAATAGTTATTTATGGGGCTTGAGAAGTAAGTTCAGGTTTATTAGCGAGTGAAAACTTTAAGGTCTGAGGCATTAAACATCAAACCTGGCTAGCTCAATACGCATTTTATCCATTACCAAAAAAAAACACTTGAATTTATAAGCTTTTATTTATCTTTATCGCGTCTACTGAAGGGTATAGGATAATCTAAATAAAACAAAATCCTACAATCATTTTAGACCCATCTCACGATTCCAACGTTGAGCGTGCGTATTTCTTTTCTATTTAAGGTCATGAAGAAACAGTAATCTGAAAAAAAACTGGAAGAGTAAGGAATATTACTGAAAATTAATTTCACATTGCGCCAATTCATCATTTGTAAAGCAAGGTCTTCGTGCTATATTTTGATATTTAGTTGACATTTCACATATTAGTTTCTCTTTTCTATTATTAATTATTTACTTATATATTTGATATCTTATAAATAAATATAGCTGGAAGGCAATCGCAATCTTGGCTAGAATCTCCCAATGATTCAAATCACTTTATCAAGTTTACCCTTTCCTTCCGCGAACTTGTCTTATTTTTGTCAATTGGACCTTGATTATGTTTTAGCTACTTTGTTATCATCCAGAGTTTGCTTCCATTCTTGATTTCGTCCTTACTTTATTTGTTTCCTTCCTTCAACTTTCATTTGTGTCTTCCTTTCTTTCCCTCCTTCATCTTAACGGCAGTGAGAGTATTTTGGAAATAGATATTTGTTTCTAAACCTTCGCGCTAGATGAATTAGGATTTTATGAACAGAAAAATAACACAAATATTCCTGCAATGTTTAAATTCAGAAAATTTTGAATGTGTTTTTTTCTGTAGCACTCCACTTTAGAACTAGTTAGCGATTCAAACGACAGATCTGCATAATTTTGTTGTTGTTTGTTTATAGTGATGATGCAGTTATCAGAAGAAACCATGTGTAAAGTTGGCAATATTACTCAAAACTAATTCTAGATTGTGCTACTTCATCATTAGTAAACGAAGCAAGACCATCGCAATAAATTTTTGTTTTTAAATTGCATGCGATATTTTGCTTGCAGTTTCTTGCTTATGTTATGCAAATTGTGTATCATTTTACTTTACTTATTTATATACCATGTTAATCATTTATTTACTTATTTCCCAAGATAGAAATAACTGAAGCGCGATCAATCCCCTTTGCTACGAGCTCCAAGAGAGACAAAGTTCTTTGCATTTTTTTAATTGTTCCTTTCACGATATTCAATTGTTTCTACTCGCAATGCAATGGCGCCAATAAGACGAAGCGTTTACCTCGTAGAATTTACAGTGTTCCAAAATAAACAATTTTGTGCTGTTGTTTCACCTTACTTCTTCTTACTTCTCGTCTTCTTTTTTCCTTATTCGACTTTTTAAATACATATTTAAGTACAGCTCAAAAGCATCATGATAAATTTAGGCAGTATAGAAGCAGATGTAGTAGTGGTCAGATTAGAAAAACTGAGGGAGTAGCGAGTAGTTCCCAGAATTAAATCTATATGGCGCTGCCTTGCTATTCTTAAACGAAGCAAGATCTTCGCCGAAAATTCTTATATTTGCTTGGTATTTGACGTTTTGGATGCTGTTTAGTTTTAGGTTATGCTACATCATATATATAACTTGTTTGTTGTATTTGTTTATGATATTGACGCTATCATCAGAAGAACAAAACAAGATCATCGCGGTAAATCTTAATATTAAATTGACTGTCGACACTCTGGCTCCTGTTCATTGTTCACGCTATGAAACATATTATTTCGTTCTATTTATTTGTTATCTCCCGAGATAGAACTGAGTGAAACGCAATCAACTGCTTTGTTCGGCGACAAAATTGTTCTTACCCTTTTGCCGCCTTTTACACTTTCCTTTCACGCTCTTCAACTGTTTATACTCATAATTCAATGGCGTGAAAAAGACGAACTGTTTAATTGGCAGAATTTGCAGTGGATAAGTCAAACGAATTTTCAATGCTTCTACTCTATCCCCCCTATACCTTTTATAAAACCCATACTTACATTCTTAAGTTATCGTAATGACTTTAAGCAATTGCAAAGGAAATGAAGCAGTAATCAGGAGGTAAAAATCTTGAAGAATAGGAAAGTCTACCCCAAACTAATTCAAGAGCGCACCACTTCACAATTCATAATTGAATCGAGATTATTTCTGATATTTAATTTACATGCGACATTTTGTTTGCCTTACACAGATCATCTATTGAAGTTTATTATTTATTTACTTCATAAATTTATGTATCTGTGTTTATTAACTAATTAACTAATTTGTTTGTTACGCTACCTAATAGCTAGTGGCCGCTACTTCGCCATCCGTAAACAGAACAAGATCATCGCGGTAAATCTTGATATTTAACTCAAATTCGAAAATTTGCTTGATGTTCATTGTACATGGTATGCAACATTTTATTTCATTATATTTATTTGTTATCTCTTTGAGACAGAAATCAAACCTCTTTGTACGACGCCAAAGTGGTTCAAATCACTTTGCCGCCTTTCACTCTTTCCTTTCACGTTCTTCAGTTGTTTATACTTTGGTGTTACCCGACATTCGTCTTTCAGGTTAAGGGAAGGCCACAGAAAAAATCTTATTCAGGTAACTCACCCTGACCGGGTTGGATCTCGGGACCTCTTGAACGTGAGGCAGACAAGCTACCGCCACGCTATGGAGGCGGGCTTATTTTGTTAAGGATGGAGAATTTGGGGGGACTGCCGAACCCGAAAGAGTATACATGTCCTTCAGATTCAGCAGGCACAGCAAATTATGGGTCATCGCTGTCTTATATAACCATTTGGAACCATTCTGTCCATAACGTCCTCAGTCCACAATCGAAATATACCGTGTTCCAATCCCCTTAGGCTGCAGACCCAACTGGGTATCCCACATACGATAGTTCTTACTTGTCTCACATAGTTTGTCAACCTAAGATTCCACGTTAGGTCCAAAATCATTTAAATATTGTGACTTTGAGTTATATCCCACTTCTGACGCCAGTGTGGTTTTGTGGGTTCGTGGAAAAAAAAGTCCAATTACACCACTCAACAATGTTCTTTATTTCCACCGACTTACAGTTTAACACTTGCCAATTACACAAAATTACTTGCTGCACACAATTACAATTTACCCGTTCGTCCGTTACAACTTCCTTGTACTCGCGATTACATAAACTCCGATGCACAATTACAATTTACCCGTTCGTCCGTTACAACTTCCTTGTACTCGCGATTACATAAACTCCGATGCACGCACAGTCTTCTGTTGCACAATCCTTTCGTTCATTAACACGTCACTGACTAACTCTTACACCAAGAACTGCGACTGTCTTCTCGCTCACACTAACCAACTGATTGACCAACTCAAACCAACAACTGAACTGACTCCGTCTGTCTGTAACCCTCTTTATATCGGAATATCGCCGGTTTCTAGTGATCAGGAGAATGTTCCAGACTCCGTAATTTCTGGAACCAGGTGGGCAGAAACGGACGGCCCACTGATGTTTTTCCTCCCAACCACTGCCTGTCAAATACTACAAGACAAACGAGGGGAAGGTGTGGCTAATGCGGTCCTCCCCCCTGCATTCCGTTCCCAGCTGGTACCAGGGTGCTCCAATGCTCCCGTTACAATATGATACTCACGTATAAAAGCGCATCGTCTGCCATGTACCGGAAGAGCCAATATAGCCTTTGGGGCCGAGCGCTATAGCCAATATAGGGCACGAGTACAAGCTATGGAATATTAAAGATAACACAAGTGAGGTATTTGCTAACATATGGCTTCTTATATTATCACATTATTAAAGTAAAATAAACAAAGACGAATTGCGGGAAGGTTAATAAACAATGATAGTGTATTTTATAATTGCGGAGAAACAGAATATAGCTGTAATGATTGGAAGGATAAACAACAATCTGTAGTTCGTATTCCTTGTAGTTTAAGGAAAAAAGAAATGTACAGAAAGTATAGAATGCGGGACATATAAGATGTTTTAGCATAGATTAATAACTCGAACCAACTATAGATAGAGTTACATTTAAAATAACGTAGGAACAAAATAAGAAATGTGCAAGTAGAATGAAAAGGGATAGAATAAAAGACAAAACTATACTGGAAACAAATAGCTGAAGGGAAAGAAGGAAATTGCTACACAATCAGAAGGAGATATTAATGGTGCATTCTCAGAACAAAGAGTAATGATTTCCGCACGAATTACTTCCAAACCAAATGAATTACAAGACATTCAATGTGCACGTTGCATTGATGACCTCGGAACCTAGACAATAGTACCATAGATGGATCAGAAACTTCAAATATATAGCAGTTAGTGTAGATTTAAAGCTAACATGGGAAAACCAATTAAAATAATTGCAGAAAATATGCAAGAAAGACTAACAGTGCTTTAAAGAAGGACAGGCAGCAAATATGGCTACTCCAAAGGCATCCTATATATAACAAATTGTGTATAAAAATATAACAATTTCTAACTTAAAACTTCACTTATGTTATGATATTTTTCTTATAAATTGATGTTATAACAACAACATATTAACATCTAGCGTTCGTAAAGGTGACAACAGCTTTGCTTCCGGTTTAGGGTATGTAAACAATTTACATGCAACTGCGATCCCGGACAATTTATAAGAAAAGTATCATCAATTCTTATAAGTTAAGTGAAGTTTTAAGCTACAGATGGTTATATTTGTATACATTTGTATGCTTCATTGTTAATAGTTTCATATTATGCGTATATATAAATTGGGTATAAACGTATCTGACAGGACGAAATTCGCACAGCCAATAAAAAGTTTCCTGGACATATCTATATAGATAAAACAAATTCGAATTTTACTTATTCTGCAATTGGGGATCACGTTTATGTATTACACACTTACAATTAAGTTAATCAATTTAAAGCTTTCTGCTAAACAATAAATGTAGTCTTTTACTTTGGTATATATATTATATAAAGATTTTGGTTTTCCGAGAGTACTGGCCTCCTAATTACATTCTCTTTGCATGGTCAAAACATAAAATGCGAATACCTACTTCCCACTTGAGAAACGTGTAAGTAATGGAAAACTCAAACACCTAACTAGGAATATCTCGGAAATGGACAACTATATCAAATTAGCATAAATTTTGTGGTTTATTTGGAGCTGTATGTTTTAATTATTGAGATTGTGTGTATCATTTAAGATTTACCCGTTATATAAACATTGTCTCACATGAATAGTACTTCAGATTATTCATGAACATATCTTTAAAATTACGTATTTTAATACGCTTTTGAAATGTAAACATTCTTTGAAAACTTTGCCATCCAAACAATAATTTGCGAGGAGAGAATTTTTTGAATTGTTGTGAGCCGCATTTTGGGAAACACGTTGAACATGAGCGCCGAAAATGCCTTTTCCTTTTTGAGAGCTACTGATAGACAGACTGTTCTGTGAAAGACACACACAAACCCAATACATGGACCTAATAATTATTTGGGGGACTTTGAAGTGTGTAATCCTAGTTAAATCTGGCATCCAATTTTTGTGTAGAATTCCTTACCACTTGTGTCTACTATCTACGTGATAAAGAAAGTAAACCTGATTACAATCATGCAGTGTCATGAACAATATCTTAATTTCAGCAATACTTATTTCCAATCCACATAAATGACCTGAAAATGTTGCAGTCCGGCCTCACCTTCAGTTGCAATTTGGTTCTTAGACTTACACGGAAAATCTGATACGTTCACTTAACACAATTCCATTGTGATTATTTCTGACACCTGTATACCTTAACACTGTTGCTCACTCTTTGACATAACGAATGACAATGGAAAGTTGGGATAATTTTGCTGCATCCAACATTTCTTCTAGCATTCACTAAATAGTTATTTATGGGGCTTGACATTTATGTTGAGGATTATTTGAGAGTGAAAACATTAACGTCAGAGACATTAAACATTAAACCAGGCTAACCCAATACGTAATTTTATCCACAAAAAAAGCCAAAAATCTACTTGAATTTATAAGCTTTCCTTTATTTTTATTGCGTCTACTGAAGGGTAGAGAATAATCCAAATAAAAGGACATCCTAAAATCACTTCAGATCCAACTCACAATTCCAACGTTAGAGGTGCCAAACTATTTCTCTTTTCCATTTAAGGTAATTATGAAACAGTAATCGGAAGAAAAAGTCTGCAACAGTAAGGATTATTACTGAAAACTAACTTGAAATTGCGCTTATTCATCATTTGTAAAGCAAACAAGATCTTCGTGCTATATTTTGCTATTTAGTTGACATTTCACATATTAGTTGCTCTTTTCTAACATTATGTATTTATTATTTGTTTGTTTGTTACCTTCTAAATAAATATAGATGAAAGGCAATTGCCCTCTTGGCTAGAATCTCCCAATGATTCAAAATCACTATATCAAGTTTACTCTTTGCTTCCGCGAACTTGTATTGTTTTTGTAAATAGGATTTTGAATATGTTTTAGCAACTTTGTTATCACTCAGAGCTTGTGCCTGATTGGCTACATTTTTAAACTTCTGTATTTCAGACTTTGTTTCTGTTATTCCTTTCTTTCTTCATTTCTTTCTTTCTTTCTTCCTTTCTTTCTTTCCTTTCTTTCTTTCTTTCTTTCTTTCTTTCTTTCTTTCTTTCTTTCCTTCTTTCTTTCTTTCTTTCTTTCTTTTTTCTTTCTTTCTTTCTTTCTTTCTTTCTTTCTTTCTTTCCTTCCTTCCTTTTTTATTTCTTTCTTTCCTCTCCTTTCTTCTTTCAAAATCTCTTTCTGTGTTTCTATCTTTCCCTCCTTCATCTTAACGGCAGTGAGATTATTTTGGAAATAGATATTTGTTTTTAAACCTTCGCAAGAGACGAATCAGGATTTTATGAAAAGAAAAATAACAAAAATGTTCCGGAAAAGTTTGTATTATGATAATTTTGAGTGTGTTTTTTTTATAGGACACAACTTTAGGCTCAGCTAGCTATTCAAACGACATAAAAGCATAATTTTGTTGTTGTTTGTTTATAGTGATGATGCAGTTATCAGAAGAAAAATATCTGGAATAATAGGACATATTACTTAAAACGGATTCTAGACTGTGCTATTTCACCATTGGTAAACGGAACAAGATCATCACAGTAAATTTTAGTTTTGAAATTACATCCCACATTTTGTTTGCAGTTTGTTGTTTGCGTTATGCAAATTATGTATATTTTTACTTTAATTATTTATTTACCACCTTATGTGTTTAGTTACTTGCTATCTCCCCAGATACAATTAACTGAAACGCAATCAATTCACTTTGCTATGAGCCCAAAATGATACAAAGTTCTTTGTATTTTTTAATCTTTTCTTTCGCGATATTCAACTGTTTCAGCTCGCAATGCAATGGTACCAGTAAGACGAAGGGTTACCAGGTAGAATTTACAGTGTTCCAAACAAATCAAACTTTCGTCATTTTTCACTTTGCTCCTTCTTATTCTTCGTCTTCTTTTTTCCTTTTTAGACTTTTAACTACATATTTAGGCACAATTCAGACGCACCATGACAAATTTAAGTCGTATAGAAGCAGATGAAATAGTGGTTGGAAGAGAAAATCTGAGGGAATAGGGAATAGTTCTCACAACTAACTCTAGATGGCCCTACTTCGCTATTTTCAAACGAAACGGGATATTCGCCGTAAATTTCTATATTTACTTGACATTTGACATTTTGGTTGCGGTTTATTTTTAGTTTATGCAACAAAATTTAGTTATATATTATCTGTTTTTTTCTTGTTTATGATCATGATGCTGTCATGACAAGGAACAATCTGGAGGTACAGAAAGCGATACTCAAAATTAAATATAGTGGGCGCCACTTCGCCGAAAACAAAACAAGATCATCGCGGTAAATCTTAATATTAAATTGACAGTAGACACTTTGGCTGCTATTCATTGTCCACGCTATGCAACATTTTATTTCATTCTATTTGTTTTCTGCCGAGATAGAACTAAGTTAAACGCAATCAAACCTCTTTGTTCGGCGCCAAAACGGTCAAATCTCTTTGCCGCACTTTACTCTTTCCTTTCACGCTCTTTAACTGTTAATACTCATAATGCCCTGGCGGCAGCAACACGAACTGCTTAACTCGTAGAATTTACAGTGCCATAAGCCAAACGAATAATCGACTTTATTTTTATTTCCCTTTGTCTTCTTCCTCCTTATTGGTCCTCTTAACCTTCATATTTAAAAATAATTTAAAATTTTAATGTTATTTTATGCTAAATTAAACACCGTTTCTCAATTTTGCTTAAAACATTTACATTCTCATGTAGAATAAAAGTTCCAGGTATGTGTTAGAAATACAACCTGCGCATTACTCTTCTACATTAGCCTTCAGTTTTTTTTCTTCTAATGTTTCACTGTTTGCCTTTAAATTGGATCTTTGGGAATATTTATAATAATTCTTTATCATTCACATTTTTTCCCGATTTCCTCTTCTTTTGCCGTTGTTTCTCCTGTTACTTTCTTTTCTTCTCTTGGGGTTAACACTTCAGCAATATTCCAGATTCTGTATTTTTATCTCCAATACGATTATCAGGATTCAAATGTTTAAGCACATATTTCAAATAACAATGGAAGTTGAAAGGTACCAAACGCAGGCAAAAAGTTAAACAAGGGCTGTTTCACTCAACTAATTTAAAAAATCCTCTTTCTTTAATACTAGAATATTGAACAACAAACACCAATTAATGATGATAATAATAATGATGATGATGATAATAATAATAATGATGATGATGATGATAATAATAATAATATTGATAATAATAATGATAATAATAATGATAATAATGATAATAATAATAATAATAATAATAATAATAATAATAATAATAATAATAATAATAATAATAATAATAATAATAATAATAATAATAATAATAATAATAATAATAATAATAATAATAATAATAATAATAATAATAATAATAATAATAATAATAATAATAATAATAATAATAATAATAATAATAATAATAATAATAATAATAATAATAATAATAATAATAATAATAATAATAATAATAATAATAATAATAATAATAATAATAATAATAATAATAATAATAATAATAATAATAATAATAATAATAATAATAATAATAATAATAATAATAATAATAATAATAATAATAATAATAAGAAGAAGAAGAAGAAGAAGAAGAAGAAGAAATAATAAGAAGAAGACGAAGAAGAAGAAGAATAAGAATAACAATAGCAATAACAATAACAATAACCATAATGATAATGATAATGATAACGATAATAATAATAATAACAATAATAATAATAATAATAATAATAATAATAATAATAATAATAATAATAATAATAATAATAATAATAATAATAATAATAATAATAATAATAATAATAATAATAATAATAATAATAATAATAATAATAATAATAATAATAATAATAATAATAATAATAATAATAATAATAATAATAATAATAATAATAATAATAATAATAATAATAATAATAATAATAATAATAATAATAATATTAATTATAATTAATATTAATAATAATAATAATAATAATAATAATTATAATAATAATAATAATAATAATAATAATAATAATAATAATAATAATAATAATAATAATAATAATAATAATAATAATAATAATAATAATAATAATAATAATAATAATAATAATAATAATAATAATAATAATAATAATAATATTAATAATAATAATAATAATAATAATAATAATAATAATAATAATAATAATAATAATAATAATAATAATAATAATAATAATAATAATAATAATAATAGTAATAATAGTAATAATAATAATAATAATAATAATAATAATAATAATAATAATAATAATAATAATAATAATAATAATAATAATAATAATAATAATAATAATAATAATAATAATAATAATAATAATAATAATAATAATAATAATAATAATAATAATAATAATAATAATAATAATAATAATAATAATAATAATAATAATAATAATAATAATAATAATAATAATAATAATAATAATAATAATAATAATAATAATAATAATAATAATAATAATAATAATAATAATAATAATAATAATAATAATAATAATAATAATAATAATAATAATAATAATAATAATAATAATAATAATAATAATAATTAATAATAATAATCATGATGAAGATGATGACGATGACGATGACGATGATGACGACGACGATGACGATGACGATGATAATGATGATGTGAATGATAATTGTCATAGTTATACTCATAGTCATAGTCATAGTCATCATAATCATAATCATAATCACCATCGCCATCACAATAAACCGACCGACCGAAGTGCTGGCTGGTTGTATAAGGCCAGAAGGTTATAGCTGCGTGCCCACCCGTTAAGGGTTTTACAGCAGGTAGAGTTCCTCTTTTCGTGATGTTGTAGGATCGGTTGTGGGTTTTGCGTTAGAAATTATTTCGAGTTAACAAGTTTTATGTACCTCAGGTTGTGCGAATGGATGCACAACCTTGCACTCTGGTGTTCTACTTCTTAATTTGTTTTAAATTGTTGTAGCTGCCGAGTTCAAACTTTGGTCAGGATGAGTCTTCCAAATAGGTTTCTTGTGGGATTTCCCTTTATCCTGAAAGTTGGGTTTCAGCTCGCTGTAAACTTTATGGGCCCTAGGCTCATTTCAGCATCAGTTTAT
Source organism: Mantis religiosa (assembly GCA_030765055.1). Taxonomy (NCBI): domain Eukaryota; kingdom Metazoa; phylum Arthropoda; class Insecta; order Mantodea; family Mantidae; genus Mantis; species Mantis religiosa. The sequence continues at coordinate 253,260,370 of CM060948.1, read as the reverse complement.
CCATTTCATTTATTGTACAATAGGATCTGAGATGGGAGAAAATGAACTAAAATATTAGGAGTAAGATAATATCTGCATACCTTGATTAATATCAATTAGATGACGAAATAAATATATTTATAAAAGGTGTGAAAGGGGTAGATTGATGTTCAGATGCAGCTCGACGGACTCTAAAATACTTATCGATGATTTTGAAGTGCGTTTAAATGCAACAGTCCTTCATATTAGACAGACATGAGTTCTTTTAAGCAGAAATTTGTTACCGTCATTGGTTCTGCAATATTTGAACTCAAGAGATTTCAGAATATTATGCATATAAGATACAGAAGCCTTATATTCTATTTCCCCCCTCATAAGTTGGCCTGCCTTTTGGCAGTTGAATGATTATTCACCCTTGTCATATAAATCATAAATTGTTCTACGTAAAACGCACTTGCAAACACATCCCAGGGTTCGCTTCTGCTAATTTGTCCCTCTTTAAGAAGCAGTTTGCTCCGAAAGTGGTCGTTCGTCCATGTTCGATTTCGATTTCGATTTCAATTTCGATTTCGATTTAAAATTCGATTTCGATTTCGATTTCGAATTCGATTTCGAATTCGATTTCGATTTCGAATTCGATTTCGATATCTATTTCGATTTCGTATTTATTTCGATTTCGATTTCCGATTTCGATTTCGATCTCGATGGCGATTTCGATTTCGATTTCAATTCGATTTCGATTTCGATTTCCAATTAGATTTCGATTTCGATATTTCGATTTCGATTTCCGATTTCGATTTCGATTTCGATGGCGCGTTGCACCGAGCCTAGAAAGTGGCCTTTCTGGCCCTCGAGCGGCGAGGCCTCAACTGCCGGCATGGTTCCGAGACGAACTCCCGGGGAACTTGGAAATTTTTCGCTCGGAGTTGGACTTTGAAAAATTTTGATCGAAGTGAAAAAAAATGTTTTTTTTAAAAAATGTGAAACATGCATCAGTGGCATTCGTAAAAATAAATTTTAAGAACATGAAATATACATCCGGCGCATTCTTTTAGATGGGGAAACTCTTACCAAGCACAACTTTGGCAAATATCCCCGTATTTCAATAGCGCGTTGCACCAGACCTACAATACGACAATTCCGGCCCTCGGGCAGGGTTCCGAGACGAACTCCCTGCTGGATTTGGAAATTTTTCGCTTGGAGTTGGACTTTCAAAAAATTTGTTCGGACCGACGAAAACAGATTCTGTTAAATGCGAAACACGCATCATTGGTGTTCGTTTGATAAAGAAAAAAAAAATATAAGCCTCCTTTTTGCTAATTTGTCCCTCTTTCATTAAACTTTTGCGCCGATTTGGACTGAGAAATAGTTTGGATATTTTGCAAAACACATCCTAAGCCTCGTTTTTGCTAACTTGACCCTCTTTCATTAACCTTTTGCGCCGATTTGGACTTAGAAAAAGGTTCGATATTATGCAAAAATAATTTTTTAAAAAACATAAAATATACATTAGAGGCATTCTTTTAGAAAGGGAAACTCATCCCAAGAACAATTTTGGCAAATGTCCACGTTTTTCGATGGCGCGTGGCACCGAGTCGAGAAGACGACCCTTCCGGCCCTCGGATGGCGAGGTCTCAACTGCCGGCATGGTTGCGAGACGAACTCCCGGCTGCGTAAAAATCGCTATTTTGGCGTTAAAATTTCGTTTGTTGCTATCTTCGCTTTTTATGCTGTTTTCACGCTAAAACTTCTTTCCGTGAACAATTTACTTTGAGAATTAACATCGCATGTTAAGTTATATTTTAGCTCGCCTTTTAGTTCGTCCGCCTTCCTGTTGACGATAAAGGCTAGTTTTGAGGATACGCTTTCGTTTTTAACAAAAGTTCATTTTTTCACTTCACAATGTCATTTTCATCACGTTTAAACTCGGCAATCTTGCTTTGACCATAACGCCTATATTTGTTGTAAAATTTAACTTTAATGAACAAAACTGTCTTTAAACGCAAAATTCACGGCAAGGATGTCACAGGTCGCTGTTTTCATATTGACTCATTTTCCATAGAAACCGGTTATGCAAAGAATGTGCCTTTACGGAAAATCCTCATTCCAATCGAAGTTTCTAAAACAAAGCCTGTTTTAAGTAAAACGCTATTTTGGCGTAAAAAGTAGGTTTTTTGCTATCTTCACGTAAAAAGCTGATTTTCGCTTTTTATGCTGTTTTCACGCTTATAGTTCTTTTCCGCGAACAATTTCCTTTGAGAATGAACATCGCATGTTAAGTTATATTTTAGCTCACCTTTTACTTCGTCCGCCTTCCTTTTGACGATAGAGGCTATTTTAAAAATAGGCAATCGTTCTTAACCACAGTTCGTTTTTTCACTTCACAATGTCATTTTCGTCTCGTTTAACCTCGGCAATCTTCTTTTGACCATGAAGAATGCATTTCTTGTAAAATGCATGTTTAATGAACAAAACTATCTCTATAGGCAACAGACGTATCATGGAAGTAACAGGTCGCTGTCTTCACAATAAAGGTCATTTTCTATGGATTCCGGTTATGCAAAAAATGTACTTTTACGCAAAATCATCATTCCCCTCGAAGTTTCTCAAACCAAGCTTGTTTTTACGTAAAAAGCGATAATTTGGCGTAAAAAGTTCGGTATTTTTACTATCTTCGCTAAAAAGCTGGTTTCGCTTTTATTGCTTTTTTCACACTAAAACTTCTTTTCCGCAAACAATTTACTTTGAGAATTAACATTAGCTTGTTTTAAGTAAAAATCGCTATTTTGGCATAAAAAGTTCGTTTTTTGCTAACCCCGTAAGATGCTGATTTTCGCTTTTTATACTGTGTCACGCTAAAACTAAAACCTCTTTTCCGCAAATAATTTACTATGAGAATTAACATTAGCCTGATTTACGTAAAAATCGCTATTTTGGCGTAAAAAGTTCGTTGTTTGCTATCTTCACGTAAAAAGCTGATTTTCGATTGGTATTCTGTTTTCACGCTAAAACGTCTTTTCCGCAAACAATTTACTATGAAAATTACCATTAGCTTGCTTTAAGTAAATATAGCTCTTTTGGCGTAAAAAGTTCGTTTTTTGCTAAGTTCACGTACAAAGCTGATTTTCGCTTTTTGTGCTGTTTTCACGCTAAAACTTCTTTTCCGCAAACAATTTACTTTGAGAATTACCATTAGCTTGTTTTAAGTAAAGATAGCTATTTTTGTGTAAAAGGTTCGTTTTTTGCTATGTTCACGTAAAAAGCTGATTTTCGCCTTTTATTCTGTTTTCACGCTAAAACTTCTTCTCCGCGAACAATTCACTTTGAGAATGAACATCGCATGTTAAGTTATATTTTAGCTCACCATTTAGTTCGTCCGCCATCCTTTTGACGATAGAGGCTAGTTTTCAAAATACGCTATCGTTATAAACCACAGTTCGTCTTTTCACTTCACAATGCCATTTTCGTCTCGGTTAACCTCGGCAATCTTCTTTTGACCATGAAGAATGCATTTCTTGTAAAATGCATGTTTAATAAGCAATACTATCTGTATAGGCTAAGGAAGTCTCAGGTCGCTGTTTTCACATTAAAAGTCCTTTTCCATGGATTCCGGTTATGCAAAAAATGTACTTTTACGCAAAATCATAATTCCCCTAGAAGTTTCTCAAACCAAGCTTGTTTTTACGTAAAAAGCGATAATTTGGCGTAAAAGTTCGTATCTTCGCATAAAAAGCTGGTTTCGCTTTTAATGCTGTTTTCACGCTAAAACGTCTTTTCCACAAACAATTTACTTTGAGAATTAACATTAGCTTGTTTTAAGTAAAAATCGCTGTTTTAGCGTAAAAAGTTCGTTTTTTGCTAACCGCGTAAGATGCTGATTTACGCTTTTAATGCTGTGTCACGCTAAAACCTCTTTTCCGCAAGTATTTTACTTTGACCATAAAGGCTATATTTGTTGTAAATTCATATCATGGATGTCACAGGTCGCTCTTTTCACATTAAAAGTCATTTTCCATAGATTCCTTTTATGCAAATAATGTCCATTTACGCAAAATCCTCATTCCACTCGAAGATTCTAAAACAAAGCTTGTTTTAAGTAAAAATCGCCCTTTGGCGTAAAAAATTCGTGTTTTGCTATCTTTGACGTAAAAAGCTGATTTTCGCTTTTTAGACTGTTTTCACGCTAAAACTTCTTTTCCGTGAACAATTTACTTTGAAAATTAACATCGCATGTTAAGTTATATTTTAGCTAGCCTTTTAGTTCGTCCGCCTTCCTTTTGACGATAAAGGCTAGTTTTGAAGATACGCTATCGTTTTAAACCAAAGTTCATTTTTTCACTTCACAATGTCATTTTCATCTCGTTTAACCTCGGCAATATTGCTTTGACCATAACGCCTATATTTGTTGTAAAATTTAACTGTAATGAACAAAACTGTCTTTATATGGAAAATTCACGGCAGGGATGTCACAGGTCGCTGTTTTCATATTGACTCATTTTCCATAGAAACCGGTTATGCAAAGAACGTGCTTTTACGCAAAATCCTCATTCCACTCGAAGTTTCTAAAACAAAGCTTGTTTTAAGTAAAACGCTATTTTGGCGTAAAAAGTTAGTTTTTTGCTAACCGCGTGAGATACTGATTTTCGCTTTTTATGCTGTGTCACGCTAGAACCTCTTTTCCGCAAATAATTTGCTATGAGAATTAACATTAGCCTGATTTACGTAAAAATCGCTATTTTGGCGTAAAAAGTTCCTTGTTTGCTATCTTCCCGTAAAAAGCTGATTTTCGCTTTTTCTACTGTTTTCACGCTAAAACTTCTTTTCCGTGAACAATTTACTTTGAGAATTAACATCGCATGTTAAGTTATATTTTAGTTCGCCTTTTAGTTCTCCGCCTTCCTTTTGACGATAAAGGCTAGTTTTGAAGGTACGCTATCGTTTTAAACCAAAGTTCATTTATTCACTTCACAATGTCATTTTCATCTCGTTTAACCTCGGCAATATTGCTTTGACCATAACGCCTATATTTGTTGTAAAATTTAACTGTAATGAACAAAACTTTCTGTATACGCAAAATTCACGGCAGGGATGTCACAGGTCGCTGTTTTCATATTGACTCATTTTCCATAGAAACCGGTTATGCAAAGAATGTGCTTTTCCGCAAAATCCTAAATCCACTCGAAGGTTCTAAAACAAAAGTTGTTTTAAGTAAAACGCTATTTTGGCGTAAAAAGTTCGTCTTTTGCTAACCACGTGGGATGCTGATTTTCGCTTTTTATTCTGTCACGCTAAAACCTCTTTTCCGCAAATAATTTACTATGAGAATTAACATTAGCCTGTTTTAAGTAAAAATCGCCATTTTGGTGTAAAAAGTTCGTTTTTTGCTATCTTCCCGTAAAAAGCTGAGTTTCGATTAGTATTTTGTTTTCACGCTAAAACTTCTTTTCCCCGAGCAATTTACTTTCAGAATTAATATCGCATGTTAAGATATATATGAGTTCGCCTTTTAGGGCGTCCGCCTTCCTTTTGACGATAGAGGCTAGTTTTGAAGATACGCTATCGTTTTAAACCAAAGTACATTGTTTCACTTCACAATGTAATTTTCGTCTCGTTTAACCTCGGCAATTTTCCTTTGACCATTGTTGTAAATTCACACCATGGATGTCACAGGTCGCTCTTTTCACATTAAAAGTCATTTTCCATAGGTACCGGTTATGCAAAAAATGTAGATTTACGCAAAATCCTCATTCCACTCGAAGTTTCTAAAACAAAGCTTGTTTTAAGTAGAAATCGCTATTTTGGCGTAAAAAGTTCGTTTTTTGCTATCTTGACGTAAAAAGCTTATTTTCGCTTTTTATACTGTTTTCACGCCAAAACTGCTTTTCCGCAATTAGTTTGAAAATTACCATTAGCTTGCTTTAAGTAAAAATAGCTATTTTGGCGTAAAAAGTTCGTTTTTTGCTAAGTTCACGTAAAAAGCTGATTTTCGCTTTTTGTGCTGTTTTCAAGCTAAAAATTATTTTCCGCGAACAATTTACTTTGAGAATGAACATCGCATGTTAAGTTATATGTTAGCCCACCATTTAGTTCGTCCGCCATCCTTTTGACGATAGAGGCTAGTTTTCAAAATACGCTATCGTTCGTCTTTTCACTTCACAATGCCATTTTCACTCGTTTAACCTCGGCAACCTTCTTTTGACCATGAAGAATGCATTTCTTTTAAAATGCATGTTTAATGAGCAATACTATCTGTATAGGCTAAGGAAGTCACAGGTCGCTGTTTCCACAATAAAAGTCCTTTTCCATAGATTCCGGTTATGCAAAAATGTACTTTTACGCAAAATCATCATTCCGCTAGAAGTTTCTCAAACCAAGCTCTTTTTTACGTAAAAAGCGATAATTTGGCGTAAAAAGTTCGTTCTTTTACTAACTTAGCATAAAAAGCTGGTTTCGCTTTTAATGCTGTTTTCACACTAAAACGTCTTTTCCACAAACAATTTACTTTGAGAATTAACATTAGCTTGTTTTAAGTAAAAATCGCTGTTTTAGCGTAAAAAGATCGTTTTTTGCTGACCGCGTGAGATGCTGATTTTCGCTTTTTATGCTGTGGCACGCTAAAACCTCTTTTCCGCAAATATTTTACTTTGACCATAAAGGCTATATTTGTTGTAAATTCATATCATGGATGTCACAGGTCGCTCTTTTCACATTAAAAGTCATTTTCCATAGATTCCTTTCATGCAAATAATGTCCATTTACGCAAAATCCTCATTCCACTCGAAGTTTCTAAAACAAAGCTTGTTTTAAGTAAAAATCGCTCCTTTGGCGTACAATGTTCGTTTTTTGCTATCTTGACGTAAAAAGCTGGTTTCGCTTTTAATGCTGTTTTCACACTAAAACGTCTTTTCCGCAAAATATTTACTTTGAGAATTAACATTAGCTTGTTTTAAGTACGTAAAAAGCTGATTTTCGCTTTTTGTGCTGTTTTCACGCTAAAACTTCTTTTCCGCAAATAATTTACTTTGAGAATTACCATTTGCTTGTTTTAAGTAAAGATAGCTATTTTGGCGTAAAAAGTTCGTTTTTTGCTATCTTGACGTGAAAAGCTTATTTTCGCTTTTTATACTGTTTTCACGCTAAAACTGCTTTTCCGCAAACAATTAGTTTGAAAATTACCATTAGCTTGCTTTAAGTAAAAATAGCTATTTTGGCGTAAAAAGTTCGTTTTTTGCTAAGTTCACGTAAAAAGCTGATTTTCGCTTTTTGTGCTGTTTTCAAGCTAAAAATTATTTTCCGCAAACAATTTACTTTGAGAATTACCGTTAGCTTGTTTGAAGTAAAAATAGCTATTTTTCCGTAAAAGGTTCGTTTATTGCTATCTTCACGTAAAAAGCTGATTTTCGCTTTTTATGCTGTTCTCACGCTAAAACTTCTTCTCCGCGAACAATTTACTTTGAGAATGAACATCGCATGTTAAGTTATATTTTAGCTCACCATTTAGTTCGTCCGCCATCCTTTTGACGATAGAGGCTAGTTTTCAAAATACGCTATCGTTATAAACCACAGTTCGTCTTTTCACTTCACAATGCCATTTTCGTCTCGTTTAACCTCGGCAATCTTCTTTTGACCATGAAGAATGCATTTCTTGTAAAATGCATCTTTAATGAGCAATACTATCTGTATAGACTAAGGAAGTCACAGGTCGCCGTTTTCACATTAAAAGTCCGTTTCCATAGATTCCGGTTATGCAAAAAATGTACTTTTACGCAAAATCATCATTCCCCTAGAAGTTTCTGAACCCAAGCTTCTTTTTACGTAAAAAGCGATAATTTGGCGTAAAAAGTTCGTTTTTTTAATATCTTCGCATAAAAAGCTGGTTTCGCTTTTAATGCTGTTTTCACACTACAACGTCTTTTCCACAAACAATTTACTTTGAGAATTAACATTAGCTTGTTTTAAGTAAAAATCGCTGTTTTAGCGTAAAAAGTTCGTTTTTTGCTAACCGCGTGAGATGCTGATTTTCGCTTTTTATGCTGTGTCACGCTAAAACCTCTTTTCCGCAAATATTTCACTTTCACGATTAAGGCTATATTTGTCGTAAATTCATATCATGGATGTCACAGGTCGCTCTTTTCACATTAAAAGTCATTTTCCATAGTTTCGTTTTATCCAAATAATGTCCATTTCCGCAAAAATCCTCATTCGCTCTGAGCTGGACCTTTAACTTTTCTCGGACCGAAAAAAAGCTTTTTTGATACATGCATCATTGGTGTTCGTTTGATAAAGAAAAGACATCCTAAGCCTCCTTTATGCTAATTTGTCGCACTTTAAGTAGCAGTTTGCTCCGAAAGTGGTCGTTCGCCAATGTACTTCGCGGCTGGACTTAGAAAATGTTCGCTCGGAGTTGCACTTTAACTTTTCTCAGACCGAAAAGAGTTTTTTTGATAAATGTGAAGCATGCATCCTTGGTGATCGTTTGATAAATCGATTTCGATTGCGATTTCGATTTCGATTTCGATTCGATTTCGATTTCGATATTTCGATTTCGATTTCCATTTCGATTTCGATTTTTATTTCGATTTCGATGGCACGTTGCACCGAGCCTAGAAGACGGCCTTTCTGGCCCTCGAGCGGCGAGGCCTCAACTGCCGGCATGGTTCCGAGACGAACTCCCGGGGAACTTGGAAATTTTTCGCTCGGAGTTGGACGTTGAAAAATTTTGATCGAAGTGAGAAAAATGATTTTTTAAAAAATGTGAAACATGCATCAGTGGCATTCGTAATTTCGATTTCGATTTCGATTTCAATTGCGATTTCGATTTCGATTCGATTTCGATTTCGATTTTGATTTCGATTTCGAATTCGATATTTCGATTTCGATTTCCGATTTCAATTTCGACTTCGAATTCGATTTCAAATTCGATTTCGATTTTTATTTCGGTTTCGATTTCTATTTCTATTTCGATTTCGATTTTGATTTCGATGGCGCGTTGCACCGAGCCTAGAAGACGGCCTTTCTGGCCGTCGAGCGGCGAGGCCTCAACTGCCGGCATGGTTCCGAGACGAACTCCCAGGGAACTTGGAAATTTTTCGCTCGGAGTTGGACTTTGAAAAATTTTGATCGAAGTGAAAAAAATGTTTTTTTAAAAAATGTGAAACATGCATCAGTGGCATTCGTAAAAATAATTTTTAAGAACATGAAATATACATCAGACGCATTCTTTTAGAAGGGGAAACTTACCAAGCACAACTTTGGCAAATATCCCCGTATTTCAATAGCGCGTTGCACCAGACCTATTTCGATTTCGATATTTCAATTTCGATTTCGAATTCGATTTCGATTTCTGATTTCGATTTCCTTTTCGATTTCGCTTGCGATATCGATTTCGACTGCGATTTCGATTTCGATTTCGATTGCGATTTCGATTTCGATTTCGATTGCGATTTCGATTTCGATTCGATTTGGATTTCGATTTCGATATTTCGATTTGTATTCCGATTTCGTATTCCGATTTCGATTCCGATTTCGATTTCGAATTTGATTTCGAATTCGATTTCGATCTCGATTTTTATTTCGATTTCGATTTCTGATTTCGATTTCGATTTTGATATTATTTCGATTTCGATATTTCGATTTAGATTTCCAATTTCAATTTCCATTTCGATTACGAGTTCGGTTTCGAATTCTATTTCGATTTCGATTTCGATTTTTATTTCGATTTAGATTTCTATTTCGATTTCTATTTCGAAATCGATATTTCGATTTAGATTTCCGATTTCGATATCCATTTCGATTACGAATTCGATTTCGAATTCTATTTCGATTTCGATTTCGATTTTTATTTCGATTTCGATTTCGATTTCTATTTCGATTTCGATTTCGACGTCGATTTCGATTTCCGATTTCGATTTCGATTTCGATTTCGATGGCGATTTCGATTTCGATTCGATTTCGATTTCGATTTCTATTTCGATATTTCGATTTCGATTTCCGATTTAGATTTTTCGATTTTGAATTCAATTTCGATTTCGATATTTCGATTTCGATTTCCGATTTCGATTTCGAATTCGATTTCGAATTCGATTTCGATTTCGATTTTTATTTCGATTTCTATTTCTATTTCTATTTCGATTTCGATTTCGATGGCGATTTCGATTTCGATTCGATTTCGATTTCGAATTAGATTTCGATATTTCGATTTCGATTTCGGCTTCCGATTTCGATTGAGATTTAGATTTCGATTTCGAATTCGATTTCGAATTCGATTTCGATTTGTCGACGGGCCCTAAAACCCACTAATCCGATCCAATACAATCTTTGCTACGAGCCCCAAATGATAAAAAGCTCTTTCCCCTTTTTTAGAATATATTTTCGCAATATTTAAATGTTTCTGGCGGCAACAGATTAGCGCCAATTAGACGAACCATTTAGCTCGGAGAATATGCACTGCTACAAACTGAACAATTTTTGGGATTTGTTTTCATGTTACTTCATCTTATACTTCTTCTCCTTCTCCTCTTCATCCTCCCCCCCCCCCCCCCCTTATTCGAACTTTAACATACCAATTTAAGTACAACTTATAACTATCATCATACAGTTTAGGCAGTAATTAAGCCGTAGTCAGCAGAGGCAATCTAAGGCAAACACATCCTAAGCTTCGCTTTTGCTAATTTGTCGCTCTTTAAGTAGCAGTTTGCTAAGAAAGTGGACGTTCTCCATGTACTTCGCGGCTGGACTTAGAAAAATTTTCGATATTTTGCATATATAATTTTTTTAAAAACATGAAGTATACATCAGAGGCATTCTTTTAGAAAGGGAAACTCATCCCAAGCACAATTTGGCAAATATCCCCGTATTTCGATGGCGTGTTGCACCGGACCTACAAGACGACAATTCCGGGCCTCGGGCGGTGAGGCCTGAACTGCCGGCATGGTTCCGACACGAACTGCCGGCTGGACTTGGAAATTTTTCGCTCGGAGTTGGACCTTGAAAAAATTTTTTCGCACCGAAAAAAACATTCTTTGATAAATGTGAAACATGCATCATTGGTGTTCATTTGATAAAGAAAACATCCTTAGCCTCGTTTTTGCTAATTTGTCCCTCTTTCATTAACCTTTTGCGCCGATTTGGACTTAGAAAAAGTTTCGAAATTTTCCAAATATAATTTTTTAAAACATGAAATATACATCAGAGGCATTATTTTAGAAAGGGAAACTCATCCAAAAATCAATTTTGGCAAATTTCCCCGTTTTTCGATGGCACGTGGCACCGAGTCGAGAAGACGACCTTTCCGGCCCTCGGATGGCGAGGCCTCAACTGCCGGCATGGTTCCGAGACGAACTCCCGGCTGCACTTAGAAATTTTTCGGTCGGAGTTGGACTTAGAAACATTTTAATCTAATTGAAAGAAATGTTTTTTGAAAAATGTGATACATGCATCAATGTTATTCTTATGATAAGGCAAACACTGCCTAAGCTTCGCTTTTGGTAATTTGTCCCATTTTAAGTAGCAGTTTGCTCTGAAAGTGGTCATTCCCCCATGTAATCCGCGGCTGTACTTAGAAAAAGTTTCGATACTTTTCAAATATAATTTTTTTAAAAACATGAAATATACATCAGAGGTATTATTTTAGAAAGGGAAACCCATCCCAAAAACAATTTTGGCAAATTTACCCGTTTCTCGATGGCGCGTTGCACCGAGTCGAGAAGACGACCTTTCCGGCCCTCGGGCGGCGAGGCCTCAATTGCCGGCATTGTTCCGAGACGAACTCCCGCCTGGACTTAGAATTTTTTCGGTCGGAGTTGGACTAAGATAAATTTTGATCCAAGTGAAAAAATGTTCTTCGAAATATGTGAAAACATGCATCAATGGTATTCGTTTGAAAAGGCAAACACATCGTAAGCTTCGCTTTTGCTAATTTGTCCTTCTTTAAGTAGCAGTTTGCTCCGAAAGTGGTCGTTACCTCATGTACTCCGCGGCTGGACTTAGAATAAATTTCGATATTTTGCAAATATAAGTTTTTTAAAAACATGCAATATACATTAGAGGCATTATTATTAGAAAGGGAAGCTCATCACAACCACAATTTTGGCAAATTTCTCAGAATTTCGATGGCGCGTTGCACCAGACCTATAAGACGACAATTCCGGCCCTCGGGCGGTGAGGCCTCAACTGCCGGCATGGTTCCCAGACGAACTGCCTCCTGGACTTGAAAATTTTTCGCTCGGAGTTGGACCTTGAAAAAAATTTTTCGCACCGAAAAAAGCATTCTTTGATAAATGTGAAACATACATCATTGGTGTTCGTTTGAGAAAGAAAACATCCTTAGCCTCGTTTTTGCTAATTTGTCCCTCTTTAATTAACCTTTTGCGCCGATTTGGACTTAGAAAAGGTTTCGATATTTTGCAAATATAATTTTTTAAAACATGTAATATACATCAGCGGCATTATTTTAGAGAGGGAAACTCATCCCAAAATCAATTTTGGCAAATTTCCCCATTTTTCGATGGCGCGTTGCACCGAGTCGAGAAGACGACCTTTCCGGCCCTCGGATGGCGAGGCCTTAACAGCCGGCATTGTTCCGAGATGAATTCCCGCCTGGACTTAGAAATTTTTCAGTCGGAGTTGGACTTAGATAAATTTTGATCGAAGTGAAAGAAATGTTTTTTGAAAAATGTGATACATGCATCAATGGTATTCTTATGATAGGGCAAACACATCCTAAGCTTCGCTTTCGCTAATTTGTCCCTCTTTAAGTAGCAGTTTGCTCCGAAAGTGGTCGTTCCCCCATGTACTCCGCGGCTGGACTTAGAAAAAGTTTCGAAATTTTCCAAATATAATTTTTTAAAACATGAAATATTGTAACGGGAGCGCTAGAACACCCTGTGAAAGCAGCTGGCAGCGGAAGGTAGAGGACGTTCGGTTAGCCACACCTCCTCCTCGTTCGTCTTGTAGTGGTGACAGGCTGTGGTCAGGGAAAAAAATGACTGTGTCGCCTGTTTTCTCTACGCCTGTTTCTCGATCTTTCTGTTACTAGAACAATCCTGTAAACACGAGAAACCGGCGATATTCCTATATAAAGAGAGTTACAGACAGACAGAGGGAGTTAGTTAGTGAGTTGAGTTGGTTTTGGTTTAGTCAGTCAGTGAGTTGGTTTTGTCAGTGAGTGAGGAGACAGTCGCAGTTCTTGGTGTAAGAGTTAGTCAGTGACGTGTTAATGAACGAAAGGGTTGTGCAACGGAAGACTGTACGTAACTTTGAATGTGTACCGGAGCTTACGTAACCGCGAGTACAGTGAAATTGTAACGGACGGACTGGTGAATTGTAACTGTGTGCAGCAAGTAATTCTGTGTAATTGAGAAGTGTTAAACTGTAAGTCGGTGGAAATAAAGAACATTGTTAAGTGGTGTAATTGGACTTTTTATTCCACGAACCCACAAAGTCACACTGGTGTCAGGAAGTGGGAAGACAACAGCACCGAACATTACAGCCATGGAATCCGCAGTGGAAATGCTTTTGGCGAAGGTGAACGAGTTAATAACAAAAACAGAAGCGGCAAGTAACAACATCACCGCAGAATTGAAAGAAGTGAAGACGGCCAACGACAACATCACCGCGGAACTGAAACAAATGAAGACGGCCAACGACAACATCACCGCGGAACTGAAACAAATGAAGACGGCCAACGACAACATCACCGAGAAGATGGAAGAAATGAAGGCCGAGTTAACCACAGATATGAGAGCAGCGAACGGCAGTCTGGCCACGGAAATGAAGGCGGCGAACGAGGCTCTCGCCGCAAAGATTGAGAAACGGTTGGCCGGCGTGAGGGATGACGTCGCGAACCTGGGCAAACGGAAGGGTCAAGTAGACGACCGCCTTAATGATTTAGAGGAAAAGGCCGACAACATCGCAAAACCCCTCACCCGCCTGACGGAGGAAAACCGGCCTTATGTGTGGACGGAGGACGCCGAAGACGCTTTCCAGCACCCGAAGGGGACCCTGTGCAGTGCTTCAATTTTGGGTTTCCCACAACCGGGTGGCGCCTTCATTGTGGACACCGACGCCAGCGACCATTGCATTGGAGGTGTCCTATCGCAGATCCAGGCGGCCACGAGCGCACAAGAGTGGAAGAGGAGGAGCGTGCCGCAACAGTCCGAGTAGTTGTGGCAGTGCCTGCTGAAGGCTGGGATAGCGCAGGCCTGAGGAGGGAGCAGCTGGCGGACGCAGACTTGGGGCCACTCTTGAGGGAAGTGGACGCAGGGACGAGACCAACCTGGGAGGACGTCGCACCGAGGAGCGCCACCTACAAGTCGCACTGGGCCCGATGGGACTCGCTGAAGACCAGAGAGGGCGTGCTGTTCCGGGTATGGGAGTCACCCGATGGGAAGGCGCAGAGAGAACAGTTGGTACTTCCCCGGAGCAAGGTCCCGGAAGTCTTGGAGGAAGTGCACGCCGGTACTTCAGGAGGACACCTGGGAGCGAACCGAATGATTCACAAACTACTGCAGCGCTACTTCTGGCTGAGACTCCGAGCAGATGCTGGTGGTACACCTGGACCGCCTCGCACGCTACGATGGGGCTGTTCGGGGCGAACAGCTTTGAGGAGGGAGCAGTGTAACGGGAGCGCTAGAACACCCTGTGAAAGCAGCTGGCAACGGAAGGTAGGGGAGGTTCGGTTAGCCACACCTCCTCCTCGATCGTCTTGTAGTGGTGACAGGCTGTGGTCAGGGAAAAAACATGACTGTGTCGCCTGTTTTCTCTACACCTGTTTCTCGATCTTTCTGTTACTAGAACAATCCTGTAAACACGAGAAACCGGCGATATTCCTATATAAAGAGAGTTACAGACAGACAGAGGGAGTTAGTTAGTGAGTTGAGTTGGTTTTGGTTTAGTCAGTCAGTGAGTTGGTTTTGTCAGTGAGTGAGGAGACAGTCGCAGTTCTTGGTGTAAGAGTTAGTCAGTGACGTGTTAATGAACGAAAGGGTTGTGCAACGGAAGACTGTACGTAACTTTGAATGTGTACCGGAGCTTACGTAACCGCGAGTACAGTGAAATTGTAACGGACGGACTGGTGAATTGTAACTGTGTGCAGCAAGTAATTCTGTGTAATTGGCAAGTGTTAAACTGTAAGTCGGTGGAAATAAAGAACATTGTTGAGTGGTGTAATTGGACTTTTTATTCCACGAACCCACAAAGTCACAATATACATCAGAGGCATTATTATAGAAAGGGAAACTCATTCCAAAATCAATTTTGGCAAATTTCCCCGTTTTTCATTGGCGCGTTGCACCGGACCTACAAGACGACAACTCCGGGCCTCGAGTGGTGAGGCCTCAACTGCCGGCATGGTTCCGAGACGAACTGCCTCCTGGACTTGGAAATTTTTCGCTCGGAGTTGGACCTTGAAAAAAAATTTTCGCACCGAAAAAAGCATTCTTTGATAAATGTGAAACATACATCATTGATGTTCGTTTGATAAAGAAAACATCCCTAGCCTCGTTTTTGCTAATTTGACCCTCTTTAATTAACCTTTTGCGCCGATTTGGACTTAGAAAAGGTTTCGATATTTTGCAAATATAATTTTTTTAAACATGAAATATACATCAGAGGCATTATTTTAGAGAGGGATACTCATCCCAAAATCAATTTTGGCAAACTTCCCCGTTTTTCGATGGCGCGTTGCACCGAGTCGAGAAGACGACCTTTCCGGCCCTCGGATGGCGAGGCCTCAACAGCCGGCATTGTTCCGAGATGAATTACCGCCTGGACTTAGAAATTTTTCAGTCGGAGTTGGACTCAGATAAATTTTGATCGAACTGAAAAAATGTTTTTTGAAAAATGTGAAACATGCATCAATGGTATTCGTTTGATAAGGCAAACACATCCAATTACAAAACATTCAATGTGCACATTGCATTAATGGCTTCGGAACCTAGACAACAGGACCACAAATGGAACAGAAACCACAAATAAATAGCAGTTAGGGTAGAATCAGAGCTAACATGGGAAAACCAAATAAAACAATTGAAGAAGGTATACAGCAAATATTACGAATGCCCAAAACATTGACAGGCAGCAAATGCGGCTACTCAAAAGGAACACTATGTATAACATATAAATCGTGTTTACAAATATTACCAATGTTTCAACAAATATGCGGCATAATAAATAGAAGCTTAAAAACTAAAACTTGAAAAGAAACACGGATGAAATTTTAAAAGTAATGGCTGTGCCTGCCCTTCCTTTTTGGTTCTGAAACATGGACATTAACAAAAGCAGACAAAAACAAGATAGAGGCTGCCGAAATGAGATTTTTAAGCATAGTATAGGGATGTACTCTTTTAGATAAAATCCCAAATGAAAAAATAAAAGAAGGTGTAGAAATAAGTTCTTTTGAAGAAAAAGATAATAAACTATAGAAATGAATGGAGAGAGCATATTGAGAGAATGCCGAGAGATAGGATCCCAAGAGGAGTTATAAACTATAAACGTAGAGGAAAGAGACATTAAGGAAACGATGGTCAGAAGTGTTTTAAGCCGGAACAGGCACCATTGCCTAGCCCTTGCAGTGGAGAACAAGAAGAAATATAACAATTTGTAACTTAAAACTTGACTTGTCTAATAAGAATTGATGATACCTTTGTTATAAATGTTTCCTATAACAGCAACCACAACAACATATTGTTACCAAATTAGCGGAAAGCACAACCAACGACAGCTGACAAGGGACCAGAGGCAGCCGAGCCACACCCTCCCATTAATCTCAGTTACTAACTGAGGGGTTGATTAGGGGAGTGTCACTTGTCGCTGGCCGCCTCTTTTCCCTTCCCCTGTCCTCTGGAATCTTCGCGGTACTTCACTAAAACCAGAGACTTCTAGGAAAGAGTGATATCTATATAAAAAGGGCTGCAGTGAGTGAATTGAGTCAGTCAGTCAGTCAGTCAGTCAGTCAGTCAGTTCTTGGCGAGCAGCGTAAGAGCGCAGTGCTAGTGTACGACGAGAAGACTGTGTACTTGCATCGGAGGATTCTACGTAATAGCGAGAGCAAAGTGGAATTGTAACGGACGAACTAGTGAATCGTAATTGTGTGCATTACGTAATTCTGTGTAACTGGCAATGTTTTTGCTGTAAGCCGGTGGAAATAAAGAACAGTTTTGAGTGGTGCAATTGGAGTTTTCATTTCACGAATTCACAAAGTCACCTTGGTGTCAGGAGTGGAATGACAACATCACCGAACATTACGGCCATGGACGCGGCATTGGAAAGGATTTTGGAGAAGATGATGGAAATTAAGGTGGAACTGACAGAAATAAAGACGGACAAAGCCAACATCACCGAGAAAATGAAAAAGAAGTTGGAAGCGGCAATTTGAAGGCCGATGCGCCGGGACGCGACGCAACATCTGAGAGCGTCAAACCTCCCAAGTATGACAGCGCGTCAACGTTTGAAGTCTTCCGCCGCCAGTTAGACGCAGTGGACAAGCACAACCAATGGTCGCCAAAGGAGGAGGCCACACAGTTAATAGCCAGCCTCCAGGGAAGGGCCGCGTAAGTCCTAAACGCGGTGCAGACAACGGCGGTGCCCAAGGACATCTGGGAGGCCCTGGAGAATCGTTTCGGAAACCACCGCTTAACCGCAGCGTACCGCAGGAAAATAAAAGCCAAGGTCAAAGCAGCCGGGGGAGACGCTGCAGGAGTTCGCCCTGGCAGTCGAACGATTGGCAAGCAAGGCCCTAATCGACCTCCCACCAGAGTTCGTGTCCCAGGAAACTGCCTACAGCTTCGTTGACGGGGTACGGGACACGGAGATTCGTCAGCGCATAATGCTCGGCGATTACAAAACCATCCACGAGTCGCTGACGGCAGCATTAAGGATGGAGGCGGACAAAGTTACAGCTATCCCGACGTCGAGAACGAGGTGTGTCCGCTACACCGTAGACAGAAGACCAGCCGAGGGACGCCGGCGAACACCTAGTGGCCTGTGTGGGGGGTTTGGACAGCCCGTACACCTGGAGGGAGACTGCCCACACCAGGAAGGGCAGCTGGAAGAACGAGTAAGGCCCAGCGTGGAGAGGGGCACGTCGGCGCCATTACTACCATCCCACCGAGTGACACTGCGCACCGTCATTATTTATTTATTTATTTATTTATTTATTTATTTATTTATTTATTTATTTATTTATTTATTTATTTATTTATTTATTTATTTATTTATTTATTTATTTATTTATTTATTTATTTATTTATTTATTTATTTATTTATTTATTTATTTATTTATTTATTTATTTATTTATTTATTTATTTATTTATTTATTTATTTATTTATTTATTTATTTATTTATTTATTTATTTATTTATTTATTTATTTATTTATTTATTTATTTATTTATTTATTTATTTATTTATTTATTTATTTATTTATTTATTTATTTATTTATTTATTTATTTATTTATTTATTTATTTATTTATTTATTTATTTATTTATTTATTTATTTATTTATTTATTTATTTATTTATTTATTTATTTATTTATTTATTTATTTATTTATTTATTTATTTATTTATTTATTTATTTATTTATTTATTTATTTATTTATTTATTTATTTATTTAGAAAGAACTGAAGCGCAATCAAACATTTTGTCCAGACCCCCAAAAGTTTTCAGATTTCCTTGCCGCTTTTTAATAAAAACTTCCGTGATATTCACATATTATGTTAGTTTAATTTTAACTGTGTTTTAGCCAGTTTACTTTCATTCCGAGATTTTGTCTGATTTGTACTTCTGTTAACGGTTTTTCTCAACTCTGCATGCTCCTTATTTTTCCTCTTGTTTCTCCCTTTCCATTTAACAACAATTATAACGATTTGGCAATGATTACTCTTAAATGTTGAAAGCAAAAGCATTATCAATAGTGAAGTATTCTTCATATTTAAGTTTGATTTATGAGTCACTATGTTTACACTCAAACTTCACTTACTTGTTGATGTATAATTGAAACGTTTTCAAGTTCATTCGATCTCATCCTCAGCTGTTTGGTGACTAAATGCTGACTTCCTCTTCTTCCTCTTCTTCCACTACTACGGAGCTCCGATCACTCTGCCATCTGGTGTTAGGGGCACTAAGTTTTAATACTTCATTTAATGCCGGGATTTCAAAATTTATAACTTTATCACGGTTTTTGTTTATAAATATTTTCTTCCCTAATATCCAGTTCTATGGGTGTACTTAAAGATTTTAACAGTTTAATGTTGTGGCCATTGTAGTGGATTTCTGTCCAAAAATGGTGTGAAAATGCAGATTTTTCTGCTTGTTTGAACCTAATGTCCCTCTGGTGTTCTTTTTGCGTGGTTAACAAGTTTCTCTTAGTTTTCCTATGTAGTTTTTTCACAGGTTTCACAATTAACCTGATAAATTCCTGATTTCAAATTGTTGGGGATTGTATTTTTCAGTGGTTTATGTAGCAGGTTCCTCAGACTGAATTTGTTTTGGGGTGCTAGTTTTAAGTTTAGTGTTTTGAAGATTCGTTCAAATTTTCTAAAAGCCCATAGATTGTAGGAGAATTTTCTATATTGCCAATTTGTGTTTTTAAGTGGTGTGAGAGTGGTATTTTTTGATATTATCTTCAGTTTTTCTTTTCTCTTCATCATATTCCTTATGGTGGCTGGGTTGAATCGATTTACTACCGCATTTTAGTTACTCTAGTAATTATGGAGACAGAAGACTATATTCAGAGTGTAAACCTTATATTAGACAGTCCAGAATATAAAATAATTCCAAAAGATCCACTATCCCAAAATATCACTTCTGTTAATAAAGCTTTATCAAGTACAAAAACATTTGGTTCATCTGAAAAATACAACTTGAAACCTTCTAACCCCACACTTCCAAGGTTGTACTGTCTGCCAAAAATCCACAAATAAGAAAACAGCATGAGACCCATCATCAATGGCATCAATTCACCTACATACCACATTGCAAAGTGGTTAGTAAGAAAATTAAAATCATATGACAAATTTCAAAGTTTGTGAATAAAAAACTCCTTAGAATTGATAAATCATCTACAGAAGTACAACATCCCGGAAAATCATATACTAGTTTCTTTTGACGTTAAGGCACTTTTTACAAACATTCCAGTAGAAGAAATACCTACATTCCTCAAAAAAAGGCTAACTTAGACTTAGACTACAACGGACCCCAGAGAAATAGATGACATTATCAATCTTACAGATTTATGCATAAGGAATAATTACTTCATGTTTAACCATAAATTCTACAGACAATCAAAAGGATTAGCTATGGGGAGCCCACTTTCGCCTATTTTAGCAGACCTATACATGAGCTATTTGGAAACACACATAGTAAAGGCCTTCCCACAGATTTATAAATTTTGGCAGAGATATGTTGATGATGTTTTTGCTATCATTCCGGAAAAGCTTAGAGAAGATTTTCTAAAATTACTAAACTTGCAAGATAATCACATCCAATTTACTATGGAAGTAGAAAGAGACAACACCCTACCCTTTTTGGACCTCAAGATAACTAGAAATCGTCATGGTGTAGATTTTGGAATATACAAGAAGCCCACACACATAGATAATTACATAAAGAAAAATGAATACAACCCAGTTTCACATAAACTAGCTGCTTTAGAAGTCTAATTCACCGGCTATACAACATCCCTTTGAGTAAGGATGAATTTTTGAAAGAAAAACTCATAAAAGACATAGCGGTTTTAAATGAGTTCAAACCAGCCTGAGGAACCTGCTAAATAAACTACTGAAAAATACAATCCCCAATAATTTGAAATCAGGAATTTATCAGATTAATTGTGAAATCTGTTGAAAATGCTACATAGGAAAAACTAAGAGAAACTTGTTATTCAGGCAAAAAGAACACCAGAGGAACATTAAGTTGAAACAAACAGAAAAGTCTGCAGTTTCACACCATTTTTGTCCAGAAAACCACAACATTGGCCACAACATTAAGCTGTTAAAATCTTTAAGTACACCCATAGAATTGGATATTTGGGAAAACAATATTCATAAACAAAATCCGTGATAAAATTATAAATTTTGAAATCCCGGCATTAAATGAAGTATTAAAACTTAGTGCCCCTAACACCAGATGGCAGAGTGATCGGAGTTCCGTAGCAGTGGAAGAAGAGGAAGTCACCATTTAGTCACCAAACAGCTGAGGATGAGATCGAATGAATTTGAAAACGTTTCAATTAGACATCAACAAGTAAGTGAAGTTTGAGTGTAAACATAGTGACTCATAAATCAAACTTAAAAATGATTACTCTGTTTTGGATTGTTTGTAACAAACGAATTAGTTCTTATGGAAGTAAATGTTGTAAACGTTTCCCGCAAAAGCTTAGATTCTGTAAATTCTGTAAATTTCTGGATTTTTCATATAAACTTTAGACCTAACTCCCGATTCAAACGACGAGTGTGCGTAATATCTTTTGTTGTTTTTGTTTTTGGTGGTGAAGCAATAATCCGAGGAAAAGATTTCGAAGAATAAAGAATGTTACACAAAACTACATCGCAGTTAATTTTGGCAATAAAAGTACTTTTTTCTTATAAATTGTTCCTATCACAGCAACATATGAACATCTAGCGTTCGTTATGATGACAACAGCTTTGTTTCCGGTGTAGGATGAGTAAACGTTTACATGAAATCGTAATCACGAACAACTTATAAGACACACAAACCCATTACACAAATCTAATAAATATTTAGGAGACTTTGAAATGTGTATTCCTAATGAAATCTGTGATAAAATGTTTGTGTAGAATACAAATGCACTTGTGCCAACTATCTACGTGATAAAGAAAGTAAAACTCAAAATTGTCCTGCAGTGTCATGAACAAAATATTAATTTCTTCACTAATTACCTGCAAACCACTTAAATGACCTGAAAATGTTGCAGCGCGGCATTACCTGCAGTTGCGAGCTTGTTCTTAGACTTACACTGAAAATCTGAAACGTTCACTTAACACAACTGCATTGTGATTATTTCTGGCATCTGTAAAGTCTAAAACTGTTTCTCTCTCTTTGACACAGCGAATGACATCGGGAAGTTGGAATAAGTATGCTGCATCCAACGTTTCTTCCAGCGTTCACATAATAGGTATTTATGGGTCTTGAGAGGTAATTTGAGTTCATTAGCGAGTGAAAACTTTAACGTCCTAAGCATTAAACATCAAACCTGGCTAACCCAATACGTAATTTTATCCATTACGAACAAAAAATCCACTTGAATGTATAAGCTTTTCTTTATATTTGTCAGGGCTTCTGAAGGGTAGAGAATAATGAAAATAAAAGAAAATCCTACAAACACTTTAGACCCAATTGACGATTCCAACGTTGCACGTGCCTAACATTTTCTCAGTAATCGGCAGAAAAAACTGAAACAGTAAGGACTATTCCTGAAAATTAATTTGAAAGCGCGCATGTTCGTCATTTGTAAAGCAAACAAGATCTTCGTGCTATATTTTGATATGCAGTTGACATTTCAAATACAATTTGCTCTTTTTAACATTATGTATTTATTATTTATTTATTTGTTTGTTAACTTTTCAATAAATATAGCTGAAAGGTAATCACCCTCTTGTCTAGGATCTGCCATTGACTTTTTTTTTTCCTTATTTAACCGATTTTTCAGTATTTCCGTTTGTTTTCCTTATCTGTTTTCCTGGTTTCACAAATATTCACTATACACATAAACACACATGCCCAAGGCGGAACTCGAACCCGCGACTCTTTACGCGGTGGAACACTAGAGACATACGCTTTAGCGGCCATGGCTACGAGGGCCGGCTCGATTCTAATCACTTTATCAAGTTTACTCTTTACCTCCGCGAACTTGTATTATTTTTGTCAATTGGATTTAGATTATGTGTTAGCTACTTTGTCATCATCCAGAATTTGTGTGTGATGTGCGACATTTTTAAAACTTCTTCATTTCAGGCTTTCTTTCTTTTATTCTTTTCTTTCTTCCTTTCCTTCTTGATTTCTTCCTTACTTTATTTCTTTCCTTCTTTCAACTTTCATTTGTCTTCCTATGTTGCCCTTCTTCATCTTAACGGCAGTGAGATTATTTTGAAAATATATATTTGTTTTTAAACCTTCGCGCTAGAAGAATTAGGATTTTACGAAAGGAAAAAGAACAAAAATGTGCCGGAAATTTGTGTTCGGAAAAATTTTAATGTGTTTTTCTGTAGGAATCCACTTTAGACCCAGTTAGCGATTCAAACGACAGATCTGCATTACTTTGTTGTTCCTTGTTTATAGTGATGGTGCAGTTATTAGAACAGAAATATCTGGAATAATAGAAAATATTACTGAAAACTTATTCTAGACTTTGAACTTCACCATTAGTAAACGGAACAAGATCATCGCAATAAATTTTGGTTTTTAAATTACATCCCACATTTTGTTTGTAGTTTGTTGTTTACGTTATGCAAAATATGTATATTTTTACTTTATTTATTTATTTGCCACCTAAATCACCTATTTACTTTTTATCTCCCTTGATAGAAATAACTGAAATGCAATCAATCCTCTTTGCTATGAGCTCCAAATGATACAAAGTTCTTTGCATTACTTAATCTTTTCTTTGCGACATACCAATGTTTGCACTCGCAATGCAATGGCACCAATAAGACGAAGCGTTTATCCCGTACAGTTTACACTATTCCAACCTAAACAATTTTCCGCCTTTTTCGACTTTACTTCTTCTTATTCCTCGTCTTTTTTTCCTCCTTTTTCCACTTTTTAACATACATAATTAAGTACAACTTAAAAGTATCATGATAAATTTATGCATTATAAAAGTAGATGTAGTAGTGGTCAGAAGAGAAATTCTGAGTGAATGGGGAATATTTATCAGAATTAACTCTAGATGGCGCTACTTCGCTATTCTTAAACGAAACAAAATCTTCGCCGTAAATTGTTATATTTACTTCATATTTGACATTTTTATTGCAGTTTATTTTTAGGTTATGCTATGTCATATATTTATATGTTATTTGTCTGCCGTTTCTTGTTTATGATCATGACGCTATCATGAGAAGAAACAATCTGGAAGTACAGGGAGTAGTACCCAAAATTAAATCTAGTGGGCGCTACTTCGCCATTCGCAAACAAAACAAGATCATCGCGGTAAATCTTGATATTTAACTCACATTCGGAAATTTTCTTGCTGTTCATTGTTCATGCTATGCAGCATCTTATTTCATTCTATTTATTTGTTATCTCCCGAGATAGAAATAAGTTAAACGCAATCAAACCTCTTTGTATGATGCCAAAATGGTTCAAATTCGGATTTTAGTTATTCTGCAACTGGGGATGAATTTTATGTATTACACAGCTACAATTAAGTTAATCAATTTAAAGCTTTCTACTAAACTATAAAAATTGCCTTTTATTTGGGGTATATGTAAAGAGATGATGGTTTTCCGATAGTATTGGCCTCCTTACTACATTCCCTTTGTATGTTCAAAACATAAAATGCGAATACGTACTTCCCACTTGAGTAATGTGTAAGTAATGGAAAACTCATACACGTAATTAGGAACATCCGGGAAATGGATAATTACATAAAATTGGCATACATTTTGTAGTTTATTTGGAGCTGTATGTTTTACGTATTAAGATTGTGTGTATCTTTTATGATTTACGGTTATATAACCATTATTCCACAAGAATAGTATTTCAGATGCTATTTGTAGAAAATATGAAATACAAAACGTTTCATTATTTATGAACATATCTTAAAAACTAAGTATTTTAATATTCTCTTGAAAGGTCAACATTCTTTGAAAACTTTTTCATGCAAACAACAATTTGCGACAAGGGAATTTTTTGAATTGTTGTCAGCCACATCTTGGGAAGCACGTTGAACATAAGCGCCGAAACAGACTTTTTCCTTTTTGACAGCTACTGATAGACTGTGCTGTGAAAGACACACAAACCCACTACATGGATCTAATAATTATTTGGGGGACTTTGAAATGTTTAATCCTAGTGAAATCTGGCATCCAATTTTTGTGCAGAATTCCTTACCACTTGTGCCTACTATCTACGTGATAAGGAAAGTGAACCTGGACACAGTCATGCAGTATCATGAAAAATATCTGAAGTTTTTCACTAGTTATTTGCAAACCACTTAAATGACTTGAAAATGTTGCAGCACGGCCTCATCCTTCAGTTGCGAGTTTGTTCTTAGACTCGCATTGAAAATCTGAAACTTTCACTTAACACAACTGCATTGTGAATATTTCTGACATCTGTAAAGTCTAAAACCGTTTAACTCTTTTTGACATAACAAGTGCCATTCGAAATTTGCAATAATTGTGCTACATCCAAAGTTTCTTCGAGCATTCACTTAATAGTTATTTATGGGGCTTGAGAAGTAAGTTCGGGTTTATTAGCGAGTGAAAACTTTAAGGTTTGAGGCATTAAACATCAAACCTGGCTAGCTCAATACGTATTTTATCCATTACCAAAAAAACACTTGAATTTATAAGCTTTTATTTATCTTTATCGCGTCTACTGAAGGGTATAGGATAATCTAAATAAAACAAAATCCTACAATCATTTTAGACCCATCTCACGATTCCAACGTTGAGCGTGCGTATTTCTTTTCTATTTAAGGTCATGAAGAAACAGTAATCTGAAAAAAAACTGGAAGAGTAAGGAATATTACTGAAAATTAATTTGACATTGCGCCAATTCATCATTTGTAAAGCAAACAAGGTCTTCGTGCTATATTTTGATATTTAGTTGACATTTCACATATTAGTTTCTCTTTTCTATTATTAATTATTTACTTATATATTTGATATCTTATAAATAAATATAGCTGGAAGGCAATCTCCCTCTTGACTAGAATCTCCCAATGATTCAAATCACTTTATCAAGTTTACCCTTTCCTTCCGCGAACTTGTCTTATTTTTGTCAATTGGACCTTGATTATGTTTTAGCTACTTTGTTATCATCCAGAGTTTGGGTGTGACTTGCTACATTTTAAACTTCTTTATTTAAGACTTTATTTCTTTTATTGGTTTCTTTCTTGCTTCCATTCTTGATTTCGTCCTTACTTTATTTGTTTCCTTCTTTCAACTTTCATTTGTGTCTTCCTTTCTTTCCCTCCTTCATCTTAACGGCAGTGAAAGTATTTTGGAAATAGATATTTGTTTCTAAACCTTCGCGCTAGATGAATTAGGATTTTATGAACAGAAAAATAACACAAATATTCCTGCAATGTTTAAATTCAGAAAATTTTGAATGTGTTTTTTCTGTAGGACTCCACTTTAGAACTAGTTAGTGATTCAAACGACAGATCTGCATAATTTTGTTGTTGTTTGTTTATAGTGATGATGCAGTTATCAGAAGAAACCATGTGTAAAGTTGGCAATATTACTCAAAACTAATTCTAGATTGTGCTACTTCATCATTAGTAAACGAAGCAAGACCATCGCAATAAATTTTTGTTTTTAAATTGCATGCGATATTTTGTTTGCAGTTTGTTGCTTATGTTATGCAAATTGTGTATCATTTTACTTTACTTATTTATATACCATGTTAATCATTTATTTACTTATCTCCCAAGATAGAAATAACTGAAGCGCGATCAATCCCCTTTGCTACGAGCTCCAAGAGATACAAAGTTCTTTGCATTTTTTTAATTGTTCCTTTCACGATATTCAATCGCAATGCAATGGCGCCAATAAGACGAAGCGTTTACCTCGTAGAATTTACAGTGTTCCAAAATAAACAATTTTGTGCTGTTGTTTCACCTTACTTCTTCTTACTTCTCGTCTTCTTTTTTCATTTTCGACTTTTTAAATACATATTTAAGTACAGCTCAAAAGCATCATGATAAATTTAGGCAGTATAGAAGCAGATGTAGTAGTGGTCAGATTAGAAAAACTGAGGGAGTAGCGAGTAGTTCCCAGAATTAAATATATATGGCGCTGCCTTGCTATTCTTAAACGAAGCAAGATCTTCGCCGAAAATTCTTATATTTGCTTGGTATTTGACGTTTTGAATGCTGTTTAGTTTTAGGTTATGCTACATCATATATATAACTTGTTTGTTGTATTTGCTTATGATATTGACGCTATCATCAGAAGAACAATCTCTAGGTACAGGAAGTAGTACTCAAAATTAAATCTAGTGGGCACTACCCCGCCATTCGTAAACAAAACAAGATCATCGCGGTAAATCTTAATATTAAATTGACTGTCGACACTCTGGCTCCTGTTCATTGTTCACGCTATGAAACATATTATTTCGTTCTATTTATTTGTTATCTCCCGAGATAGAACTGAGTGAAACGCAATCAACTGGTTTGTTCGGCGACAAAATTGTTCTTACCCTTTTGCCGCCTTTTACACTTTCCTTTCACGCCCTTCAACTGTTTATACTCATAATTCAATGGCGTGAAAAAGACGAACTGTTTAATTGGCAGAATTTGCAGTGGATAAGTCAAACGAATTTTCAATGCTTCTACTCTATCCCCCCTATACCTTTTATAAAACCCATACTTACATTCTTAAGTTATCGTAATGACTTTAAGCAATTGCAAAGGAAATGAAGCAGTAATCAGGAGGTAAAAATCTTGAAGAATAGGAAAGTCTACCCCAAACTAATTCAAGAGCGCACCACTTCACAATTCATAATTGAATCGAGATTATTTCTGATATTTAATTTACATGCGACATTTTGTTTGCCTTACACAAATCATCTATTGAAGTTTATTATTTATTTACTTCATAAATTTATGTATCTGAGTTTATTAACTAATTAACTAATTTGTTTGTTACGCTACCTAATAGCTAGTGGCCGCTACTTCGCCATCCGTAAACAGAACAAGATCATCGCGGTAAATCTTGATATTTAACTCAAATTCGAAAATTTGCTTGATGTTCATTGTACATGGTATGCAACATTTTATTTCATTATATTTATTTGTTATCTCTTTGAGACAGAAATCAAACCTCTTTGTACGACGCCAAAGTGGTTCAAATCACTTTGCCGCCTTTCACTCTTTCCTTTCACGTTCTTCAGTTGTTTATACTTTGGTGTTACCCGACATTCGTCTTTCAGGTTAAGGGAAGGCCACAGAAAAAAACTTATTCAGGTAACTCACCCTGACCGGGTTGGAACTCGGGACCTCTTGAACGTGAGGCAGACAGGCTACCGACACGCTATGGAGGCGGGCTTATTTTGTTAAGAATGGAGAATTTGGGGGGACTGCCGAACCCGAAAGAGTATACATGTCCTTCAGATTCAGCAGGCACAGCAAATTATGGGTCATCGCTGTCTTATATAACCATTTGGAACCATTCTGTCCATAACGTCCTCAGTCCACAATCGAAATATACCGTGTTCATATCTCCTTAGGCTGCAGACCCAACTGGGTATCCCACATACGATAGTTCTTACTTGTCTCACATTGTTTGTCAACCTAAGATTCCACGTTAGGTCCAAAATCATTTAAATATGATACTCACGTATAAAAGCGCATCGTCTGCCATGTACCGGAAGAGCCAATATATCCTTTGGGGCCGAGCGCTATAGCCAATACAGGGCACGAGTACAAGCTATGGAATATTAAAGATAACACAAGTGAGGTATTTGCTAACATATGGCTTCTGATATTATCACATTATTAAAGTAAAATAAACAAAGACGAATTGCGGGAAGGTTAATAAACAATGATAGTGTATTGTGACTTTGTGGGTTCGTGGAATAAAAAGTCCAATTACACCACTCAACAATGTTCTTTATTTCCAACGTCTTACTGTTTAACACTTGCCAATTACACAAAATTACTTGCTGCACACAATTACAATTTACCCGTTCGTCCGTTACAACTTCACTTGTACTCGCGATTACATAAGCTCCGGTACACATTCACAGTTCGTACAGTCTTCCGTTGCACAACCCTTTCGTTCATTAACACGTCATCGACTAACACTGCCTTCTTACACCAAGAACTGTCTTCACTCACACACACTAACCAACTGATTGATCAACCAACAACTGACTGGCTACACCAAAACCAACTCAACAACTGACTCACACTGTCTGTCTGTAACCCTCTTTATAGGAATATCGCCGGTTTCTGGTGTTTACACGATTGTTCTGGTAACAGAAAGATCGAGAAACAGGTGGAAGGAAAACAGACGCACAATTATGTTTCTTTCCGACCGCTGGCTGTCACCACTATAAGACAAACGAGGGAAAGGCGTGGCTAACCGAGCCTCCCCTGTCTTCCGTTGCCAGCTGCTCACAGGGTGTTTCAGCGCTCCCCGTTACACTGCTCCCTTCTTAAAGCTGTTCGCCCTCGAACAGCCCCATCGTAGCGTGCGAGGCGGTCCAGGTGTAGCACCAGCATCTGCTCGGAGTCTCAGCCAGAAGTAGCGCTGCCGTAGTTTGTGAATCATTCGGTTCGCTCCCAGGTGTCCTCCTGAAGTACCGGCGTGCACTTCCTCCAAGACTTCCGGGACCTTGCTCCGGGGAAGTACCAACTGTCCTCTCTGCGCCTTCCCATCGGGTGACTCCCATACCCGGAACAGCACGCCCACTCTGGTCTTCAACGAGTCCCATTGGGCCCAGTGTGACTTGTAGGTGGCGCTCCTCGGTGCGATGTCCTCCCAGGTCGGTCTCGTCCCTGCGTCCACTTCCCTCAAGAGTGGCCCCAAGTCTGCGTCCGCCAGCTGCTCCCTCCTCAGGCCTGCGCTATCCCAGCCTTCAGCAGGCACTGCCACAACTACTCGGACTGCTGCGGCACGCTCCTCCTCTTCCACTCTTGTGCGCTCGTGGCCGTCCTGGATCTGCGATAGGACACCTCCAATGCAATGGTCGCTGGCGTCGGTGTCCACAATGAAGGCGCCACCCGGTTGTGGGAAACCCAAAATAGGAGCACTGCACAGGGTCCCCTTCGGGTGCTGGAAAGCGTCTTCGGCGTCCTCCGTCCACACATAAGGCCGGTTTTCCTCCGTCAGGCGGGCGAGGGGCGTTGCGATGTTGTTGGCCTTTTCCTCTAAATCATTAAGGCGGTCGTCTACTTGACCCTTCCGCTTGCCCGGGTTCGTGACGTCATCCCCCACGCCGGCCAACCGTTCCTCAAACTTGGCGGCGAGAGCCTCATTCGCCACCTTCATTTCGGTAGCCAGACCGTCATTCGCTGCTCTCATTTCCGTGGTTAACTCGGCCTTCATTTGTTCCATCTTCTCGGCGATGTTCTCCCTAGCCGTCCTGATTAGTTTCAACTCCGCGGCCAGGTTATTTCTAGTCTCCAGCACTTCCGCGGCCAGGTTATTTCTAGTCTCCAGCTTCTCTGTTAATTCGGCCTGCATTTCTTCCATCTTCCTGGTGATGTTGTCTTTAGCCGTCTTTATTTCTTGCAGTTCCGCTAAAATCTTTTCTAATGCTGCCTCCATCGTTGTAATGTTCGGTGATGTTGTTTTCCCGCTTCCTGACACCAGTGTGACTTTGTGTTATATCCCACTTCTGACGCCAGTGTGACTTTGTGGGTTCGTGAAATAAAAAGTCCAATTACACCACTCAACAATGTTCTTTATTTCCACCGTCTTACTGTTTAACACTTGCCAATTACACAAAATTACTTGCTGCACACAATTACAATTTACCCGTTCGTCCGTTACAACTTCACTTGTACTCGCGATTACATAAGCTCCGGTACACATTCACAGTTCGTACAGTCTTCCGTTGCACAACCCTTTCGTTCATTAACACGTCATCGACTAACACTGCCTTCTTACACCAA
This sequence comes from Mantis religiosa, assembly GCA_030765055.1. Classification (NCBI taxonomy): domain Eukaryota; kingdom Metazoa; phylum Arthropoda; class Insecta; order Mantodea; family Mantidae; genus Mantis; species Mantis religiosa. The sequence continues at coordinate 253,229,581 of CM060948.1, read as the reverse complement.
GAACTGTCTTCACTCACAAACACTAACCAACTGATTGATCAACCACCAACTGACTGGCTACACCAAAACCAACTCAACAACTGACTCACACTGTCTGTCTGTAACCCTCTTTATAGGAATATCGCCGGTTTCTGGTGTTTACACGATTGTTCTGGTAACAGAAAGATCGAGAAACAGGTGGAAGGAAAACAGACGCACAATTATGTTTCTTTCCGACCGCTGGCTGTCACCACTATAAGACAAACGAGGGAAAGGCGTGGCTAACCGAGCCTCCCCTGTCTTCCGTTGCCAGCTGCTCACAGGGTGTTTCAGCGCTCCCCGTTACAGTATTTTATAATTGCGGAGAAACAGAATATAGCTGTAATGATTGGAAGGATAAACAACAATCTGTAGTTCGTATTCCTTGTAGTTTAAGGAAAAAAGAAATGTACAGAAAGTATAGAATACGGGACATATAAGATGTTTTAGCATAGATTAATAACTCGAACCAACTATAGATAGAGTTACATTTAAAATAACGTAGGAACAAAATAAGAAATGTGCAAGTAGAATGAAAAGGGATAGAATAAAAGACAAAACTATACTGGAAACAAATAGCTGAAGGGAAAGAAGGAAATTGCTACACAATCAGAAGGAGATATTAATGGTGCATTCTCAGAACAAAGAGTAATGATTTCCGCACGAATTACTTGCAAACCAAATGAATTACAAGACATTCAATGTGCACGTTGCATTGATGACCTCGGAACCTAGACAATAGTACCATAGATGGATCAGAAACTTCAAATATATAGCAGTTAGTGTAGATTTAAAGCTAACATGGGAAAACCAATTAAAATAATTGCAGAAAATGTGCAAGAAAGACTAACAGTGCTTTAAAGAAGGACAGGCAGCAAATATGGCTACTCCAAAGGCATCCTATATATAACAAATTGTGTATAAAAATATAACAATTTCTAACTTAAAACTTCACTTATGTTATGATATTTTTCTTATAAATTGATGTTATAACAACAACATATTAACATCTAGCGTTCGTAAAGGTGACAACAGCTTTGCTTCCGGTTTAGGGTATGTAAAAAATTTACATGAAACTGCGATCCCGGACAATTTATAAGAAAAGTATCATCAATTCTTATAAGTTAAGTGAAGTTTTAAGCTACAGATGGTTATATTTGTATACATTTGTATGCTTCATTGTTAATAGTTTCATATTATGCGTATATATAAATTGGGTATAAACGTATCTGACAGGACGAAATTCGCACAGCCAATAAAAAGTTTCCTGGACATATCTATATAGATAAAACAAATTCGAATTTTACTTATTCTGCAATTGGGGATCACGTTTATGTATTACACACTTACAATTAAGTTAATCAATTTAAAGCTTTCTGCTAAACAATAAATGTAGTCTTTTACTTTGGTATATATATTATATAAAGATTTTGGTTTTCCGAGAGTACTGGCCTCCTAATTACATTCTCTTTTCATGGTCAAAACATAAAATGCGAATACCTACTTCCCACTTGAGAAACGTGTAAGTAATGGAAAACTCAAACACCTAACTAGGAATATCTCGGAAATGGACAACTATATCAAATTAGCATAAATTTTGTGGTTTATTTGGAGCTGTATGTTTTAATTATTGAGATTGTGTGTATCATTTAAGATTTACCCGTTATATAAACATTGTCTCACATGAATAGTACTTCAGATTATTCATGAACATATCTTTAAAATTACGTATTTTAATACGCTTTTGAAATTTAAACATTCTTTGAAAACTTTTCCATCCAAACAATAATTTGCGAGGAGAGAATTTTTTGAATTGTTGTGAGCCGCATTTTGGGAAACACGTTGAACATGAGCGCCGAAAATGCCTTTTCCTTTTTGAGAGCTACTGATAGACAGACTGTTCTGTGAAAGACACACACAAACCCAATACATGGACCTAATAATAATTTGGGGGACTTTGAAGTGTGTAATCCTAGTTAAATCTGGCATCCAATTTTTGTGTAGAATTCCTTACCACTTGTGTCTACTATCTACGTGATAAAGAAAGTAAACCTGATTATAATCATGCAGTGTCATGAACAATATCTTAATTTCAGCAATACTTATTTCCAATCCACATAAATGACCTGAAAATGTTGCAGTCCGGCCTCACCTTCAGTTGCAATTTGGTTCTTAGACTTACACGGAAAATCTGATACGTTCACTTAACACAATTGCATTGTGATTATTTCTGACACCCGTATACCTTAACACTGTTGCTCACTCTTTGACATAACGCATGACAATGGAAAGTTGGGATAATTTTGCTGCATCCAACATTTCTTCTAGCATTCACTAAATAGTTATTTATGGGGCTTGACATTTATGTTGAGGATTATTTGAGAGTGAAAACTTTAACGTCCGAGACATTAAACATTAAACCTGGCTAACCCAATACGTAATTTTATCCACAAAAAAAGCCAAAAATCTACTTGAATTTATAAGCTTTTCTTTATCTTTATTGCGTCTACTGAAGGGTAGAGAATAATCCAAATAAAAGAACATCCTAGAATCACTTCAGATCCAACTCACAATTCCAACGTTAGAGGTGCCAAACTATTTCTCTTTTCCATTTAAGGTAATTATGAAACAGTAATCGGAAGAAAAAGTCTGCAACAGTAAGGATTATTACTGAAAACTAACTTGAAATTGCGCTTATTCATCATTTGTAAAGCAAACAAGATCTTCGTGCTATATTTTGATATTTAGTTGACATTTCACATATTAGTTGCTCTTTTCTAACATTATGTATTTATTATTTGTTTGTTTGTTACCTCCTAAATAAATATAGATGAAAGGCAATTGCCCTCTTGGCTAGAATCTCCCAATGATTCAAAATCACTTTATCAAGTTTACTCTTTGCTTCCAAGAACTTGTATTGTTTTTGTAAATTGGATTTTGATTATGTTTTAGCAACTTTGTTATCACTCAGAGCTTGTGCCTGATTGGCTACATTTTTAAACTTCTCTATTTCAGACTTTGTTTCTGTTATTCCTTTCTTTCTTCATTTCTTTCTTTCTTTCTTCCTTTCTTTCTTTTCTTTCTTTCTTTCTTTCTTTCCTTCTTTCTTTCTTTCTTTCTTTTTTTCTTTCTTTCTTTCTTTCTTTCTTTCTTTCTTTCCTTCCTTCCTTTTTTATTTCTTTCTTTCCTTTCCTTTCTTCTTTCAAAATCTCTTTCTGTGTTTCTATCTTTCCTTCCTTCATCTTAACGGCAGTGAGATTATTTTGGAAATAGATATTTGTTTTTAAACCTTCGCAAGAGACGAATCAGGATTTTATGAAAAGAAAAATAACAAAAATGTTCCGGAAAAGTTTGTAATATGATAATTTTGAGTGTGTTTTTTTATAGGACACAACTTTAGACTCAGCTAGCTATTCAAACGACATAAAAGCATAATTTTGTTGTTGTTTGTTTATAGTGATGATGCAGTTATCAGAAGAAAAATATCTGGAATAATAGGACATATTACTTAAAACGGATTCTAGACCGTGCTATTTCACCATTGGTAAACGGAACAAGATCATCACAGTAAATTTTAGTTTTGAAATTACATCCCACATTTTGTTTGCAGTTTGTTGTTTGCGTTATGCAAATTATGTATATTTTTACTTTAATTATTTATTTACCACCTTATGTGTTTAGTTACTTGCTATCTCCCCAGATACAATTAACTGAAACGCAATCAATTCACTTTGCTATGAGCCCAAAATGATACGCGATATTCAACTGTTTCAGCTCGCAATGCAATGGTACCAGTAAGACGAGGGTTACCAGGTAGAATTTACAGTGTTCCAAACAAATCAAACTTTCGTCATTTTTCACTTTGCTCCTTCTTATTCTTCGTCTTCTTTTTTCCTTTTTAGACTTTTAACTACATATTTAGGCACAATTCAGACGCACCATGACAAATTTAAGTCGTATAGAAGCAGATGAAATAGTGGTTGGAAGAGAAAATCTGAGGGAATAGGGAATAGTTCTCACAACTAACTTCGCTATTTTCAAACGAAACGGGATATTCGCCGTAAACTTCTATATTTACTTGACATTTGACATTTTGGTTGCGGTTTATTTTTAGTTTATGCAACATAATTTAGTTATATATTATCTGTTTTTTTCTTGTTTATGATCATGATGCTGTCATGACAAGGAACAATCTGGAGGTACAGAAAGCAGTACTCAAAATTAAATATAGTGAGCGCCACTTCGCCGAAAACAAAACAAGATCATCGCGGTAAATCTTAATATTAAATTGACAGTCGACACTTTGGCTGCTATTCATTGTCCACGCTATGCAACATTTTATTTCATTCTATTTGTTTTCTGCCGAGATAGAACTAAGTTAAACGCAATCAAACCTCTTTGTTCGGCGCCAAAACGGTCAAATCTCTTTGCCGCACTTTACTCTTTCCTTTCACGCTCTTTAACTGTTTATACTCATAATGCCCTGGCGGCAGTATCACGAACTGTTTAACTCGTAGAATTTACAGTGCCATAAGCCAAACGAATAATCGATTTTATTTTTATTTCCCTTTGTCTTCTTCCTCCTTATTGGTCCTCTTAACCTTCATATTTAAAAATAATTTAAAATTTTAATGTTATTTTATGCTAAATTAAACACCGTTTCTCAATTTTGCTTAAAACATTTACATTCTCATGTAGAATAAAAGTTACAGATATGTGTTAGAAATACAACCTGCGCATTACTCTTCTACATTAGCCTTCAGTTGTTGTCTTCTAATGTTTCACTGGTTGCCTTTAAATTGGATCTTTGGGAATATTTATAATAATTCTTTATCATTCACAGTTTTTCCTGATTTCCTCTTCTTTTGCCGTTGTTTCTCCTGTTTCTTTCTTTTCTTCTCTTGGGGTTAACACTTCAGCAATATTCCAGATTCTGTATTTTTATCTCCAATACGATTATCAGGATTCAAATGTTTAAGCACATATTTCAAATAACAATGGAAGTTGAAAGGTACCAAACGCAGGCAAAAAGTTAAACAAGTGCTGTTTCACTCAACTAATTTAAAAAATCCTCTTTCTTTAATACTAGAATATTGAACAACAAACACCAACAAAAGATAATGATGATAATAATAATGATAATAATAATAATAATAATGATGATGATGATAATAATGATGATGATGATGATGATAATAATAATAATAATAATAATAATCATAATAATAATAATAATAATAATAATAATAATAATAATAATAATAATAATAATAATAATAATAATAATAATAATAATAATAATAATAATAATAATAATAATAATAATAATAATAATAATAATAATAATAATAATAATAATAATAATAATAATAATAATAATAATAATAATAATAATAATAATAATAATAATAATAATAATAATAATAATAATAATAATAATAATAATAATAATAATAATAATAATAATAATAATAATAATAATAATAATAACAATAATAATAATAATTATAATATAATAATAATAATAATAATAATAATAATAATAATAATAATAATAATAATAATAATAATAATAATAATAATAATAATAATAATAATAATAATAATAATAATAATATTAATAATAATAATAATAATAATAATAATAATAATAATAATAATAATAATAATAATAATAATAATAATAATAATAATAATAATAATAATAATAATAATAATAATAATAATAATAATAATAATAATAATAATAATAATGATAATGATAATGATAATGATAATGATAATGATAATAATGATAATGATAATGATGCAAAAGCTCGCACTCTGGTGTTCTACTTCTTAATTTGTTTTAAATTGTTGTAGCTGCCGAGTTCAAATTTTGGTCAGGATGAGTCTTCCAAATAGGTTTCTTGTGGGATTTCCCTTTATCCTGAAAGTTGGGTTTCAGCTCGCTGTAAACTTTATGGGCCCTAGGCTCATTTCAGCATCAGTTTATCCATTTCATTTATTGTACAATAGGATCTGAGATGGGAGAAAATGTACTAAAATATTAGGAATAAGATAATATCTGCATACCTTGATTAATATCAATTAGATGGCGAAATAAATATATTTATAAAAGGTGTGAAAGAGGTAGAGTGATGTTCAGATGCAGCTCGACGGATTCTAAAATACTTATCGATGATTTTCAAGTGCGTTTAAATGCAACAGTCCTTCATATTAGACAGACATGAGTTCTTTTAAGCAGAAATTTGTTACCGTCATTGGTTCTGCAATATTTGAACTCAAGAGATTTCAGAATATTATGCATATAAGATACAGAAGCCTTATATTCTATTTCCCCCCTCATAAGTTGGCCTGCCTTTTGGCAGTTGAATAATTATTCACCCTTGTCATATAAATCATAAATTGTTCTACGTAAAACGCACTTTTGAAAATTGTTTAAGTTGGTAGCACGTTTTTCAGCTGCTCGATGTTTCCCTGGAGATCTAAATATGAAAACTTCACCTACTTGGTAAACTGTTTGTCTTCTTTAATAACGTTCGTCATAGAATGAGCACTCACGTGACAAGCTTGTAACATTAATTCTCGACTTCCAGCGAAATTTGTACTTTCGAGGACGTCTAATTGACTCCTGTTTGTAAAAGGAATACACATTAATAAGGATATTTTAGACTGCTTATGTAAACTCTTATGAGTTGTTTGACTGTTACTACTAGACGCACAAGTACTAGGCTTAGTAAGTGGTATATATATACTTGCTTTGAAAAGCTTGTGTGTACTCTTAAAACATCACCAGTTTACTGAAAGCAGGATACAAAATATTCTGTTTTGGAGTGTTTGTGATAACCGAATTAGTTCTTATGGAAAAAAATATTCTAAAAGTTTTCCACAAACGCTTAGATTCTGTAAATTCTGAACGTCTTTAAGCTGTAGGATTTTTATATAAACTTTATACCTAACTCACGATTCAAACGATAAGTGTGCGTAATTACTTTTGTTATTTGGGTTTGGTGGTGAAGTTGGAATCAGAGGAGAAGATCTGGAAGAATAAAGAATATTACAGAAAGCTAATTCAGGAGTGTTCCTCTTCACTATTAGTAACGAAAAATCATCGAAATAAATTTTGTATTAAACGCTAAGCGATATTTTGTAAGCTGTTAATTTTTATGTTGTTCAATTTTAAGTTTCTTCTTATTTATTTGTTCTCTTGTTTATTCCATTATCTCCTGAGACTGGTATAAGTGAAACACAGAGCTCTTTGCTACGACGGGCCCAAATGACCTCGTTGTCGACGGGCCCTAAAACCCACTAATCCGATCCAATACAATCTTTACTACGAGCCCCAAATGATAAAAAGCTCTTTCCCCTTTTTTTAGAATATACTTTCGCAATATTTAAATGTTTCTGGCGGCAACAGTTTGGCGCCAATTAGACGAACCATTTAGCTCGGAGAATATGCACTGCTACAAACTGAACAATTTTTGGAACTTGTTTTCACGTTACTTCATCTTATTCTTCTTCTCCTTCTCCTCCTCCTCATCCTCCCCACCCCCCTTATTCGAACTTTAACATACCCATTTAAGTACAACTTATAACTATCATCATACAGTTTAGGCAGTAATTAAGCCGTAGTCAGCAGAGGCAATCTAAAGAAATATGGAATAATACTCAAGACCTTCTAGAAGACCTACTACGCAATCGTTAAGCCAAACAAGGTCATCGGTGCAAGAGGTTCTGAGTTCGAATCTTGGTCAGGGTGAGTTACCTGGATAAGGCTTTTCCGGGGATTTCCCTTATCCTGAAAGGCGAATGTCGGGTAATTCAAATCTCTTTGGGGCCCTGGGCTCATTTGGACATCATTTCACCCATTCATCGTCTGATATGACATAACGTTGGAGGACGTAAAACTACAAAAAAAAAAAAAAAAAAAAAAAAAAAAAAAAAAAAAAAAAAAACATCGGTGCGAACTTCTATATTTACGTGAAATTTTACATGTAGCTTGCTGTTTATTTTTAGCAAATGCATCACCTTACCTTTATTTATTGTTCATTTGTTGTATTTTATTTATGGTCGTGATGCTGTCATCAGAAGAAACATTCTGCAGGAACAGGGAGTATTACTCAAACTTACACTAAAGGGCGCTACTTCGCCATCCTAAACAAAACAAGATCAACGCGGGAAATCTTGATGTTTAACTGACAATCGAAAATCTGCTTGCTGTTCTTTGTTCACGCTATAAAATATTTTATTTCATTCTATTTATTTGTAATCTCCCGAGATAGAAGTAAGTGAAACGCAATTCTAACCTCTTTATACGGCTCTAAAATGCTTCAAATCTCTTTGTGCTTCTTTAAAATATTTCCTATCGTGATTTTCAATAAATTTACACATAATGCAATGCCGCTAATAAGACAAATTGTTTTTCTCTTATAACTCGCAGTGCTAAAAACCAAACGCACTTTAGGTGCTAATCTGATTTTTCTTCTTCACTTTCCTACCTATACGTATTTCACATTTATATTTGTACACATTTTAAAACTACCGTGATAATTGTAAACAGTAGTGAAGGAGATGAAACAGTAATCAGAGGAGAAAATCTGAGATAATAAGGAATAATACTGCAAACTATTTCTAGAGGGCGCCAATTCTCCATTCCTAAAGGAATCCATATCATAACAGTAAGATCTGATATTTAATTTACATTCCATTTTTGGTTGCTTTTCTTTGTTTATGCAATTCAGTATTCTTATTTATTTGTGCATTTATTTACTTATTTATTTATCTATTCATTTATTTATATGTATTTATTTGGTGTTATTTCAATATTATTTTTGTCCATTTCATTGACTGAACCTTACGATCTCATATGGGACAAAATGAACGATTATTTCTGCATAACTTGATTAACATCAAGTAGAGAGAGAAATGAATATATTTTAAAATGGTGAAAAGGGTACAGTGATGTTCAAATGCAGCTTCACAGATTCTAATATACATATCGATGATATTGAAGTGTGTTTAATTGAAACAGCCCCTCACGTTAGAGAGACATCACTAGAAACAGAGAAAAAAAAACTTACCCGAAATAAATGTTCGTTATTTTACAAACTTTAATTATATGATAATATCAAAATTCACATTTTAGACAATACCTCGCTGCTGTTATCTTTAATATTCCTCATCTTGTATTCTAAAATACAAGCTACTCATTTTTCTTTCGCGATATTCAATTGTTTCTACTCGAAATGCAATGGGGCCAATAAGGCGAAGCGGTCACTTCGTAGAATTTACAGTGCTCAAAAATAAACATATTTCTGCATATGTTTCACCTTACCTCTTATTACTTCTCGTTTTCCTTTTCTCCTTTTTCGACTTTTATAAATATATATTTAGTTACAACTCAAAAGTATCATGATAAAATCAGGCAGTATAGAAGCAGATGTAGTAGTGGTCGTAAGAGAAAATCTGAGAGAATAGGGAATAGTTCTCAGAATTAACTCTAGATAGCGCTGCCTCGCTATTCTTAAACGTAACAAGATCTTCGCGGTAAAATTCTATATTTACTTGATATTTGACGTTTTGTTTGCTGTTTATTTTTAGGTAATGCTTCATCATATATTTATATATTATTTGTTTGTTGTTTCTTGTTTATGGTCACGATGCTGTCATGAGAAGAAACCATCTGGGGGTACAGGGAGTAGTGCTCAAAATTAAATCTAGTGGGCGCTACCTCGCCATTCGTAAACAAAACAAGATCACCGCGGTAAATTTTAATATTAAATTGACAGTCGACACTCTGGCTGCTGTTCATTGTTCACGGTATGCCACATGTTATTTCGTTCTACTTATTTGTTGTCTCCGAATATAGAACTAGGTGAAACGCCGCTTTGTTTGGCGCCGAAGTGGTTCAGATACCTTTGCCACCTTTTACTCTTTCCTTTCATGTTCTTCAACTGTTTATAGAGCGAACTGTTTATACTCATAATGCAATGGCGCCAATAAGACGAAATGTTTAGATCGGAGAATTAGCAGTGCTACAAAACAAACGAATTTTCAATGCTTCTAGTCTTTGGTCCCTTGTCATTTTGTTACCGGTTTATTTTTATTCTATGCAATATCGTACATTTATATATTATTAGTGTTGTCACCCGAACAGCGGAATTCGCGATAGAACCAGCTGGCAGGTAGGGCCATACAGGTGAATCCAGGCCACGGCTACACATTTATCTCGTGTCACTGATTGAGAGGATGATTAGAAGAGCGGCACGAGCCCTGTACCGTCTCTTTCCCCTTCCCCGACGTCTGGAACATCTGCTATGATTTTCCGAACCGCGAAGCTTCTAGAAACAGCTATCTTACTTTATAAGGCAGCAGTGGACGAGTCAGTGCAGTTCTTGGCAAACAGCCACGTGGAGCGCTGGGCTAGTGAACGGACTGGAATACTGTGTACGTGTATCAGAGGAGTTGTACATAATTGTGAGTGTAGAGTGGACTTGTGACAGACGAATTGCCGAATTTTAATTGTGTGCGCTACGTAATTCCGTGTAATCGGCAAGTGTTCCAAATGTAACTTGGTGGAAACAAACAACATTTTGAGTTTGTGCAATTGGACTTTTAAATTCACGAACCTACAAGGTCACAGTATATTGTTTCTTGTTTATGTTCATGACGCTATCATAAGAAGCAACAATCTAGAGGAACAGGGAGTGGTACTCAAAGTTCAATCACGTTAGCGCTACCTCGCCATTCCTAAACAAAACAAGATCATCGCGGTAAATCCTGATATTCAATTGACATTCCAAGTTTTGACTGCTGCTCATTGTTCACGCTATGCAACATTTTATTTAATTCTATTTATTAGTTTAATCCCGCGATAGTTCTGGAATTAATTAAACTAATTTGAAAGTGCGCTAATTCATTATTTGTAACACAAACAAGATCATCGCACTATACTTTGATATTTAGTAGACATTTGACATCTTTTTGTTTGCCCTTTTCTAACATTATGTATTTATTTTCACTTATTGTTATTTTATCTTCTAAATAAATATAGCTGAAAGACAAACAACCTCTTTGCTAAAGTTCCCAATGATTAAATCTCTTTATCATGTTTACTCTTTCCTTCCGCAAACTTTTATTATTTTTGTCAATTGAATTTTATTATGTTTTAGCTATTTTGTTGTCATTCAGAGTTTGTGTGTGATTTGGTTCTTCTTTAAACATGTTTATTTCAGGTTTTATTTCTTGTATTCCTTTTGTCTTGCTTTCCATCTTTATTTCTTCCTTTATTTCTATCTTTCCTTCTTTCAACTTTTCTTTCTGCCTTCCTTTCCCTCCATCCTTCATCTTAAGGACAGTGAGATTATTTTGGATACAGATATTTGCTTTATATCTTTGTCCTAGACGAATTAGAGCTTTTAACAAAGGAAAGATGGCAAAAGTGTTCTGGAAATGTGTAAGTTCGGAAAATCTTGAATGTAATCTTCTTTTTTCTGTAGAACTCCACCTTTCACCTAAATAACGGTTCAAACCACAGATATGAATATTTCTTTTTGTTTATAGTGATGACGCATTATTCGCTAGAAACAATCTGGAAAAGTACGTAATTTTACTCAAAACTGATTCTAGATTATGCTACTTCAACATTGGTAAACGCAGCAAGTATATGGTAGTAAATATTGGCTTTTATATTACATCCGATATTTTTTTGCAGTTTGTTGTATATGTTATGGAAATTATGTATATTTTTACCTTATTTATTTACTACCTTAATTATTTATTTACTTATCTCCCGATATAGAAATAACTGAAGCGCGATCAATCCTCTTTGCTACGAACTCGAAGTGACTTAAAGTTCCTTGCATTTTTTCAATTGTTTCTTTCACAATATTTAATTGTTTCTACTCGCAATGCAATGTCCCCAGTAAGACGAATCGTTTAGCTCGTAGAATTGACAGTGTTCCAAAATAAACAAATTTCTGCTTTTGTTTCACATATCTTCTTCTTATTTCTCGTCTTCTTTTTCTCCTTTTTCGACTTTTTGACATACATATTTAAGTACAATACAAGAATATGATGATAAGTTTAGGCAGGATAGAAGTAGATGTAGCAGTGGTCAGATGAGAAAATCTGAGAGAATAGGGAATAGTTCTCAGAAGTAACTCTAGATGGCGCTATCTCGCTATTCCTTAACGGAAAAAAAAATCTTCGTAATAAATGTATATATTTACTTGATATTTGACTTTTCGTTTGCGGTTTATTTTTATATTTGCTACATCATATATTTATATATCATTTGTCTATTGTTTCTTGTTTATGATCATGACGCTCTCATGAGAAGAAGCAATGTGAAGGTAGAGGAAGTAGTACTCAAATTAAATCTAGTGGGCGCTACCCCGGCATTCGTAAACAAAACGAGATCATCGCGTAAATCTTAATATTAAATCGACAGTCGACACTCTGGCTGTAGTTCATTGTTCACGCTATGCAACATTTTATTTCGCTCCATTTATTTGTTATCTCCCGAGATAGAACTGAGTGAAACGCAATCAAATATCTTTGATCGGCGCAAATTGGTTCAAACCTCTTTGCCGCCATTTACTTTTTCCTTTCACGTTCATCAACTGTTTATACTCAATTTGCAATGGCGCAAAATTGACGTTTTGTTTGCAGTTTGTTGTTTGCGTTATGCAAGTTATGTATATTTTTATTTTAATTATTTATTTACCACCTTATGTGTTTAGTTACTTGCTATCTTCCCAGATACAATAATAATAATAATAATAATAATAATAATAATAATAATAATAATAATAATAATAATAATAATAATAATAATAATAATAATAATAATAATAATAATAATAATAATAATAATAATAATAATAATAATAATAATAATAATAATAATAATAATAATAATAATAATAATAATAATAATAATAATAATAATAATAATAATAATAATAATAATAATAATAATAATAATAATAATAATAATAATAATAATAATAATAATAATAATAATAATAATAATAATAATAATAATAATAATAATAATAATAATAATAATAATAATAATAATAATAATAATAATAATAATAATAATAACAATAATAATAACAATAACAATAACAATAACAATAACAATAACAATAACAATAATAATAATAACAATAATAATAATAACAATAACAATAATAATAACAATAACAATAATAACAATAATAACAATAATAACAATAATAACAATAATAACAATAATAACAATAATAATAATAATAATAATAATAATAATAATAATAATAATAATAATAATAATAATAATAATAATAATAATAATAATAATAATAATAATAATAATAATAATAATAATAATAATAATAATAATAATAATAATAATAATAATAATAATAATAATAATAATAATAATAATAATAATAATAATAATAATAATAATAATAATAATAATAATAATAATAATAATAATAATAATAATAATAATAATAATAATAATAATAATAATAATAATAATAATAATAATAATAATAATAATAATAATAATAATAATAATAATAATAATAATAATAATAATAATAATAATAATAATAATAATAATAATAATAATAATAATAATAATAATAATAATAATAATAATAATAATAATAATAATAATAATAATAATAATAATAATAATAATAATAATAATAATAATAATAATAATAATAATAATAATAATAATAATAATAATAATAATAATAATAATAATAATAATAATAATAATAATAATAATAATAATAATAATAATGTGACTTTGTGGGTTCGTGAAATGAAAAGTCCAATTTCACCACTCAAAAATGTTCTTTATTTCCACCGACTTACAGTTTAACACTTGCCATTTACACAGGTGGACAGAAACACACGGCACACTCAGCATAGTAAGTTGCCACAAACAGTGTGTATCTCAATGTATATGAGAACTCGTAGTGGTTCACCAGAAGATAGGCGAGTCAGATGGAGAATTTAATGTCATGATAGCATATTGGCGATGATGATGATAATTTTTATTGTCGAGGTTTACAGCAATGGACAACGTCAGAAGATAACAATACAAATTACAATATGATACAGAGTATGTACAAAGTCGAGCTTAACAGCAATTGATGTCAGAAGATATAAATATTACAATACAATCTTTCTATTCTATTTTACAGAATATATACAAATGAGAAAATAATGTTCAGTGAATAAGTGACACTATTTACAATTGAGATGCCTTTTCAAAAAATTCCTGTAAGGAGTAGAATGGGTTGACTAATAATCTGTCATAAAGCCTATGTTCAAAGCTGTTATTTGGCAGTCTAGTTACATAATCTGGAAGTACATTATACATTCTTATACCTAATACTTCAAAACTATTATGTGATTTTGCAAGCATATGATAAGGTGTATCAATTTGGTTTGTATACCTATTATTATATTTATGGATATGCTGTCTATAGTTGTATTCAGATGAATTCTTTTTTTATAAATTAGGACATATAAGTTTACTACTGTCATTATTCTTAATTTAATAAATAATGGCTTACAATGTATGAATTTGTTTGTATCAGATATAATACGGATAATCTTCTTCTGCAATAATAGAATATTACTAACGTGGCTACTGTTACCCCAAAGTAAGATACCATATAATATTGTGACTTTGTGGGTTCGTGAAATGAACAGTCCAATTACACCACTCAACAATGTTCTTTATTTCCACCGACTTACAGTTTAACACTTGCCAATTACACAGAATTACTTGCTGCACACAGTTACAATTCACCAGTCCGTCCGTTACAATTTCCTTGTACTCGCGGTTACGTAAGCTCCGGTACACATTCACAGATACGTACAGTCTTCCGTTGCACAATCTTCTCGTGCATTAACTCGTCACTGACTAACTCTTACACCAAGAACTGCGACTGTCTCCTCACTCACTGACAAAACCAACTCACTGACTGACTAACCCAAAACCAACTCAACTCTGTCCGTCTGTAGCCCTCTTTATATAGGAATATTGCCGGTTTCTAGTGACCGGGAGAATGTTCCAGATTACGTAATTTCGAGAAACAGGTGTAGAGAAAACAGGCGACACAGTCATGTTTTTTCCCTGACCACAGCCTGTCACCACTACAAGACAAACGAGGAGGAGGTGTGGCTAACCGAACCTCCCCTGCCTTCCGCTGCCAGCTGCTTTCACAGGGTGCTCCAGCGCCCGCATTACACTGCTCCCTCCTCAAAGCTGTTCGCCCCGAACAGCCCCATCGTGGCGTGCGAGGCGGTCCAGGTGTACCACCAGCATCTGCTCGGAGTCTCAGCCAGAAGTAGCGCTGCCGTAGTTTGTGAATCATTCGGTTCGCTCCCAGGTGTCCCCCTGAAGTACCGGCGTGCACTTCCTCCAAGACTTCCGAGACCTTGCTCCGGGGAAGTACCAACTGTTCTCTCTGCGCCTTCCCATCGGGTGACTCCCATACCCGGAACAGCACGCCCTCTCTGGTCTTCAACGAGTCCCATTGGGCCCAGTACGACTTGTAGGTGGCGCTCCTCGGTGCGATGTCCTCCCAGGTTGGTCTCGTCCCTGCGTCCACTTCCCTCAAGAGTGGCCCCAAGTCTGCGTCCGCCAGCTGCTCCCTCCTCAGGCCTGCGCTATCCCAGCCTTCAGCAGGCACTGCCACAACTACTCGGGCTGCTGCGGCACGCTCCTTCTCTTCCACTCTGGTGCACTGACCGCACTCTACTGAACAGGGTCTTCGGGACATGGCGTCTGCGTTATCGTGACTCTTCCCCCTACGATGTTCCGAGGTGAAGTCGTACTCCTGCAGCCTCTGGACCCAACGTGCTGTCTGGCCTTCCAGGTTCTGCGATAGGACACCTCCAATGCAATGGTCACTAGCGTCGGTGTCCACAATGAAGGCGCCACCCGGTTGTGGGAAACCCGAAATTGGAGCACTGCACAGGGTCCCCTTCGGGTGCTGGAAAGCGTCTTCGGCGTCCTCCGTCCACACATAAGGCCGGTTTTTCTCCGTCAGGCGGGTGAGGGGTTTTGAGATGTTGTCAGCCTTTTCCTCTAAATCATTAAGGCGGTCGTCTACTTGACCCTTCCGCTTGCCCAGGTTCGTGACGTCATCCCTCATGCCGGCCAACCGTTCCTCAAACTTTGCGGCGAGAGCTTCGTTCGCCGCCTTCATTTCCGTGGCCAGACTGCCGTTCGCTGCTCTCATTTCTGTGGTTAACTCGGCCTTCATTTCTTCCATCTCCGCGGTGATGTTGTCGTTGGCCGTTTCTATTTTTGCAGCGAGGTTTTCAGTTGCCGTCTTCATTTCTTTCAGTTCCGCCAAAATCTTTTCTAATGCTGCCTCCATGGTTGTAATGTTCGGTGATGTTATGTTGTTTTCCCGCTTCCTGACACCAGTGTGACTTTGTGGGTTCGTGAAATGAAAAGTCCAATTTCACCACTCAAAAATGTTCTTTATTTCCACCGACTTACAGTTTAACACTTTCCAATTACACAGAATTACTTGCTGCACACAATTACAATTCACCAGTTCGTCCGTTACAATTTCACTTGTACTCGCGATTACATAAACTCGATGCACATACCAGTTACGTACAGTCTTCCGTTGCACAATCTTCTCGTTCATTAACACGTCACTGACTAACTCTTACACCAAGAACTGCGACTGTCTCGTCGCTCACACTCACTAACCAACTGACTGACTGACTAGCTGCAGCCCTTTTTATAGGCATCTTGCCGTCTTCTCGACGTTTCCAGATGATGAACGATCCCGTAATTTCTGGAACCAGGTGGACAGAAACAGACGGCACACTGATGTTTTTCCTCCCAACCACTGCCTGTCACCACTACAAGACAAACGAGGAGGAGGTGTGGCTAACACGAACCTCCCCTGTCTTCCGCTCCCAGCTGCTTTCATAGGGTGTTCCAGCGCTCGCGTTACAATAATAATAATAATAATAATAATAATAATAATAATAATAATAATAATAATAATAATAATAATAATAATAATAATAATAATAATAATAATAATAATAATAATAATAATAATAATAATAATAATAATAATAATAATAATAATAATAATAATAATAATAATAATAATAATAATAATAATAATAATAATAATAATAATAATAATAATAATAATAATAATAATAATAATAATAATAATAATAATAATAATAATAATAATAATAATAATAATAATAATAATAATAATAATAATAATAATAATAATAATAATAATAATAATAATAATAATAATAATAATAATAATAATAATAATAATAATAATAATAATAATAATAATAATAATAATAATAATAATAATAATAATAATAATAATAATAATAATAATAATAATAATAATAATAATAATAATAATAATAATAATAATAATAATAATAATAATCATGATGAAGATGATGACGATGACGATGACGATGATGACGACGACGATGACGATGACGATGACGATGATAATGATGATGTGAATGATAATTGTCATAGTCATAGTCATAGTCATCATAACCATAATCACAATCGCCATCACCATAAACCGACCGACCGAAGTGCTGGCAAGTAGTTTGGATATTTTGCAAAAGTAATTTTTATAAAGTCATGAAATATACATCAGAGGCATCCTTTTAGAAGGGGAAATTCGTCCCAAGAACAATTTTGGCAAATTTCCCCGTTTTTCAATGGCGCGTTGCACCGGACCTATTAGACGACAAATCCGGCCCTCGGGCGGCGTGGCCTCAACTGCCGGCATGGCTCCGAGACGAACTCCCGGGAGACTTAAAAATTTTTGGCTCGGAGATGGACTTTGAAATATTTTGATCGAAGTGAAAATTTCTTTTTGAAAAATGTTAAACATGCATCAGTGGCATTCGTTTGATAAGGCAAACACATCCCAGGGTTCGCTTCTGCTAATTTGTCCCTCTTTAAGAAGCAGTTTGCTCCGAAAGTGGTCGTTCGCCCATGTTCGATTTCGATTTCGATTTCGTTTTCAATTTCGATTTCGAATTCGATTTCGATTTCTATTTCGATTTCGATTTTTATTTCGATTTCGATTTCCGATTTCGATTTCGATTTTTATTTCGATTTCGATTTCCGATTTCCGATTTCGATGTCGATTTCGATTTCGATTCTATTTCGATTTCGATTTCGTTTTAAATTTCGATTTCGATTTCGAATTCGATTTCGAATTCGATTTCGATTTCTATTTCGATTTCGATTTTTATTGCGATTTCGATTTCCGATTTCGGTTTCGATTTCGATTTCGATTTCCGATTTCGATTTCGATTTTTATTTCGATTTCGAATTCGATGGCGCGTTGCACCGAGCCTAGAAGACGGGCTTTCCGGCCCTCGAGCGGCGAGGCCTCAACTGCCGGCATGGTTCCGAGACGAACTCCCGGGGAACTTGGAAATTTTTCGCTCGGAGTTGGACTTTGAAAAATTTTGATCGAAGTGAAAAAAATGTTTTTTTAAAAAATGTGAAACATGCATCAGTGACATTCGTAATTTCGATTTCGATTGCGATTGCGATTTCGATTCGATTTCGATTTCGAATTCGAT